>JAMJEX010000026.1:0-600000 GCA_024713705.1 Morchella sp. 2018-W38C | reverse complement strand
GGCAGGAGGCTGGATAATCTGCAGGGCAGGAATGTCGGGGCGTGGAGCGGGCAGATCATGCTCTACTTTAAGAAGGGGAAGGGCGGCGCGCGCGGCGACGTGGTGTTCAAGTTTCCGACGCGGCCGATGAGCGCCCCGGAGCCGACCACGACGCTCAATGTGCACAACCAGGAGCAGGATGAGCAGATTGAGGCGGCGATCGAGAAGCTCATGATGTGCTACATCGAGGACGGGGTCATGGACACGCAGTGGACGGACGAGTTCACGGATTGCTTGGATATGATGCTGGCGGAGCTGAGCGCACAGCCGGGACCGTAGGTGGGAGGGTGTGGTGGGGGATGGGTTGCTCTGGCCAGTGGCATCTCTTCAGCTTGGGAGCGGGTTGGGCTCGCTGGGTGTTTTTCTGCCTGTTCTGTTTCGTGTCGTCGTGGGTGGAGGAGAGGCTGGGCTCTTGAGTAGTGCGCGTTGTGTTGGCTGGTCATATAATGTATATATACATGTAGTGGAATACATTTCACCCCCTGGTCGAGGTTGACGGATGCATACATGTATATAGCCATGGCGGGTGGCGTGTATTCACGGCGGGTTTGGGTGGGATCCGAAATGCGCAGATAGTTGGGTGTGTGTAATGCTAGGTAGGCCGGATTCACGATCACTGGGAGAATTAAGGCAGGCAGGATCTGCCGTCAGCAGTAGGTGAGCGACTGCAGCTGTACTCTATCTGCCTGTATACACCACCACAAGGACCAGAAAAGGCAAGTGACGGAAACAGGAGAGATCATCATTCCATACAAAACACCGGGTATATGTGTGTCTACAAACCCGCAAGTTATTTTTCAAAAGTATATCCCAATTGTTCAAACCCCATCCTAGGAAGATGAGAAATGATGTTTCGGTGCATGAAACAATACCTGGTAATCTTTGATTCTGAAATGCTTCATCACCAAATATGATATTCCAGGGTTAGGGGAATATCGTTGCCCCAAATACCACAAGAATGCCGATTTTGAGACATGCGCAAGTACTCTGGCAGGATAAATATACCACCCACACTATGTAGTGCAGTGAACCCACAAGTTACATTATATAATATAGTATTGATGCGGTATTGATAGAGCATGTCCTGAAATGCGGTCTTACTCGCTCTGCAACCAGAGCGATACCCGATTTTATAGAATGGGCGTAGCACTACCGTACTAACCCCACCCGTTTTTTGGTATTGTAGGCTAGTCCTGTTATTGCTAGACACATTGGTGGCGTCGTTTAATACCATAGAACCCGAGGCTCTAGTGGTGCATCACGTAGCAAAGGTACTATGGTGGGAGCAGGGTTCTCAGTGATAAGCAGGTATGGTGATATGTACTGATAGAATTATTTAATAATGTAGTTGATAGGGTATGATATGGTGGTTTTTCGGTAATAGTAGGTATGGTGGGGTAAATCCTTGACACCGATAATATCGTTTATATCACAATTGAGTCTTTGGACGTGGTGGAATTCTCTCCAAGCCTGTATTTTATTCCTGTAAGTGGCGCGGTGCTACTCTTAGATATGTAATTGATGAACTATATAAAATAAAAGACCAACTCGAGGCTCTCCTCATGATTAGCTAAACAAAAAGTAAAAGGGACTAACCAAATCGTGGAGCATCACTCGAGTCTACCATTACCTATCACAGCTTTTTTTTCTTTTGTTTAACTCATTAATTACATGCATTAACTATCACAGTTGATACAATATGTAGTAGGTAAAATATCACGTGGTATGATACGGTCCCTGGCTACTGCTAACTGGTACAATACGAAGTGCGGTCCATATGAAAACGTACAATGAGAATCCCGGATGGGGGAAGCCTTGTCCCGGAGTACAAGTAGTTCAGATGCCTCGACTTTGAACGCTTATGGCTCAAAAACCACGACACATATTCTTCATTTTATTAGATAGATCTACTCAGTTTCATCTGCTCTATTGCTCTACCCGCTCAGGTTTCTAAAATCATTATTCCTTGTTGAGTTATAAAAATATTCTGACTGGTGTAATGTTGTTTGTGTTTTGACCTATTTACTTGCTGCTCCCTATTGACTGATATCAATATATGGGTCGAACAAGTGACGGTGATCTTCAGATGGCGCTACATGTTCATTAATGGGTAATGGCGAGTGGTTGGGATACCGGTTTACCAAGGTTTTGATTTGGGTAAGGCAATTGACAGACAATTGATACTAAGGGACGTAGTCTATTATAGACTTAAGGTTTGAAGCATTGCTTTATCATATACTTCTCGGGGGTAAAATCAGCTGTTACTACCTAGTGTAGTAGTATCAACATCTGACATACCCCGGAGTGTCAGGGGTTCAACCACGACCTGTAATGGGTCAGCGGCACATGATATATAATTAAGGACCTCATAATACGTCATATTGTCCACACAGAATGGATAGACCTCATGCCATAAGAGGAAGACGGTTGTCCGATTAGTGTACATGTACAATGAATTTATTCCTCTGGAGGTAAGACGTAAGAATCCAGCTGTTTGCCCAATTAGCCTAACCCCGCGCTGTACATGAGTGGGGTCGCAAAAGAGATAAACAGCCGGCGGAAGTCGATGTAGTTTTTTTTCTACAAACCGAGTGATAAACCATGCACTGCACCAATTCCATACCTAACTGGAGCTTCCGGCGCACCAGTGAATGCCAGAGCAGCTTTACGTGCGGGTGCGTGAATCACAGGATCTCTACCACATTCAATGGAGCCTCCCCAGCACCAGCACACCCCGCCGAGAATCCGAGTGATATTCCATGACTAATGATATCAATTATTGTCAATTAGGGTTACGGGTGGACTCAAGGAGGCCATCGTACAGTACCCCCAGCAGCAGTAGTGCTCTCGAAATGGCCGTATGGTCGCTCTAGCAGCAGCAGCGCTGTGGGGGCACCTGCTGTTTAGCGCTTGCGGAGGTGTTGCTTTTGGTGCTATACTTGATGTATGTAGGCGCTGGCGGAGTTGCAAGCGGAGTTGCAAGCGGAGTTCAAGCGGTGGCGGAGGTGCTTTTGGTGCTCGATTTGATACTGGCGGCAGTTCTCTGTTGGCGGTGCTGCTGACAGCGGCGTTCATTTTGGTGCTGGCCGAGGTGCTCCGTTGTGCTCTATTGGATGCCGATTTGGTGCCGAGGCGTCACAGAATATCACTCGCACTCACCTGCTGATCTGGTGTTGGAATTGTGTTCCGAGGCAAGGAGCAAAGTCCTAATACTCATATGAGTGCCAATATGTGTGTCAATATGTAATAATATATAGAGTGTTCTAGGCCTATAAATTTGGCTCGATCCAGACGTTTTGGGGCTGTTTTCTTTGTGTTCATAATAGTGACTGTAATTGTGATGACCGCATGATGTCTCATGCATGATGGTGGGATGGCTCCCTATATAAGTACAGAATAATAAGATGAAAGCCACGTCTTCGGACAAGTAAGCATAAGCATACAGTACGAAAAAACGGGGTAAATTCAGTACAGTACCACTACCGTATGTGTTGGAATACCGTAGCTATACAGTATTTAGAGGCGCAAAATATTCTCTGCAATAATTATTTCGATGGGTGCGTATTGTTAGGAGTGCGGGATCTCTTCCGTATTCTGAGTGATTCGTATTGCAACTGTAATACCAAGTCTGGCAAATGCGGTTAGGGTATAGTATCCCTGCAGTATTGTTATCGTATTCTGTGAAGAGCAGCATTGGTGCGGTATTTGAAATAGTATTTTAGCGCTGCTGCATCGGAGCTGTATTGCAACGGTTTTGCATCGCATCTAGTAGTGGTGCGGTACCCAAGAAATACTTGTATTCAATAAAATAAAGTACCAGTACTGTAGTGGTCCGATTCCGGTACTTTATTCTTCCTAACGCAGATTGACACTCATACATGTAGGGACAAGCTCTAGTATTGAACATATCAACATTCTACCTGCCTGTAGTTTACAACAAACCATGTTTACATACAGTACAGTATATTCTTAGAGGAAGTATGGTACATAAGGGTTGTGCCACCAAGTGTTCTCGCCCCCTAAGCCCGATGCATCCCTTTTCTTTACAAAGTGTAGAACTACAGGCTTGATCCTCTCTATGCCAACCATGTTATACGCGTTGTTTGTATCCGCAGGGCTTTTCAGTACCGGATATGGCGCTATTGCGATTTCTTCTTTCGATACTCTCTCCAATGATTGCAAGACGAAGAATACCCTACTCATACTTCCTACAGTAGTAGTCATTATCCTCTGTAATTGATAATATGATGTTGTGTGTTCATTACCGAGCAGTTGTACAAACTCACCTAGTTGTATTTGGAATCTTCGTGTTTTCCCACCGTGCGGCCTAGGTTCCCCGGCGAAATACCCCCAATACTTAACTTTGATCCATGTGCCGGGTGTGAGCGATATCCCGTATTCAGTCTTGTATAAGTTTATCATGCGGCTATAGTCCTTTGTCCTTGTATATAGAGCTATACCCCCTATAGGCAAAGGTTTCCCTATTTTCGAGGCTTGGATTGAAGATTGTGAGTCTTCCAAGTCCGGTACCGCTTGATCAAGTTTTGCTTCACCTGAGACCGGAGTTTCATCTGATTCTTCCACTGCACCTGAAAAGTCCTGGCTACCAGCAACGAACCCCTTCAGCGTAGGGCATCCCCGGATTATCTCTTGTGTCTGTATAGCGACACTCAATGATCCGAAGGTACCATCAAGCATGAATCTCAATGTTTGAGATGTGTTTATCATCTTCAGAAGCTGGAGGTCATTGTTTGTGGAGTTGGTATGTGGCGCATGAGCCTTGAAAATCTTGTGCTTTTGCTCACCCATCATTGTCGTACAGTTGCGTATCGATCCATAGTTTCGCAAGTCTTCTTCGTAGTGCAGGCCCAAGTGAATGTTTGGAACATTCGCATAATTCTTAAAGCTCTTCTCGTTTGAGCTAGCTGATGCAAATATCCGGCGCAAGATATGACGCATACCCCATATCGTCCTCTGGAATTGCGCTCTGTCCCCGGTAGTCAACGTATCCTGCATGGTAAGGTATATTGCGGTTGCGATACCAAAGGAAGCGTGGAGAACTTGATTCCTGCAGTCGACTCCAATGGCGCTTTCTTCTGCAAAGGATTGACTTAGGCGGGAGACAACACCTTTTTTGAAGTAAAAATCACGTTCTTGGGCGCGTTCGCGACCGTCAAGGGACCTCGTTCTTTTCCAATCATCATTGGTGAACATATGCATTAACACCATTGGATTCATCATCGCAACCCTGCCGTGTTCACTAAATACCATTGAGCCTTTATGATTAACCGGGTTTTGAGGCTGTCCCCATCTGTACGGCATCTTGATATCGTCCCATGCTTGTCTGTATGCGCTGACTCCTGCAGTAGAGAGAATACCCTCCAAGAGCGCTTCTTGGAAATACTTTGCGAGACGCAGCTCAGCGTGCATAGAATCGTTAGGGTACGCGCGCTGAAGATCAAGCATCGTGTAGCAGCTATTAAAATACGGACCATTAGAGGTGAGCCCTTTTGATTTGAGGGCTGCATCTCTCGCTGTCTTTGTCTTGAGCCCCATTGCCGTCCGATAGAAGTACTCGGTAGGGGTTTTATAACGTCCCATATCTAAAATGTCTAGATTAAGGTTCCCCCTTTCCTTATCCACAACCAGGCATGACCGACACCCATACTCAGCATTGTGGGATTTTACACCGGAATTTTGGTTTTGCTGCGGCATGTCCCCTGTAAACAGAAGGGGGAAAGCAGTGACCAAGACCAACTCGCCAGAGTATAACCTCATGGCACAACCACCCCCGATGTTCACACTATCACTGCGCAAGCAAGCCGCCATCTCTTGCTCATTGGCCCCAAAGGGGCCAATCATGAGGACGAAGAGATTGAAGAGACGCTCTCTCTCACGGTAACTTAATCCCGCCGGGGTGACATACATTCCCTTGATACTGTGATATGCATTCCGGTAAAGGCCAAATCCGTCTAAAAACAGTGAAAAGGGCAGGGAAACCCGCTCAAGATGTGATGACATAAGGGCGTGTTCTGGGACCAGGATCTCTTCTAATCGGTGCCCTTCTGGGGGAGGAACGGTTATAGATCTGTGCAATTTCGAATAATCGATAAGATTGGTAAGAACATATTGCCGAGTAAGTTCCACCAGTTCCAATTCAGCAGCCACTCGGTGGCGTTTGTGGACATGTCTCATCAATTTCCCACCGCCAGAAGTGTAACCAATAGCCTTAACAATGTATTCGGGGTGTTCTGGTAGCAGGCTCATTTTCAGTTGACTTATTTCTAGGTAGTCTGCAAAAAACACCCAAATACGCCGGAGGACAGCAGAGCATAGTATAATATCAAGCGTATCCATCATTATTAACTCCTTCAGGGGTGTGCCTTTCACGGTGGGGTAATCGCCAACATGTGTTCCCCGTCGCCTAAAACGATGTTCATTGTATGCTTCCTGCCATCCATCTCCGAGAAGATACATAGGTATCAATCGATTAACGATTAAACTAGGACAATTTCGTTGTATACCAGGTGCACTCGGTGATATTTCTCGACGATCGATACCAACGCACTTCACCCTCCCCATCGCCAACCCACCCTCAGGAAGATTGAATATAACACAGTCTGATGGTAGTATAATCTGCTCATATTCTATAATATTGCCGCCGGGTGCCGGTGCACTGAAAGGGACCTCCCGTATGGTTGCAAACATACCCGAGGTTGATCGGATACTCTCCATCCAAGCGTGTTCATGCCATAATTCTGATCTATTATCAACAATTTCTCCCATACCAAGGTGCAAACTTTTTCGTATTTTTGGACTGCTAAGCCATAGGTTCCAATATTCGGATACCCTAAAATAGTATGCCAAGCGGGGATTGGAAGTCTGGGGCGGGATTGCCTCTGCATTAACAACCACCGGTCGTGCTTTGATGGTTGCCAGTGGAAAGGTTCTCCGACAACGTTCCCTGAGAGTTTTCAGACTCTTCGGTAGTGTTTTGATAGCTGATTCTGTGGCGAGGGACAATACTTCCAACAGTGCTTTGTATTGTTTTACTGATATATCAGCCGTGGTTGTGAACATCATTAAAGCAAGATGAAAGTCTTCAACCACGGGATTGTCACAGGCAGAGGCAGTATCCGTGGTAATCTCGTCGGGATGCGGGGGTTCATACTTCCGGCGGCCCCTTCAATTGCACCTTCGGGGCCGATCACTGATATTTCTTCTTGGTCGTGATCGCCAGACTGCGCCTCTTCTGCTTCCACCTCCCCTGCCTCTTCTATCTCCTCAACTATCATTCCTTGTTCCGCTCCACCCACATCGTCCACAGCTTCTTCAATAATTCCTCCATCTTCGGATATAATCATGTTGAGTTCTGATCCATCTTCCACATCATTGCGCCTGGTTACCTGTCCGTCCTGAGTATCCATGGAGGCCTCTTTTTCGGCTTCATCGTCTGACACATCATCGTCCGAGAGATCAGTTATGCTGAATCCAAGAAGGTTCTTTGTCGGGCGCAATGCGTCCCACGAGTCTGTCTCATGAAGAGGAACACTATCTGCCTCGTCTATAGCTGGGCAGACAACCGTGAGGATGGGTTCATTTTCAACCGGAATCTTCTCTTCCCATACATCCAATGGGATCCCAAACAGTTGTGATTCGTCCATGGACATCAGCAAAAAATTGGGTCTGCTCTGACGTGCTTGGGCGTACCCAGGCGCACCAGACGCAATTGGGCGCACCAGGCGCATGAGAAGTTTTCTTACCTGCATCCATACGCCCCGGCGCAAAACGATATCGTCTCGACGAGAAAAAACGAACATCTCTCCCGTTCCCGTCGCGACGTCGTCTTTTGGTCAAAAGACGAGTTCGTCTTTTGACCGAATTACGTCGTCTTTTGACCCCAAAACGAACACCGGGTCCACACCTAGGTAGCTTTGCCCGGTTAACGGCTGGCAGAATGAGGTCACTCGGCAATCTGTACATATACTAGGACAATAGTTCCGCGCAAATGTCACGTTTATTGATCCACATGTCTACGTAATACTATGTACATATTTGCTAGCGACCCACCTACCTCCGCCGACGCCCCACCCACCTCCGCTTACTCCTGCCCCCGCCGCCTTCCTGCCCGTTGAGCTGTGCGCTGAGCTCGCCGCGGGTTGAGCTCGCCGCTGACCTGCCTTCCTGCCCTCCTGCGCGCTGAGCTGCCTGCCAGCTGAGCTCACCGCTGAGCTGCTGGTCCGCTGAGCTCACCGCTGAGCTGCTGGTCCGCTGAGCTCGCCGCTGAGCTGCCTGTCCGCTGAGCTACCCACTGAGCTGCCTGCCCGTTAAGCTCGCCGCTGAGCTGCCTCTCCTTCTGCCCGCCGAGCTCGCCAGCGAGCTACCTGCCCGCTGAGCTACCCACTGAGCTGCCTGACCTCCTGTCCGCTGAGCTCGCCAGAGAGCTGCCTGCCCGCTGAGCTACCCACTGAGCTGCCTGTCCTCCTGTCCGCCGAGCTCGCCGGAGAGCTGCCTGCCCGCTGAGCTCGCCGCTGAGCTGCCTGCCCGCTGAGCTCGCCGCTGAGCTGCCTGCCCGCTGAGCTGCCTGCCTGAGAGGTGTCGATTTGGACTAGTATTCGCTGCCTGGTAGGTGTCCAGATGGAGCAGGATTCGCTGCCTAGGAGGTGTCCAAATGGAGCAGGATTCGCTGCCTAGGAGGTGTCCAAATGGAGCAGTATTCGCTGCCTAGGAGGTGTCCAAATGGAGCAGGATTCGCTGCCCAGGAGGTGTCCAAATGGAGCAGTGTTCGCTGCCTGGGGGTGTCCATTTGGTGCAATATTGGTGACTGGTAGCTCTCAATTTGGAGCCTGCAGCGGCGTCAGTATACCGTCAATATATTGCAGGATTTGGAACCTGCAGCGGCGTCAGCAGCGGCGTCAATATACTGGGGTATTTACCTGCAGTGGCGTCAGTACAGCGTCAATATACTGGGTATTTGACTCTTTCAGCGGCGTCAGCAGCGGCGTCAATATACTGGGGTATTTACCTGCAGTGGCGTCAGTACAGCGTCAATATACTGGGTATTTGACTCTTTCAGCGGCGTCAGCAGCGGAGTCAATATACTGGGGTATTGACCTGCAGCGGAGTCAGTATAATCGTCAATATACTGGGAATTTGACGCCTCCAGCGGCGTCAGCAGCGGCGTCAGCAGCGGCGTCAGCAGCGGCGTCAATATACTGGGGTATTTACCTGCAGCGGAGTCAGTATAATCGTCAATATACTGGGAATTTGACGCCTCCAGCGGCGTCAATATACTGGGGTATTTACCTGCAGCGGAGTCAGTATAATCGTCAATATACTGGGAATTTGACGCCTCCAGCGGCGTCAGCAGCGGCGTCAGCAGCGGCGTCAGCAGCGGCGTCAGCAGCGGCGTCAGCAGCGGCGTCAATATACTGCCCAATTTGACGCCTCCAGCGGCGTCGATATACTGCATGATTTGGAGCCTGCAGCGCAGTCAGTAAAGGCGTCAAAATGCAGAGGAAGGTAAATACGTATCCAGGCGCTGATGCAGGCAGGAGGTAGGCGTTGATACAGGCAGGAGGTGTCGATTCAGGCAGGAGGTGTCGATACAGGTAGGAGGTAGGTGTCGATACAGGTAGGAGGTGAGGTAGGAGGTGAGGTAGGAGGTGAGGTAGGAGGTGAGGTAGGAGGCGAGGTAGCTAGGTGTATATGTGGAGGTGTGGGTGGATCCTCGAGGTGTGGAGAAAGCGTCAAATCTGACGTCATTAGCTAGCAGTATTAGCATTAGCGCCTGTACATAGGCAGAATATCACATCCGCGCGACGTCAAAAGACGAGATATCACATTTAGGAGGCGACCTAGGCGTCAAAAGACGAGATGTCACATTTCGGACGCATACTAGGCGCAAAAAGACGACATGTCACATTTGGGAGCGCGGGACGACCAAAATGCGAGTATTTGGTAGCAAAAGACGAGGTTTTGGTCGCAAAAGACGAATCGGTACGTCTGGACGTACAATTCGTCTTGGTGGATTTTTTTTTTTGCTGATGGACGGTGTTTCGCGTTTTGGCTGGCCACCAAGACGCGCTGGTACTGTAATTTTGATTAGTATCTGTATGTAATCGGGGATTGTAGAGTATTGGGATTACATGGACGGCTTGAGCCCGATGCGACAGGAGAAAACTCGATGTATCCACGCTTTTTTTTAAAACTCATTCTGACGATGCCGTTTGATGAGGTGAGAATACGAGGTGAAGTGAGGTGCATTTCTCCAGATTCTCGGTGGGGCTCGCTTACCCCTACCATGGACAGGGATCTGTGCCTGACATGCCCACGAGGCGCCGTGGGCCCTTGCATAAAAAACCCTAACTCATGCATTGTACAATAGCTGCATCTCCGATGCTCCTCTTACTCTTCCGCTTCTCCCTCTATCCATCCTCATTTGGTTGCATTATCGAAAAGAAGTTCATCATGCCATCTCTCGACACCCAGCCATCTTCTTCATTACTTCAACGTGGTTCTGTAGGCATTGTCTGTGAGTTATATTGTGTGATTTCCCACCTCGTCGATATATGTATTGATACTTATACAGATGTACCGGACGTTGATATCCCCAACAGACTCCCTTTCACCCGGGGGTGTATCTATTATCTCGTCAAGAAACCTTCCACCGCTGGTGACGGCGAGTTTGGAGCCCAGCTGATTCGGGAGGGGAAGTTCGCTGGATGGATTAGGAAAGGAAACCATTTCGAAACTATCATGAAGCATCTGGACAACAAGAAGATAATCTTCGTCACGGTTGTTCACAAGAGGGAATTCTCTTGGAACGGGGACTCCTGTTTTTGGGGGATTGTTGATTGGGAAGTAATCAACGTCTCAGAGGAAGAGTTAATGAATGGAAATTTTGAGGGATTGTCGATTGGAGAGTGATCGCTGGAGGCAATGTCGATGTATGCATTGTGTCTGGTGTAAGATGTATTTTTTTCATTACGTGCAGAATGTTGATATACAGCCTGAAGTATGCCACGCCGAGCAATGCTAAAAAAATATTACAGTGAACAAGTAAGAATAATTAGAGGATAAATGCAGCAAAATATGAAATACTGACGGAAGAAGGAGGTATAACGGAAGAGGGATGTAACTGACCAATGAGAAGTATACAAAAAGTGATAAGAATAAGGAAGACTCATATAAAGATTTAGAGGCAATGAAAAAAAAAACTCCAGCCCGGAAGATACATGTAAGAAATAGGATCGATGTGAAAATGATAAAAGATTAAAAAAGAAGAATGGCTCTAAACCAGAGCGGTCTCGGGTATAGAACTGGCGGCCATTATATCCGACCGAGCCGGCGATTCCGAGTTGTGAAAAGATTCCTCGTCTGGTCTAGTCATACCATCATCCACGAGCGGATCGAAATCCTCGTCTTCATCCTCGTCGAGGAGGGGCACAAAATCTGGGTCAAGGACAGCGATACTTTCGATCTCACGCCTTTTATTAACCCTAACTTTGGAGGCTGGCTTTCGAGCCAACAGAATAAGTGACTCAGTGCGGATGGTCGCAAACTGCGGGGACATCACAATAGCTTTGAGACGAGTGGAGGCTTCCTTCCGGGTAAGAGTTGCCGGAAAATGGCGACACTTGTGGGCGTAACTACATGTACTACCAGGTTAGTACTTCTATAACTCTAAACATACAGCTATTATTGCAGGGGTTTACACACATCATCGCGTATACAAAGATCGACCTGTAGAATCCTTTAAGATTGGGTACTGCAAGTGTGGCGCGCCAGTCTATCACGCCACTTGCGGTGCCCATCAGAACATAGAGAGCTTCGTACGTGAAGTGTTTTGTATCTGCCATCCTCAGCTGGTTCTCGGTCAGGTTCGCATACCCAAAGTTGTCTGTCTCCAGTTTGCTTTGGTGGTCAAACACAGCGGTGATGAATCTGCTAGACCAGTTTTTCCTCCACTCCATGCAACGCTCGTAGGAATTTTTAAAGGCCTGATCATCCCTATCAACCGTTTGCTTTGCTGCAATATCGATGATCTCCGGGATCTTGGCTGTTGGGACTGTCAAATATCGGGCAAAGGTGATCCTACAAGCGGAAATCATCCTGGCCCAAACCTTTTTTCCGTCAGGGTAAAGGTCTGAAAACCGTTTCCCATCGTAGATACGCTTTGTAATGGAAGTATCTACGGCTCCGCGTCGGTGGTTGTATAAGGCAACATCGAGGAAAGCCTGAGCTTCGCGGGAAGAAAGATCCGCGGGCATCTGGTAAAGTCAGCCGAAGCAAAAGAAAAAAATACAATTAGCCCAGTAGAACGCACCATCAGCCTAATATTGCGCTCAATCTCCTCATCTGTCTCAGTTGGTGTGTCGGGCACCCCTCCCTCCACCATAACGGCTTCATCACCAACTTCATCCACCTCCTCGTCCTCATAATCGTCGATATCGTGACCGGCAAAGGTTCCCATGTTAATAGCGTTCCCCATATTGGTGGAAGGAATCATGTCATTAAAACTCTCTTGTTGTTGGCGTGCCAGTGGAGTCGCAATAGCTCGACGACCTGTTCCAGCCGCCCCCGGTGGATTATTTCTGGAAGCCTGGTGTGTGTTTAAAGGGGTTACTGGCGCCGTGGTTCGACGTCTGACAAGAGGACTTTGCTCCCCGGCATCCACAAATTGCGACTGTTGCTGCGAGGACTGTTGCTGCGAGGACTGTTGCTGTGAGGACTGTAGTACCTGTGAATTCTGTGACATTATGTTATTATCTTGCGACCGCCCAAGAGTTTCTTGAGAATAATCGATAAGGATAGGTGTGGATAAATAATTGGTTCGTGAGGAGAGAGGTGAATAAAGACTGACGTTTTGCAACGTGGTGCGGTGGGGGGTTCTCGTGATGGAACGAATACCCCCTGCTGGGGGTCGGTCTACGGGACGTGCACGTTGAACAGGCATTGCCGTGCTGAATGACCTGAATGGCCGAATGGATGTAGGAAGAGGAGAGGAAGAGGAGAGGGGAACAGAGTTGAAACGAGAGTGTGATGAAGAGCGGAGAAGGCGGAGAAGTGAATGTCAAAAAGGTAAGGAGGCTAGAAACGCTTGGCATAGTAACCCTAACCCACCGCACTAACACCTATAAAAGAGGGGCGATCCACGCCCACATTCTGCACTCTTCCTGCTACATAAACACATTTCAACGAATCAAAATCTACACTTCCATCACCACTTCCATCACCACTTCCATTTGAAGATCGTACTCACTGTTTAATGTTTGATCGTACTCACTGTTTAGTGTTTGTTTGGACTCGCAAATGACTAACACATGTATTCACATAGAAAAAACACCGATTACATACATGCACTCCGCCGAATTTTTCTGTTTCCCAGTGTAAACCCGGCACGCGTACAGGATATACACGTCATATAAGGCAAGTTCTTCGTGTTTTCTCGCCAAAACAGCATAACTGACAGTGATTTCTTTTAGCGATTTTCATTTCTACTCATAATCTCAAATTTCTGTATGTACCCCTCCTGAATGTTTTTCTAACGCGTTTTAGATACGCGAATTTTCCGCAGTTTTATTCTTTAAGTAGAATCTCCACCGTCCAAGGAAATGTATGGAACCTGTGCTAATATTACATACATGTATAGGCTATATAAAGTTAGTGGTATTTAGAGAGCGATGTCGCTAATGTGAGTTTTATCATGTTTTCGTGTACAGCGAGAAAAAAATATCGCTTAGCTAGCAAATTAAAAATAAAAGTTATTTTAGTATTTAATAAATTTATTCCGTGCCAAAAATGATTTATGCCGTGATATGCCGTGATAAAAATGATTTATGCCGTGAAAAAAAAAAAAATTTATAGCGCGCTGTAATACTCATTTAATACGGTAGTGCTGCTGAAAGAACACGGTAGCGATACAGTACCCGTAGTATAGTACCACGGTAGCAGTACAGTAGCAAAATATTTACCCAATATTTTTTTGTCAAATGCTGCACCAGAGCGATAGTAAAGCAGTATCACTATTAGATCAAGATACGGCATTAGTGCCGTAGGGCTCTAGTAGTGATACGGTACCTGTAATAATATATACTTCATGTAATACTGTCTGGGTACGACAGGGATGCTGTACCCTGTCAAATACGTATTCTACAGAGTCGAGCACTAGTGCAGTATCAGAACGGTATTCTAGAGTATATTTACTTTACGTAATACCGCACCCCTACCACACCACCACTATACTTTGACTAATCGGTATTTCTAGCGACACTGTAATGTTACAGAATGGCTCCCGAATTTTCACAAGTGCGTATTATAATTGACACGGCACTGCGCACTCAATACCGCATCTTTGCAAATATTTATTCCACGGAATACTGAATTAAATCTGCATTCGGGATATTTTTGTATTACTTACAATAAAGTAGTGTTATTGTAGCACTACTGTACCAAATTTACCCCGTTTTTTCGTACTGTAGGTAGGCATGATGCGCCACCTCGCCACATCCATCGCCACAACGTCGGGTTGGGTCTTATTGAATTAGGGTTAGGGGTTGTATCAATAAACTCTAAAGTCGCTAGCAACGAGACTAAGCCCAATTGGGACTGGTTTGAGACAATGGCTATATATGTCCCCTGCATTATAGTCAAGCAAGTCAATTAAGAAAGGTCACAAGCTTCCGCATTTATTATTATTTATTATTATTTCTTCTATTTATTTCTAACATCTGGCCCAATTAGGTGCTGGCGGTAGTACGGAGTTGGTGCAGGCGCCAGAGGCGCCGATTTGGTGCGCCGATTTGGTGCTCTAAACGGTGCTCGAAACGGTGTCCGAACAACTGCTTGGCTAGGTGCTCTAGCAGCTGCCTGTTGATTGTAAGCCGGACAACTCGCGGGAGAAAGATAAATTCCGCAGGAGAAAAATGGAGAGAATTATGTGTAGATTTGGTGCCTAGGAAGTGTAGATTTGGTGCAGGTGCAAGCGGCGGGGCAGGCGCTCGATTGTACGCCTGGTAGGTGCCAATTTGGTGCCTAGTTTCGTGCAGAGTTTGTCTAGGTTTGGTGCAGATTCAGGAGTCGATTTCATACTGGCGGAGGTGTTAGTGGAGGTACCGGCGGAGGCGCTGGATTTGATCCTGTCGGAGGGGCTCGCTTGAGAGCGATTGCCTTTAATTACCTGCTGATTTGGTGCTGGTAATGGTGCTTCGCAGCGTAGATGCTGCAGATGCTCGATCCAGGGCTGGTGGAGGCGGCGAAAGTGCTGGCGGAGGCGCTGATTTGGTGAAATTATCTGTTGATTTGGTCGTGGATTTGGTGCAGGCGGCGGCGGTTGCTGATACATTGACGTGACGGACTCCGCACTGCGGCGGCGTTCCCGGTGGCGGTGGTGGCCGGTCTACGTCTACGACGTTGACGTATTTCTCCGTGATATGGCGCAGGCGTAGTCGCGCCGCAGACATAGACTTAGACGTAGACGTGCGTTGACCATCAACGCGCGGGCAGCATTTTGATATATGAGATGCAGCAAGTGGATGGGGTGGCAGGGGCGGAGTGGGTTAGAAGGGATAAAAATTGGGTTATCCAAAGAGGATTGCAAGAGAATGGGAGAGATATTTAGTAAAGTGCAAATATTCATATATGAACCCAAGGTCGCTTAGTAACGGGACAACAACATTCACACCAATGATTGGAGGGAGAATAAACTCCCAATATTCTTCAGAAGTTACCGGAACATAAATATAGCTTCAAAAATCATTACATGTTTTTTGAAGTTTTATTGTCTTAATTTAATAAAGTAGTAAATTTTTTGGGTTTGCCGCTGCAATAGAATTACGATTTTTGGTGAGGATTTGATGAAGCAACCAACCTCATGCTCTTTAAGATTTTGTCGCTCAATAGTACAATCACCAACGGCCATCAGGATTATTTCTATAAAGCTTCATGAGCATGTCCACAAGTCCATAAAAGCTGAAGTTATTCCTTGGTGTTGAGAATTTCTTTTAAACAAGGTAGTCCCCCGAATTTGGGCGATAACAGGCATGTGCCCCGTTAATAAACGACCGCGGGTTTACTATCTATTCAGTCTTAACTATGCTTTAGAGGTTTCTAGCAGTAGTGGTAATTGCGTTTGAAGCCCTTATTGATCTATCCGCGACCACCCACGACCTATGTAATTAATGAGTTAAACAAAAAAAAAAAAAACCACCCACGACCTCCCCGATTCCGATCATGGATTATCACCCGGTCAGCACGGCGCCGAGCCTGCGCCAAGCCTGCGCCAAGCTTGCCTCTCCCAGTCTCTAACAGCATATTCTCGATAGTGACATGTCCTTTTTCATACCCAACCGTATGATACAGGCCTCTGCTGTATATCTCTTCTTCTGCTCTCGTTGTCTCTTCTCATCCCTCTTCTGTCTCATAAAAAAAGGTCGAATACAATCGTTCATCACAGTTCAGCAAAACCTATACGCTTTCAACAAGAACATGATGACCACTCCCACCACTGCCGCCAATACAACCACTACCAGCACCAGAGGCAAAACCAGAATCTTCCTCGAGCACACAAATACAGTAAACCCAACCGCACCAGAATTCCCGCCCAGAGAAACGAAACCAGATCACACTCCCCCAGAGAGGTTAATAGTGTTGGGACGGAGACACCCCCGGGTCTTTAAGATAGAGAAGTCAATTCATGAGTGAATAAAGAAAACGAAGAACAGTGTGCGCTCAGAG
The DNA here is from genome assembly GCA_024713705.1 of Morchella sp. 2018-W38C. Taxonomy (NCBI): domain Eukaryota; kingdom Fungi; phylum Ascomycota; class Pezizomycetes; order Pezizales; family Morchellaceae; genus Morchella; species Morchella sp. 2018-W38C. Next base: position 583,224 of record JAMJEX010000026.1, on the reverse strand, counting down.
GCTGGGCATGCTATAAGGAAGACAAAGAGGCAAGAATAATGATCGCGGCGATGAACGAGGGAGGGTACGACTGGTATGAAAGGGCGGGGATAACAATACACTATGGTACATGCAACCGGTAGACAGTGTTTAACTCAAACAGTTTTTATGTTTAATCTCTAGAAAAAGTGTTTAACATTTCGTGTTAAACATAGAAAGTGTTTAACATTTCGTGTTAAACATAGAAAGTGTTTAGGTCAGATAGGAAACAATCTTTCTGTTTAGATTAAACATAAATTATAAAAGCTGTTTAAACAGTTAGAAACAGACACTTAGCAAATGTAAAATTTGTAGCTGTGCCGGTTCAACTGCACCTCCACCACCTCCGTACCATCCACCACCTCCGTACCATCCACCACCTCCGTACCATCCACCACCTCCGTACCATCCACCACCTCCGTACCATCCACCACCTCCGTACCATCCACCAACTCCATCATCTCCACCACCTCCGTACCATCCACCATTCTCATCACCTCCATCACCTCCACCACCTCCACCACCTCCATCATCTCCACCACCTCCGTACTACCATCCACCATCTTCATTACCTCCATCACCTCCACCACCTCCGTACCATCCATCACCTCCATCACCTCCACCACCTCCGTACCATCCACCATCTCCATCACCTCCATCACTTCCACCACCTCCACCACCTCCGTACCATCCACCCCCTCCCCCTCCTTTCTACCCCACAATTACCATCATCGTTACCATCAAAGTGTACGCTACTCAATGAATTTAACAGGAGATTAATGCAGCAGCAGCAGATCCAGCGGCAGCAGCGGGGGCAGAATCAAATTGGGCATCGAATTGTACAGATTGAGGGCAATAGCAGGCAGGTAGACGTAAAGGGGGAGGGGGGAAGGGAAGGCGGGCGGCCATCGATGTATATAATCTCCAATTAAGTCTTCAGGTAGCTTTGTAGTAATAAGGTTAAAGAAAACCTATTTATAGGCTTATATTATAGAAACACCCGTTCTGAAGACTTTTTTCTAAACAGTTTTTAAACACTTTAACTTTAAACAGTTCTTATGTTTACATTAAACACTCTAATTCTAAACACTTTTTAAACACATTATCTTAAACATTTTCTATGTGTAAGTAAAACAGTTTAAACAGGCAACGTTATTTACCCCAAATAAACACTTTTTAAACACTTTTTAAACATATTATATGTTTAGGAAGTTAAACAGTTTATATGTTTAAGGTTAAACATATAAACATGTACCTTAGTGATAACAGCATTAATGCCAAATGGGAAATTGTGCAAAAGAACTTGGAAGGAGGACGATGACGAGGCGATGGAAATGGATCATAGGGGAAGAAATATGATCGGCCCAAAAGGAGATATGGGAATAAGGAAGTCTACACAAATTGCTTTTAAATGGTTACTTTACTTCGTATATGGCAGCGGATGTAGGGCAGTTCAGCGGCTAGAGTGTTATTACCATATACTACGGTCTACATGTAATACGTAGATTAAACAAAAAAAAGAGCTCGAGATGCCCCCTAGATTATATTAAAGCAAGTCAATCAATAAAGTCATGATCCTCTACATTTATTATTCTCTATCATTATTTACCTCCTACATCAGAGCCTCCGGGTTATGTCATACTGGTAATGAAGTAATCAATGAATCAAATATTCAATAGGGAAAGAATTTGATAGGCCCGAGAGGGTATATAGGAGTAAGGGAGACTACAGAATTGTTGTTTGCTTAGTTATGTTAGTTTATTTGTATGTGGCGGTGGGTGTAGGGTAGCTCTAGAGTTGCGATATTGCCATAGAATACGGTCTACATGCAATTAATAAGTTAAACAAAAAAAAATATTCAATACCCGGCGCGACAATTGTTGCATGTAATTAAAAAAAAAAAAAACTTGGCGCAGCATATTGGCCGAGTGATATCATGTGACGGGAAGGCTGGTTTGCCAGGCCAGGCGGAGACGGGTAAAAGCTAAGGGTGGAGAATGGGAGATAAGTCCTAGAGGTGCTGCTGGCGCGTATGGGATGCAATTGCTTGCAAGTACCTGCTGATCTTTTGGAGCCGTTTCAGTGCTGGCGGCGGAGGTGCTGCTGGAGATGAATTTGGTGCTACTGGAGGCGCGGATTTTGTGCTTGATTTTGTGCAATTATCTGATGATTTGGTGCCCGACTTGGCGCTGGCGCAGATGCTGATTTGGTGCTCGATTTGGTGCTGGCGCTAGCGCTGATTTGGTGCAATTAGGCGCAAATTTTGAGTTGATTTGGTGTGCGATTTGGTCCTGGTGGAGGTACTGGCGTAGGCGGTGGCGGTGGCGGACGTGCTGGTGGAGGTGCTGGCGGAGATGCTGGCGGAAGTGCTGGTGCTGGCGGAGGGCTGGTAAAGGTGCTAGTGATGGCGGAGGCGGAGGTGCAGGCGCTAGTAGAGGTGGTGTAGTGCAGGCGCTAGTGTGGTGGTAGTGGAGGTGGCGGTGCGAGGTGAGGCTTGCGCGCGGTTGCGGATTTGTATGGTTGTAGATTTGTTTGGGGTTGCGGATTTATATGGGAGGCGGGGTGTGGATTTGTATGGGTTGCGCGCGGAAATTGACGTACGGCCCCAACGGAACTCATCCATTACAGGTAGGGTCTCCTCTAAAGAGGGTGTTCTTACTTTGTATGAGGAGTGCAAGCTGCATACAAAACCGGTTTTACCCTATCCAAAACTAAACTAAACCGGATAGAGAGAAGACAGAACTAGACTGAACGGTTTAGTTAAACGATTCTAGTAAACTGGTTTGAACTGGTGAACCGAAGAACCACTGGAAACACTGAACACGTTACTGGGGTAATCTGAACCTCTGAATATTCCACCCGCAATACGCATGCCTCTTGTACTAATAGCTAAATGATTCATTTCTCACCTATGTCTTCAGAAGTGTGTAAAAGCAGAACCTAGAAATCAATGTCTGCAGCTCAGGGATCAGTATTGCGTCAAGATTATCGCCTGATATACGTTCCCATCGCCATAGTACAGATAGACAGCAACGAAAGAAGAAAAAACATATAAACACTGCAAAAGTGTTCGTGATTATGATTTAGGAGTGAGACATTTCTTTATATGTAACTGTGGCGGACCATTAAAACCCCTGAATTAGAAGACTTTCCGAGTGATCAACGGTGCTCGAAATCAATGAAGGAGGATTTCTTTTTTGTTTAACTCATTAATTGCATGCAGACCGTAGTCTATGGCAATACCACAACCCCAGAACTACCCTGCTAACACCTGGCCACACCCAATGAAGGGCATTCAGCAAGCTCGCACACATCCGCCGCCACTGCCTAACTTAAAAGAAAATGTAAAAACAAAATACACGCCGGCTGTCCCCACATACGTTCTTTACTACAATTTGTAATCTCCGTCTTCTCTTCACTCTCATTCCTACCCATTTCTCCTCGTCTGCCAGATATTCCCCATCGTACTTCGCTATCTCTTTTTTGTCTTCTAGCTTTAAGTCTTCCGCGTCAATAGTCACTCTGTCCCCTTGCTCTGTCCCGTACTCGTATACCGCTCTGATCTTGTACTCTTTGTCTGACTTTTTCCTACCGACCAACGTTGCTCCTCCTCCCCTTTGTTTTATCTTTTTGAACCAAGCCCGTCCTTTCAGCCGGTATGGGAGTCTCCGTTGGGGGTGTTTGTTCCAATTGGGGGTTATCAGTTTCTATCTTTGTCGTTTTACTCTTGAGGTTGATTGGCGTTTCTGGCGTTGTTGGTCTCGATGGTGTTGGTGTTGGTGATGGTGTTGGTAACTGTTGTGGTGGTGTCGGTGTTGATAGTGGCGGGGGTGTTGGTGTAGGTGTGCCTGCGAGATTTAGTAACTTCCATTTCACGGGTGCGCCACACTGCGCACTGACGTTAAAACTAAATCACGAACACTTTTGCAGAGTGGCTGTAGATACTTCTTTGTTGGAGGAGATTAATATCACATAAAGGCTTCGATGAAGATATGTCAGTTTTCTTGTTGATTTTCAGTCGTCAAGTGCTAAATCTCAGATATTGAAAATTCCAGCCACGGGTTACCTTGGTCATGTTCATGATTGAAAAAGGAAAACCTTTCGTTTTTTAATCAGTTGAGCGTGCCGTTGCGGTAGTCTCTGCCTTAGTGGTGGATAAGACCTATAAATACTAGTTTGGTATTTCTCTTGTGATCTTAGCCGCGACATCGCGGTCATAATTAACTCTGATCACCAGAAGTCACTCAGCTTCCCATGCGGTCATGAAAGATCACTCGAAATCCCAGGGATAGGTAATGTTAGAAATCTTTTTTCTTTTTTTCTTTTTAAACCATTCATTACATGCAGCCTTTCGGGTATGGTAATATCACACTCCCTGGAACCTCCTCCCGTCTTCCGCCGCCTCGTACTAACTCAAGAACATAACTAAAAAGCAACCGCAAAACAAAACAAAAGATTCTTAAAAACGCCACATTTCATTTTCATTCCTCTTCCCCGTCCCTTTTCCTCCTCTTCGTACTCCCCGTATATTTCTTCTTAGTGTTAGAAAGAAATATAGAATAAAGCATAATAAATAATAATAAATGCGGGAGCCTGTGACTTTTCTTAACTGACTTGCTTGACTCGGAACTTAATTCCAACAGGCAATGTTTCTTTTCTCCTTCTTGTTTAACGCATGATAGGTAATGTTTGGGCATAGGTATATACATTTTTTCTCTCTTTGTTTAATTCATTAATTGTTTGAACATACATAAACGCTAGTAGTTCCTATTTCAAGGAGGGTACAAGCACATGGTGCGGTGAAAGATTGCACAGGTGTAGGTGAGGAGGGAAATGGTGGCGAGCCCAGCCCAGCGGATCGAGGCGGAGGTAAGGCTGTGGTGGAGACTGACCTGGCAACATGGCAAGAATGTCCAAATATCATTGCCGACATGGAAATACTCCTTGTTAGCACATATACAGCTATATACCTATGCTGCGTTGCAACACCGCCAGATGAAACAAATTCTGGTGTTGAAACTGTCTCTAAGAGGGCCAAAAATATAAATAGCTCAAGGATAATCGGTTTTCAATCCAAAAGCTCTTCATGGAGCTCTGTGTCCTATCCTCTCCAATATATGTATGAACTGGTTTTGTTATGTGTGGGTGAGAGTGGACGTCGGAGTACTGGTTGATCATGCTACTCTAGACGGTACTCATTATTGGTGGGGCTAAGCCATATCAGGACTAGTCCACGCCGAGAACGCCATTCTTGGCACCGTTCCCGTCCTCAAGCACCCCCGTCGCCTCCACCTCCACCTCCACCTCCACCTCCATCTCCATCTCGAGTATATCCCCGGCTCTTTATCCAGATACCTAAACTAACGTCTATATAGACCTCCGTCCTCCACCTACTCCACCCCCGGGGCGGCTACTGCTTCGACCAATTGGGTTCCGGGGCGCCGGCGGTGCCTGAGCGCGGAATTGACGACTCATTAGTCCTCCAAATCGTCGACCAAGCAACCCCCAGATCGGCCCCCGAACCACGCCCAGATCGACTCCCGAACCGACGACTAGTTAGCTTCTGAATCGATCTCTTAATCCCAAACGCAAATCGACGACTTCCCCAGGCAGGCAGGGTAGTCGCGTGCGCAGGCAGCTATACGGCGCAGACATTCGCGCAGGCAGAGACATACATATATGTCTACAGAGGCATATATGTATACATATGTACAGCGCCCTACCAAAATTCGTGGGAAGTCATCTATTTTGCACTAAAAATGCTACTACTTCAACCCGGCCCTCAACCAGCAGTTTTGATGGATATTACCTGAGAATTGAAGGACTATATATTTTGTATATGGATAATCGCTCTATCAGCTCAAAATTACAACATTACATTTCCAGCATGAGCTGTATTGGTTTTGGTCCATTGAGTTGCAGAAAATACGCCAAGACCACATATTTGTATGGGATGTAGCTGAATCTCCAGATTGCTCTACTTCTAGCTCCTGTACTTTGTTCCACAGCTGAGTTGAGATAGTTCCCTTTTGGATATATTAAACTCAATAGCCAATATTTCATCCCCTAAAGCCTTATTCATTGTTGATCGCAATTATGTTGTGGGTGGCGGTTGCGTTTTGGTGTAAAATGGATGACTTCCCACGAATTTTGGTAGGGTGCTGTACATAGAATTATATAGAGTAAAATACCGCTTACCACCCGAACTGTCCGATTTCCAGCATGACCTCATTTTACCAGGTACTTGCAAGACGCCGTTTTCGTATTCTGGCCAAAAGACGAACATGCTGCGCCGGGGCGAGGGCCTACATATATATAGGCAAGGGATTGTTTTAGTCCAAAAGGTGCGTCTAGTGCTGATGTATACACATCCCTTCGCTCTTCAGAGCAAAATCGGAGATATATTATGCCCGCGACGGCGTGGTGATGTTTAGAAAATCCAACTACCTACAGACTGCGGAGACATCGGGAAAAGGTATAGGAGGGGTCACAGAAGGTTGCTTTGTAGCGAAATGTTGACGGAATGAGGGTGAGGCTTACTGCCGAGTAAAAGCTGCCCATTAGCGCCTGGTCGTGAAAACACACGAACGGATAGATAGCGAGATCCATAAACCTTATGGAAAAACATTTAACTCGGGGCGGGTAAATAGTACCGGACAATGCAATAGTTCTCGCCTGGTACGCGCGCCCACCAATGGAAGACCAAACACCCGCCTTTTACCTGCCCGAGTGCTTATGTGGTAAGCTTAAAATCCAGACTTCCTTGGTAGTAAACCTAACCCTCAGCGGAGATCCTCTCGGTTGTAGAACATCTGCTGGATATCCCCAGTTACTGGAGTGTTATATATTATATCACTTGTACATGCCTTTCCAGACCTGGGAATGAAATATCCCCCCGTCCCAATACATTTTTTATTCCTCTCTGTGCAGTGAGTGTCGTGCGGTGAGCCACAAACGCCACAAGTCCTTCCCTGTTGCGGATCCGCACAACCTTGCGCCACCGCCTCCATCATCACCAAAGGCGACCTCTCCATCAACACCAGCTCTCGTCCTGTCAAGCAACCCCCAACCCACAACGTTTCCCTAGCAAAATATCCAAGCCCAATCCCATCCACCAGTTCATGCCCCGGCTCAAAAACCCCAGGCAGATACAAGCAAATCCCAGACCTAGCTAAGGTATGTATGCACCACCCTCCAGTCCTGAAATAATGGCTTAACTTCAACAAGAACAGAAACCTGTCTACGCCTTTACGCACTTGAAGATTCAATACCAGCAATAACGCATGCTTTCCATCATGCTACAGGCTCATTCCCAGCGGATGCAGCTTAGTCCTCGGCCACTCTGCAACCTCTTATAGTTCCTCTAGAGCAGGAGAACAGCAAGCCGCCCCCCCCACAGTCTCGGCGCTCCCCTGGTTTCAAGGTCCTCCTCCAGCGGACGGCGGCATCTCTTCTCGTGTCGGCGGCCAGTCTTCTGCCATCGGTAGTCCTTCTTCTGGTGGCGGAGGTCGTGCTACTGGTGGCGGCAGTTCATCTTATGACGGCGGTACTTGCTCCTCTGCTCGCGGCGGTCCGTCTACTTGTGGCGGTGGTTCTTCTTCCCCCTCCGACGGTCCTGACAGTGCTCCTTCTGGTGTTCACGGTGCTTCCCAGCCCCCCCAGAGTCTCAGCCGCTCTTCTCCTGTTGACGGCGGCCCATACTCTGCCCTCGGGGGTCTATCCCTCTTGCGTCGGCGGGTTTTCGTCTCGTGGCGGTATTTCTTCTGCCCTTGGCGGTCTTTCTCCTACTGGCGGCGGTGCTGCTTCTGGTGGTGGCGGTCGTCCTTTTGCTCTCGGCGGGCCTTCTTCTTCTTCTTGTGAAGGCGGCCCTTCTTCGGTTGATGGCATCCCTTCTTCTGCTGGTGGCCGTCCCCGATGGTACACTTATCTTGGTGCGTGGGGGTAAATGGCCCCGCCGGAGCGATGGATAGCACAAGTCACAGCAAAAACCACGCTTTTTACCGAACCTCTGTTACCCTATCCCACTACACCGGTGAGGTCCAGTGATGTCCTCCAGGAAAAGTGATTAGCCTCCAGGGGTGTTAATATACCTGTCCTGCTTTCAGCGCTGTTGCAGAAGGGATAGAACAGGCGAAGATAGCAAGGATTTGGTAGCTACGTGCTATCCAAGATGACCATCTCCTGTGAGAGGTGATTGCCCTGGCAGCTCATTTGGTAAGACTAAAAAATATTAATGCCGTAAAGAAAATAATCTTCACATTCACCTCCACCTCCACCTCCACCTGCACCTGCACCTGCACCTTCACCTTCACCGCCATCTCGAGTATCTCCCTACCTACAAATTTTGATACTAACTTCCATGTAGACTCCCAATCCTGCGGGTAATCCACGCCCAAAACTACGTCCAGAACGACGCCCAAAGCGACTAATCAACGCCCAAAACCCCGCCTGATCCTACACGGCACCGAGCACGTAGTCGAGGACTGCACTGAGCACCTAGTCGAGCATCTACCAACACTACGCCCAAAACGACGACTTCCGCAAAGAGGGCAGTCGCGCAGGCAGCTCAGGTAGTCACGCATTCATATATATGTTTTTTTTATTTTATTTTAAAAACCATGTCAATTCTGTTTCTAGGTACAAAATGGTCGCATACAGTTAATACTATGGCATAAACAAACCTAACCCCTCATCCGTAACAGTGCACGTCCCCTTGGAATCAAAGTAACAGAATTCCAAAATGAGAAATTTGTACAAATGAAAAGCAGAGCAAGTAGCGGTACATAGGAAACTCGTGATCGTATTTTAATAAATCCGTCCCGTGTGTGTGTCCTTGCCGGTGGTTTTAACTGGTTTGCCATAATTGAGACTTTTTTGAGGGGCATAGATGGTATGGGTAAGGTCCACTACGGGTGTGTTTGATGTGTATGCAGAGAGCACTTAGCTGAGTAGTGAGGAGAGGTCTGTGATTGAACCTGAATTGAGGGGAATATGTTTGCATTCAAGGGGTATCCTGCCCTGGTGACGGTGATGTAGGCTCCAAGGTTTAGGATAAAAGCGTGGTTGTCTCAAATTTTGTCTACATGTTGGACTGTGTTGAGGGGGTGAGCATTAGGGGGGCTGTTGATGGGCAGCGGAGGATCGCGTGTGGTCGGGGGCCTCCTCCTCAAGGAGACCCCGATCGCAGGTAGATAGGAGGTGGATGTTGATCCAGGATTTTTGCGCACGGAGGTAGCTTTTTCCTGACTGGAACTGGTGGACTCTGCTAGCGGTGAATTTGTGCAGCGAGGTGAAGTAGAGTGGTTTGGTATCGAGGTGGTGTGGGTAGTAGTCGGGGGTTGGTATCGAGGTGGTGTGGGTACTAGTCAAGGGTTGGGTAGTGGTGGCGCCAGTTTGTTGGGAGTTCAGCCTTTGCTCTCTGTGCCATGAGGTGTGGGGGGACTGTTCCGTTGATGAGGGGAGGAGCAGTGAGGCCTGCATGCATATATACATGTATGTATGTACCGTACATACATTGAATTATATAGAAGAAAATAAGTGGTGTACCGTTTGCTGCGTAACCTGTCCAAATGTCACTGTGACGTCATTTAACTAGCGGAAAAGCGTCCAGAGTCTGCCATGACCGCTAGCCTGGCAAAAAGTACAGTCGTTGACGGTCGCTTGACGAATACCTACTGCCACTTGACGAACAAGGATTCCAAGTATGGAAATAAAAAGCCAAGCTGAGAGATCTCCAGTCCCTTTAATTTCCATTGGCCCAAAGTCCCCTGTTCGTCAAGTGGCAGTATTCGTCAAGCGACCGTCAACGACTGTACAGGATTGGGTTTTGGAGACAAAAGACGAAAAGTCGTCTTTACACATCGTGACGTCGTCTGACAAACCCAGGTTGTCTTGCTGCGAGGGCGAGGGGCAACAGCCAACAGGCAAGCAATTGTTTTGGTCCAAAAGCTCCGTCTGTTTTATCCCCAGCCCCAGTCTTTCTACGATTGAATTGAGTTGTAAAGTTCAACTGGGGGAATAGGAGCTTGAGGGGGGTGGGGCAAAAGGCCCAATAACTGTAGAGAGTTGAGTTTAAGAGAGCAGGAGGTGCCTATCCCTCCCCCCAATTGTTGAACACTTGCGAAACACATCTCGCGATCGTGAGTTGGCACACCTAGTCTATGTACCGGGGGATAAGTCCGAAGAACTCGATTGGCTGATTGTGGTGCAAAACAGGGGCATTTATCTTATTGGACTTTGGGTGAACACTCCCGGTACTGGAATGCACTCACGAGAGGAGGAGGACAGTGGCCGAGGGCCCCTCATAATTCTAGAGGGAGAATTAATGAGGAGGTGGAATGGGGTCCCCTCTATTGAAGGCCTTCCTCAATTAAATGATACCCATAATCCAAAGTGCAACTCGTGGTGGTCCCTAGTGGTTTAGTACTCGCACTCATAGCGTTTCCGAACACGACTAATATTGCATGACATACAAAACGGTGGACTTGGCGCTTTTTTGTATGGTATGCAAGAGCAGTCGTGTTCGGAAACATCATGAATTTACTGGTACAACAGCACCGGAGGTTGCAGGATTGACCTGTCGCATTCTATTTATAGGAAAGACCACTGCCAACTTCAGCCACGTGCCAGTTTTGCAGGGCACCAGATTCTGGGGTCTCGGCCGGTAGAGTACTGTCGTATTGGCGGACACTGGGTGTTGGCGGACGTGGACAAAACGGTACTGTATGCTTGGCTCTCTCTCCTCTGGCATATCCGTCATCATTCAGTGTCTGTCTGTCGATACCCCGTATAGATTTCACCGATTCTCACAGTCAGTTGTAATTCATATTTGCATGATTGACTTGAAATATCAACTAGCCTAAAAATTGGGCGAGCGCATCACCGAGCGAGCTTCCGATCACCTTTCACTCGCTGCCAGGGTACCACGCGTCAGAAGCTCCTCTGATTTCTGTAACATAATGCATATACAGTTGTACCTCGCTATCTCGTAATTCGATATCTCGGATCTCAAGTACATGTACCTACATTATCAGAGCCTATGGTTCAGCTCGACAACCCAATTGGGGGCAACTAGGTCAATTGTGCTCAACTTACATCAGTGGTACTGTATATATATTCAAGGTGGTATAGTCCCATAGCACACACTGTTATGCTATAGTTATCCTTATACTCTACAAAAATCTATCAACCATTATCCGCTTGAACACCATTTCTAGACACATCCATCTATCTCCCATAAAATGGGCTCTGCTCTTTCTAAGATGTTCTGTCCCGGAGGTAGATCCAAGAAAAATAAAAAATCTATTCCGTTTGAGACAGGCGAACATACACCGGCAGATCCGCACCAAACAACCTCTCAAGGAATAGAGCGGACTGAGAATGACAACGTCTATTCGCAATCAAACCTGACTGGAGGTACCGAAAGGTATGCTTAGGGTGTCAACACTTTCCCGATAAACGCTTTCCCGATAAATGACTGACCTCCTGAAAGCCAACAAACCTTCAGTCTCCCTGGGAATCCTTATTTCCCGTCTTTAGAAACTGCTCAACCACCAGATACTCAGCCATCAAACGCCCACGTGGACAGTGCAAATCTCTCCCCGTGCTCAATTCCACCAGTTGCTTCACCCAACCCGGAGCAAGTTGTACTACAGGGACTCGGCGGGCCGGCAGCAGCGAATGATAGTAGTCAGACACAGGACCTTACACGGGCCCAAATCGAGGGCGGTGCTGTTAACCAGAAGCTATATCAATCATCAGGACTGGATGGACGCCAAGACTTGGCGCCTGGGGGAGAGAGCTCGGATCGAGTATTCCGTCGGTAAGAACGGTGGAGATAGTGCATGTTGGAATGGGATTCTGTTAACACATGTTGATATTCGCAGATATCCAGGCGAGAGTAGCTACCATAAAGAGGGCCCGGTGGAGGGTGACAGTAACATCAGTAGGCCCTGTGAAGCTGACACAGACGACACAGCTGACGACCTTGCGACCCTTATCAAAAGTCTTGATACTTCTAACATCAATGGGTGAGACAGATATGATGTTGAATTAATAAATATAAGTATGGCGGCTGACATCAACCTTAACCTACATACGCAGGTCTCCAGTATGGGGAAAGGCCGTCGCAATGCTGCAGGGGAAGGGCCTTGAAAGATTAGAACGTGATTGCGACGCGCCTGTAAACGCATTAATTCGACAGGTGGAGATTCTGCACCAAGACAAGAAGCGCCTGAGTTATAAAAATGCGGATGGCAACGAGATATATATTGCGGATCAAGTATTTGGCCAGCTCAATCGGTATGCGGCAATAGGGGATATAGCCCTACAGCATCACCCCGATGTGGTAGCATTAGTTTGGGCAGGCTTCAGGCTATTACTCAATGTATGTACGTCGGGATCTCAGTGGATCGAAAAACTTCTGATAGTTTATAGGTCGGTAGCGCGTATACAGACACTCTTGCACGAATCTTAAGTAGCCTAGGATATCTTGCATGGGTGATATGCTGTGGTGCGATTTACGAACGGGTGTACTTGAATCTAGAGCTAGGGCCCATAACGTCGACTCTCGAGGAATCCTTAACCAAACAGTATGTTTTGATTTTGGAATACCTTCTTCATGCGAAAGATCATCTAGAAAATAATACTACGGGTAAACCTTTAATTTTTACTTTCAACGCAATGGACAAGTCTGATTCTAGAATGAGCAGTGCAAATATTCAAGAGTCTATCCTCGAGTCTCACGACAATGATACAGGAGATAAAGGGCACGGAGGAAGAAACAAGGCAATGCGTGGAACTGATTGAGATAAAAGGTTTGAGCTTTGCAATAATACTGCACTTAACTAGCACGGGCTGCTGATTGCTTCTTGAATTAAGTCTCGAAAATTGAGCGGTTCAGTAGGTACCCCCATATAAACTGCCGAGATATTGATTCAGCTATCACGCGCTGAGAAAATTAGAACAGGAAGGATCGCGTATTCAGCTCGCGAGGCACCTGAAAGACGTTAGAGAGCAACTAAGAAACGTAGAGAATACTCTGAATCTCTGCCATGCGGGTATTAAGCGACTTCATGAGTTTGTTGATAGTATGTGGTCATTTCCCACCTAAGCGCCAATGCAGCTAACAGTGGAAGCACAAATCGTTGGCATGACACTAGATTGGGTGTCGACAATTCAATATGGGGAGATTCACTCAGAGCACTGTGCGCGGCGGACAGAGAACACATGTCTATGGCTCAGGGATAATGCTAAATTCAATGATTGGCTCCTGTCTCGATCCTCGTCTCCCGTCTTGTGGCTCAGAGGTAACGGTAAGAGCCCTGGTATCAGTCCTGGTTCTTGTACATGTCGTTGATATTTCTATCTCCTCAAAGCGGGTACTGGTAAAACTATCTTAGCGTAAGTGATATAATTTCTGTAATTGACTAGTCTGGTACTGATAAGACTAATAGCTCATTTACCATCGAGTTGTTGAAAAAACGAGCAACATCTACGGAGGACTGTATAGCCTACTTTTATTGCAGTATAGCTCAACCTGATAGATCAAGCCCTGACTCTATCCTGCGAGCTTTGTTGAGACAGATTTGTGTAGGATACTCGTCAGCCTCGGATGGATTACCGAGTGCACTGGTGGAAGCCAAGCAGAACAAGCAACGTGAGTCCGGAGGCTTGTTGACAGTGAAAGAAAGTGAGCAGCTCATCATTCAGCTCTCTAAACAACTTACCGGTCTCTGGATTGTAGTGGATGCTCTTGACGAATGCAATATAAACTCCCGGAAGGAGCTTTTTCAAGCGCTGAAAGCCATTCAGAAAGATGGAAGCAACGTGCACGTACTTGTCACAGGCCGCAACGAGGGAGATATCATTGCTTATATGAAGGATTATGAAGACTATCATATCGAACCTAAAGATAATTCCGACGATATCATGCTCTATATCAGGAGTGAGCTTGATAGGCTATATAGTTGCCCTAGCAAAAGTGGTATGGTAGATGATATGAGGGACCATGAACAAGATATTCTCAAGGCGCTCCAGGCCAATGTGGATGGAATGTTAGTATCCCTGAACCTGTCGTTCAAGATAAGGATGAAGAGCTGACAGTCACAGGTTTCTCTCCGTCCAGCTAAGGATACAGGCCCTATGGCATGAAACGACAATAGAGGGAGTGACAACTACCATGGGGGTACTCCCACAAGGTCTTGAGACAATGTATGACGAAATATTCCGAAGAATTAAAGAACAAAGTCCCACCGATCAGGGCACTGCTCTCAAAGTTATCCAGTGGCTATTCTATGCAACAGATGATTTTTCTCCTAAAACAATTCTTGAAGCGCTGCACCATAATTTTCATACCATTAGGAAGCTCTCTGAAGAAGCCATACAGAGAAAGATTGAGTATATATTACGCGCCTGTTGTGGACTCACGGTCTACGACCGCGAGACAGGACTGCTACGATTCTCTCACGCTACCGTTCTGGAGTATCTAGGAAAAGGTTCAAGGGAGTGTCTCAGAGGTGGACAAGAATGGATCTTGGACCGATGCTTCTCGCTGCTTACATGCTCGGTTACTGAGCGCCCGGACCCTACTTCTTTAACCTCTGCTCGCCAAGACCTGGTGACATACACGATGCGTAATTGGGGGATACACCTTCGTAACTGCAACTTAACACACAACTGGTCCACATTTCTTGACCCATCTTCGACATCATATATATTCTGGGCCTGTAACATAGGGAGGATGATTCCTACCCTCAGCTCTCCGTTGGGGAAACAAATCTCATTGGCGTGGACAGCAGCCTTCTATGGTCTATATGATATATTTAAGGACTCCCCATTTATTATATCACCTACATGCAAAAATTTGGCAGGGCGTACCCCCCTTCACCATCTCGCAGAGCATGGCGACCTTACTCTTGTTGGCTATCCGGGTCAAATATTTTCGGTTGTGAACGAGCGAGACGAAAAATGCCTGACCCCACTGATGTTAGCTGCAAAGTCGGATAAGAGCGAGAATGTTAACTTTATGCTCGCCATCCGAGAGCAGGATGGTGGTAGAAAACTCGGGGAAGGGAATCTGGCTATCTGTGATATCAATGCAAGAGACATCAATGGATTGACTGCGTTGCATCATGCTGCACTTGCAGGACATGTCTCAGCGGTGGAGAGCTTAATGAGAGATCCGGGCTTGAAAATAAACGAAAAGACGGAGTTGGGGGAAACTGCACTATACCTCGCGGCCAGAAAGGGACATACATCCACTGTGGGGATTCTATTAGGGCACAAAGAAATTGAACCAAATTTCAAGGATATGTCGGAGAAAACACCCCTCATGATAGCAGCCGATCGTGGATATGAAGAGGTTGTTAAAGTCCTAATTGGGCACGAAAGAACCGACGCGAATTGTGGTAGCGGAGAAGATGATCTATTCATCAAGGCCGCAGAAGAGAATAAAGTATGGCTGGTGCAAGAGTTATTAAAAGCTAAGAATATAGATATAAATCGAAAGGGCTTGTTGGGGTGGACGGCACTTGCTAATGCTGCAAACCACGGCTTTACAGAGATTCTAAAGCTACTTCTCAATAAACCAGGTGTGGACACTGAAGTAAAATCCTCACAAGGCCAAACTGCGCTCAGTCTTGCCGCTCAACGAGGTACTATAGACTGCCTTCGGGCACTCTTATCCCATGGGGTGAATGTCAACGCGGCGAATGTGAATGGATGGACCCCTCTGCACAAGGCGGCATGGGAGGGACATACTGAGATACTAAAGGAGCTTCTGTCTCATGGTGCCGATGCCGATGCAAGAACCGGAGACAGTCGTACGGCTCTATACCATGCCGCTGAGAAGGGTCATTTAGACTGCCTTCGGGCACTCTTATCCCATGGGGTGAATGCCAACGCGGCGAGTGTGAATGGATGGACCCCTCTGCACAGAGCGGCATGGAATGGGCATACTGAGATACTAAAGGAGCTTCTGTCTCATGGTGCCGATGCCGATGCAAGACTCAAAACTAGTGATACACCTCTATACCTTGCCGCTCTACAGGGTAGTCTAGACTGCCTTCGGGCACTCTTATCCCATGGGGTGAATATCAACGCGGCGCAGGTGGATGGATGGACCCCTCTGCACAGAGCGGCATGGGAGGGGCATACTGAGATACTAAAGGAGCTTCTGTCTCATGGTGCCGATGCCGATGCAAGAACCGGAGACAGTCGTACGGCTCTATACCATGCCGCTCTACAGGGTAGCCTAGACTGCCTTCGGGCACTCTTATCCCATGGGGTGAATGTCAACGCGGCGAATGTGAATGGATGGACCCCTCTGCACAAGGCGGCATGGGAGGGGCATACTGAGATACTAAAGGAGCTTCTGTCTCATGGTGCCGATGCCGATGCAAGAACCGGAGACAGTCGTACGGCTCTATACCATGCCGCTACGAATGGTCAGTTAGACTGCCTTCGGGTACTCTTATCCCATGGGGCGAATATCAACGCGGCGCAGGTGGATGGATGGACCCCTCTGCACAAGGCGGCATGGGACGGGCATACTGAGATACTAAAGGAGCTTCTGTCTCATGGTGCCGATGCTGATGCAAGAATCAAAACTAGTGCTACACCTCTATACCTTGCCGCTGAGAAGGGTCAGTTAGACTGCCTTCGGGCACTGTTATCCCATGGGGTGAATGTCAACGCGGCGAATGTGAATGGATGGACCCCTCTGCACAGAGCGGCATGGGAGGGGCATACCTTACTAGTCTCCATCCTACTCGAACAACCACGAATCGACCCCTATGGTATCAACAGTCATCACCGTCCACCGTTGATGTTAGCTCGTTTACAAGGCCGCACTGAAACCTATGCGAAGCTGCTAGTGTACTATGAGAAGCTGCACGAAATGGACTTCGATGTAAACACGCATCTTCTCCTTGCTGCATCCTCCGGAGAAATCCGAATCCTCGAACGTGCTGTTGAGCGCGGTGGGTACAGCATAAACTACCAAGACGAGCTTGGCCGGACCGCCTTGATGATGGCAGCGGGGAGCGGAAATGCTGGAGTTGTGAAGCCGTTGCTGAAGGAGGATGGGATCGATGTGAATATCAGGTCAACATATACTTTCCTCCCAAACTCCCCCAGCGAAACCCCTCCAGCAAGTAAATACAGTGGGCATACAGCACTCTATTTCGCGTGTTTATCCAGATCCATTGAAACAGTCACTGCTTTGCTTAACGATCCAAGAGTTGATCCTGCTGTTGCCGGGAATCATGGTACAACCCCATTATTGAGTGCTAGTGAATATGGGCTTGCAGGACATTTCGAGAAGATTCTGGAGCGGTACGACCCGCATGATAAACTTCAAGAAATTGACGGTGATGGCGATACACATCTTTTGTTGGCTGCAAAATCCGGAAAGACAAGAATTATCGAGATTGTCCTAGAAAGAGGAGGGCATGAAATCAATTTCCAAAATAAACTTGGAAATACGGCCTTAATACGTGCTACAATTGGGGGACATCCAGACGCTGTCGAACTGCTATTGAAGCAGGAGGGTATTGACGTCAGTATCGCAAATAACGAAGGAAAGACTGCTTTCGACATTGCGAAGGAGAAAAATCAAACGAGTATTATGGAACTTTTGGAGCCGCAGTTGGTCAAGAAGGGCACATAGATGGATACTTTTGCTGCTGGAATATTGTTTTCGTTTTTTTTGTTTGGGTGGCTGAGAATAGGGATGCGTCTTGGTTCTACTGCGGGAGAGGTTTCGAAATCGGTTTTATCCAATATACAGAATGTCAATTTCTTGTCTTTTTTCTTTTTCTCACTTTTCCTTCCTTTCCCTTTTTTTCTTCTTTTCCTTGGATTTAATCATTTTTCTGGGCCACCGAGTATGTTTTTCCGGAATGTCCGATCTCTTTATTTTATTCGCTCTGACTGATTTTATATCCGACCATTACGCAACGAACTGTATTTTCTATTTTTACCCGCGGGAGAGTAGCTTTCCTAGTCTTTTTTTTATCTTTTTTATCTTTTTTATTTCTTCTATTTCTTTACACAAGGTACAAAAATCTATACCGTAAACCACCACCACACGCAGCCCGGGAACCTGTATACGAGCACTCGCTACTCATGGAGCACAAGCACGAGCACTCTCTGCTAGGGCTTTTCCATGTTGATGAACCCTAATAGCACCTCCCCTCGTCCGTGCACTACCAACAGCGCACGAACCCCGTGTTGTTCCGGATGCTGGTGCTCATCACAACCAATAATTATTCCCCTCACTTCTCCATGTAAGCACTGTGGTGAAATAGCCATTACAACATCCAGGTAGAATGGCGGCGCACCATTGACCGTGGCGAACGTAACGCTGGGTGGTAGTAGAAGATGTAATGTTATGGAAGATTCAGGTGGGGGGGGTAAGTATGCTTAATGGCCTGCGCTGGGTGCTGTAACTGCGATCTCGCTCTGGTTCGAGGAGTGTTGGTAAAGGGTGCATCGTATCATTGAGCATCAGTGGGCTCCTCTGTATGGGATGATGTTGGTCGGGGGATTGATTCGGTTGATGAGAGTCTATGTTTTTTCGTGGAGTATCGATCCCAGTGTTGTGCTTCAGAGCATCAACACACCTGTTGAGGTGTGTTGTTCTGTTGTGGCAACCAGCCACCCGCACTCAACTATATATCGACAAACAAAAACGACATGCGAGTTGGATGCATATACGATGTTAGGTTAAAGATAGGTACAGACCGTACAGCCAACTTTGGAGCAACGACGGACCCGGGACAACAGACCCCAAACAAGTGGTTGCATACCAGCCTGAGCGCCACTGTCTTGACTGACAAAGACCCCTGTTCGTCGTTCAACCTGCTTTGTCGTTGCCCCCCAAGACGACTGTAAGCATGGAAGATACTCGGTCCTTATCCCAGTTCAGATTTTCCTGTACCGGGAATGGATGATGAGCGTACGGGCCGTACGCGGGTTTGCGCGCGCAACCTATAAGAATCCGCAAGCCGCGCAAGCCTCACCTTGCACTGCCCGCTCCGCCACAACTAGCGCCTCCGCCACCAGCACCCCCCGCCGAGAACCCGAGTGATAGTCTGTGACTAATGACATTTATTATTGTCAATTATGGTTACGGGTGGACTCAAGGAGGCCATCGTACAGTGCCCCCAGAAGCAGCAGCAGTGCTCTCCAAGAAGCCGTACTGTCGCTCCAGCAGCAGCAGCACTGTCAAGGCACCTGCCGTGCAGTCGCCGCAGAACCGCGGGCACCCATTTTAGCAGTGGGCACTCGTGTCGGCGCTAACCAACGCACTAGGCTTACCCGCAAAAGGCTTTTTAAAGTGAGCCAAAGCAAGCGCCAAATTGGCAGCTAATTTTGCTGAATCGAGCATTAAGTTGGTATTGCTGAATCGAGCATTAAGTTGGTATTGCAGGGTGACAAAAATAACTGCGTACAGAACCTTGTGTTGGAAAAGAGTATTTGCTAGGCCTGCCGCTCCGGAAGTGTGGCCATTAATTTGGTAACTTACAGGAAGGATCTTTGGAGCTCTAGAAACTCACATATATATTTATCTCTCTCACAGCCTATATAGTTATGCAATAGCTATCCTCCAAAGTTCGGCCTTTTTTTTTAGTATTTTCTTTTTCTTTCAAGTCATGTCAATTTCTGTTTCTAGGTATAGCATTCCCTGGATCGTTGCAGGGACCGGTTCGATGGCGTTCGCATGTTTGTCCCACTCTTTTTATTCGCTTGTTGGAGCCAGCCGCACCCTGCCCACCGTCGAACCGGTTCCTCCAACGATCCGGAGAATGCTGTACATAATGGCCGCGTGCAGTTAGAAACTATGACTTAATGCATTTTTGTTAGTAATCCACACGGTAACCATACAAAAATTGACAACTTCAATTCTTTGCAACTCCATGAGTATACAAGATATCGGGGGAGATAACCGTATCTCTAAATTTCTGGAGCTTGAGAGACTTGGTCTTTCTGATGTGAAACATGTGGCGGTATGTTTGGAGTAGCTAGGTCTAAGAAACGTTATTTTACCATACAAATTTGAGTGCGTAGTTGTTTTTGTCACCCTGAAATACTAATATTAATGCTGTTCAGCGCTGGCGAAGGTGTTGCCTTGGTGCTGTACTTGATGCAGGCGCTGGCGGTGCTGCAAGCGGCGACGGAGGTTCTTTTAGTGCTCGACTTGATACTGGTGCTGGTTCTCTGTTGGCGTTGCTGCTGGCGGCGGTGATCGTTTTGGTGCTGGACGAAGTGCTAGATTTGGCGCTAGCCGAGGTGCTGGTTTGTGCTTAATTTGATGCTGATTTGGTGCCGGTGGGTCACAGAATATCACTCGCACACGCCTGCTGATTTGCTGCAATTAGCTGATGATTTGGCGCTGGCGGTGGTGTTGAGTTGGCTTAGGCGGCGGAGGCGTTGATTTGATGGTTAACCTGGTGCATGATTTCGTGCTCCAAACGGTGCTCGAAACGGTGCTCGAAACCATGTCCGAGCAGCTGCTTGAATAGGTGCTCTAGCAGGTGCCTGTTGGTTGTAAGCCCCGCAACTCGGGGGAGAAAAACAAAGCGCGCAGGAGAAAAATGGAATACACAAGAGAAAATTGTGTGTAGATTTGGTGCTTCATTTGGTGCAGATTTGGTTCAGGTGCAAGCGGCGGGGCAGGCGCTCGGTTCTACGCCTGGTAGGTGCCAATGTGCTGCCTCGCTTCGTGCAGATTTGGTCTAGGTTTGGTGCGGATTCAGGAGTCGATTTAATGCTGGCGGAGGTGCTGGTGGAGGCGGCGGCGGAGGTTTAAATTTCTTTTTTTCCTTTTTCGTTTAATTAAGTAATGGCGGCGGCGGAAATGCTAGCTTGATTTGGTCGTCGGGTTGGTGCTTGCTCTCGTGCTAGTGAAGGTGGTGCTGCAGGCGGGGCCGAGGGTGGTGGCCGGTCTACGTCTACGACGTTGACGTAGCTATGATGGGGGAAGCCTTGTCACAGAGTAGTTTGAACACCTCAACTTTGTCCGTTTATAGCTCATCAACCACCACACATGTTTCCAATTTTATTAGATAGATCTGCTAGGTTCTACATACCCTGTCATTTACTTGCTTCCATTCTTAAAATAACTCTTCGTTGTTGAGTTGTAAAAAGATTCTGACTGGGGCAATGTCGCTTGTAGGTACGATCAGAAAGAGTATTTTGCTAGTCCTGGACTGGTACTCTTGGCAAACAATTTGCATGTGTTAGTAAGCAAAATGACGTACTATCCAGATACTGCCAGCTACACCGTAGAGTATTCCTGAAACCATCAAAATCAGATGTGTAATATTAGTCAAAAGTTGTGACTAGGGGGAAGATTTGACATTTGCGAAATCTCTCACGCATTTGCGTGATCTAGTCAGGAAGCGACCTCGGCACCCACGAAAGAAGTGAGCGACGTGACAACGGCCCCAGTTAGCACTACATCTCCGCACCTGCAATACAAGGCCACGAGTATTCCATAGCCATGCCATTTGAGAACTCTAGAAAGCGAACAGAGGCTACTCTGAATGAAAACATCAAACATCATTGAAGCACAAGCTAGGGAAGAATGCGAAAAGTCTAGTTTGAGAAAAGGTAGATAAAACCATTGACAGCATGACAAAGGGAATTGCAGCAGTTGTAAAAGACAAGAGAGGCCATAAAGAGTGGTAGGTATGATTCAGCGGCCGTAGTATCTACTTTGTATCTCATTGCGGGGTTATATTACTTCTATGGCGCGGGACACCTTGAGACGGACTGGTTTCGGGAGTCAACCTCAACCGCTAATGACTTTCCCCAACCACACCCTAATTTATTTTTCTCTCTGTTATTCGATAGTTCTGCTTCTTCTCTACAACGTGACAGAGCCAGATTAATTCTATCTTTCGTTGTGGTGGTGCTATGAATATTCTAAAAGCTGGGTTTTTGGTGGGGGACCCAACCAATGTCGCGCCCATAATTACCTATTTGGGACAGGTAAATTTCCCGATTAGGAACGTCTGCATCTAGATACGGCCTTTGTGAGCGCCCAGAGGCTGGTTTTGGCGAATTATTATCGGTAAATTGATTAAATAATTACCCGATTAAGAAATTGATCGTCAGAAACCAATGTCGCGAACCTCCATCTCAAGGTGTCCCCCGCCATATTCATTTCTATTTTCATTTTTCGGGTTAGTTGCGCTCACGACTGCACTACCATAGAGAATTTTCGCGCTCGGCTGAACCCTGACCCTGACCTCCGTAAGTCAACCAGCGCGCCCCACCAAAAATTGGGAGCGAACCCCTAGGCCTTTTTTTCTTCCTTCTCTGCTTAACTCATTGAACCCCTAGGCCTAATATATACGGCACTCAACAATTTAATAGAAAAAGGTCTAAATGTATGTTATTTTTTATTTTTACTATTTAATCTTGTATGAATTTAATTGAACTACACAAGGGGAACAGTGGGCCGGTGGAGCGGTGGGAGGGTGGGCCGGGGGGGCGGTGAAGGAGGGCTGGGAGGAGCGGTGGTTGGGAGGGATGGGGGGAGCGGCGGGGGATGGAAAAGCGGTAGAGTGGTTGGGAGCGGTGAGGGGACCAGGGTGAAGGGTGGAGAGGTGGTTGAGGGAGGTGGAGGGAGGGAGGCAGGACTGGAGTGAAAGGAAGTGAGGGGAGCGTGTGGAACAAGTTCCCTCTATCAACGGCTTTTTAATATTAAGATTTATTTGATACAGCAAACTCTCGTTATAAGTATTTTTCTATATATGGATATCACTAGGTATTTAGTAAAGAGTTGTATGGCTATCTTTGTAACAAGAGTAAGTTTGGGTTGGCGGGCGGGAGGGCCAGCATTTTCAGGCATTTTCCATGAAAAAGAGCCTGGAAAAGCAGATTAAAGTATGAACGAAACTGTCTTCAAAGAGGCACATGTCCATCCCCTAAGAGTCGCTGTCAATTTAGACCATATTTTTTTTCCAGCCTCGATCCAGAAAACCTAACCCTCATTCTGTATAGTGATAATCTCGATATAAGGATACCATTTTTCGGTCCCAACCTAACGGGAGTCTGCTGTACTCATAATCGAACGGGAACAGCTCGCGGTGGCGAGTTGGCCCACTGCTAGTCTATTATATACTGCACTACACTTTTTCCGAAGGGGCTTGCAGTCTGATTGTTCGACTGCGACATGGGTCTTTAGTAAGGACAACAAATCAAAGTCGGGAGCGGGCTGATACTGGCCGCATGTCCGGAAAGTGTTTATTTCTGTATATACTGGACTGCGATTTCGCTGCAGGCTGTAATTGAGAGAACCAATATTGCAAGCACTGGAGCTGGCCATGTACTGGAGCGGGCCAAGTCATGGAGCTAGCCATAATCAACTCCGAAAGCTGGGAATGGAACTGGGTTCGGTGACTGACAACTATAGAGATATATCATAACTGAAAAAAATGGATCAGTATATACCCTATTTGCGCCCGGGAGCTGAACAAAATTAATTAACTACTGGAGATGGCTAAATCCTACAAGGCCGAAGGTCACGTTGGGAGCTGACTATGAGATGGCTAAGGCAAGAGTCGATTCACTGCTGGGGATGATCAAATACTACACGGGAGTGGGTGAGATAATTCCCGGGTGGAGGAAATCTCGCGGTCGCGAGGTGGCACACCCCTAGTATACCTAATATGTAGACACACTCACGGAGGTGTGGCGGGCACGGGTGTATGGGGATTTATGATTTTTCTTCCTTCCACAGGACAGCTAAAGTGATAATAACAAGTAAATTCGAAATGGCACATGAAATTCGAGTAGTCTGTGGTCTTGAATTCCGAGTTCTTGCAAACTAATTTTGGTACTCACCACGTTGAGAGAGAAAATCCCCACACCCCCATGGTCGCCACAACCCCGTGAGTGCGTCTACTTATTGCATACCATATAGGAATATGGCTTAGCGGGTTTTTGTATGGCACGCATTAATAGCGGTTATGTTCGAAAACGTTTAATTTTCCAACTTACTCGCCCTCTGGTTGCTCGAGAGCGGAAACCCTGACCCTGCATCGCAACCAGCCCACCCCATTAAACAGTATGTGAAATCTTAACGGTACAGACTGTAAACCCCAAAACACAGCTAGTACTATTGAGATTTCAGAAATGTATAGAGAGAGCTATTCTCCGAACGGGGTATCAGAAGCCATTAATGGGGACGTAGTACGTACAGGGAATTATATTATCGTTAAATTTATCGTATTAACTGGGTGGTACATATTGAGAGATACATTACAGCCTTTGCGCTGGATCGATCCACCGTACTACCTAGAGCCGGCCCCCGTAGTCGTAAAGGCTAGATCACCGGTTTCCCATTGCGTAGGTAGGGTCAATAGAGCTCTACCTCACCAAACATTGGAATGTAAAAGACACTTTCAAGGAATATCAAATCAGCGAGATTATTGTTTTTTAGATGAGTCATGGATAGAACTATATATGTGCTTTAAAAAGAGACAGAAATTATTTTTATCAGGCAAGAACTGGTAAAGTTATTAGCTTCTGAATTTCGCATTTTCTTTTGCGGATTTGTGTTTTCAATGTTTCAGTCTCAACAAGGGTAGACAGGCCTGATGATCCTATTTCAAAAGATATCAAACTACTATAATTCATCGATAACTAGTTAAGCTACCAGATCCTGAAGTTAACTCGTCTTGTCGACACACTAAGCTACATGGGGGGAATAGGGCTGCTAGTCCTGATAATGTCTATATAACTACAGGTCGTTGCCGGCCTTCAGCCGGTTAGGACAATCATTACTTTTGTATCCTTGTTGATAGAATACCACAAAAGCAACATCACTCTCTAACTAAGTTAAGCCCTGAATCATAATGAATATCAATAATAGTCACCAATACCAATACTAACAAAATGAGTACGGGCACCTGTGCGAGCCGGTGGTTGAGAACGGGCGGTTCAATGGCAGTGCGATATTACCTAGACTACGCTCTGCATGTAATTAATGAGTTAAACGAAAAAAAAAAAACTAACAAAATGCAAGCCCCGAATCACCACCAATATCAATATCAAGATGAGGTCATATCACTCTCAATGCTAGCAAAAAGCAAGACCCGAATCCCCACCAATACTAAAAAAAAGGTAACTCTGAATAGCTACTAATATCAATATTAACAAAAAGGAAACCTCGAACTGTCAATACCAATACAAAAAAAAGGAAAGTCCCAGTCATCACCAACTCCAACCCAATCACTAAATCTAGGGAAAAGCAATTGTCAAAATCTTATATCTAGCCAATCAAAACCTTTGAATCGCACATTGCATATCGGGTATGCCTATATACTTATCAGATAGCGTGAACTCAACAAAGCATACCCTCCTTATAACGTAAGGAACGGGGATGTCGGTTGTTACCCGGAGGTTGGATATATTAATATTGCTTAAGTTAGAGAGAAAAAAGATTACCTAGTATGAAATCTGAGTTTTTTTTTTGCTTCTAGTAGTAATATAGTGATTTTGAGGTGTTTCGAGCCTTGGTAGATCATCTACTTGGACCATCTAATAGCTTAAATTTCATCTAATACAGAGTTAACTAATAGTAAAACTGTCATATATTGCGGTACATTTATAGACACTATTATTGCTTTATTATCAGATATTTATGGACATGTTAACTACTAGGATTGGGGGAAAAAACTTATACACCTAGTACATAGGTATAGTAACTTCAAACTACATATTTTTACATTTTTCTACAATTGTTCGCGAGCTTTCCTTTGAAAAAGTAAACATCCGATATCCCGGTCACTTCCGACTTCACCGTCGGATACGTTATAATAAAATCCACCAATCAGGACTCTAACAGTATTATAATCTGGGGGTGCACCGAGTTCACCTATGACAAACCGAAAAATACTTTTATGTGCCCGAACCGTTCAAAGGGATGTATCAGTGGTGGATGAAGTACGTGGACCAATGACCAACTAATGCCAAGCGCTCCCGTACAAAAGCCTCAACCTCGTAGCTACGAAAGGCCATAGTCTTTGCATACACCTTATTGCTAAGAAAGATATCTCCACCTTATCAACGTTTCCTTTACGCATCCGTATTGAAGAGAGACGTGTGTATACTCTTCCCGCGATGCCACATTGTGGTGGAGCGCCATGGTGATGGGTAGCCTAACGCGAACAAAATACTAACGCACCACCAGAGGACACACCGTGTGCCCGACCTGCTCATCATATTCATATTGAAAATCGATGCTGTGCCTTGATTCCATCTCCCATCTCTTCGGAAGCCTCCTTGCAGCCGTTCGGCCAAGAAGGAGGCGAAAACATCAGAACAGTCCAGTCGTATCCGAGGTCCAAGCGCCAGATCTTAATGCTACCAATGCCGGTGCTGCGAATGATGCAACCTCGAACACACCCGATGTCGCTATCGAGCCTACAACTGAGGACGCGCATGTACACGATGATCAGGGGAGTGCACTAGAGACACCGGCGGTGACCCGCGAAAACGAAGACGAAATGGATCGTTGGTCCCCTTACCTCAGATCCTCACAGCTTCATGTATACAAACTGACATCAAGACGCATTGATAGCGCTGCCACACCCGGAGTCGCCCATAGATAAAATCAGCAGATTGAATAATACCAGCACCGAATTCTATGACTGCTACCAGAAATCAGGGGAGATGGACGACCTCGAAGCGGCAATAGTCAACGCCCAGGCAGCGCTGAGCATTGTATCTGACACCGGCGTCCCACATACCTACCCAGACCTCCCCACAATCCAAAGCAACCTGAGCTGCTACCTTGGGCGCCGGTATGAGCACCTCGGAGACCCCGCCGACCTCGACCTTGCACTGGAACACGGCAAAGAAGCTGTCAAGATCACAAATGCAGGTGATCATAGTCTTGCTGGGCGAATGGGGAACTTGAGCAATCGTTATGATGCAAGATACCAGCGGCTGGATGACATGGACGATCTGGATCGAGCCATTGAGTATGCAGAGGCAGCAGTGGGAGCGTCTAAAGTGCAGGGTGGCGATTATGCATACACACCTATTGCCCTTGATATCTTGAGCAGCTGCCTGTATTCCCGCTATAAGCGCACGCTGGACTCAAACTACCTCGAAGCGGCAATCACGAATATCAATGAGGGAATAGGCTTGGTGCAGGCTCGGATGAAGCTAGAAGGTCAGGATAACAATGACCCCCAGTATATACGCCTCTTGAACAATCTTAGCACCTACCTTGAGGATCGTTTCAAACTACTGGGAGGAGTCGATGACATCGAGGTAGCCATCAAGCACTCGGAAAGTGTCCTGTCAGCCACACCAGATGGCCACCCAAACCGCGCTGGACGGCTCAACGGTCTATCGACCCGCTACCATATCCGCTACCTTGCTCTAGCACAGGTCGCTGACCTAGAAAAGTCTCTCACACTTGCAAAGGCTTTGGTCGAAACAACCCCCGCCGGCCATCCACAATTTGGGTCCAGACTGAGCGTGTTGAGTAGCCGCCATCGGGCCCGTTTTGATCGCATCGGTGATATCGAGGACCTAAATCTCGCAATCTCCTGTGCACACAACGCTGAAGCAGCCACACCTATAGGCCATCCACAAAGGGTACTTCGACTCATGAATCTGAGCAAAGTGTTCTATTTCAGGTATGAGCGCTTTGGGAAGATGGATGATCTTGAAGCTGCTATCCACCAAGCAGAAATGGCTCTCGCGGATATTCCTGATGATCATATAGGTCGTCGGATTCCTTGCTTGAAGGTTCTTAGTGTCTGTTTGGACTCCCGGTACCACCGTCTGGGCGCGCTCAAGGATCTGGAAGCAGCAATTATGTATGCCGAGGAGGTTATCAAGGCTACTCCTGAGACTAGCACCAGTCTTGGGGATTGCTTAAACAATCTGAGTACCCACTATGATGCCCGATACCAGCGCCTCGGGCAGCCTGCGGACCTCGATCTGGCCATTGGCACAGCGAAGGCAGCTTTAGCAGCTACCGCGGACGAAAGCCGCACCCGGGGAACCATCCTCAGCAACCTGAGCGCCATTATGCTCTTTGGGTACTTCACCAGAAAAGCATCAGAGCACGATGAACCGACAAAGGTTCTCCTGGACGAAGCGATAGCCTACGCCCAGGAGGCGGTGAAGCTGACATCGGAGGACGATCCCTATCTTCCCGGTAGATTATCAAATCTCAGTGCGCTCCTAGAACGGAGATTCGAGCAAAATGGGCAGGTAGTCGATCTAGAAGCCGCCATCGATCAAGGGGAGAATGCTCTTGTCCATGCACCGCTTGACCACCCAGATCTTGCAGGATTGTTGATCAGCCTCGCATACACATTCGTACTTCGCTACAATCTCTCCAACTCGCCAAGTGATGGGAAAAGAGCGCACGCTATGTATCTTGGAGCCTGGAACTGTGTCGACTCTCCCCCACTGCAGCGCATAAACGCTGCCCGGTATGCAGTACAGTTCTTCCCATCGCTGAGCTCGTGGGATAACGCAAGCTCGATGCTGGAGGATGCGGTTCGACTCATGCCAAAGTTGAGTCTTGCTACATCACTTGAACGAGACGACCAACAGCAGGTCCTGGGAGAGCTATATGGGCTCTCATCGTTGGCGGCGGCCGCTGCACTTGAGGCGGGGAAGGGTGCGGCCCATGCTCTTGGCCTCCTGGAACTGGGAAGAGGTATTCTCTCGGGTCATGTCATAAGCACAAGAAGCGATTTAGTGGACTTGAAGCGCACACATCCGAAACTATGGAAAGAGTTTGTGAGCCTGCAGATGGAAGTCAATGCCCCATTAGACAAAGCCTCCAATCCAGGAGTTTCTTTGGCCAGGCGGAAGGATGCAATGGAGGAGCTTGACCGCACCTTGGCTGATATCCGGGCCATCCCCCGATATGGAGAATTTCTGCTGCCGTCTACAGCAGGGAGTATGTGCATGACTGCGGAGGGCGGCACTATTGTGGTTGTCAACTGCACTGAGATCCGGAGTGATGCTATTATAGTCACACCATCCGGCATCAGCGCCCTCGCACTCCCAAAGTTAGATCACAAAGAGATGCGGGCAAATATGGCCCTATTTCCGGACCTCTTGAAGGGAGCCTTCAGAACTGTTGCCACCAGGAATAAAGAGCTGGGCAGGATCTTACGCTGGCTATGGGAAGCTGCTGTTGAAGCAATTCTAGGAAGACTTGAGCTAAGAGCTTCACGCACGGCGGAGGCTGACCAGGAGTCTGGCCACCTCCCTCGAATATGGTGGATTGGCACAGGAGAGTTGAGCAAAGCACCTTTCCATGCCGCAGGAATCCACACGCCAAAATCTACCAAGCATACTCTAAATCGCGTGTGTTCTTCATACATATCCACCATCAAGTCATTGTCATATGCTCGCGAGCAGAGATTCCCACCGACCCCGCTGACCACAAACCCCCCGCAGACCCGTGCAGCGCTGCTAGTTAGCATGCCAGAAACGCCTGGCCACCCCCCACTTCCACACGTCGCAGAAGAGGCAACCATGGTTTCCAGCATCATCGAGCAAGTGATGAACTCGAAACCCCTGATCCGACCCACAGCCCTCGAGGTTCTCCAGCAACTGCCAGGCCACGACGTGGTCCACTTCGCCTGCCACGGGGTCTCAGACCGTAAGGACCCCTCGAACAGCAGTCTGATCCTCGTCGACTCCAGCAACGCAGACCCCCTTACAGTGCAGGCGGTATCGGACGCGCATATCCGACGCGCGCAGCTCGCATACCTCTCTGCCTGCAGCACCGCCGACAACACGGCAGCGAACCTGGGCGATGAGACGGTGCACCTTGCGAGCGCGTTCCAGCTTGCCGGGTTCGCGCATGTGGTCGCGAATCTGTGGCAGTCGAAGGATGATGCATGCATGCAGGTCGCTGGGGATTTTTATCACACATTGTTTGGTAGAGGGGCGGTGGAGGGGGCGGGGCAGCATGCGAGAGTTAGTATTGCTCTGCACGGAGCTGTGGCAAGGCTGAGGAAGTCGAACCTGAAGGCGCCCCTGGTCTGGGCTCCATTCATCCATACGGGCGCCTGAGAGGGTTTGCGTTCTGTACTCTTTGCTTTTTTTGTCAGTGGCCGGGGATATTTTGACTACTTTACTTTGCCATCATTTTCGCTTTTACGCTGTATCATAGCGTTCCTATCAGAATACAATATGTAAAAAATCTCGTTCTTGGTTTTCCTAACAGGCCCGTCATAAAGCATGCACCTTGGCGCTTTTGTCCTTTCTCCTGTTCTTGTTAATTGATGTAGTTCGGAGCCTGTGTCGTTATATCAGAGTTTCCCTTCCAGCATCTTCCTCCTTTGGCGTGGGGCAAGGGAAATAAAGGTATAAAAACAAGGATAATAGCAGCTGGTAAATTCCAAGACTAACGATGCTTTCAATCCCAGTTTCCGTCTTTATACATTTCCTTTTCAATCCTCTCCATCCTTTTGCTGAAGTCTCTCTTTTTTTCCCTTTCACCATCTTACTACTCCTCACTTACCCGATGACACTCCCGAAGTTCACCTCAGTTCACTAGCGCATCCCGGACCCCCCCCCCCCACCCCCACCCTCTGACCATAGTTAGTCAACAAGTCCATGCAACCAACTACTATTTCCTAGAATCTCCTATCAGCTGAACAAGCAGTCACAGCATGTTTAGCATCTTAGCTACCCTCCACGCACTCGCATTCAGCCATGTCCTCCATCTTCCATCCGCAGCACGGCGGGGGTATGACCAAAGCCCCTGCTGACTCCCACTCTGCAAGAGATCCGGTTCTCTGGAGGGCATTCCTCTCCTCATTCATGCCGATGGCGAACCGCCCCCGAGTTACCAGCGGCAGTCCCTGTCGATATCAAAAGCCCCGATCAACTGGCGAACCCGACATAGGGATCGAGGGGGACCGGAGGAGGCCACCAAGGTCGGAGGTTAGGTACCGGATGGGGAAAGAAAAATCCGGGATAGCGAATTAATTTTGCGAGAAAAAAAAAATCAAGATTCCTGAGGAAGAGTGGTAAAAATTAATGGAAGTGGTTGGGGTTGGGGTTGGGTTGGGGGTTTCCGTCGGAAGGTGGGCGTTGCGTTTTGCTCTCTCGCATCCCACAATGCGCCAAGATTTAACCCCTCACTAGTCCTTGTGTGGGTACATTTGTGGTATCTTGGCATGATTGCCGGCCAGGATGAACCCCTGCAGCAAAGTCTCAGATCGTATGCAGGAGATCGATGCATGCCCCCACCCACCCACCCACATGGCCCTACCCGGGAACCCGGTTGGCGGAACGATGCAGTGCGCTCTGTCGCACTGCACTTGGCCAACTGCAGCCTGCATGCATGACGTAACGTTCGCTTGATATGTTGCACACAAACAACAACACCTAACCCTGAACCCCCCCCGCTGCTGCGCTAGTGCCCAGACACGAGGACTGTCCTACCCGGGGCAGGTACGAAGCACAGGAAGACGGCCTTTCGCGGTGGTAACAGCCGCTGGTCCGCATCCCACGCCGACCGCAAACTGACACCCTGCTGGCATGTTTCGAGGCCCGGGTTCTGCCCCGGGCATGGATTGTATCTACATGACTGCGAAGAGCGGTGGCGTGTACTGGGATTGCCCTGGCTGGCTGGCTTGCTTGCTGCTGAACGATAATCACAGAGGAGAAACAGGGGACTGTAGGGTACATGTATACTGCATCCAGCCCTCTCAACAAAAAAAGACCATTTCAACACTGTGTCCACATGATCCATCTCCGCTGCGAACCCGGAGGATCTCCACCGGAGACAGACCCATCATCCATACCCCCGGAAGATGGCCATCTCGAGCACCCTCTCCACCACCACCAAGAATGCATCAGTGGAAACCGTCCGTAAATGCATCAGGGGGGGGGGGGGGGTGCCGCATGTGTGTTACTCCTAATCCCAATAATGCATGCCATAGTGCATCCCAATCCCACGTAATACATCACCCAGGTCCGGCCGTTTAAGCACGACTAACGATTTTACTAAACAAAAACGCCGACGTGGCGGTCACTGGCTACGATTACGCTGATAACTTTACACTATATGTCTCTCCCGCCGATGGGGGGGATTGAACTCTGATGGCCCCAAACATCCAGCAAAGTGACCATCACATACGCCGCAAGACCAATCCATAGATCTCTATATATCCATGCAGTAGTGCATATAGTGCCGACCTTCCATCCACATCTCCTGCCCCATCCACTATACTGCCAACAAGTGCCTCGTACCGGCACCATAAGACCCCTCTTTTCCTACAATCTCAACTACCGACAACCCCAGCTTCAGCAAAGGCCCCAGTAAAACCACCAGGCCGACGATGAAAGCAGAGGTCTCGGCGCGTTATGCAGGAATCAAGCAGGACATTTAGCAGACGCTTTATCTATGGCTGATGCACCAAGCGATGCGCTCTCCACCGTGGGAGAGTGGACCCGCCCCCCCCCCCCGCGCGCGTCGGCGGGAGTCCGTCCGGATAGCCCGAAACCACCATCCGGATAGCGAGGAATGCAGCAACACCTACAGGGTACTCTTCGCGGATACACCCCCCCCCCACCCCCCGCGGCGCTGTCGCTATAACGTATTTCGCCGTGTACCCGTTTATCATCACGTACCCGTGCAATGTCTTAGCCACTGTCTCAGGTATTCGCCGGACTAAATTCAATGACTACATGTACCTATTGTATGGTATTGTTGTAAAAGGTCCCCAAATGCCAGTAACATACAAATATATATATCATATCTAAGCACATTTGGGTATGATTGTACCCATCTCATCCTCGATATTTGATACATGTGTTTATTCCATTGCATGAGCTTTGGGGCTAAAGGGTCTGACAGAACAAAAATCTGGGTAGTAGATTCAGCAAAATTAGGTTGAGAACATTGATTTAACTCAAAGGACCTTCAAATATCAGCTCTGTATATTATGACACTGGTTCCAAACCGAACCTTAGGTACATGTATGCTTATAAACCTGAAACCTGTGGCGCGTGTACACGGTGATACACGGGTACACGGTGAAATACGTTACTCTACTCGTGGGCGAGGTAGGTGCTGCTGCTGCTGGCACGTTCGCTTGTGATGCTGGCGGCGGCTGTGGGCAGCATGGTGGGGCGTTGTACTAGCTCTTGCTCTCTACATCTTGAAGGCTTCGACATCTGCGCTCTGAAGGTGTCCTGGGGGGGCGTGGTGAAAGGGTTGGACTCGTCCGTTGCGGAGATTCCGCCGGAGAGGGGGTCGCACTGGACAGACAGACACGCTTAGTGGCAGCACTGGAAAGGGCGAAGTGTGCTTGACCATTTATTACCTGTATGAATGAGTAGTGTACGGACCGTACGCACTTGCGCGCGCAACCCATAGACATCCGCAACCTCCTTGTGCAAGCCTCACCTCGGACCACCGCCTCTGTCTGTCGCCTGTCCCAAGTCAAGCGTGTGATTCCGGGTATCTGGAACCTCCGCCACCAGATGTAATTAATGGGTTAAACAAAAAAAGAAAAAAAGACCTCCGCCACCAGTACCCCCCCCCCTCCCCACCCAGCCAGAATCTGAGTGATATTCTGTGACTAATGATATTAATTAAACCTTTTTTTTTCTGTTTAATTCACTAATTGCATGCAGGCCGTAGTCTATGGAAATAATGATACTGGCAACTCTTAACTAGAGTCACGGGTGTGCCCAAGGAGGCCATCGTACAGAGCCACCAGTAGCAGCACCGCTCCCCAAATAGCCGTGTGGTCGCTCCAGCAGCAGCAGCTTTTTTCTTTTTTCTTCTTATCATTCCTTCAAGATTCCAGCAGCAGCAGCAGCGCGGTGAAAGGCACCTACCCCACAGTCGCTGCAGCACCGGGCACCCATTTCATCAGTGGGCACCCCTGTCAGCGCTCCCCAAAAACACGAATCTTACCCTCCCGGAAGCCTTGTAAACCGGAGCAAATACAGCGCCAAATTGGCTGCGAAATGTGCCGAGTCGAGTTTTAAATCAGGGGCCAAATCGAGCATTGAGTGAGTACTAATCCTTTCAAGCGCTGGCGGAGGTGTTGCTTTGCTGCTGAGTTGGTGGCGGCGGCGTAGGCGGCGATCTGGTGCTTGATTTGGTGCATGCTTTGGTGGCTCGAAACGGTGTCCGAGTAGCTGCTTGACTGTGTGCTCGGGCAGGTACCTGTGAGCTGTCAACCCGGTAATGCGGGGGGGAGAAATCAAGTGTGCAGGAGAAAAATGGAATACCCGGGAGAAGATTGGGTGTAGATTTGGTGCTTCATTTGATGCCTGGAAGTGTCGATTTAGTGCTTGATGCGGTGCAGATCTGGTTCCGGAGTCGTTGTAGATTTAGTGCAGGTGCAGGCGCAGGAGGTGGTGCAGGAGGTGGTGCAGGTGAAGGTGGAGGTGTAGGTGTAGGTGTAAGCGGTGGGGCAGGTGCTCGGTTCTATACCTGGTAGGCGCCAATTAATTTGGTGCCTGTATTGGTGGAGATTTGGTCTAGGTTTGATGCCTGATTTGGTGCAGACTTGGTGCGGATTCAGGCATCGATTTACCGCTGACGGCGGTAATCGATTGAGAGCAATTGGGGTATCCTAAGTTGAGTATCTGAATTGTAATGACAGAGTGAAAATGGCGAGACTCGTAGAGGTACATCATCAATACAAGTATCCAAGTCACAACTGCAGACACTTCAGCAAATGTCTCCAAAATAGACTTTGTGTTTTTGACTCCTGACCTACCGGAGCTTGGTATTATTTGCTTTCCGCTAGTCCCCGGCAGCCAAAGATAGCGCCAGATGCTGTTGCCACTGATCAACATACCCTGTGTTTGGTGAGAGTGAGAATTCAACCCCATAGATCTATAGAACATGAGTTCCTCCCGCCATCAAAACCATCGCTAAATTTTCGTGTATTTTCTGGAAGTTCAATTTTCATCTGAATTTTATAACAAAGCAGTCTGCTTAATTAATTGATAAAAGGGCCCTCATTTGGTTATGGAGCAGCAGTTGGGGGTGCTGCAGGCGCTCGATCTGGTGCTGGTGGAGTCGGGGGCGGAGGTTAAAAACCGTTTTTTCTCGTTTAATTGAGCAATGGCGGTGGCGGAGGTGCTGGCTTAGGCGTTGGTGCTGGCGCTGGTGGCGGTGCGTCGGAGGCGCAGTGTGATGGCTAAGGTTACAGGCAACTGGAACCACAGACGCTGGCCGTTTGAGGGGGGGTTTAGTCAGAGTTGGCAGAGTTAATTGCCTCATCTTTGTATCGGGGCCCGCAATCAGCGAGCGTGAAGCTCTGTAATGTTCGTCAACTTGGGGATTTTGTTAGGCTTTGCGAGAAGGTGAGCGACCCCGGGGAAGTTGCGAAATCAACGCTACACTACCAAAGAAGTATCCCGCTAGGGCACAGTCTCCAGGTCCAATCCCCGCGATGGTGGGAGCAGAAACACTCACCCGTAACCCTAATTGTCAAAAATAAATATCACTAGTCGCAGGATATCACTCGCGTCCACTGGAGGCATGAAATATCACTCGGTTTCTCCTGCCAGGGGGGGGGGGGGGGCGTTGCTGGTGCCGGAGGTAAATACCTGCAACTACCTGCCAATTTGGAGCTTGACTTAGCGCTCGTTCTGGTGCTGGCGGAGGCGGTGGAGCCCCGGGTTTAATGGTCAATTTGGTGGAGGCGGCGGTAAATTACCTGCAATTACCTGCCGATTTAGTGCTTGCTTCGGTGCTCGATTGGGTGGAGGGCTGGGCGGAGGTGTTGAGTTGGTTGGACTACCTGTCGATCTGGTACTCGATTTGGTGGAAGTGGAGGCGGCGCATTCTGGTACAGACAGAACAAAAAGGATTCATTTCGAGGCAAAGTCTGGATGATCTTACTAGAACTTTTCGTGTGAGTTTGACAGTGCTAAACAAGCACGGTAAGGTTACAATTCACTTCCTGATTCGTTTACATAGCTGGTAGAGTGATTGACAATAATTGATATAATTAGTCACAGAATATCACTCGGACTATTGGCGGGGATGCCTTTTTTCTTTTTTGTTTAACTCATTAATTGCATAGCCACACCCAATGAAGGGCAACCAGTGAGCTCGCACTCATCTGCCGCCACTATCTAACTAAAAGAGCAGGAACATATTGTTAAAGTTTTAGGTATCGGACGTGTCTTTTTAGAGGAGGTTTGTCGATATCCTAGTTGGAGGTCTGTCGCTACTCAATAGGTTGATCAACATGGTATCCTGTGAGGGATATTGCATGTGGTAGGGTCTAGGGATTGTCTGCAGTGTGGAGAGGTTCATAGTGAGATGTGTTATCTCTGGTAGGTAGATAGTATACATCGTGAGCACTAATTGGTTGTGTTTTTCTCTGGTAGGTATTGGAGTACAGAGAAAGGCAATGGAGTCGCTAGGGGAAACGTAGTATCTTGTTAGAGATAGCATTAGCTGTGAGTCCTAGTGAGTGCCAGTGTGTGATTTGTATGTCGCGGAGTCGAGTCGTAGTATCCTGGTTCTAAAGGATGTTATACGAAGGTGATCGAGTGTCGGCGAGTATCAAGAAGGTATGGTTGTGAGTCGTGAGGTCGAGTCGCAGTATCCTGGTTAAGGGACAGTGTACGAGGGTGATCGAACATCAACGAGTACCAGGAGGTATGGTTGTGAGTCGTGAGGTTGAGTCGCAGTATCCTGATTAAGGGACAGTGTACGAGGGTGATCGAACATCAACAAGTACCATGAGGTATGGTTGTGAGTCGTGAGGTCGAGTCGCAGTATCCTGGTTAAGGGACAGTGTACGAGGGTGATCGAACATCAACGAGTACCATTAGTGGGAGATTACAATAGTGTTGCTAGGTCAAACATGGTATCTCGGTTAAGGGATAGTACATGTGGTAATGGTTACTAGCAAGTACTAGAAGGTTGGGAGCCGCAAGGTGTTGGAGACAAGGTCACCGTTTAGTGTGTCTCTTGTCTGGTGGTGCAAGCGACGAACAGAGGATAGTATTGTGGTATAAAATATGGTACTCTTGTGGAGTGGTGCATATCTACATACTATTGTGATGGTGATAACGAAAAGTGATGACAGTTACGAGTGAAGGTATTCTGTTAGGAATCGTACTTCAACGTAGTACTGTTGTGACTCACAGGTAAGAGTTAAACGATAGTATCGTCAGGATGAAATATGGTTCTCATATTTCAAATACTGGTTAGATACAGGTCGTTGCTCTTCCTAACTCTCTAGCAGTATGGTAGCTGAAAGAGGGGTGTGATCGCATATTCGTATTAATCTATGTGGGAGTTTGTGGCTCCTTATATACATGAAAATTTGAAAAATGGACACGTGACAACTGTATTACTAATCCACACCACCTTTTCGGTTCCTCCTATATTTTGTCCCGTCATACATGATATGTCAACATATAACTGATGTTGCTAATGCATATTTTAACACATATAACAAAATGCACTACTCTAAAACTATATGTGTACTCTCATTCCCCCCGGCCCCACCAAATATTTTCCATTGTACATTCCAATCTCGTCCCTATACTCTTTTCTTAACCAACTCTTTTCGATCGTGATAACCGCGCCCCATTCTTCTTGTCTTTTTTTGGCTCTGATCGCGTAGCTGCTCTCCGTGTTTTGTCTTCCAACTAGAATTCGTGAGTCCGGATTATACCAAGCCCAACCTCTGAGAGTCATATTGCTTTCCCGGCTTGTCTTATTGTAATAGTTAACCTGTGTCTGATATTCTTTGAATCGCCAGTGCTGTTGGCCCGTAATCCAGAGTCTTATTTCCTCTTCTTCTTCTTGTTTCTGTTCGTCTGGGGGAGAGTTTGGCGGAGATGCCGCTGGCGGTGGTCCAAATACTTTCAATTACCTGCTAGTTTGGGGTTTGATTTGATGTGGGCGGCGGAGGTGTTTCAGGTGCCGGCGGAGGTGCCGGCGGTGGCTGGCTGCCGGCGGTACGAGGTGAGGTTTGCACGGGGTTGCAGATTTTATGGGTTTGCGCGCGCAAACGTGCGTACGGTACGTATGCTACTCATCGATCCAGGTACTCTGGGGGTGGCCCAACTCTCCAAAAAAAATGGAACCCAACAGTAGTAAAAAGAGTCGCACACTCCTCCATTGAATTCCCATACCGGATCATTTCCCCCCATTCTCCCTCATTCTCCCTCTTATGACCGAGGGAACCTCCCAAGAGAGAATGTCATTCAACGCCAAGCCTTAGCTCCTAGAAAACAGGCGGCGTGACTATCTCCCAGCTCCTATTATCAATACATACTAGACACATGACTACTCCTTTCCACCAATCGTCATGGATTTACTTTATAGCAAAGCTGATGTACCAAATTCAGTGTATTCCATAGTATGGTCGCTTCTGTTTTCTCCATCTTCTGATGAGGAGGAGGAAGATTCGTCATCATTGTTGTTTTCGTCTTGTTGTGTTGGTCTTGTATCTTCTGATACCTCCGGGGGAGAGTACTGTCATAGCCTTGATACTGGCCCATGGACTTGACGCATGAGTCTATGGTTCCTCTTCGCTAAGCTGCTGACTTAGTCGTAGTCTTGTAATCTCTTCGTCCCGCTTGAGGTGCAGGCCTGCTGTGGCAGCCATGGGT
The DNA here is from genome assembly GCA_024713705.1 of Morchella sp. 2018-W38C. Lineage (NCBI taxonomy): Eukaryota > Fungi > Ascomycota > Pezizomycetes > Pezizales > Morchellaceae > Morchella > Morchella sp. 2018-W38C. Next base: position 544,581 of record JAMJEX010000026.1, on the reverse strand, counting down.
TTCTGGGTACTCATGGCTTCTCTCTCTCTCCAGTTGGGTGACATTTGAGCTCGCTGCTGTTGATATTTCATGGTTGAAGAAGCCAAAGAGATACTGAGGGGGAGGATTCTGGTGCTGCCGCTGGGGGCGATGGCGGCGGAGGTGCAATTACCTGCAATCACCTCCTTATTTGGAGCCTGATTTGGTGGAGGCGGCGGAGTTACTGCAGGCACTCGCCTCGCTGCTGATGGGGGCATTGGTTTGGTGCTCGATTTTGCGGAGATGCTGCTGGTAGAGGTACTATTGGTGCTGTCGATTTGGTGCTGGTGCTGGCGCTGATGATTTGGTGCTCGATTTGATGCTGTCGGAGGTGCTCAATTGAGAGCAGTTGCTTCTAATTACCTGATGATTTGGTAGTGGTTTTGGTGGTGGTTTTGGTGCTGCGCGGCGGAGGTGCTGCAGGCGCTCGATTCGGGCCTGATGGCGGCGGCGGCGGAGGTTTAAATTTTTTTCTTTCTTTTTCGTTTCATCGATTAATGGCGGCGGCGAAAGTACTGACGAGGGCTGCGATTTGATGCAATTCTCTGTTAGTTTGGTCGTCGATTTGGTGCTGGCGGCGGAGGCGCTGACTTTGTGCTATCGGAGGTGGTGCCGCAGGCGGTGGCGCAGGCGTGGCGGAGGTGCTGGTGGCGGCGGTGGCCGAGACGTTGACGTGCCAAATTCTTCGCTACGGCGTCGTTGCTGGAGGTAAGTCAACGTCTACGGAATAATCGCGCCGCATCCGTAGCCGTGCGTTGGCCCCCAACACGCGGGCAGCTTTCTGGTACTATATAAAAGGATGGTGCTGGTGGGAGTGCCGGAAAGTGATGCAACGTTTCACCAAGCAACGCAGAAAGGCACTCAGAGTTTCAATCTTTAACATAACACAATGCTTATAAGGCAGAATGGATATTTTAGCCATACACATGATATATGAGTCTCTAGAATAGAGTTTGCATCCTTCCAGGTCATTGACTTTGGGCTTTTAGCATGAAAAAGGACAACCTATGACAGGTGACCGTGATAAAAGGAGATTTTTTTTTTTTTTTGTTTAACTCATGTGATAAAAGGAGAAATAATAGCGATTCATATTAACTCTTCCCATAACTCTCATCCCTAGATTCTAAATTGCTATAGATTCACTCTGTATTCCGTTAGCTAGTCTGGCTGTTGAGGAATACGGACTATTTGATCGTTGCATCACTTTCCGGCACCGCCGGGTACATATAGCCCCGGTACCCAATCAGAAGCGCTAGTACGTATTTGTGAGCGTAACAGAGCTTCTGTCGATATTTTATCACGCGTGATTTTCATTTTCTCCGGCGTGGTTAATCTTTCTCCCATGCCTTTTCCCTCCCTCTCTGATATAATGAATTAGGCAAAGAAAAAGGTAAATACCTACCTCCCGTGCAAAGACCGTGGCTGTTCCATTGGATGTTTGCGCTGCGCTGGTGTATATTATCCACAGCTGGTAGTCATTGGCGCTAGTGAGCCTAGTGCTACTTATATGACCCCGAATTCAGAGCGGCCGCATCTGGCGGTTGCCAGCGACGTAGCGGTGCTGCCCATGGTATTGGCGGCGGTGGCCGGTGAAGTTCGTGTTTTCGCTGCTGGTGGTGGTGGTGGTGGTGGTGGTGGCCTCTGCTGGTGGTTGCCGCTAAGCCTCCGTCCGGGGATTTATGCTCCGGTACGGCCATTGGTCACAGATTATCACTCGCAACACCGAGTGATGGAATATGACTCGAACCCTCGGTGGGTTTTTTGTTTTGTTTTGTTTTGTTTAATTCATCACACCGACCCCAGACTACCCATTCTCCTTCCCCTCCTTGCACAAAACAGGAACTGAAGTAAGAAAAAACAAAACAAAATGTAAAGCTGAAACTTGACCAGTACTCATGTAGCAATTCGCTTCTCTCCTTCGTCATCGCTTGGTCCTCCCCATCCTTGTGCCATTTCCCGCTCCCCTTCGTCTCTGTCCTAATCCTTCTCCCCTTTCCCGTGCCTCCAGTTTGTGAACTCCTTCTAGATCTCGAGTACGGTCCCGATTCCTGCGTTGTGGAGAGCAACTCCTCAATATCCTCGGCGGGATGCTGATGCGGAGGTGCAATAACCGGCATGGCAATTACCCGTGTATTTGGTGTTAAATATGGTGTAGGCGGTGGTGTAGGCGGTTGTGTAGAAGCTAATGGAGGTGTGGAGGCAGCTGTGCAGGCGCTTACATGGCGCTCAATCTAATGCTTAATCGAGTGGTAGTGCAGGCGGTGGTGCTAGAGGTGGTCGTGGTGGTGGCAGCGGGTAGCCATAGCAGCGTGTAGTTATTTGGGTGGGACCAGGAATGCGCCGTGCTGGCAGATCTATGGGTGTGTGTAACGCCAGGTAGCCTTATTTACCTGTATGTTGACTACGTCATTCCGGAGGCGGAATCACTGGGAGAACAAAGTCAGAGTTACTGATTTACCATGTCTGGGGAGTAATGTTTGTGAGTGAGTCCAAAATCCGTCTACTCAAGGCCAATAGATGGAATACTACTACTCTGTTAAAACTAAGGATTGCACATTGCTTCCGCTAATTGCAACATGAAAGAAAAGCCGAATCCACTGCTCGTCGCGTCAGGACAGTGGTATTAACTTTCAAGGTATGAGTAGGCAAAGGATTTAGGTTAAACACTCGTAAACTGCTGCGGCATTGCGAACGTGAGAAATTATTTACAAAGCCGAGTGATGTCTATGATCGCCAAGTGAATATCCGTTCACCAGTTGCCCTCTTAATTACTAAAAAATTTTGTTAGGCGCACTTAAACTTCTTAACTGAGGCTCCGCTGCTATAGCCCACCCCTTTGATACATGATATGGGATAGCAAATATTTACGAGACACCAGGGGTAGCAAACTGATTTTGCAGTAAGATAATCAAAACCCCCAAGAATCTCATACGGAACGGGTAGTAAGGGATCCATAGTATGTATTGAGTCCTAGCATAAGGTATTTCACCTAGAAGCCAACCTTCACCTAGCAACCGATTAAAAAACAATTATACTCCTACCCAATAATAAAAATTTATTTTCCAGTTCTAAGCCTCCAAACAGAATCCCACGGCTTTGGACTATTACTACTATCGTGTACAACATATATTTTTATTTTCCGGGCATTTTTCTCACCACTTTAGGTTGTGACATTTGCAGGGGTGCACCTATCCGCTACCAGCTCTTCCCACTCGCACTCTTAGCCTTCAAGGTCTTGAGCCCCAGGTTCAGCCAACTCCTCCATTGGAATCTATCCTTCTGGTTGGCCTCTAACTTTGGTGAGTTTCCTGCCAAGATTTGCAGGCTCAGTGCAGTCTGTCTCGGTGCTGTTTGATATCCACTCCTCTGCCTTGAACTCTTTTGCTATAGCTCTCGCAGTGGTGATCTTTTGTTTTCCTCCCATTGATTGCGCAGATGTACAAACTGATATATAGTAACTACGAGGGATTTGGAGAGAACAGCTCTACTTTGTATCTTAAGTAGTTCAGATTGGAATTTGCTTTTTCTTTCTTCCTCAAATATGCTAACTTCTGCTATAGGACGACTGCAACTGCTCATGATTCTTCAGCGGCAAGGCATAGTTTCTCAACTATAATCTGCACCAGCTCCCTACTAGGTCCTGCATTGCTTACTAAAGCGATATTGTGCTTCTTGTAGCCTGAAATGCTTTTTCTGTGACCGGTGTACAGGGATCCAATAATTGTTTTTTCTTGGCATTCAGGGCTTTGGCTTTTGCAACTCAGGGTTCAATTACTTGGCAGGGATTGAAGGAATATCTTCCAGTAGCTTTTAACGCGCTGAAGATACTCTTTGGTTTACATGTAAGCGCACTGGCCTGCATCAGAAATCTATATATCGTATATCAGTAAGAATTAATATATTCAAGGCAGAATTTCAGCTCAAGGGAAGAATGTTCAAGTCCCGCTTTGAATTCCCGTGGTTCCGTCTGGGCCCAATCATATAAAAATTTGTATACTGTAGTTGTAGAAGACTAAATATTCCAATATCAATATCTAAATGTATACAGATGTTAATATACAATATGAGTAGATGCCAAATGATATCATTAAACAATAAGAAAAGAATTCCCAAGTACAACTTGAATGCGAAACATATAAATAACCACATGCAAACACTTGCTTGTTTATAATAAATAAGGCCTTTAACAAACCTGAATGATATTGCTAATAAATGAATTGTTACTGTGGAGTTGACTTAGGACCCACGTTTTGTGTAAAATAGTGTAAACCAATAATATTATTGCTCCCCTCTTTCTTTAAATTACAAGAATATACTTTTTTTTCTGCATTACCAAACAGTACTAGCCTTGATAATATGTTTTTTTTTTTAATCATGTCAATTCTGTTTCTAGGTACATAGTGGTAGCATAAAGTTGAATCTATAGCGTAATCTTAATACTCTAATCATTCTTTATATATTATAAATAGTTGAACTGCAAAACCCCCAACATTCCTCTCATCCTCTGACGAGAGCAAAATTTCCCCTCTAAAAGGACTTTCCTTTAGCTTCACCAAAGATTTGTTATACCGATTTTTTTCCTCCTATGATTCAGATAAATTAAAAAGGAGTGACATTTTGCATGACTGCTCAGATAGCCGCCATCAACCTTATTTTTAGGGTCTTTTCTTCATTGATCTAACAGGGCGAGGTTCCAGAATCAAACAGGGCAGGCACCGATCCAATGATCGGCCTGGATACATTTCAAGGATAAGGACAGGGGACCAGGCTCAGATACCAATCGAACAAAATATATTAATAACTAACAGAATGAACACGTTGCATGAGAAAGAAAGAAAGAGAAGTACAGAGAAGGGGAATGAAGCCGCGAATATAAATGCCAAGAAGAAATCTGATGACTAACCCTCGCAACGAAACTCAAAGAAATAGTGAGCCAACTTAATGAAATCCCATAACCTTTACCAATCCTTCCTTCTGCAATCCTAACTCAAAGCGCCTAGCGCTTACAATATCTTCCGAGCGCCTTCCTAACTTATCTAACTTATCCAACACAATTCTGATCCTTCACCTAACAACTCGATTCCGCAATGTTCTTGATGGCAGAGAAGGTGGGAGCGGTCTCGCCGTGATGCATTCGCAACAGTGAACCTTGACACCGGCCAGAGTGCTGCCTTCACTCTGAGACAGGGAATGTTTATTCTTTGTATCTTAGAGTCTCTTTTAATAGTTTCCATTAGTTGGAGCTTATTGTCTTCAATAGATATTGCTGAATGCCCACATTTGGGGGAAGAGTCAAGTGAGATAAGGTCATGTAAGCAGGGTAGAGTAGGTTCTTGCGCTTTTGGAATATTTTTCTCTGCATGACGATGGGTACTGAAGCAAATAGGCATTTAGAGATTCAACTTTGGAGATCCGAGAGGTCTGCAAAGATTAGGTGGGAATATACTGAGATTTTCTTAGGCAATCGAAATGAACAATATGGAGCTACCCCCACTTTGTTTACTAAATACCAAACTCTGTCATCGATACCTCATTAATTAGCATTAGAGACCTGCAACCTCCATATTTGGCCTCTGGCCGAGTCTCGAACACACGCTGACCTTTTACCTCCAATCAATTTGGCATCGATGGGAACGTAAGTCAGCGAACAGAAAGAACTCATCTATTTCTCTCATTCCATGGTACGAATGCTTAACCTCTATAAGCAACTATGTTACTAAATCCAATATGGTACATTACAATAATGTATTTTACCTGTGACCAACCATCTGTAGGAAACCACTCAAACAGTACGCAATATCAAAAGTCGATAATACAGAAGAAATACATTTCGGAATACATTCTTTCAGTTTGCTGAGGGGTTTTATATGTACTGAAGAAGTATTTTAGAAATATTGGGAGGAATTGTAGTGATAGTACTGTCCCCAGCTCGGGGTCAGGAAGTGCTTTCAGAATTTTGATTTGGTTATTATTGGAACAATTTAATGGAAGATTGTCGACATATGAATGGCAAGCGAGTCAAAGAATGAATCCAAGAAGTATATAGAGTATTTTGTTTGATTTCTCAACCATTAGTACATGCACAGTCATATTTATTCTTTGTCGTATATATTGACATACAAAAACATAGCCATTTAGGTCCTTTACCCTGTATTTCAAAAACTGCTACATATAAAGTCCAGAGAATCATAAATTATATTTTCTTTACACAATCGGAGTCTTAAGTTACATTCATTTGTATAAAATCATTAATTATTAATTCTGTCAAAGTATATCTATAACGTATTGTAAGGTGTAACTGCCTGATACACAGTAAACACCCGTTAGCGCCCACAAAACTGAAGTCTCTAGGTAGTGAAAAAATCAGTGGAATAAACACCAAATGCCGAGATACGAGAGAAAACAGTTGGATGAGAGGGAGAAGTTAATACAAGATGCTATATCACATTATAAATCCAATACTAAACCCTCTATGCAAGTCTCTGCTGATAGTTTGGTACCCCCTGTATCAAATTGCGAGATAGGCTAAATGGGGCTCAAAATTCCGGAGATACACAGTGTTCAATGCAGTTACCATCTGAGCATGAGGAGATCACAGTTGTAAAGTAGTGTTAGCAGATGGATGACTGGGGCTTACCATTAAGGTTGTCCGTAGTAAAAAAGATTGCTGACTATTCGGTAAAAAAAAGGAAACTGGGAGGCAACGAGGAAATCACTGGCTTGCCCGCTTCCTGCACAGAAATCCGGAGATAGATTCAAAACCTAATGCTTGACTTGATAAGCAAAGAGCAGTGGTCAATGAGAAGGACTTGATTTGAGACTATTACGAAAAGATATGTCCGCCCTCAAGCCGCACTAGCCGCATTCCTGCAGTACTAGCCATGATTCAGCTATAATAAATTCACTAGCAGTAGCTCGTAAACACGCTAACAGTGGCGTTCAATAGCTTAAGCAGGTTATCAATCTATATGACATCCTTCCCAAATATAAATACAATATGGATGACAAAGAGTTTATGATCGGTATTGCGGTTTTTGGCGGAAATATCCGATATTTACCCACTCTAGTAACCACAAATGCGTGACAGTTATTGAGGCAGTCTCAGCGGTGGTGATACTGGTACCCCCTATGGTGATTGACCAGGGTGTGGCACACTACATGAGCTGGTATGCAGGGGTTCAAAAGAGGGGCAATGCAGCAACATTTTCCTACACCCCAAAGAGCTGGACTGATTCTAAATTGGGTATGGAACGGTTGATTGAGAATTTTGACAAACGCACTAGTAATATGTTAGTATCTGCGCCGGGTGTTTGAGGCTCTTACTGACTAGTAGACAGAGCTAAGGGTGTATATCAACTGATGATCTTGGACGGGCATGGCAGTAATGTGGCATTTGCATTTTTCAGTTATTGTTTGGTTAATAAAATTATAACGTTTTGTTTACTACCACAATCTACACACTCCTTGCAACCATTGGATATTGCGTTGTTTGGTCCTCTTCAATATAATAATAGTAACATATTGGACAAGAACATTAAGAAGGGGGGCGGAGATACGGGGATCAATAAGGGTATATTTTTATAGTAGGTGAAAACCGGAACTTTTACGCTGCATTCTCTAATCATATATAGCTACCTATTTGAGGCTAAGAGGCGCACATACACTGACAAAAACATCCTCAAACCATGGGACAATGTGGATATAGAGCTATTTAATCTCGTTTGAGCTTTGGATTACATCGCCGCTCCACTATAAGCACGGCTATTACTTTTTTCATTTTGGCAACCGGCACCCCCCGCACTACTAGAATGGATAGATCTACTGGGAAAGATGCTCTTACCCTGATAAATAGCAACAGTGACTGTGCAGTCAAGCTAAGAGTTTTAGTTAAGAAGAGGAGTTAAGCTCTTCAAATATCTGTCTGATGGAAATGTTCTGAAATCCGTGGGTCTGATGCAAATGATAGAAAAATACTTAACAAGGCGAGGGTTATCACTAGTAAAACTGTAGAGAAACTAAGTGAGGCCAAAAATGCGGCTGATGTTTAAAAGCGGCTAAGGCTTTGGCTAAAGATATCAAGAAGAAGTTGAAGGAGGAAAAACGGTCTTCGATTCCAAAACTTGAGGGGCAAAGGAGCAGGGAAGGACTTGTTCTATCAGACAGGATTATTGTTTATGACTTAGAGGGTATTGATGGAGTGAAGGAACTAGAATGGGCAAGCATTGATGATTCTTTCGGAAATTCAGACCCCCCCACTATCCCCAATACCTCGAAACCTTGGCAGAAAAAAACCTCGTAGTAGGTAGTTTATCTCATATTTTTTTTCATATTTATTAGAAATTTATTACTTGTTCTATATACGTTTCTTTCAGTGACGAGGGGTTTGGTTGGGTGCTTATCCGGTACTGCGCAGCTACCATGTAAAGTACGTTAACCGCCAAATTACCAAAAATTACAGTTTTGAGCGCAACCAGAGACTCATCTGATAGGCCATAGTATAGCTCTTACCTGTGGGACATATTCAACACTTCCCTGGCCCCCTACCTTAGGTTTCAGCTTCAAAACCTGACTATATAATAATTTTTCATCAATTAGTTCTCATGATAACTAAATCAATGTTCTGAATTTACACCCTGACTCCCCCCCCCACCTGCGGGCAGCTCCACCACTACAATTTTTTCCCACATGGCTCGATAATCTAGTAAATACTAGTTACTTAGTACCTAAAAAAACATTTCCAATATATATTATCAGAATACAGACCTACTTCCATGCACAATGGCCCTCTAATGCTATATGGTGTTCACTGGTCGGTTACCCGGTAATGAGTGGCTTCACAGTTAAATACGTTATATATTAAACTAGGTCATTAATTTCCTTCATCGATTTCGGGCGCCATTGGTCACTGGGAAAGTCTTCCAATTCGGAGGTTTTCATGGTCCGCCACTGTTACATATGAAATTCTCAATTGGAAATCAGAGTTACAAACACTTTTTCAGAATAGCTTTACATCCTCCCACCGCCGGGGGTCCACCAATAATCCGCTGCACTACAAAACCAAGAACCAAACACGAAAAATACAGCCTACTAAACCATGACGTCCACTCCCATATCCCAAGCCCACCAGTGACCCTAACCAACCACGTCTTCATCCCCGACCCGCGCCTCCTCGGCCAGTTTAACATTGTTCTTATGCAGCTCACTACCCAAATGATCCTTAATCCCCGCGAGCTTCCTGTACCGCTTACACAACGCGCAGTGGAACCTCCTCCCCGTCACCGTCACCCACTCCGAGTCCCAGTCCACTCGAGCCTCAGCCCGCGTAGGATCCCAATTCGGTGGCAGCGGCCCCGTCCTTATCGGCCCTGAACCCCCCCCCTCCGCCGGCATACCCCCCCTTGCATCCATCTCCTCCGCGGCGGTGGCGGCGGCGGTAACTTTCTTCATGTGCCTCTTGCTCTCCAGGTGTCCCGCCATTCTTGAGGCCCGCCAGTACGTTCTGCAGATCGGGCAGTGCTCCTTCCCCCGAGGTGCAGGGGGTGCCCCTTCCTGTGCTGGAGCCGTGGTTTCCATTGGTGCTGGGGGCGGCGGGGGCGGCGGGGCTGTTTCATCTGCCTCTGCATCTGCTCCCGCGGCGGCCTCGACTGGGGCCTGGGCTTCCGCGGCCTCGCCTCTGGCACTTCCGGCAGCTTCAGCTTCAGCTTGGGCCTTGGCGGCGGCATTCCTGAGGTGGTTTCTGGCTCCGAGATGGCCGGGGCGGCCCCAGAGGCCGACGTGCCTGTCGCAAGCGTCGCAGAAGAAGGTTCTGAAGGGGCGCCGAGGCCGAGGGGCGGTTCGGGGCGGCGGGGAGGTTGCGGGCGGCGGGGGCGGTGGGGCTATTTCATCTTCCTCTGCATCTGCTGCTACCACTGCTTCGACTGGTGCTTGGGCTTCCGCAGCTTCGACTGGGGCTTGGGCTTCCACGGCTTCGGCTGGGGCTTGGGCTTCTGCGGCCTCGACTGGGGCTTGGGCTTCCACGGCTTCGGCTGGGGCTTGGGCTTCTGCGGCCTCGACTGCGGCTTGGACTTCCGCGGCCTCGACTGGGGCCTGGGCTTCCTCGGCTTCGACTGGGGCTTCGGCCTCTGCGACCTCGACTGGGGCCTGGTCCTCCACGGCCTCGAGTGGGACTGGGTCTTCCGCGGCCTCGCCTCTGGCACTTCCGGCAGCTTCAGCTTCAGCTTGGGCCTTGGCGGCGGCATTCCTGAGGTGCCTTCTGGCTCCGAGATGGCCGGGGCGGCCCCAGAGGCCGACGTGCCTGTCGCAAGCGTCACAGAAGAAGGTCCTGAAGGGGCGGCGAGGCCGAGGGGCGGTTCGGGGCGGCGGGGGCGGTGGGGCGGTTGCGGGCGGCGGGGGCGGTGGGGCTATTTCATCTTCCTCTGCATCTGCTCTCGCGGCGTCTTCGACTGGGGCCTGGGCTTCCGCAGCTTCGACCGGGGCTTCGGCCTCTGCGGCTTCGACTGGGGCCTGGGGTTCCGCAGCTTGGACTGGGACTTGGGCTTCCACGGCTTCGACTGGGGCCTGGGCTTCCACGGCTTCGACTGGGGCTTGGGCTTCCATGGCTTCGACTGGGTCTTGGGCTTCCGCGACCTCGACTGGGGCCTGGGCTTCCGCAGCTTCGACTGGGGCCTGGTCCTCCACAGCCTCGACTGGGGCCTGGGCTTCCGCGGCCTCGCCACTGGCACCTCCGGCAGCTTCAGCCTCAGCTTGGGCCTTTGCGGCGGCATTCCTGAGATGCTTTCTGGCTGTGAGATGGCGGCGGCGGCGCCAGAGGCGGACGTGCATGTCGCAAGCGTCGCAGAAGAAGGTTCTGGAGCGGCGGCGAGGGCCGGTTGGGGGCGGCGGGGGCGGCGGGGCGGTTGCGGGCGGTGGGGGCGCTGGGGCTATTGCATCTTCCTCTGCATCTGCTGCTGCCACTGCTTCGACTGGTGCTTGGGCTTCCGCCACCGCTTCGACTGGTGCTTGGGCTTCCGCGACCTCGACTGGTGCTTGGGCTTCCGCCACCTCGACTGGAGCCAGGGCTTCCGCTACCTCCACTGGCGCTTGGGCTTCGGCGGCTTCGACTGGGGCTTGGGCTTCCGCGGCTTCGACTGGGGCTTGGGCTTCTGCAGCTTCAACTGGTGCTTGGGCTTCCGCCACCTCGACTGGGGTTTGTGCTTCCGCGGCCTCGACTGGGGCCTGGTCTTCTACGGCCTCGACTGGGGCTGGGTCTTCCGCGGCCACGCCTCTGGCACTTCCGGCAGCTTCAGCCTCAGCTTGAGCTTTTTCGGCGACATTCCTGAGGTGCTTCCTGGCTGCGAGATGGCCGCGGCGGCCCCAGAGGCCGACGTGCCTGTCGCAAGCGTCACAGAAGAAGGTTCTGAAGGGGCGGCGAGGCCGAGGGGCGGTTGGGGGCGGCGGGCGCGGTGGGGCGGTTGCGGGCGGCGGGGGCGGCGGGGCTATCTCATTTTCCTCTGCATCTGCTCTCGCGGCGTCCTCGACTGGGGCTTCGGCTTCCGCAGCTTCAACTGGGGCTTGGGCTTCCGCCGCCTCGACTGGGGCTTGGGCTTGGGCTTCCGCGGCCTCGCCTCTGGCACCTCCGGCAGCTTCAGCCTCAGCTTGGGCCTTTGCGGCGACATTCCTGATGTGCTTTCTGGTTGTGAGATGGCGGCGGCGGTGCCAGAGGCTGAAGTCCCTGTTGCAAGCGTCGCAGAAGAAGGTTCTGGAGCGGCGGCGAGGGCCGGTTGGGGGCGGCGGGGGCGGTGGGGCTATTTCAGCTTCCTCTGCATCTGCTCTCGCGGCGTCTTCGACTGGGGCTTGGGCTTCCGCGGCCTCGACTGGGGCTTCGGCTTCCGCGGCCTCGACTGGGGCTTCGGCTTCCGCCGCCTCGACTGGGGCTTGGGTTTGGGCTTCCGCGGCCTCGACTCTGGCACTTCCGGCAGCTTCAGCTTCAGCTTGGGCTTTTGCGGCGGCGTTTTCAAGGTGTTTTTCGGCGGCGAGATGGGCGGGGCGGTCGATGAGGCCGACGTGCTCGTTGCAAGCGTCGCAGAAGAAGGCCTCGAACGGGAGCTGGGGGGCGGCTGGCGGCTGTGGCGGTGCGGCTGTCGACTGTGGCGGTGCTGCCAGTTCTGGTTGTGGTTGCGGTTGCGGGTTTTGTGCTGCGGTGGAGCTGCTGGGCGTGGTTGTGGCCTGGCAGTGGCACATGCCGTGGTTACTGAGGGCGACGCCGGAGAGAGACTTGTGGCAGATGTCGCAGATGGCCTTCTCCTCCTCCGTCTGCTCCTCCGTCTGTTCCTCCTTCTCGTTCTCCTTCTCCTGCTCTTTCTGCGGCTGCTGCGTTTCCTTCTCCGGCTGCTGCATCTCCTTCTCCTGCTGCTCTTCGTCTTGCTTCTGCTCTTGCTGTTGCTTTTCCCTCTCATTCTCACTCTCTCCATTTTGCTCCGCCTCTTTCTTCTTCTGCATCAACATGTCCCTCTCTTTCTTCCAATCCTCAAACTGCCTCTCCCACTGGCCCTCACTCTCCCAGGCTGCCTCCCTCGGTATCTGTTCCTCTCCCTCCTTCTCCATTTCTCCCTCCTTCTCCATTTCTCCCTCCTTCTCCATGTCTCCCTCCTTCTCCGTTTCTCCCTCCCTCTCCGTCATCTTCCCCCTCTCCGTCTGGCCCGCCCCGTCCCTCATAGTTTCCTCCCTCCTCGGTGTCCGCCAATCATTTTCCATTTTCCTTTGCCTCCACCCTCTCCCCTTCGTCTTGGTCTTAACCCCAGCCGCCACCACCTCATCCTTCCGATCCCCCCCGCTGCTGACCCCCGCCACCCCTGCCGGCAACGCCCGCTTCTCCGCCGCCCTCCCCCGGCCCCCCAGCCCCTTCCGATACTGCCCCTCCAGCTCTCTCCTCGCCACCTCCACCTGGTGATCCGCGCCCACCACATGTCGCTCCCACTCCGCCGCCACACATGTCCTGTCACACACGTCGCAGTGCACGTCCTTCGAGGCCCTCTGCATCGCCAAGTGGCCCTCACTCACAAAATGCTCCTCCTTCGCCGCATCGTGCAGCCTCTTTCCACACAGCCCACACTCGTACGTCGCGCTCTCGGCAGAATGCACCCCCTCGGTGGCCAGCTCAAACTCGCCCGCGCACGTGATGCAGTAGAATGTCTCGCGCAGCTGATACGACGCCGACGGCGTACAAAACTCTGGCGTCTGCAAGCGCGGGGATAACCGCTGCGACCCGCCACCACCCGAGGCCTCCGGCGCCGCAGACCCCTCTCCATTCCCACGCCCCTGCCGCCGCACCACCCGCGCATGCGCCTTCCCGGCTAGATGCTCCTCGCGCAGGAAGATGGACACCTCCTCGTCGCAGGCCGCGCACCGCCACATGGGCAGATACGCTGGCGGCGGCGGCGGCTGCGGCAGCGGCGGTGGTGCGCGAGCCCCGGCGTCGCCGCGCTTCGCGGCGCGGAGGTGCGGGCGGCTGGAGAGGTGGTCGTCGCGCGCAAACACGTTGACGCTGGTGGCGCAGACGCTGCATGTCCAGAGCATGGGGTCTGCGTTGGCGGCGTGTGCGCCCGGGGGCTGCTGGTGGGCGGCGGCGTCGTCTGGGCCGTTGGTTAGTGGCACGCCGGCCTGGCCGCCGCCGGGGGTGTCGTCGTCGTCGTCGTCGTCGTTGTTGTTGTTGTTGTTGTTGTTGTTGGGTTCGGCGGGTGCATAGCCCTGCTTGTGGCCCATCGCACCGGGGGGGGGAATACCCGCTCTGGAGGTCATGGCTGTTGTTGTAGTAGTTAAGTGCACTCGAGGGATAAACACGCTGCGGGATAGAGGGTAGTTAGATAGCGTGGTAGTATATCGTGGGCGTTGGGCGGTTCTGGCGTGGTCTGGTCTGAGGTGGGGAAGGCATGTAGAAAACTGTGCAGGCGTCTCAGAGGCGCCCGAGATAGACGCCGGCTTGGTTGTGTGCCTGAAGTTGGCAACCCTAACCCTGGGGCGTTGGTGCGGAGTGGCTGGGCGTGCACCTGCAACAGCCATGAGAGCAGATCGGATCGGGGGAGGGGGTGTGAGATGTGGTTTGCCATGTCGAATATGGAGCATAGGGCGAGGGTGTGTTTGGTGCGGACAAGAGATGTGGCGTCGGATGAATCTGCGACGAGATAAAAAGGGGATGTTGGAGCAGTCGTATAAAGCGGTGGTATTGAGTGTCGGTATCAACTGCAGGCCTCCAGCTGTAGTGTAGGATGAGGTTCACTCTGCCGACATCTACATGTATGTATGTATGTATGTATATACACAACTGGCACTGCTTGTGCAGCTGGTACACCGCCGGAATGTCACATCCACCGCACCAGATGTGCTACTGTCAACGTCACTGACGTTGTATGTAGGATGTAGGTATCGGGCATGCTTGGTGGTGGGCAGCAGCTTGTGTGTACACGGCTAGGCAATTCATCTTGCAATTTCACCTCCCGGTGTCATTTCCCCCCCCTCGCCCTTTCCTGAGATGGTGATGGAAAAGACGAACAGTTTTACCAGGGAGATGGATACCTGCTGGGGAGTGCTGCGGCTTATGGTGTTTGTGGTTAAGAGGTATGGCGATGTTAGATAAACAGTCTAGCATGTATGTAAAAACCCAACACACACCCCCAGTCCCTGTACACACCCCCCCCCACAAAAAAAGGGCAGGGAGACAAAGGAGGCCAGGTTGCTAGGACGACTACACACCCGGGTATGTACTCGGGATGGAACAGAAAGTGCACGAGTGGGGCAAAGCAGAAGCAGAAGAACTACACACTCACGAGCTCGAGTTGGGCGAGCTACAAAAAGGACAAGGAAGGAAACGGCACCATCATGCCGGGAATGCACATCGGAACACACCAAATCCCTGCTTGGGTGTTTATGTTTGGCAAAGAGGGATATAGGGTACTGGAGGATGCCTATGACGGTGAAAAAACCTGCAGGGCCGGAAAGGGATGTGGGAGTAGGGGGAGGTATATAAGTTGGGGTTGAGGAGTACACAGATTGTTATGTAAAGCCGAGGCTACCAGGGGGGTGGGTTGGGTATTTGATGGGCCTGGGGGGTACTGCTAGTTATTTGTTATCTACTGAGGGCGGTGGATGTAGGTTGCAATACTGCTATAGAATACGGTCTACATACAGTTAATGGGCTAAACAGAAAAAGAAAGAAAAAGAGAATACACATGCGCGCGCGTCATGGAGCATCACTCGCCTGCATGTAGGGGTAGGTTGGTTCACGCAGGGAGTAGAACACCGCACGTACAGTCCCTGTAAGCATGGTACCAGTGGCCGGTCCGCAACCGCATTTGTTATAATTATGAATCCAAATCAGTAATTTTCTGGACGAGACTTGTAGGCTGTTTCTGCTGGTTACTATGGGTATCACGAAAGACATTTGTGATCAGTCAACTATATGTATAATTTACTCTAGTTGGCCCTCTTGGGGTCCAGGGCCCTATGCAAGGAATGTAAAATAAACCTCTGCGTCGATTTCTTGTTTATCAATAGTAATTTATTAAATTATCTTCCCAACTAAGCCAAGTACAATAATCTTGTTAAATCATTCTAGCCAGATAACCCATCCATCAAAATACCAAAACCGTTCCAGCTCAAACAACTTGCTCGCGCTTGCTTAGTCCGAACAATACCTCAGTCCCACCCGTCATCAACATCAGCGGCAGACGGGCCATTGTCACTTTGCACATGAGCATTCTCCAGCACATCGAGCCCCATCTGGGCTGCCTCTGCCCGCGCCTCTGACTTGCTGGAGGCTGAGCGGGCGACCGCCAGCACCCGGCCGTCAAACGTCACAGTGCAGACGTGTCCCCCGCCGTCCATGCTGCAGATGTATGTTGGCTGTCCCTTCTGCAGCGGGGCCACGTTCACCTCGAGCCGGGAGACCGGGTGCACGACGTTGACGCCGCCGGCCACGAGTCGTCTGAGCGTCTTGAGCACGCCCAGTCGCTCCACGAGGCCGGTGACGATGTCCAGGCCCCCGCCAGAGTCAATGTAGACGGCCGCGATGACGGCGTTGACAATGTCAGAGAGGTGTTTGTTCTTTCCGGTGGAGTCTGCCTCAAAGAGGGAGAGCGGGGCCCACGGATAGTATGCATCGCGGTCGAGGCTGCGCTGGATGCGGTCCTTCAGCGGCTCCTCTCCGCCGGGCCCGGCCTGGTCATACCTCCGCTGCAGCTCCTCTCGGGCCTTCACGAGCCCCGGGTCCGGGACGTGTACGAACCGCCAGAAATTGGCTCCGCTGCGGGCATCGCACCAGCCCATCGACAGGAACGCGAGCAGATTGCCCGAGACCACCGATGACTTGTAATTGGTCATATCGACGGGCCCGAGGTCCTTTGCATCGTCAAAGAGCTCCCGCCCGACAATGATGTCCAGGATGGCATCCCCGAGGATGAGGAGACGTCCGTAGTTGACGGCCGGCGAGTGGCTGTGAGCCGGGTGCGTGATTGCCTCGAGGAGCAGCGCGTGGTCCCGGAACTCGTACTCCAGCAGCCCCTCCAGCCCGGCCAGATACCGCACCCTTCTCTGCTGGGACTCGGCCGCATGCGTCTGCATCACCCGGACCGTCTGCGCGGCCGTGGTCTGGTCGCCGCACATACCGAACGCCCGCACGCACCTGAGCGCGCCCTCCACCCCGCCCTCCAGCCAGGCCGCCCCCACCAGCGCCTCGACCACGTCCGCCAGGACCTTGTCCGACATCTGCCGCGTCGCCGCCGCTCCCGGCAGCGCCCCGCCGCTACCGACATGCCTCGGCCGCCACTTGGCGCCAGTGAAGACGTCCACCACAATCCACCGGCCCAGGCCCGCATCTACCGCCGCCTTGGCCAGCCGGCCATTCGATACCGCCTCGGACTTTGCCGGCGTCAGATACTCCTCGTGCCAGTTTGGGTGGGCGGCCAGCAGCCCCAGCATGACGAGCAGGTTCAGTGCAAGATCACCCAGAAACTCCAGCCGCTGGTAGTCGCTGCTCTCGCGCGCGGACGGCGCGCAGATGGCGGGGATGATGCCCGCCACCGAGACGACGCCGGCGAGCAGTGTCTGTTGCAGGTCCTGCGCAATCCGCGCGATGCCCACGCGGTGGACCACGCCCGGCACCACCAGCGCCAGCTTCCAGTACCTCAGCGGCACAGGCTCCGAGGTTGCAAACTCAGGCAGCAGCTGGACCGGCGCGGGGACTACATGGTCGCCGGCCACGGGGTGCAGCAGGTCGCGGCGGCTCGGGAACTTGACCGCCTCCAGCACGGGCTGGCGCGGGTGTCTGCTTGACGCGGCGATCTCGGCGTAGCGCGGGTCCTCGGCGGGGTCGAGCCGCAGGTCGGGCCGCCACCCGGTGCAGATGAAGTGTCCGCCGTAGCGCACCGCCTTATCCTGCACCACCTGCACCGTCCTGCCGCGGTTCTTGCCGTACGCCGTCAGCGCGTTGATGGGTCTTCGGGCGGTGAAGGCGTCTGTCCAGCCGCGCGGGGAGAACAGGTATGCGAACGTTCCGCGGGCGTCGGCCGCGGCGTCCATCCGGCTCTTGTAGACGGTGCGGAGGAGCGTGGTGGACGCTCTCTGCGCGCGCTGGACTAGTTCCGGCTGTGGGCCGCGGCAGGTGGACTCCCCGATGTGGATGCTCCAGAGGGTGTCGCGGTCCCAGTACACGGTGATCTCCTCGGTCGCGGGCACTGGGAGCAGCGTCAGCATCTCGCACACGAGCTCCTCCTCGCCGGGCCCCATCTGCAGGCGTAGCGGGGTGCAGTAGACGTCTGCAGCGTCGTCCCAGCCCATGCCGGCGCAGCACCACGGGTCCATCATCGCCGGCACCAGCGGCTGCGACCGCTTCCCCTTCACCAGCTGCGCGCGGGTGAACAGCGGGCGGTAGGTGTCGTCCAGCAGCGGGTCGTCTGCGCGCTGCAGCGCGACGAGCGCCTCGACGGCGGCATCTTGCTGTGCGGCGGCGAAGGTGGGGTGGGGGCCGCGGCTGCGGAAGGTGCGGAGATGGTGTGGGAGGTAGTTGGGGAGGTGGAGGGTCGCGGTGGGCGGGGGCTGTCTGGACCCGGTGAAGAGCGGGCTGGGGCGGCCGGGGAGGGCGCTGAGGAACTGTCTGATGGCTGTTAGGGAGTCCGAGGGGCGCGGTGACGGGGTGAGGAGGTTGGGCGGGGTCGGGTATGGGGCTGCGGCGGTGTGGTCGTAGAGGCGGGCGGTGGTGGTGGCAAGGGGCTCGGCGGTAGCAGTGCTGTGGATGAGCTATTAGATGGGGAGTAGAAACAGCGGGGGTGAGGGAGGATATTGGAGTGGCTTGCCTCTTGACCTCGATCTGAAGAACCTCGACTCCCTCCCCTTTGATGCGCTCAAATATCCACCCCGCGACCCCTCTGCTCTTGCTCGCTATCACCGCACAGTTAGCACTCCACACACACATACACATGGACGCCATGACTGGAAGCATGCCTCCATCACAGATAATCACGCCTATATCATGCACACTCACAGCCTCCTCCTCTATTGCCTGCCGTAGAGCCTAATGCGCGCGCCGTGTCAATGATACTTCCGCACCTTTTCTCGAGCTTAGACCAACCTGGTAGGACCCGACGGTGATGGCGCTCTGGGCATTTCTCGTGTGCGTGCCGAAGTGTACATCGGTGGGCGGGAGGAGTGCGGTGAGGGACGCGTACGAGGCCGGCTCCTGGGTGAGCAGGTGAAGGGCCTGGCAATGTTAGTGTTGTAAAGCGGGGGCGGGTGAGTATATAGTAGGGAAGGTGCATGCATGCCTTGGGATCGCCGCTCTCGAGGAAGGTTTGAAGCCTGTTTGCGATTCTGGTTGGAGTGGGGTATGGACATGTGAGTATACGTCCAGCAAGAGGATGCGGGGAAGCAGCGCATACAGCTGGAGCTTTAAGGCGGAGGTCGTGACCTGGCTTTTGGTGAGTATGGTGATCACAGGTATGGACTCGACGGTGTGGAAGGGAGGAAAGTGGAACTAACTAACCGTGATACTGTGCTTGGGCTCCATGGTGGTTTCGGGGGCTTGTTGGGTGGGGTCTTGAGTTGGAAGGTAGGGGGGTGGTGGGGTGGGGTCAGATATTGTAAGGTGGACATGGTGTGCCTTACTGCCGCGGAGGGGAGCGTTGAGGTGCTTGGTTGCATGCAGCGAATCACGATGGGTTTGTGTCTTGGCTAAATCAGATGCATGAGCGAGCCGGGAATTGAGTAACAAACAAACCTGCCTAATGCGGGTTCGCATACATGCAATACCAAAACCCGTTAATACGTTAATAGTGCGGTAAGAGTACAGTATTCTTCCTACAATACTGGTTTAATCAAAAAGTCTTCACTAGATTCCGTAGTCCTACGGTAGTGATTCTTCATACATATATCTTAGCGATCTTTGTATTTTTCTAGTTGTTGTTATTGTTATTATTATTATAATTATACTTATTAATTATTGCGGTAACCGAACATTGGGATGGTAACCATACAAACCACCTAACAACGTCATCAAAATTTCAAAGTCGCACTCTCAAACTGACATTTTAGCTGTATATACTGTCACTACCGGAGAATCCATATTTCAGATTCCTTCGTTCCATCTCCTTTCGAAGTTGCATTCCCGTACAAATTTTGGTTGCAACGCTTACTTGCGGAAATCCACAATATGTCACTCGCGCCAAGACCCCACACTATGGTAAGGGTTGTATTGTGGGTTTCCACAGATAAGCGTATATTGGTCATTGACATGGGAACGCTGTCCAGGACCGCTCATCCTCGACGCGGATAGTTATCAGAGTAAGCAACGGCCTTCTAAATGTAGGAGAATAGTTTAATAATAAAATTAAATCTACATCAATACTTTTAAATGTTTATAGAGTACCCGCGCGCTAACCAAGCTGCGGGGAATAGTCGCAACCATCGCGACACCTCAACAAAATTGCAGCATGAGACGGTAGACCCAACCTATTCCTTGAAAAATATGTTCTTTTCATTCTTTACATAGTTAGGATTACCCTTATTCCCGTTGATTTCACTACAATATCTTTCCCACCCGTCGCGTTGTTGAGCGGAGTTGTGTTATGGAGCAAGATTCGTGGGTCGTTATGGTTGCGGCGATTTCTCACCGCTTAATTAATGCACGAGTAGGTACTCATGGTGCCAGGATTAAAATGCCGACGATCAACCCCAATTCAGTAGTAAAATTCTAAGTAAGCGGCAATTCAATATTGGCAGGGTGAGTACATATAATAGAGAATTAGGGTGCTATGGTGTTTAAGTGAATAATTTGCTAGGAATAGTGATACACTGGCCGATTTAAAAATTCGGACTACCGAGGACTGTCAACGAGCTATTCCTGTATCGTTTGGTGTTCCAGGAATTGCACCCCAGCGTAGTCTACCAAGAAAATTAAATCGCCCGGATTATCGCGCCCCGATTATGCTTACCGCTAAGAAGACCGGGTCCCGAGTATCGAGTACTAGTATCCGCCCGATTGAACCTCAACTTTGAGTTTATATCATATTTATCTAGAATTGTATTCTAATAAATACAATAGATGGGAACAGTTATCCTCCTCCAAAATGCCATCACCAGTTTTCCCCACTTATCCTAGGTTGCAATTCAAGTCACCTCCACCCAGCTCATGTGCGCAGATCTCCTCCTCTACACCTGGAAGTTTAAGAATGCTAATGGTATAGGGCTGCGCCAAGATTTTGCTCGGTATGAATCGTGGGTTACTGGGTCCAGCATAGGTGTTGACACGTTTAGGAGACGGAACACCCGTCTGTTGGAAGGTTTTCTTGTTCAAGTCAGCCTTCTCATTGTGCAGGCGATCCCAGGCTTAAAAAATTGGAAAATAATCGAGAAAAAATCGGAAAAATTAGATATTACCTTGAATACACATATGGGTTTTAGTATTTGCAACAGAGTAGTGCAACCTTCCGGAATGTAGACGACTACAACAGGCAAGGGTAGAATTTCATTGAAGGCCCGCAAAACTGATATTTTGCACTGAGGTGGATATGTATCTAGAGTGATCAAAACTCTATCATTTGGCTGTCTTTCTGAGTCTCATGAGATTGCAGGTAGAATTTGCTTCCTAATGCGCCATATTGTGATATTCGTAGTACTGTAGGGCCTCTTTTTCCACTTCACGTTAATGTTTGGGTCATATCTCTTTTGTTCTTGCCGTAAAAAAATACTTTCTCCTTTCCCTTTGAATAGAAGCAATGGATTACATCTTCTTTTCCCATCTACAGATACTGTAGCCATCAAAGTTGCTTGTCGTTTTACTGAAAATGGACTTGAAATCTGTATCCCCTGGAGGTATTAGACATTGGGAAAATCTCTCTCATGCATAAACGTCATGTGATCTTGAATTTGGGTGAGAAAACGTCCGGGTAAGGAGTTCGCTGCTTTTGTCGGTTTTTAGAATACTTAACGGTGCCATAAAGTTCGCAGTTCGCCGCATTACCTCAGTTAATCATTTCCTGGATAGGCCACGCTAATGCATGAGAGAGATTTTCCCAATGTCTCATACATCCAGGGGATAGAACAGAATCCGAGCCTCTACTTGTGTATGGTTGCAATCTGATCAGCTCAAATGGGAGAGGAATTTGGTCATATTGAAAGTTGAGCTTAGCTGAGAGCATTCTATATATTGTGTTTCTTGTCCATTTTAAGGTATGCTATTTCTGATAATAAATTAAATACATTTTAAAACAATGTCCTTGTTTTCCTCCAGCATCATATACGCTTACCTTGTTGACGTTCTGTGAGTAATATTTTACCGTCGCTTAAAGCTTTAAATTAAGCTGTAGAAAATCTATTCAGCTGTTAATACAGGCCAGTAAACTTATTCAATTAGATACGTACTTAAATTCTTTTACGTTTGATCCATTTTCATCAGAATTGAAACAATTCAGGTACTTTTGCACATATATTTCTTTTTCATTTCTAATAAACCACTTATCTATAACCTCAAATCCTAGTGCACGTCTTTCCAGAAACGGCTCATTTAATTGTTCCTCAACTTCAGATATATGCAGGATGCCTTCCTCCTCCATCAAGGTTCCTACGGCTGGAACCTGTTTTCCACTGTGGCGGCCGTCTCCCAATTATTCCATTGTTATAGCGTCCTTGGAAGTATTAAGATGATATGTTTTCGCATGAAGAGAAATGTTGTGGCAACTGTCAGAGGATTAGTCATATGGGTTTTATGGATTTTTATCCAGATTGGTTACATTCTGTAGGTTTCCTTACACAATCATATGAGTCATTCTCGAGCAGGGGATATTCAGTTATATAAAGCCGATTTTTTTCAGTCTATGTCTTGTTTCTCTTTCTTGACGTTTCGATTCAATCAACCTCCTGAATTTTAGGAAGAGTGATTCATTATTCTATTCCTCTATAGTTTATAGTCCACGATCTCTTGATTTCATCTGCCAAAAGAGTCCCAAGATACTTCACTTGCTTATAGTCTACCTCTAAGCCTCCCGTATTGTTTGTGTTCCTTGTAATATCTTGTCTTCGTCTGGAGTCTTCTCATATCATCCATAACTACCAGACAATTATTGTTCAACTAATTAATTAGAATAAAGATCTATATGTAGCAATTGATAATTCTGTTTTCCTGAAAAAAAATTTAAAAAATTGAATAAATATGGAACTTCAACATATGGGAAAGTGAAACTTTGTGATGAAGTTTTTATTGACTGTATTTTCGGTATGTAGGAACTATATATGTAGGCGTGAGGGTCCAAGGAACACAACCGGAACAGGAAGCTTTGAAGTAGACTATAAGCAAGCGAAGTATTTTCGAACTCTCTTGGCCTACGAGTCCAAAAGATCGTCGGTGTTGGACTTTGGAGGAATAAAACTAATAATATTCCTTGAATACAAGAGATTGCTTGAAGAGAAAAGGAAAGGAAGACAAACAAAACTTAGAGTGGAGACAGTATCCTTGATAGAACTTAATTACCCCTGTCCGAGTATGATTCATATGTCGGCACAAGGAAACAGATAGAATCAAACCGGATCAAATAGAAACACATAGAAGCCCATATGACTCATCATTCTATCATTGTTACCACAATTCTCTTCACGCCACAACAGATTATTCTATTAGTTGACACGACGCCATAACATTTTTCAAGATGTCAGTATTATTCTCTCGATATGGAAGGTAGAGTACAAAGACTATAAAACCAAGATGTGAACTATAATATCCCTCTACCCACTATCCTGGAAGGTGTTTTGCTATTTATTAAACATTCCCAAGGCCAATTTTGCTGTCCATCGAATTACCTCACATATATCCACTCTCATCTTCGATCTCTACCCAACAAATCCAATACTTAATAGAAGAGAGCGGAAACACCTGGCAGACAGTACTGTTACAAATATAGTCAGTGGAATCAGTTCATTTCAGTCAATTCTAAACCCACACCTAAGTCAAAAAGAATCCAAATCAATTTGAATTAGGTATATCTTTCACAGGCGCTGTCCGCTTACGCATCAACCCTTGTTTTAAACACAGATGTTTGTAAGGGCAAACTTTTGACATGAATAGTTCGATGCATTTTCTGGTTTTTTTTGTGTTTAACTCAGTAACTACATTCAGACTGTTGTCTATGTAACATTGCACTGCCCATCGACTGCCTGTACTCATCCGCCACCCGGTACACTATTTATATTAAAAACCAAAAAGTCCCATACCCTTAAACACTAACACATCCTTCATGATAAATAAACTTGTTTAGCCAATTTGTTCCCATCCTTGTCCTTGCGTTTGCTATATCCTTATTCTGTTCCTCTTTCTTCTTCTTCTCTTTCCCCTTCACTCTCCTTTATTCCATACCGTTATTCGGCAAACTGTTTCCGGAACTTAATAGCCATTTCGAGTTTCAATTTAGTCCACAAGAGCAGCGACGGTCTTATGTTTCTTTCTTTGCTCGACTTGTTGCCTTTCTAAGAAATTGCTGTCACAATCTGCGACGCTCTTTATTGATTCCACTCTCCTTTTTTTTTGGTGGATGATTATCATGTTCTCTTACCCTATTCTTGATCTGCTTATATTTGTTATGTCTTTCCTGCTTGTTGATTTAAACATTATTAGATGACCCTAAACAGGTTATTGCAGTGCATTTTCCCATTCCTGTTAGTTTGACGTTTTTTCTCCAGTCCGAATATTGGTCTCCCATGATTTTCTTTCCAAATATGCAAAGAATATGCATGTGTCTTTAATGAACACTCCTTCGTCCACTGCAGCATTTCCTGTTTAATATCATTCTGTGTTCCTTTTGATTTTTACGTAGACCCTTATTCACTACGGCTCGCTGGGATGTTGTAAAGAACCATGGGCGAGTAATGGCGGGTCGATGACATAGTGAGTTCAAGGAGGAAGATAGACGCCTGACGAGGGCGAGAAGGACGGGCAGTGGTACACCAAGGCAGGGACAGAAGTCTGTACAAGACAGAGAAGCGGCGACGGTCTGTCTGAGGACAGAGCGCGGCGGTTCAGACGAGAACGGGAGATAGCAGCCGCACAGAATCGGTAAG
The DNA here is from genome assembly GCA_024713705.1 of Morchella sp. 2018-W38C. Lineage (NCBI taxonomy): Eukaryota > Fungi > Ascomycota > Pezizomycetes > Pezizales > Morchellaceae > Morchella > Morchella sp. 2018-W38C. Next base: position 519,993 of record JAMJEX010000026.1, on the reverse strand, counting down.
AGAACAGAAGCAGCGGTCGGCATGTTAACCGAGAAGGACAATACAAGGAGGACTACGAGGGCGGCAATGGTAATAAATGGATGACAAAGATGATTTAACAATATATATAACGCGACCAAGAAAGAAAGGTCAGACGAAGTCAAGAATCAAAGTAATAACCCAAAGTAAAAAACAAGATGTTGCGTAAAGAAAGAGAAAGAAAGACAACAGGAGACACAATCGACATTTTATGCTAGGCGAGACCACCACTGATTACTAATCCAATAGAACCTTCCAGACTTCCCGGTGACTCATACGATTGGTGTAACGGTGGGTTCGTAACAGATGTTCTGTGTTTTCTAGCATCATATAATGAAACTATTTTTGGCTCATTATCTCTCTTGACATTCCTCGTCTTATCTTTTGACTCATTTTTGATTTCTTGGCTGTTACAGCATATGGTAAATATGAATCTCTTCACCTTGCTGTATTCGTTTTCTGATTTCCATAGCTTTATTAATCCCAAACATTTCCACCGCAATGATTTTCATTATCATTCCTAGCATGAAACCTGCTCTTCTAATTATGACTTCTTCCCTTCTGATTCTGTTGATTCCTGCTGTGGTTCCTTATTTCTTTTTCGATCCCTCGCCGTTAATGATTATTCCATTGCTCAGTTCGCATTGAAATTTTTATCTTTTTTGGCCTTCCTTATCATATCTTTTTATTTTTATATCTAGCTCCTTCCCTACCTCCATTTTTCACTTTTTCTCTACCCTTTGGAGTGTATTCCATTTTTCTAATTTATTCCATTCTTTCCCGACTAGTATTCCAAGATTTCAGACTGCTCCCGGCAGTGCTTTTTTTTATATTTCATTTCTTTTTCTTCCCGCGCTACAAGTGTGGTGTATTTCGACATGTTTATTTGCCTCGGTCCTCACCGCCTTGTTTGTTGTATGGATGGGTGCTTGTTATAAGACTTTGATTGCCAACAATCTTTCTTTATCGTTGAGCCTATGCTCGGTGCATATCATATTGTTTTTACATTGACTGTGGCAGTGGAGTATGCTTTGAAGTATTCTTCTATCCTTCTAATATTATGTATGTTTCTCTTGTTGATTTCCTTTGCTAGTTGTCTTTGGCTTTTTCACCATACCTTTCCTCTGTACATGGCTACTTACCTGAGGCACATGATGTAGATTCTTCTTGCGTTCTGTACCCCCATGCCTTTTCTCCTTGCCGTAGCCTAATTATCTTTTGTGCTGCTCTTGACACTCTTGCAATCTTTCCTTGACATGGTTTTTGAAATTTAGCCTGCTACCTATGCATACACTTAGCCACTTGATTTCATTTGATTCTCCTTTTACTCCTCCTCCCGTGAAGGCAGTGTTTCTCTTTCTTCCCTTTTCTTTCGTTCAAACAGATCCAGTCAATCTTTTCCTCTGCCCTATTTATGGATTGGTCTCAGCTTTTTCCCGCCATTGTGTATTTCCTGGAGTGGTAGAGAGAGGGCAACCCTGTCTTTCCCAATTCCTCACAACGTGTAATCACGGCCCTTTCTTCTTCAGGTGTCAACTGTTGTCCTTTACCAGCTGACTCTATCCGTCTATTAGGGGCCGTCCTTTCAGATAATGGCAAAGCGTTGAAGCTGTAATGTCTGTAAGGTTTGCCGCTTCTTGCGTACTGGATACAATATTTTCCGATAGCATTTCCACTGCTTGAAATTTTGTACGACCGACGATTTTCGACCGCGCTTTTCTCATACTTGCAAAGATAAAAGACTATATCTCGTCGTTGAACGAACAAGAGGAAACTATCTTTTTTTTTTTTTTTTTTTTTTTTTTTAAATCATTTCAATTTCTGTTTCTAGGTACACAATGATCGCATAAAGTATAAACTATGGCGTAAAGAGACCTATCCCCTATCAAAAAACGTAACGCTCGTCCCCTAACAAAAAATAAAAACGAAATTCCAAAGTAAATATAGACAAAAGAAATGAACTCGCATATGAAAAACAGTGAACAATTTGAGGTCCTCCCTGAAATCCTTCTGGCCATTGGCTGTTCTCAAATGCGACTACAGACGCCAGACACGATGATGATTGGGCCATGGTGCTGTTAAGGTAGAGCATGATGAGACTGAGCTGAGGAGGATGACGCCTGGCGGATTCGAGAGGTGGCCAACCCAGAAATTCCTGTTCTGGTTTTAGTGATGTACGCTCCTAGTCGGAGGGTGAGAGTATGGTTATCCCAAATTTCTTCGAGGGTTGTGATTCCGTCTAGAGTTTGGTGGCGGATCATGGCTGTAGCAGTGCATTGTAATATAGCGTGGTCGGGGGTCTCGTCTTCGAGGCCGCACTTTCGGCATTTTGGTGATGCATATGAATTAATCCAGGTCTGTTGGGCTCGCAAGTAGCTTTTTCCCGATCTGATTTGATGGATTCTTGAAGCGATGAATTTATGTAGATATGTAAAAGGCAGAGGAGATGTATCTATCCTATGCGTATAGTAGGTTGGTGTTGGGAACTGGGAGTGCCAGTTGGCCATAAGTTGTTGTTTGGCCCTGAGGGCCATCTTCTTTTGGTCAATCCCTTCCTCTATTAGGGGGAGGAGAAGGGAACAAAGGTGTTCGATTGGTGTGTGGGCCACTCCGTTTTTTGCTTTGGAGTTCCACTTTTTTGGGGGGTTAGGCCGTCCTCTGAGGAGGATGGTATGGGAGTATACGCGGTCTGACGTAGTAGTGGGGAAATTGAGGCTTGTCCTTCCCGTAACTGGGTTTGCTAGTGGAGGGGCTTGTAGAATTCTGATTGCGAATTTGCATTTTAAGAAATGCAAATATAGTATTAAGGGGGGTGCTTTTGCTTCGGCCCATAGGACTCGGTTGTTGGTGGCTCTGAAGCATCCTGTGGTCCACCTGAGAACGGCGTTCCAGAAGGTATTCATTTCGCGGAGTGCAGATGTTGGTGTAAAAACGTTGGCTCCATAAGTGAGCATGGGACGGATGGCTAGTAGAGCTACTTTTCTGCAGTTCGCGGGGGATAGGCCTTTGCCTGCTGAAGAGAAGCGGGTGAGAATTCCGAACGCTGCTCTGGCGGCTGCTGTTCTTCTGATAAAATGGGTGTTGGGGTTGAAGCTGGGGGAGAGCCAGTAGCCTACCCAGCGCACGGTGGCGCTGGGTTGGAAGGTCTGGCTGTCTAGAATGATTGGGAGGAATGAGATAGAGGAGGTGTCGCGTGGTGTTCTCCAGTGCATCAGCTCTGTCTTTCCGACCGAGAATGTAACGTTCTTGGGGAAGGCTAGTGCAGTGAGTTTGTTATAATGGGTTTGGAGAGTGTTGATGTTTTCTTGGTAGCTGGGTAGTAGGAAACTATCTAGCAACGGCATTAATATATTTGGATCATGATCATATTCTGACTAATTTTCGCCCCACATCACACTGGCACCTCAATACGATTGGGACTCGCGACTGGGGATGCGCTCGCTGATGGGGGTGCCTGTCTAACCTGTGTTTCTCATTCGTCCGACCAGTGAGGGCTGATTCCCTTTTGGGTGGCGATAGAGACAATTGGGGAAGCATCTAACCGCAATCAAACTACAACCGCCAATCTTAAAGGCCTGTCTCCTAGCTATATATCTCACCTCGGCTGAGGTTGAACCAATCTGCTTTATCACCCGAACTTATTTTAACTCTATAGAGGTATAAAGGAGATGAACCCAAACTTCTTAGTTGAGGTGTAGAATAGCTTTGAAGCTGTCATACTTTTGCTGTAGTTCCACCGATACTATTACTTTATTACCTAATCAAGTAATATTTCAGTCTATCACTGCCTAATTGATTGTATTTCTTAGCAGTTATCGAAACAACAAGAAAAGAAGATTGCTCTGATTGAGTCCAATGAAGCATATCACAGACTACCAAGTCAAAACTCTGGAACTGTGAGAACACTGATTGATTGGGGATTATGCAACTTGCATCCGGCCAAACTAAGGGAGTGCATCAAGTTTTGAAATCAGCACACAAGGTTCATAGTCATTTCGTAGAGGTAAGCATAACCAAACGACTTCTATTTGCACATTCTTGGCACACCGCGATCAACGCCCACAACACGGTCACCCGAAATGCTCATATTTCGACACCTAATTACAGCGTTACTGCGAGTGACAGTTGGTGAGCCGCGAAGCGAGTGATATTATATGACCTCACAAAGGCGAGCGACCTCTCATGACCCAGAGTGGTTTTGGTTTTGTATTATGCACAGTGTGTCCTCGGTGCCTGCCTGGAGTAATAGAGCTACGCGTACAAGTACAGAACCACCTTGGAGTAGGCTATCGGGTACTCAGCGGGTGCACGCGCAGGACAGTTCTGCTCGATTCATAGATTATCACAGGACAACTGAACATGCAACAGCACCTTCCCAATACAGCTAGCTTAAAACTGCCAACTGCGCTCAACTGAACTCAACCCGACCCTGCAACAGAGCCTCTATCCCAGGCTTTGTGTGCGGCGGTGGCTAGAGCTCCACTTCCGCCGCAGGTAAGATCACACCACCTATAATCTCAGCTGACTAAGCGGTGGGGGGCCTCGCTTCGGGTCTGGTCTTCGCTTTCCCCACTTCATCTCACTGCACGTACTCTTTAAGGACGGAGGAGCGGCATTATATCCCACATTTGTTCTTTATCCTCATTAATCATTTACCCACGATGGCTGGACAGCAATTTAGCTCTGGTAAGGCATGACATCTATTCTTGAGAGGATGCAGAGGCGAGGGAGTTAGTAGCCGAAGAGACGTTTATGATCTCTACCAATGAGTTTCTTTGGAGTTACTTTTGTTTGATTTTAACCGACTCTGATTTGCTTTCTTCCCTGCGGTAGATCTCAGTGGTGGAAACATCCTATTCGAGGTCGGCAGGCTGACGGGAGAGAACACGAGATTGCATCTGGAGAATACTCGGCTCGGAGAGGAGCTTACGCGACTCACGGATGAGAATGTACGCCTGAGGAAAGAGAATGCTCGATTGGATTCGGAGGTTAAGCGGTTGAATGATGATCCGCTACCAACTCCTCCTCCGGCCCCACCCACCAGTGAAGAGATGTCTTTATTCGGTGGGTCCCGATTACCAGTTTTCTACTGTTAAGAATGAGTTCTTTCAGTTCGGGAAGGGGTATTCATCGTGTTATCGAGTCAGGACCCAGCAAGGGGGTTTCCTTCTTGCAAACGAGGTGTCACCGCAGGGTGATGGAGCAAAGGTTTCTCACTTGACTTTTGACTGGCGGATTATTGATATACCTGGTTTGACCTTTCGCAGGAGGTGATGTTTTCTCTTTGATGGGACTTTCGTTATTGTGTTGGTCAAATAGGGGAACCACTTTTGTAATGAGTATACAGTCAATTTGGTTTTGTGAACGTTTAGTTAGTTATCCTTATATCTAGCGAGCGGGTTTTCCAACGGTAGAAACTGGTTCTTCTCGAGAGTATGACCTGTACCAACTGAATTAGTGGCGGAGTCCCGAAAGTACCGACTGTACCTGCTAGCCACTTACGGAGCTGGCTTGAACCGGTTTTGACCGGTAAACCGTGGTTCTGTACTTGAGGTGGTGATAGATTGATCAATTGACGTTAAGAGGATACATGAGCTTAGGATCTTGTATAGAGTGTGCGGATAATAGAAATCAATACTAGACTTAATCGATGGTATAAATATATAATTAAGGTCGCTGTATAGACCAACCGGCGACGCCTAGCAGTATCAATACTAAAAGGCCTGCGCCTTTTCTTCTTGGGGGTTGCTGTTCTATGGTAGATACCGAACACTGAAGATATAGAGGTGTTTGATTGACCGCAATTTTAGCATTGGTACATCGACTTCAGTACGATCAGGATAAGTTATCAATTTTTGTATGGGTAATAAATGACAATGTCTGCATGATTCGGGGGAAAGATAAGTTATAAGAGTGACAGGATATCATGAGGAATTAATTCTAGGTAGTCAGCCTAGAATGGATAAACTATTCAGGCTGTCACGCTATCCCAACTAGCAGAATATTCTGTGGACTGTCACGGCTTCATCACACAAATACCTTCTAAGTAATAAATCATCGATCACTGCCACGACCCTAGGGTATAATTTCGAAATGGTAAACTACCATTAATACGTGCTAACCTCTGCTACCCGCATTCAATGATCTAAGTAGGAAAGTAGCTGATCAAAGTGGTATGTCATCCTACATAATATCATGACAGAAAGTGCTGTATTGAAAAACGATATTGCAAAAATGATGGGCGGTTGAACCTGTATCGTTTGGATATACAATAGAAGCTATACCATCTAGGCTATGGGCGACGATATCAGGTAAGTGTTCTATCAGTATATCATGGGGTGTAGTGGCAGGGAGAGGGTAGTTCACTCTTGCCCGAAAGGTTAGCCGGGTACTTGAAGAATAAAGTTCTCCGAGTCCCAAAACACCAGGATCAACCTCATTTACCCCCCATATAGAAAGATCAACCTGTACATCTTACACCTCCGTTAAGTTACCGCCCACAAGCAAGGGGCTACCCCCTACATCTTCTATTTCCGGTAGATCACCGAAAAAGAGCAACTATGTACGACTTTACCCAAGGGGTCCGATTGTCATCCCTCTCACGAGGACGAAATAACCCCTGTGCACCAAAGGTTCTGTATTGTATGCTTATGACAAGAAAGACGACGCGAAGATGTTGAGCCACGGTGTCGGAGAGGTCGCCGAACAAAGATAACCCTATAGAAACAATACACCGCTGAGAGATTCTACTTCCCCAGACGGTGCGAGCAGAAACGCTCACCCGTGGCCCTAACTGATAATAAATAAAAGTATTGTTCACAGAATATCACTCGCATCACTGGATTCATGAACTATCACTCGATCCTGCCGGTGCGGGAGTGCTTTTTTTTTTTGTTTAACTCATTGGTGCGGGAGTGCTGCAGGCGGTGGTGCAGGCAGAAGCGGTGGGTGGCGGTGTCTATTAGGTGCTTTATTTGGTGGAGGCCCTAGCTGTGGTCGTGGTGGTGGTGGTGGTGGTACTAGTGGCGGAGGTGGTTGTGTAGGCGGTGGCGTAGGTGCTGATGGTTGGGGTGGTGGCGGAGATGCTGGTGGAGGCGTGTAGCTATTGCGGCGAGTAATGATGGCGCCGTGTATTTATGGCGATGCGTAGTTATGACGGTGTGCAATCATGGCGGCAGCGCCATTGTAGTCAAAAGCGCTGGTCAGGGTGAAACTCGGAATGCGCCGGGCTAGCAGATATTTGGATATGTGTAAGGCCATGTCCGTAGCTGCGTACGGGGAGGTATGTGTCCATCACCGAGCTATGACCTTTTGGCCATTTTACACTTAACCCGAACCCCACATCACAAAAGCAGTATAGGTAATGTGAAGAGGCATTGTGCGCCCACTCTTGAAGATGACGAAACCGGGCGAAAGGTCTAGTCGAATCAGAAAGACGTCACTTGAGTATACGGTGGGATCACCAGTTGGCGCCGTCCAACTGGCTGAGATTTCCTAATGGGCCGCTATTTTGTGGTTTTCTGAATCGCTAGTCTGCTGGGTGAGATAATTGGAAGACGACCCATACTCAGACTTCGAGATGGCTGAAGAAAAAGAATACTCGGCCACACCCACACCCACACCCACACCTCCACCGCCACCGCAACCGCAACCACCAGTACCATCAGCATCGTTACTTTCGAAGCATAGCAGTAAAGACAAAACAGCAGAACCCTCCCGATTGGAACAAACTCCCCCAACGGAGACTCCCATTCCGGCACAACCTCACCCGGATGAGGAGTTAAGTATCACAATTGCAGGACAAAACACCAAGCGAATAAGAGACTGCTTAAGAGAGCTGAACGACTATAACAAAAGATGAGAGGAAGAAGCAAAGATGACGTTGAGAGGATGGCACTGGTTCTGCCCATGACAAGGACGCTCGGAGTTCTGTGGTCCCGGGTTGGTTGGAAGAGAGGGAGTAAGGAGCATGTATTTGGCTAAAGCAAGAATAAGGGGCGGGGAGTGTATTATCAAGGCGGAAGAAATAAAGGCGGAAGACAGGGATGAGATAGCAAAGTATAACGGAAGATATCTGGTTGGATTCCCGGAGGAGGGAGGGAAAGAAAGAGAGAAGATACAAATTGTAATAGAGAGTGAGTGAGACGAGCTGGCGGGTTTATTCTTTTCCTTTAGTTAGGTAGCGGCGGCGGATGTGTGCGAGCCTGCTGAATGCCCTTTAGTGGGTGTGGCCAGGGGTTAGCAGGGTAGTTCTGGGGTTGTGGTATTGCCATAGACTACGGTCTGCATGCAATTAATGAATTAAACAAAAAAAAAAAAAAAAAAAAAAGGGTGAGATAATTGGCCTATCACGGGTGAATCCAGTAACGATAAAGTATAACTACGGTATTTCTACGCATGATAGTTAGGATTTCGATTTAGTTCGGGGGGTTCCAATGGTTCTGTATTGTTATGGTACCTATTATATTTTGTTATGGCACTCTATCAGGCTTTTTCTTTTTCTGTTTAATTCATTAATTACACGCAGACCGTAGTCTATGGTGATATCACACTGCCCTAGAACTGCCCGCTCTCCTCCGCCTCCTCGCACAAGTACCAGTACTGATAAACTAACTAATCTAACAACACGCTCATACCGCAGATATCCGTTCTATTCTCCCTCATCATTTCTTAATCCGCCCCACCTAGTTTCGCCCCCCTTTCCTCTTCGTCCTTCTCTTCATCTCTCTCGTCTCTCTCGTCCCTCCCGTGCCTCCACTTTGTAAACTCTTTACAGAATGTCAGTGCTACTCTACCAGGCTTAGTGACCACAAATAGAATACAACAGTTTCGATCATTCAACTGTTTGGTTTAACTATCAATTAAGACTAATCTTGAGGTGAAGTAAGGGTTACAGATCACCGGTGGAGTCTATGCTTCATGTTAGCTAAGGACTTTGAGCATACATGAACACGATCGAGGGGTCGATCTCGCTGAATAGTGCCTAGCTCACCCAGCTAACTAGCGATCCAGGGAGTCACAAAATAGCGGCCCATTGAGAAATCTCAGCCAGTTGGACGGCGCCAACAAGAGACCTCACCAGATAGACGACTCCGCTGGTTTTCCTTTTTTTCTCTTTCTTTCTTTGTTTAACTCATTAATTATATTACAACTCCGCTAATTAGATTAGAACAGGGCTTAGAACTTTACCAAAAAAGAATTAATAAAATATCGGTAAATAAAAGGTGTAGTAAAATGTACCACCGTGCGATAAATTTGGCAGTAGTCGGCGCAGGCGCGAAAGGTGCCATGTAGAGGGCTTGGCGGAGGCAGCGCTATCAAGCAGCCACATATGTTCAGCGGGAGGCAGGCAGGCGCGCATGGCAACGGCTTCAAACACCACCCGCTGGACCACGATTATGAGCACAACAACCACAATTGATCCTTTGAATAGCCGATAATTTGTAAAATAGTTATTTAGTGTAGAAAGAGAGAATAAATGGCATTGAATATCTTGTGTATCAACCCTTTGCCTTCATAACAGCCTCTATCCTCCTAGGCATGCTCTCAACCAGCGTTGTCATATGGACTTGGTTCAGCGACTTTGGAGGTGACACATTAGTCGGAAGAGAAAACTGAAAAAACACATGTATTATTGACGTGGAAGACTTAAGACCGGAAGACAAAGATGAGATAGCGAAGTACAACGGTAAATACTTGGTCGGATTTCTGGGGTTGGAAGAGAGAGGAAAGATACAATTTGTGGTAGAGAACATGTGATAGGACAGCTTTGTTTTTGGTTTTGTTTTCTTTCTTTTACTTTAGTTAGGTAGTGGCGGCGGATAAGTGCGAGCTTGCTGAATGCCCTTCATTTGGTGTGGCCAGAAGTTAGCAGGGTAGTTCTGGGGTTGCTATATTGCCATACCGAAAGGTTGCATGCAATTAATGAATTAAACAAAGAAACCAGCGTTGTCATGTGCGCGCATGCCCTCACTTTCGAGATCGCGCTGTACCTACATCGATAGTGATACCTGCTTTGAGTAAACGCCACCAACATACGGTGTTTGCGGGTCGGGGCGTTGCATCACCTATTACCTGTCGCTGTAGAAAAGTGGCAGCCAGAGAACTGTTACCAAAACTCGAAAGCTTGGCTATGCATACAAGATCAAACTTGCTACAAACGGATACTTCTAATATGCTGATCGATACCCTTCAGCCAATCGTTTTAGACATAATCCCTGGGCGGAGATAGCTAATTTTTCGAGTTTTGGCGGTACGTTCCCGTGCCGCAGCGCCAAGCGAGGATTACTCATGTGCTTGGTTGGTTGCCTTAAAACATCGCATACATATAAATCAGGCGGCTGCCATTCCACCGCTGTCGAGCCCGCTACTGGAACCTCTACATGCCATCAGATAGATCTATCGATACATTTCCGCGGCTTTTCTTTTGATCTTCACTCTGCCACCACCGCGAGAGCTAGAGGGCGACCGAGAGATATACATCTTTGCTGGTAAGCGTTGAATTCCGGTAGGGGCGGAGGAAAACCTATTAACACTAGCAAAGAGCCAGTTGCGGCCGACACAGGATAGCGGTTTCTCACAGCTCCCATGTTTCTCATATTCTCCCTTATCGTCGCTGCTTGCAAAATAGCTTTTGCGTTGCTATTCGGTGGCCCCAGGCGGGAGAACACAACGGTTACAAGCATTAGGGATCGGTTTGAGTTTGAAGAGAATCAACGGGAAATGGATAGACGAGAAAGCGAGAGAATGACGCGAGAATCGGAAGTGCAACGGGCAACGGAAAAACGAGAGAACGAAAGAAGGGTAAGAGCATTGGAAGAAGAACGGAAGAAGTTACAGGTTATGGAAATAGAGAGGAAGCGGCGAGAGGTAGAATTGCAAAGGGTCCAGGCAGCCACAAAGGTCAGGAGGGAGGAGGAGAGCCGGCAGATAGAAGAAGAGAGGCGAAGAGGAGCGGAGGGAACACGGCGGATAAATGAAGAGCAGAGGCAAAAGAGAGAAGGGAGGGAGAGCAGGGAGGTAGGTAAAAAGGTTAAGGAGGAGGAAAGCCAACAGAGAGCAGAAGAGAGGGAAAAAAGAGAAGGAGAGAGGCGAAGGAGAGAGGAGCAGGAACGCCGGAGAAACGAGGAAGAGAAACGGGAATTGGCAAGGAGGATGCAGGAGCTTGCGAGACGGGAGAAAGACCAGGAAGAGGCAATAGAGAGGCTAAAGAAGGAGGACGCCGCCCAGATCGAAGCCGAGAGAGTATTTGGCGGCCCGCTACGGTGGCCAACAAGGGAAGAGTTCCAGGAAACATTGAAGAGGACCCAATATGACAGTAACCTTTTCCACTTTGCTATCGTCGGTAGAGCTGGCAGTGGAAAGTCTTCTCTCATTAATGCCTTTCGTAACCTGAGAAACAGAGAGGGAGGAGCTGCGCCAACAGGCACTTCAGAGACGACACTTGATATCGGACGGTATCCCGATCCCGGAAGGGAGCCTCCACGGCAATGGACGGTATGGTTTGATGTTCCTGGCGCTGGGACGCAGCGCATTCCCCATCAGGATTACTTTGTCAAGCAAGGGCTCTATATCTTTGACCTGATCATACTGGCGATTGGTGACCGCTTCGAGGAGATTGATGCACGCATCATCGAGGACTGCAAGCGATTCCAAGTTCCAACATTCATTGTCCGATCGAAAGCGGACATGCACATTATCAACTCCATGAAAGAGTACGGCGACTACGCGCGGATCACAGACGACCCAGAGAAGTATAGCACCTGCCGGCAATCGTTCATCACGCAAAGCCAGAAGACGGTGAGCGACGGACTTATGAGACAGAATCTGCCAGACCAGCCGGTATATGTCGTCTCGAGGGATGTACTGCAGCGTACGTACAGCAGCACCCTCCAAAATTGTGGCCCGGCCCAATTGCAACAGGACCAGGAGGTGATCCACGAGAGGCACCTAGTGAATGCATTGCTTGAGGCGGCTTCCGAGCGACGATGTGAGACAAAGGAACAATCAAATGCCCAGGTATGTAAGAGCATGATGGATGTGCCTCCAAGAGCATATGTATGGCATACACCCACATATGCATATATTAAACCAGTTACAAGTTTCAAGTGACATCGTACTAACACGGACATGATGGTAATGGTAGAACGCACCCGGCTCTACGAGAGATTCATTTGGTGGGTTATTCGGCGTGACAGGCGGGGCACCAGCACCGGCACATGTACAGGCACCGGCACCGGCACAAGATGTTCCCCACCGATCAGCACGCGTGGAACTGTCCTCCGCTCCTGGGATTCAACCACAGCAGGACCCCATCCTCGAAGTGGTAAATCCTATGCTGATGAAAAAGATACAAAAGGTGATATATCCACGCAAGCCCACCGATTCAGACAAACTCTACACAGAAATGCTTAGTAACAGTCCTGAGCTCCACAATATGCTTATGGAGAAACCTTGCATGTTTACCCCGACGGTCGCGCTGCTCACATTCTATCCCCTGGCACCCGTTCCGAATGAGATCAAGGCGTTTGGGGGCGTGTTGCGTGTAAAGGAGTACGAGGAACGAGAAAAGAGGGGAGGAGGAGGAAGAGGAGGAAGAGGAGGAAAAGGAGGAAGAGGAGGAAGAGGGAAAGGAGCGACAGTACAAGGCCGAGGCGGCCACGTGCAGACTGCAGCGGCTGAAAGCACGGGAAGCGAGGAGAATAATGCCAATACCCCCTCCGAAAAGACTAGTAGACGTGGTCGTATGAGACAGGAACGAGGTAGGTAGTGGAGGTTGCTGGGAATGCCCGTCATCCCGATAGCACTCGGTAAAAGCAAGCTGTCCCGGCGCAAGGGCAACAGGGACGCCCGGATTGCATGACTCATGCGCACATGACCAAATGAATGATGACCCTTTTTTCTTATTGCTTCGTGTCGGTATTTTGTTTCCCATATAGGTTCGATACATACCATCCAGATGTCAATCCATGGATACCTGCAATCCTGTATTTCTATATATGTTGCTGTCCAAACTTCTTTATATACAATATTCCTCCGTATCTGCCTTGCCACCGGCTAGCTCTTCACTGCACTGGCCGAGTGAGGAAGCCTGATGAGATGGGAATCTGAGCAAGTTATTCCCCCCATCGTCAGGTACTCCAGTAATTAACTATGATTCCCGAATCCTTGCGCAAACCGGGAATCAGTTTCTGCCATGGAATGTTTTAAGAGTGCAGAGCGCTAGTTGCGTGTACACACATATACGCGCGAGTGTATGTGGTGCTCGCGTACAAACTTGCTTGATTTTTACTTAGACCCTTTTATAGGCGGGCACTACAGGCAGAGAGCGGTCATAGGCAGGAACTGTGGGTGCGTGCGGGTGGCGGTTTGTGACCACACCCGCCTACTAGTTTCTGGGGCGAACCCTTGGTGTAAATGCGAACCCTAGCCCTACCACATGTACTACCAGCGTAGTAGAGATAGCATAAGTCACGTGGTTCTTGGCAGTAGTCTACGAGGAGAGTTGTACCATAGTAGAAGCATAGCCTGTAGAAGAGGTTAAGAGAGAGGGACTGCTCCTCTTCCGAATGATCATCAATAAAGATAGTTACTTGCATCCTTTTGCATACTACAGGGGGCATCCGCTGAGCCTAAAAGACTAAGAAAAAAAAGGAAAAGATTGAACAATTTCCTACGAGCGATAAATCAGATTGATTCAAGTTCGTCCAAGGTGAGATAGCTGGGAGACAGACCTCTAATAAGATTTACGGTTGATTCTGAATGCGGTGATAGTTTATTCCTCAATTGCCTCTCAATAGTCATCTTAAAGAGAATCATTCCTCGCTCCTCTGATGAATGAGGAACACATGTGAATTTCTGGAATATCAAACGGCACAGGAATAACTCATTGAGATTCCTCGGTTGTCCGAGTTCCTATATATATCGGCCAGTGTATCACTGTTCATAGGACGGGTGGCGCTATGTCTGTCACGAATCCGCTCCCCGCATGCCACAGGCTAATGTACCAAAGTACTGCAATGAAGCGGGCATGAATCTATCCCACTCACAGCTAACCAAGTGTGTGTGCTACATCATGTATTCGTTCATCCCCGAGAATGAAAGCAAATGAAAAAGCAAATGGCCCCCCTCCGCGGTTAAGCGTCATCATTGTTTTTAAGGAGTGACGGAATGAGAGGGCATCACACGTTAGATCGGAATACTTTCAAATACATATGAAAAACAGATGAAAAAGGTTACGATTCACTTCCAGCTCTGCTTAACAAACGCCAAGTAGACGTTGAACTATCCTATCCTATACATCAAGAGTGCATAGATATCGGTATAAACCATTCTTAACCGCGTATCTGATCGTCCAAGAATTACCTTAGGTACTTGTCTATAATGTACTATCGCTAATTTTTCTAACATTGGAACGGTTTGATTGGCTGCTGGTGCAGGGGTATGGATTAGTCAGCACGGAACATCTGGCACACCGAAACCCTAACCCAGACTGACCCCTGCATGGAAACCGGCCCACCCAACGGAACTCTTTATAATTAAATAATAAATATAAATTTTAAATACGTGTAGTCAACTATGAGTAGTAGGAGCAGTAGAGGGGGGGTGGAGGCCAGTGGGTGAACACAGTACTGGAGTGGCATTAACTGTGGCTGGCAGTAATTAGAGCCGGCACTGGAGCTGGCACTGGAGATTGGAGCATGTATATATTGCGGTGGGCATTGGAGTCGGCATTAGAGCTGGCAGGCATCGGGGGCGGGCATTGGACTCGGAGCTGGCATATATTGGAGCTGGCATCGGGGCGGGCATTGGAGCTGGCACTGGACCTGGCATTGGACTCGGAGCTGGCATATATTGGAGCTGGCATCGGGGCGGGCATTGGAGCTGGCACTGGACCTGGCATTGGAGCTGGCAGTCGAAATATCTGATAATTAACGGAAAGATTTAGATTGCCATAGCAGCATTTGGGCATCGCCGTGGGAACTGGCCATGCATGAGAGGGCTAAGGTAAAACTAACTAACTACTGGAGGTGCATGGATACTACACGGAGGTGGGAGAGAGGAATACCTCGCGGTCGCGAGGTGGTATACTGCTAGTATGTATGTATACCTAGTGTCGGAAAGTGAGGGCATGACACACCCATTTTATACCAAACATGCTACTTTTCAACGTGGCCCTAGACCACCAACTATCATGGATGACTTCCGAGAATTAGAGAAGTATATTTTTTGCATGTCAAGGCTTACCCTATCAGCTCAAAGTTGAACCATTATGACCCTAGCATGAGCTGTGTTGATTTATTGTGTTGGGGTACCAAAAAAACACGCCAAGACCACATATTTGTATGGGATGTAGCCGAATCTCCATGTTGCTCTACTTTCTAGCTCATGTGCTTTCTTCCACAGCTGACTTGAGAGAGTGACCTTTGAGATATTTTAAATTAGACACCCAAAGTCTTACTCCATAAAGCCTTGTTGACTCCTGATGGCAATTAGGTTGTGGGTTTTCGTCCTGTTTGGGCTAATTCTACCACTTTCGAGATCGCGCTATATATACTTACAGCCACTCTGCAAAAGATGTTCGTGATTGAGTTTTAACGCCAGTGCGCAGTGTGGCGCACCCGTGGGTTGAGATTACTAAAGCTGAGATTCAAAAACAACGAAAAATATATAATATAATCCGTTACTGTATATATATATAAAAAAAAAAGAGTAGGTCATTAATCTCCTCCTTCATTGAATGTAATTAATAAGTTAAACGAAACAAAACAAAAAAATCCTCCTCCATTGATTTCGAGCACCGCTGATCACTCGGAAAGTCTTCTAATTCGGGGGTTTCGATGAAGAAACGTCTCACTCCGAAATCGGGATCACGAACAGTTTTGCAGAGTGGCTATATGTACCCGGCCGGGGATGCCGGCAAGTGATGCAACGTTTGGCCTAGCAACGCGGAAAGGCACTCAGAACTCCAATTTTTAACATAACAGAATGCTTAGGCAGGATGGACGTTTTAGCTATACGCATGATATATATATGAGTCTCTAGAATCGAGTCTGCATTTTTTTAGGTCATTGATTTGGGGTGTTTTAGCGTGAAAAACGACAACATGTGATAAGGGACAGTAACAAAAGGAGAGGCAATAGCGATTCATATTAACTCCTACCATAAGTATCATCCCTAGCCTCTAAATTACTATAGATTCGCTCCACATTCTGTTCGCTAGTTACGTTGTTGAGGAACACGGACTATTTGATCATTGCATCACTTCCCAGCACCCCCGGGTACAAGGAGTAAGATAACATCGCTACCCCGCTAAGACCCAAGTATACCCAGCTAGCCAGCGCTACGATCCCAAAAACACAATCCCCACAATCCGCGCTCCCCCCCCCCCCCCCCAGCGCCGCCAACGAATTGAACCAAGCCAGTAGAATGATGCCCCCATTCCTGCCTCTGTCTCGGCAATGCCCAAACCCTGCCGCCGCCGCCGCCCCCACCCACCACCTCAACTTCTCTTACAATCTCCGCGGGAGTGACAGAGTCACTCACCTCCCCTCTCCCACGCTCATCGCTTTCCCGGGCAGTTGCTGCTAGAGGAAATGCTCGCGCATGGACGTGGAAGGGTCACAAACAATGATGGAGGTGTCGAGCAGTGACAGAAGGGTCTTCGGCAGTAGCCGAAGGATGCCGCGTCGGGTAGTCATGCAGGGAGTTAGGTTGTACTAGATCTAGAAGATGAAGATCAGCCATTAGCATGATGAGGACCGGACTCCAAAAAACTGAAAGACAGAAGTGCATTGAAATAGCAGTGTACTGTCGTCTGTCTTCTCTCTCAATTCAGTCGTTCCTCGTCCTAGCCATCATCAGTTCAGGCAGAGTTGCGTGATCGCGGGAGGTAGCGGGGTCGGTGCTGGCTGTGGTGGCTACAATGCCGCGTCGCCGTCAGGTATCTCGATATCTTTGTAATTGGCGAGTTGGCGCGCGCGTGACGCAATGAGCAATGAAATATCCGCCCTGGGAATTATTTAGCGCAGTCAAATTCCGACCCCAGCGGTCCGACCGCAGCAACCTTGACCTCCACCCCTACCCCTCCTGCGCCTGCACCACCACCACCACCACCGCCTGCACCATTCCTGCACCATTCCGGCAACTTCCTACATCTGGCTGCACCTGTCTGCCCCTGCACCGAATTCCGGGCGCAATGGAGAGTTAGTGGGCGACCAGGCCGCCGAGTGAGACTTCATGTCCAGCCTATGCGAGTGATCTTCCATGCTTTCATGGATTAGCTGGTGGTGGTTATTTGGAGCGATCATGTGACCCAGAGCGACAGGGGCGATTTTCCGAGAGAGGCATCGGAGTGTAGCAGGGTTAATCCGATCAACGGTACCGGGGTTCGAACCTGCTCTTGTTGCAATCGGCGGTGGCTTTCTTTGCACGGTTAGAGACGCCAAACTACATCTCCCACTCGTTTAGGGTAGGTAACTTTTGGCTTGGCTAAAGAGTCAACATGGAAGTTTCTATACACGCGTGACTTGAGACCGTCAGTAGATTGTCGTTCTACAGCTCTGCAGCCCATCATACTCGATCCCGTCATGGAGCATTCGTCCAAGAGTGGGTGAGCTTGCCAACAAGCCTGCATTGCGAAGGCGGCGGAGATGGCGGAAGATGTCGCAGGAGTTGAGGGGGTGGAGGGGAGGTACGTGTCAGCCCAGTGATACTGTGGGGGGGTTAGCGGTGGCATAGTATGGGGGGGAGGTCGGTGGTGGATGGCGAAGAAGCGTCTAGAAGAAATCGGAAGGGCCAACATGGGTGCGGGGGAGTGCGGAGTGGGGTTGAGAGGAGGGGCTAGCTGGGGGAAAAGCTTGGTCGATACCGATAAGCGGGGTGTGAGGCTTGGCAGGGGCCTAAGGAGCATCCGATAAGATCCCTGCACATATATGGGGTAAATGACGTAACGCGTTAACGCCAAGACAACCAATAACACTGCGAAATGAGGCTCTGTCCCCAACCAGGCGGTTCCTGTCAACTGCATAGTACTGTGGGAGCGTTTATGGATGTCGCTTGCGCTGACATGCATCGGCGCCTCTTTTCAGCAAAAGCACTGTGGCTCAACATCCACGGTAAGCCTGCGCTACGTGGTGCGGTCGATGCCTCGTGCCTCAATTAGCTAACATGCATGCTCCCGCAAATAAATCGTAAAAGACGTTAATGCATTAAAAGAAATAGATAAAATTTAAACTGATGTATATAATTACCCAATCATAAAGATTCACCTGACCTCGTCCATCACCAAATAAAGTATTATGAATGCTCGAATCCCACCTTCATTCTCCCCTAACCCTCGCACTCCCGCCAGCATCTAGTGCTCCTGGCTCCACCAACTCACAATATATAACTTACTCTTCAACCGTTCCACTTTACACTCCAATTTTATCCCATCAATTGTGTTCAACAAATCACCCTCACCCTGTCTCGGTTACCCTGTTGAACAATTTCGAAAAGATAGTTTACCTGTAATAGACGGTTATGCCTAAGGTGATGGTATATCCGTGAGGAGTAACCTGTTTATCAAAAATACCTCAGGGAACTTTGAAAAGAACTGCCCTGAATAGTAAGCTACAGGGATCAAGCGATTAGTTACCTTGATCGACCCATAAGGTATCAGAACATCAGAGCACAAGGCTTTGAAAAATAAAGTTCCGAGCCATCGGCCCTCCCGGTTTGATAGTCAGAGTCTTATCAACTATACTATCGCCCTCTTTACTGCATTAATAGTTTTTGATCTGACCAAGTAAACTATCAAAGCAGTTACCTCTCACAGGCAATGGCTATCCTATTTTTGCTGCACTCGCTTGTTCTATCCCTTTTGTCACAACGCTAAAATCAGAACAGATAAATTATCACCCCCGGAGGCTAATCACATTTCCTAGAGGATACATCGACATATATCGACCTAGTCCGGTCAATAAACAGAGTCTCGAAACAAGGGCCGGTTTTTGACCTTTTCTGCTCATATTATCATCCCCACGCGGATTATTTATCCTCACGAACCAAAATAAGTGTACCATAGGGGTTAGTGTGGTCGACGAGCCGGCTCGAGACGAGCAAGAGGAAAAGTTCGGATCCGCTGGTGATAACGGCTGCTCGACTCGATTCGACCTGTAAATACTCGAGTGCAGCTCTAGCCACTCGAGCCTTTCAGTGGTCTCAGATATCAGTCCTTGAAGTCATTCTAGCTCTCGTTATTGGACTATATGTTTCTAGGGTTAGGGTTCACTACTACAAATCTTCCATAAAATAAATTACCAAAGATATTGTCAGCATCTTTACTGGCAGGAAAATGACGTCCTAAAAGCTCGAGCCGACTTGTCTCGTCGACCACACTAGTCTCGGTATCACTCCCGCAAAGGGTTTCTCCATTACCAGCAATTAATCGAACTCCACCACGCTCAAACCATTCCCGCCACCTCTCCATCAAACACAGTTCCCATCGGTGTTTCATCTCTTCTCATAGCCGGGCATACTTCTCATTCGATCGTAACTCATCGAACTCGTACTCTCTATGGTAATCTTGGTTCCCAGTAAACCAAACAAACCAATCAGTAAAAAAATACTTTAACCTACCTGAGACTTATATATACAATTTGCATTCTGCACCCAGACTTCCTCAAACTCACCTAGATAGATCATTTGTCAACTGACAACCACAAAATGAATCTACTCCTCATATATATCACCGGGGCAATAACTACGGCCCTTCGATCGCGAAACACCTCCCCCACAACAATGCAGCGCACGTCACTGTTGATGCCAAATAAGTTGAACGGCTTGAGCAAGATATCAAGAACCTCTCTAGAAAATGTCTGTTCCATTATATTATGTATAAAAAGTGTTTTAATCTATTTCTTTTGGTGGAGCTTTCAGACCGCTGAAAAATAGCCGTTTCTGTATGTAAAAGGTGCCAAAACCTGGTGAAGTGGAACAGTATTATCCACATATACGCCCACCTGAGCCTGCGCGAAAAAGAGGTTTCCAGCCACCTTACAGCGGAAAGCCAATTATTTGAATTTATTTGATTGGCTCAAAACTATCCTAGATGGCTACAAGTGAATTAGCGTCATGTCAACTTTGAATTAAGGCACACCATAAATGTAAGAATCAGGCCGGGAAGCTGCAAGCTGGCGGGGTAATAGAGTGTTACACAAGCTATACAAGAAATTGATTATAAGAGGTGGGGGGGTGCCCACCCGCAGTGCGGCCGTTCAACCAGCCGACGCAGGAAAGCGGTTAGTTAGGAGCATCAAACTGAAACGATACGGTGAAACTGATTAGGTACGGAGATTTTGATACGGAGCGATAGCGATTATACAGCGTGGTAAGTTTTGACTGTGGATGCTTAGAGACGTGCTGGCTGTTTTGCGTTGGCGTATGTGAAGAATGTACTGACGTGGATGGTAGACACTTTGTTTTTGTAGTTTGGAGGCATGGGGTCTGATTATAGGTGTACCGTTTGCTGGAGCCCCGCGACGGATTTGTGCGGGCGCTGCAAACAGGTGAGGTATTGCGGTACGGGTTGTCAAAGGGATGATTGGAAGACGCATAAGGTATTTTGCGGTGCAGATGCGTTTCCGGCGAAAAACCCGACGGTGAAGTCGTACCGTGCGCTTTTTTTCCCGGTCGAGGAAGGGGAGGCCCGGCTCCTTGAAGTGTCATTTGAGCGTCGTCGTTGGGATCAGCAAGAATCAGAAGTTACGGTACCAACTGTAGATGCGTTGCTCGGCAATAGAAGTCCCAGGACTTTAACTCGATCTGAGACCCAAAACAAAGAGAGAGAGTTAGTACACGGGCAGCTGGCTTTACATCTTGCCTCATATATGGTGATGACCGACGACGGTACACCACCAAACCTATCGTTACGGAAGTGTATGGGTCTGGGAGTGGGGAACGATCTGAAGGGACCTGTAGTAATCAGCAAGCGCAAAAAAATAAATGGAGGTAGAGATGCTGAGGACGAGCATATGGACATGGAACTGGACGATTTGAGAGATGCCGTGCAGTTTCTTAAACACCAGATGATTTATGCCGGGATACGAAAGAAGGTGATGGGTAATTTCAATATTTGGGACTTTTTGGCAGAGGGATTACCATGATATGGTGTTTTATTTAATTGCATGTTAACTTACTTCTTGGAGATTTATTGATACGGAATCTATTATTGTACTCGGGGGATTCATTGAGCGTAGCAAAAGAAAGTTCCGTGAGACGTGACGACCCCCGCCGAGGACCCTGTATCCCTTGGTCTGTTAAAGCTTCCACACTATAATAGGGAGATTAAATTGGTATGAGAGATGTGCTACTTGATAAGGGCGATAATAAGATCTGTTAATAAAGCCACACTAGGTTTGCTTCTTCTCAGGGTGGCAGCAATTAACTGACAGACGAAGGGATAACCCCGATGTCTTATCCCTTGGTATATCAGTGAAATGCTGACCCCCCCAGAAAGAATAAATTTGGTGTGGCTTTACTAACAGATCTTGTTATCTCTCTTATCAAATGATAGCTCTCCTACAGAAATTTAATTCCTCTATTATAGGGGGGTCAGCATCGACAGACTAAGGGATAGATGTCCAGTTTGGACTATGTTGCATGATACCGAGTGATAGTTTGTGGTTGCAAGAATTTCGATAGATACATCTAGATCTCTCCTTTCTAATCTCAGATCGTCCTATTTATGATTTAGTTTATAATCGGAGTGGACTCTAGTCACACGTACTACCCCTTATACGAAATAGGTGGGGGACAGGAAGAGGTATTGCTGGGTGGGTAATCTTGGGATTCTAGAGACAAAGGGTATCCGAGTCACAAATAATGCTACTAGCTTTCATTTCTAAACAAAAATCATGTAGTTCGTTAATTAGGTACAGAACGTTGCACACAAAGTACATATCGATGCTGGTACAGCTTTCTTTATTTTACGGCCTCTTTGGCTGGCACTAGATTTGTTGAATTCCATCGATTGAACTGAACAAGAATAGTACCTGTCGAGGTAATTATCCGCAACTAAGTTTGTCCAAGTCCTTTTACATTTTCCAAGCTTTAGTGGGCTCAAGAATTTAAGGCGGCGGTTCTGGTACAAACCCTAACCCATCTCTGTAGACGGATATATCATCCCGTATTGGTTCGTAAACGCTGACTCTTCCATAATGGAGGTCAACTATTTGATAAGTGAGATAAAGGATCTGTATGTAAAGCCACAGCAGGTTAGCTTGTTTCGATGGGCTCAGCATTTCTCTGACGGACGATGGGATGGGATGCCTGAAAGACGGTGTCTGAAAGACAGTGCATGGTCTCAATATCAAATATTTACATTGAGA
The DNA here is from genome assembly GCA_024713705.1 of Morchella sp. 2018-W38C. NCBI lineage: Eukaryota > Fungi > Ascomycota > Pezizomycetes > Pezizales > Morchellaceae > Morchella > Morchella sp. 2018-W38C. Next base: position 497,605 of record JAMJEX010000026.1, on the reverse strand, counting down.
TCCCTCCCAAAATACTTTTTATTACTTCAGCCTCAAGCCAAATATCCCATTGAGACGACTCACTGATCACCCGGCCACCTCCCTCACCAGGACAGCTAATCTTGATTGGTTGAAAAGGGTATAATAGAGGTCAGTTATAAGGTAGATCTTCTAGTTGCTATGTCATATAACATAACAATCGTTTTTATTTTTTGGTTAATTGCATGCAGACCGTAGTCTATGGCAATACCACAACCCAGAACTACCCTGCTAACTCCTGGCCACACCCAATAAAGGGCATTCAGCAAGCTCGCACACATCCGTCGCCGCTACCTAACTAAAAGAAAAGAAAATAAATAACACGCAGGCTGTCTCCTCACACATTCTCTATTACAATTTGTATTCTCTGTCTTCCTCCTTCCCCTGGTAATCCGACCAGGTATTTTCCGTTATACCTTGCTATTTCGTTTTTGTCTTCCGGTTTTAAATCTTCCACGTCAATGATGTACTTGTCACCTCTCTTTGCCGCTTTGATTCTATATTCCAAGTCCGGGTCGTCTCTACCGCACAATGCGTGTCTGTCCCCCAGCTTGCTAAACCATACCCATCCTCTTATCGCTAGGCCATCTTCCTCTCTTCTCCTCCGATTGTTGTAATATATTCGCCTATGGTTATGTTCTTCTACCCGCCTGGCTTCCTGGCCGGCGATAGTGATTTCAACTTCCTCGTCCGGGTGAGTTTCGACCGGGGGGGGGGGGGGTCTCCGTTGGGGGTGTTATCAATAACCATCGTCTTGTATATATGGTAATGATAAATTCCACTACTTATCATAACCTATCTTCTATGGATATGATCTATTCCTATATAACATGTATTAATTCAATTCCACCCATCATCAACATCACCTTCTTGCTCTGCTTTTAATTCCGCCTCTTTCCTGTGGTAATTGCATCTCGAAGACTCTGCGAATAAGTGTCAATGATAGCTTGGCAGTTATATATCTATAGCTATATCCAGCTCAGGGGAGCTGACCTCGTATGTCCCAATGATGATTGAACTCTGAGAAACATCGGTGTATGTACTGAAGTAGAGGCCAGCGGGGGGAGGAGTGTCTTTAGGATTCTGTAGGTGGAGGAGAGCTAATGAGGTGGAGGGACTGATGGGTGATTTTTATTTTCTGTTTAACTCATTAATTACATGCAGACCGTAGTCTATGGTAATATCGCACTGCCCCTGAACTACCTGTTCTCAACCGCCGCCTCGTACAAGTACCAGTATTGAAACAAAACAAAACAAACAAAATAAAATAAATAAAGCACAGCACACTCGTTCGTCCATCTATTCTTCCTCTTCTCCATCCTTGAGCCCGCCCCACCCTCGTTTCGCCTCCCTTTTTTCCTCGTCCTTTTCGCCTCTTTCACAAAAATAAACTCACAGCACAAATTTATTTTGTACAAAATAATACATTTGTAGCCTTACACAATATATGTCTTCAAATAATAAAAATAGTATCGTATAGGGAATGAATAATAATGAGAAAGAGAAGCAGGGAGTGAGAAGGAGAGAAGGGGAGAGAAAGAGGGGAAAGAGGACAATAAAAGGGTTAGGGTAGCGAAATAGTTATAGGCTTAGCGGAAATTAGAACAGTGTACTCTAATGGATCGGTGCTATAGACACCATATTACAGCGTTCTGGCGGGTTCGGCTCTAGAAATCCGCAAGCCGCAAGCGACCGAGGCAGCGTCATCCACAAAAATCTGCAACCCATACATGTGCCTGCACCTAACTCGACGCCTAAACTGCACCCATTTCGACACCCAATTACACCAACTTATAGGACTAGGTGGATAGGCTTCCAGGTTGCCATGTTGTCCCGATGAGGAAATTTCCGAGGGTTGACAAGGTTGCAGATTCGGATCCTGTCGGGGCGAGGACTCAGGAGATATTAATCGAGGTTTCCTTTCCTAGCTTAGCATGTAGGTGGATTTCTACTCGTGAGAGTTTCTTCAGTCCCGGCGCCTAAATAGGACATGTAGGAAAAAATGCGGAGGACTGTGAGTAAGTGAAGGTGGCGGGCTTGCGCTCGGTTGGGGTATTCCAATAGGCCCATTGCGGATTGAACCCTCCAGGTAGCGCTTAGAGAGAAGGATACGCCACCATAGCCGAAAGCTTGCATGCGAGTACGCATTAAACAAAAAAGAAAAAAAAGCAAAAGAAAAAAGAACTTATAGGACTAGGGCGAGTGATAGTCTGTGACCCAGGCACGAGTGATAATTGGTGATTAATCAAGATCAGTGATATCCTGTGATCCTAACCAACCTAACTAACCCTGACTGGTTTGGGATTTATACGGCCCTGGAAGCGCTCCGCCAGCAGATTGAGCTACGTCTAGGGCTCCATCTCTGCGGCGGTACCATTTTGGGCCTCCTGGGGGTTTGAACGATCCCTCTATGGCCCCGAATGGCCCCGCAACCACCAATACACTTTGTTCACGCAGCCAAGAGATAACCATGGTAGTATGGTGGTGGTAGTAGGCCATTGGAGCAAAAATTCAATGCAAGGGCGCAATTCTGGCGGCATTAATGTCAGGGCAGGGGTTATTACTGAGTAAAGCTGCCTACAAGCTCACGGTCGTAAAAATACACAAGGAGATATACATACTTATACGCAATATATATCTGATGATAGTATGATTACCAGAACCTCGAGGCGCCCGAGGTAAAGGCCTCCAGTGGGAATGCCTCGTGGGCCACACTAGCTGGGCACAAACCAGCGTATTGTTTGGTGTGTCCTATACACATCGCACCCCTCCCCGCAACCTTCAAGAAAGTCGAGACCAAAATAGTGAGACGTGAGCGCGGGTCATGGTAAACATCTTAACAGAATCATCTTCGGCAATAAGAAGTCCCACGAGATCAACATTAGAGGCTTTGTGCAAATGGAGTCAGTTCCATTCTCCAGTACAGTCGACTCTCGTTACAGTGGTGAGGTCACAGTGATGAGGTCGGGATCGGAAAGTGGCATCCTTATAAAGAGAGTATCACTATAACAAGTACAGGGTTAGGTTTTTTCGAAAATGTAATTAAATTTCTAACTAGCTATTAGGTTGTTTGAGGCGTTCAAAGGCAGCGGGTGTTGTGACTTTGCCAGTGGGCTGAGGTATTTCTTCAGGCTTTTCAGGCTCATTGGCTTCCTCCCAAATGAGTTGCTCCTCCTTATTGACTTGGAGATAATGGTTCAAGATACTTTGCTAATATAAAGTTAGACAAAGACTCGGAATTACTAGTAGCTGCCGAGTATTTTTTTACCTCTATTTGATTCAAGTCATCATCCACCCGTTCTTCAATTGGATTGAGAAGTTCATTCAAGTTCAAGTTAAGGTTAATATCATCCCCAAGAGGTAAATGATTATTCACCTGGGCCCCTTGTAGGAATTCCATCATATCCTGTCGTACTTCCGCTATGATCGCTTCAATTTCCGCCCCTTCTACGTTCAACAGTGGTTCAGGGTTGTCTTCAAGTTCTTCATGTTGTAGCTGAATAGGACCAAAAAATTTGACAGTGCTTTTTGGAAACAGTTGAAGATAGTTGATGGTTTAAGGTCTGTAATCCATGCCTCGACAGCCCAACGGATAGCTTGTAAAAGTGTTGCTTTAGGTACCTTTCCTCTGTCAGGTGTTCTTTCAACCTCTCGGACTAGATGTCTTATTTGATGCCGTTTTGTATGAGCTTTCCAGGCCTGTATAATTCCTTGATCGAGAGGTTGCCAGACTGATGTAGTGTTCGCTGGGAGCCAGATATTTAGAGTGTTTTCTAATGGTTTTTCACCTCCAATAAGTCTGACTCCTAAGTCATGGGCTGAAAGATTATCCATCAATAATACCACTTTCCGTGCTCTCATTTTACGATCGAATCAATGCAAATATTCCACCATAATATCATGTTTCATCCAGGCTGTATCGTTGAAGCGGTAGACAGCACCTAAAGAGTCTCTATTGATATTTTTGAGGCACCGCGGGTTCTCAGCTCTACCAATAATCCAAGGCGGCAGCTTATGAGATCCAGTACCATTGCACGTTAGTGCGACAGTAGTCTTGACCTTATCTTTGTTTTCACCCTCCATTGGTGTCGTAGAGAGCCGCCTATCAGGATGCATTCGGAAGAAATATCCAGTTTCGTCGAAATTGTAAATATCTTGTAGGTGGTAATCTTCTAATAATTGACGTATCCTATTCATTTCTTCGATACCAAGAACACAGTGGTGTCGAAGTGCATCACTCGCCTCCCCATTTTTGAGAATCTGTTTGACTTCATGCCTCTTTTTCCAGATTGTAAGCCAACCGTCAGAGAATTTAGGTGCCTCCTCTCTTATAAAAGCCTTTCAGTACAGACTCTATGTCATAAAAATAGTCCCTACGTGTAATGGGATATCAAAAGTATGGCACGGCTAAGCAATAGTTCTGTAGCTTTTAAACAAGTAATATTGTAGATCGGACTCCGCTCGCTGATACTGATCTAAAGTCTCTCCCACTTCGCGGGAATCCGCCTATCTATTTATACATGATTGGAACCTATGCCAAGGCCCGTTTCTATTCTAGTACGTTCTTTCTCGCGTAACCCCTATGACTCACAAATGCCGGCTATCAGGCTGTACCATCGTAATCCGTAGTCACCTTCTCAAAGGAGAACAGCCCGCAGCCGTCAGCACTACCCCTGTCCCGGAGTGTGCCGCCCGATACTATAGTACAGGTGTGGTCGTACACGACTGCCCCACACCACCTCGATACCTTCCTATGCTTGTCCCTGGTTACCCGTACTTCCAAGCATCATTCCCTCTCACTCGAGTTTCCCGTAACACTACGTACGTGGATAAATCAAAGGGAAAAGTTCCGCTGCTTTTTCTTTAATGACCAGACCGGTGAATGTTACACGACCTTGAATGCGCATATGCCATTCAAAAAGGGCATCGTTTTAGTTTAGGCCAGTATACGGCTCTTCTCCTTTTGCTGACAGCCTGCGAAGCAGAAAGTGATTGCCCTAACAGATCTGCAGAACGCTTGGAAAGAACTGTGCTAATCCCTGCCTGGGATATTTTTTTACCATTTTGCGTCTCAGCGAACCAGCTGCCAAGCTCCCTCCAACCCGGGCGCTCTCCATTTTGTACATATTTTTGATTGCTTTTTTTGCATAGAGCTTGCTTTTCCTCTTCGGAAAAGTACTGTCTCTTTTCCTTTTTCTTTACCACCTCCATTTTGATGCTAGTAGGTTATGATTTTCCAGATGTCCGTGAAACCTTTTTCCGTGAAATTTTTTTCTATGTGAACCATGCCAAGACTACATTCGATATAAGGATACCCATACAATTTATCACTAAATACCTAATGATATCCTTATAATGAAATATCACTAATACCCCATACTAAGAAAGGGGGACCGGCAACCGTCATCCTTATAAGAAGAGTATCACTACATCGGGTATCACTATAACGAGAGTCGACTGTAGCATGAGATATTGGTGCCAATCCCGGAGTTCCCTAGTCAGATAGCCAGATATAATAGAGTTGGCTCCATGGACCCACCTCTATTAGGTGGCTTTGACTCCCTCATCGGATATCGGGACATAATGACTTTACAGCCAGCACATGTTCACATGCACCCACCAATGAGGATATCTTATACTAATATGTGGGCCGACGACGTGAGAATCTGCAACTGGAAATATTCTCTTACACCCGGATTGAGGCTGCGTATACTACTTGGTGGTGTCCTGCATTATAATTGGACTTGAAATCCCTGTCCGCCATTACCAATTTCCCCGCGCCAAGTCTCTCGTCTATGTGGTATGAGTGCAGTAACCAGATCATATGGTGGGCGACACGATATTGGGGTTGGTCTTGGCAAATGTAAAAGGCTCCAGGATTCAGAACGAGTGCTTTCTGGTGATTGACAGGGGGGATATCAATGTGGCCTTGGCCTCCTCCCTACTAAAATTGTACCACTTCATATCATTTCTCCTCAACCACAACAAAGAATAATGATAATTAGAGGCCGTAGACTTGTTCTCCTATTCATTCTCTATTAATCTACGGCCTCCAATGAAAATTATTTTGTCCTGTGGTTGAGCAGATAGATCTGGCGCTCATCTACAGTTACCGGCCCCATTGTCGAGACGCCCACCATATATACTCGAACGCACATCTGCGATCAACAATGCGTACAGGGACCGGAATGATCAATGAGAGAACAAGAGGGGTGAATTGTATGGCGAGATATACGTTCACCATGTAACAGTTTTCCATGGATCATTCCTATCACTGTAGAGGTACTCTATACCTACTTTAGTTAGTATTCATATACAGATTCAACAAGCTGGCTGATGAAACATGGTGAACATTTCCAACCTCATTTAAAACAACACATCAGCGGGAACCGGATTCCATCACACTAGTGCCACTCCTCATATCACGACCTGCATATTAGGTGGGCCGTGCTCTATTCCATGCTGGAAGGTTGTGATTTCGGGAATATCCCCGAGCGGACGAGTCCATGTTGGAATATTCCCTGATGGTACTGACAGCTAGGGAATACTGTGACTTCCCATATGGCGCGCCCCTTAAGTGATATTCCTGTAAGGACTAGGCCGTCTGAGAATCTATTGTGACCAGCGACTTAAACTAGTATATAATTTATGTATCAATAGTTTATACCTAGGTACCTTTTTCCGGATCACACGGCATAAATGTGGCACCTAGTATCGAATCCTAGTACCATTGGACATATCTCAGATGCTCACCACTACACTATATAGTGATTGCATAGACAGCAAGAAACACCACGAAAGCGGCTGTTGACATACCTGGCAAACCTTAATTCACTAATACATATCTTTACCTACATAAATACTTACAAGTTCAACGACATATCAAGGATCTTATTTGGTTAAAGAACTCTCTCATTTTCCATCATGCTCGAATGTATGGCCATTTGATGAAATGAATGAGTCATAAATATACCTGGTTTGACTAGTCCTTGGCGGAATATCCCTAAATAGCTGCGCCAAATGGGAAGTCACAATGTTCCCTAGATGTCAGTACCCTCAGGGAATATTCCAACATGGACTCGTACGGTCGAGGATATTCCCGAAATCACAACCTTCCCACATGGACTAGAGCAGCCCGGGTCTTTCATGCTATTTATAAATTTCCCTAATCGGAAATACAGACCAGTATGATTATACCGGTTAATAAAGGTTGATGAATGGACCTTGTTGTGGTCTGTTCCTAAATCCTGTATAAGGTCTTGAGCAATGATGATATAATGAAGGAGCGCCCCTAAGTCTTAATTGCTCTCCGGCAACGCGTCACAGACCATCACTCGATATTTGCAAGCCACTCTAGAATTTATATATTAACCGTGATATCTTTACTAAGGAGTCAGTACAGTGCTTGGATAAATTTGATCCATCATGAAATCTGGGGGAACTGATTCATGGTCGTCTTCTCCACGGGCATCACATCACGCCTTAATGCTCTCTACTTACTATTTATTATTCTTGATATGTATGAGAAATGGAAGAATTAACTCCTAACAACCTTTTTGAACCTAGACCTTGTCTTCAGATGGCTTCAAAGACGATATTGAGCTAACCTTCAAGTTTCTACTGTATATGTTTTCGAGATATGAGGTCGTCAATCTAGATACGCCGGTGTTGATCATGTAATATCACTCGTTCTATTCAATGTTGTGCGAATATGTTTGCAGAAAAGATTCCGCCACGTGTTACCAGTGGTAGCCGTACCCACGCCCCATCCCACGCTCAACCTCGATTATCAAGGGAAAAACCATGCACAGTTCTATATCCTTGGCGGTCCGGTTTAGTCACGAAAATATGATTCCCTTAAATAGAAGCACTTCAAGATTGTCAACGTTATGTATACTTCATTACTACTCGAGTCGCAACACGGACGCAAATCTTCAGCCCTGCAGAGATAATGTCATACGTCTGCATGTAATTAATGAGTTAAACAAAAAAAAACAAAGAGATAATGTCATACAGTCACCTGAACGAAGTCTTTGGTGATGACTGGTTGTATGCGTTTTCGAGTTTCGCACCTCGGGGTTGCTGGAGCAGTCTGGTGCACCTTTGGTGGGTTACACCCACGCGCCAAGCATCTCTTTCGGCATAGTGCAGTAGCCCGGGAAGTCATCTTAATGGAAATGATAAGATAAACATACGTCCTTGGCGTCATATGACAAGCCTCGGCATTCAACGTCATGAACATCGCTAGTGGGTCAAGAGGGGGAGAGTAAGAGAGTGTTTAATCAATCGAGTCGGGAATGGAGCTACCTATTAGCTCTTTGCATTGCGAGCTTTACACAACTAGCGGAGTCCCTGCCACATATTAACCTTGTGGCGACCAAAGCCGCCAAATCAGTAGATCTCTAGTATCCCACATCCATTGACTGCTTGTTTCCGAAGGGTTGGCTTGGGGATGTTGGAGAAATTTAATCCTCGAGTGTGATGCTTCCATATCTTGCAGTCGCCATCCCATGGAGTATTTGATCATCGAATCGACAGGTTCTCGTAATACCATATTTAATATTATGGAGGCTGGATAACGCTTTCACCGGGAAGGCGATCGTCACCGAGACAGGAGCTGGAGCAACTGAGCACCAGACTGTGTGTTATGAAGCCGGACATCTCCAGGGGTGTCTTTTAATTTTTTATGACGACATATATGAAAATAGAGGGGTGATACTGCGGTGGATGGGTGCAAAAGGAGCTGCAAGAGGTGATTCTCGAATATTGTTGTTGATACTATAACTACCATTCTCTGTAGGATCATGATATGATGATGCTGATGGGTTCAATTGACATTTATATACTTAATAAACTCCCGAAGGATGAGGTCCTTGTGGTCGTTGCACTATCGGTATCAGATTAGAGAAAAATACCATAGTTAAAGTAACCCTAACTAACATGAAGCTGACCCGAGTCGCAAGCGAATGCTAACCCCAGAGACTCCGAGGGGAATCAACCTCTGAACATAGTGGTCTAAACAGACTATAACGCAAGATTCGGACCGGAACCAGATGCCAACGCCAGAGACAACGAGGCAGTTCATAACGCAGCAAGTATATCGGAAATATAGACCTTGGAGTACAGTGAGCTTGAACCGGAATTCGATAGAGAAGATTTCACCTCTTCAACCGATCGGCAGTAGATATAGAGGGGCCGTAGGAAGCGGTGAGAACGGATTCTAGCTCTTCTGAACGGAGCGCGGAGCTTCAACAATCTAGCAATGGTAGCTGGGGCACATCACCAACCGCAGTGGTCACCCATCAGCTACCAGATACGACATGAGAAAATGACGACCCGGAGTTTACACGCTTCGCAGCGGATAACCACAGGTCCAAAGTAATCTCCGAACCGTCTCGATCGATCATCGACTAAATACAAGTTCTGAGACTGCTATTCTGCAGTTTTCGACTTCACCTGGGTACGGGACGCGGCAGGCCCTGCATGCTTTACATCAACTACCACCTACGGAGAGGAAACGGGGCGGAAGGTTGGGGGCATCCACGACTCGACTTGATTACGGTTTCTTCACACCCTATCCCTGCGCCCGCAATACTTCGGCACTGTCGGTCAGCGAATTGAAGATGTACCACCCATTCCAAAGGCTGAGGAAGGGTGTGAATTTGATTATATTGTCCGGGTAGTGATACTGGAGTGGATATGACATTTATTTAGCAGGATTCCTTTTTCTCTCTCTCGGGTTTCAGGAAATCTAGAGGCAGGGAGATGAACTGTGGGAAGGGTTGAAGTGGTTGAATTTTGATATCTATTTTCTATTTTATTTAGCTTCATTCAAATTCTATTTCCCTTTGATTCCTTCTCAAACCTTCATACCTCGATGTGAGGGGATGTATGAAGTATCAATCAATCAATCAATTGATGCGAGGCGCACAAAGGGTTTTATCTGGGGAGAGCTTTCGGTGAACCTTCCATGCTTTATTTACTTCAACCGCTGGTTTAAACCTCCGGAGCCAGCACACACCTCCCGTCAAAATACCACCGTATGAGCGGCCCATGTCCACGTTTCCCTAGATAGAACCCCCCCCACCCCCGCGCCAGTCCCATTTGCTTTCCCCCAAAAATAGAGATCCTTCCCCGGCCACTATCCCCCTCTCTACTATGACGCCATGCTGCCACATCACCCACTACAACATCAGACCGCGCCCCTGAGTCCCCCGCCTCCATCAGTAGACCGACCAATGTCTTAGACAGTAATTATCTCTATTTACACCACCCTAAATGAATTGAAGTAGAAATTGCGGTGCAGATCTCTTCAGTCGGGGGTAGCCTTATAGAGCCCATAAGACAGAACGGTGGAAGCTGCACCGCGGCTGTCATCTTGATAGCTGCGCTCAGCATTGTGCTCGTCGTGAGTCTAGGAGAAGGGGGGGGGAGCTGTGTCGGAGTAGGTGATCTGGGCGTAGATTGGGTGGATAGATGGCGGTGGACGGTGGGTGGGGTACGTGAGAGCTCTGCGTAGAGTGGTTCTGGGAGGTAGAAGCTGCTGTCAATGGAAGGTAGTAGTAAGGGGGGGGGGCTATTTTGAGGTGGTGGGTGAGAGGAAGCTGGGGGCGGGAGAATTATTGAGGAGGGCAAAGGAGAAGGGGGAGGAACGAGCGAGATGCATGAAAAGAGAGAGAGAGAGGCGCGCCTCCATTGAAATGAATCGACACTTCGGTGCTGTATTTGGGTCGGGGTGGTGTGTATTGTAACGATCTAATCTGTCAGGGGCGTGGTAATGGTTGATTTGGACGCGCGTGCGGGTATGAAGGCTGGGCTGGAGTCGAAGTAAGGCGGACGGAGGGGATCAACGCGGCTAAGCCTAATTCGGGTATCGGGGGGCCCGGAGATACAGCTCTTATCATCGGCGGTACCTCATGGTTTACATACGGTGTTTGCCAGTGAGAATAGTGATCATGGCTACTACTGCCTACTGCTGCATAGCGATAGCTCCAGGTTAGTATCCGTCGGTGGGATGTTGCGGCCAAGGTCGAGCGAGTGGTGCTGGATGGTAGACCCCCAACAGCAGCGAGTATCGTCGCGTAAGGTCGCGTACCTAGACACGGGTATCCTAGTGAGGGAGAAGGCGCTGTGTGAGGTTTCGTGCAGCTGGCGGACGTGGGGAAGAATGGGTCGACATGGCGACACACCGAGCTAGGAAATGTCATTTTCATTTTTCCAGCACCTTAGTTGTAGGTGAAGATCCGATATGATAAGCCACATATGATGTATGTAGCGGGGTCAACCATAAATACCGAGAATCTGATAAGATAAACCCCCCTCTTTCACAGCAAGATTCTGTTATCAGATCCTTCGTATTTAACCTCAACACCCGGTACAGCCACTCTACAAAAGTGTTTGTGATTCGGATTTCGGAGTGAGGGATTTCATTATGTAATCATGGCGAGTCATCTAAAAAAGAAAACCCCTCATGATCAGTTTTCAAATGACCAATGGTACCCGGAATCAATGAAGAATGTATATTTTAGAGGTATGGCCCGCTCCTGAATGTAACCGAAAAATAAGGCAAAGTCGATTGCCTAAGGCTTTTCAATAAAAAAGGTTACAAGAAACCGGGTCAGACCGGTTGTAGTACTAGTGATAAAGTTTAACTTGTCTGACCAGATTTTTGATATCTATTATAGTTGTAAAGCCTTAGGAGTTTGAGGTTCCGCATTTTGGTATGTAGGATGCGCCAAGACTGAATATTATTATACCAATTCATACCCCCCAAAAGCAAACATGCCTGAGCTGTGGCAGTGAGGCTAGAGAGGGACCTTTTTTAGTCAGGTTGCAGCCATGATTGTTCCACGTCCATATGCGGCTTGTCACCTTCAACATTATGGGTGCGTCACCCTGCGCACTGACATTAAAATCACTTTTGCAGAGTGGCTGTATGTATTAATAGTGGGACAATAGCCACACTGCCAAGTTTTACTTACCTGGGCAACGAACAGGGTCTTTGTCAGTCAAGACAGTGGCGCTCAGGCTGGTATGCAACCACTTGTTTGGCTGAGATCTGTGTTTTCGTCGTTGTCCCAGGTTCGTCGTTACCCCAAAGTTGACTGTACTCTAGAAATCAATTGTGACAAGTACGATATCATGGTCAAGCCGGAATTATAACGACAACCCAAATAAAGTGCTATATCTCGCTCATTTGTGGTTTGTGTTTATCGAATTCAAACTATACAAACCAAAATCTCCCTTCCAGACATACATATATCAAGAAGGATTCATTAACTGCGCCATTGCTCCTTGAAGCCCAGTAACATGTGACAAAAACAGTTTCAGGTGTTCATCCTGCAGAAGGTTCATGCTTCTGTTCGCCCCCCAAGACTGAAGACATTCTCTTACAAAGTTTCTATATGCTGGTCCCATGTTTTGACAGATGCGTTCAAAGCATAGCATCAGAGCCACATCTTCTTGACCGGCCGGAATGTCTTTCGTGCTGCAGCAGCCAAGCTGGAGCAAAAGATATCCCAAGCGATAGATGTCGCGGTTATTATCTGCGAGATAGGAAACGTTATCGTTGTCGCGTTGTAGTGAGAGGTATGGTTTCCAATACCCGATGCACGAGTTAGCTTCCTCCTGGCCTTCGAAGAAATATATTGTATTGATACCCCAGTTTCTGACCCAGGGGGAGGAATAAAGGTGTATAAGAGACCTGGCAAGATTAATCGCAATGAGAAAGCGGTCCAGGGTTGTTAGGTCGGAAAGGCGATGTGAAATAACCTCGTGAAGCGAAAGTGGTTGACAGGGTCGTGAACCAGATGTTAACCGCAATCGAAACCCACCGCCGTCTTGTGAATCACGAAAGCGTCTTTCATGTCCTTCAATCTTGGACGAGAACATATCGCAGATCTTTACCGAACCTGTACCCTCGGCTGGTGCAGGACTCGGCGAACCAGTCGTTTCCGAAAGGAACACCACAGTGATAGGCCCAGGTGGGGGAGTGACAATAGATCCAGCATCATCGGGACTAGCAGATAGTTGAAAGGAGAATTGAGTCGGAGCTTCTGTTATCAGGGAAGGTCTCCCGGATTTACCCTTAGCACATTTTACTACTTCTGCAACCTGTCCGTCTAAGCATAGATGCACCATATGACAGTCACAGAGTAGGTTGTTGGACACAATTGGATGTAACCTTCCCGTGGCAGCATTAACTAGACACGCTTTCGCGGCGTCCACAACGGGGTCGTCTGATTGCGAAGAACCCTCTCGTATTTGTGCAGAACTTTCGAGACGTAGCTGGGATTTCTGGACAAGCTTTAAGAGAACCCTCAACTGGGTGATTTCTTCATGTAGCTCCCGGCATAACGCTTTCATTTCGGCTATTATCCCTTTGATGCACCCGACCAATCTCTTGTGGGACTTATAATTCGACCGAAATCGGAAACATATGACAGTCGACGCTATGGACTATAGAGGGTCTAGGGTCAGCGAATCACTTTCTTCTAGCACCCGCTCTAGTTCTGCCATTACTAACCGCACCGTTCCCGGTTTGCTGAGATCCTGGCTCTCCTACGGCGGAGAGAGTAGCATCGGTAGCCAAATTGATCCTTTCTTGGGAGCTCCTTTGTGTCTCCCCCAGCTTTTTTAAGGTCATCTCGCAATTCCATATTGCAGCTTTTACAACCGGCATCTGGGGCCCAAGCTTCCCCTCAAAACGCTTGTTCAGCTCAGGCTTTGACCAATGCTCGCTCTCAGGGTCTTGAAACATGGCCCGCCGTACACTCTCCTCTACCACACCCTCGAATGAATGGTCAAGTGCCTGCGTAAATATCGCCTCGAGGACGTCAATCTTCAGTTTCACGCTTCTGGAGTCCTCCTCAAAGGTTTTGTAGCTTGATACGAATTCCTTCACGGTGCGATAGCCCTTATAAACTAGAACGATAATCGGGATCGCCCCAAATGTGATATCCATGATTGTAGGTGAATGTAATGTCGCCGGTCAGCCCTGAGTATTTTGATCAGCAAGGTCTATCCGCATGTCGCTCCCGGTTCCCACGAACTATTACTGCGATCTTAGTTTCAGAGACTGCTTTCTCTACTTAGGAAAGTGGCTGCCGTATTGTACTTCGATAATATTCAGTTCGACGATGGGAGGCGTTGGGAGCTAAGCTCGTCGGTAACAAGCGAGGTTGGTGATAACACACGCCAAGGAAAGCATTTCCACCAGCGAGGCGGCCCATCTCTAACTGGCTGCTTTTCAAGCCAGGCTATTGTGGTGCTAAGCCTCACATCTCGGATGTTGAGGGGTGGACCTCCAGAGTCTCTAAACAGTTATTAGCTTCAGACACGATCATTCTTGCGCTGCAACTACACCTTGCCATCTGAATCATGGATCCCCCCGATACTATAGCAATAGCTAGTACCCTTGCTGGCTCCTGTATCTCTCATATCTCAAAGGTCTCGGAATCAGGAAGGAAGCGCAAAGGCGACAAATATCGGATAGCTCTCCACCGAGAGTTTGGGCGTTTTAGGCTCTGGCTTCATGGTTTCCGTGAGCCTGTCACTGGGCAAACGATCGATCAAAGGTCTCCCAATAATGCACTAGACAAAGTACTAGAGGAGGCAACATACCTTAAAGAGCCCACGACATTACTCCTCTCGACCTTTACCAGCTGTTTACTATCAGACCATCTAAAAAATGGTGATTCCCTACAATAAAATAATGGTTTATGGTAGCTAATGATACCTAGTTGGCGATGACCTGACCCGCGCATCACTCAAGGTTTCCCTTCACCAAACCATGAAGATTTATCCCCACATGGAAAAGGCCTTGGAACGTCAATGGAATACACGGGAGTCAGTTATCACAGAAATCACTGATACTGTCGACCTTTTATTTGATTTGGCCCCTCCGTTGGACGATGTACTCGAGAGCATTCGATACCCGTTGGTCCCTTTAAACTGCACTACAGAAGTGCAAGGAGAGGCTCTGGTAACCTCAAACGAAGTGATGAAAGAGGGCCTGCCAGAATGGACAATAACTCTAGCAGACGCGTACCGTGAAATCTACGAGAAGTATATACAGGACAAGTTCCCAAAGGCCAGTCCCGACCTCGATATAGCTAGGTTTGCAAGAGGGAATGCAAAGTGCCATGATAGATTGCTCGCTGAGCCTGAAATGCCCATGCCCGGCGAGTCGGAGGTCTAGTAGGTTTCCAGCTCTCACTTCCCTATCAACATAATCTTTAACATCGATACCACAGTATTCTGGCACCGCCCTCGAGGGAGGATCTGAATGAACCTCCTCAGATCGGCCGGCCTGCGGAGGTTCAGGTAGCTGCAACATTTCACGATTCGGGCTTCGGGAGCTCGGCGCCTGCACAATCTATAATTAGCCCTTCTATGGGAGAGAGCCCTTGTATGGGAGAGAGCCCTCCTATGGGAGAGAGCCCTTCTATGGGAGAGAGCCCTCCTATGGGAGAGAGCCGTGGGGGAAAGATGCCTACAGCAACAATACTCCAGGACCCTAGTCTTGAGGGCTCGGTTCCTCCGCTACTCGATACGGCTTCTGGTCAAAAGGACCTTAAGGGCGGTACTTTTCTTGCTCCGCCGCCTTCGATATCAGGCCTTTCACAATCCACCCTTTGTTCCCAAAGTTCGACTCCAGATAAGAGACCTTCCCTGCCCGCTATTCCCCAGCATCCCCCCTATTACTGTAAACTGTGTCGGGGTAATCTGAAACAAATGTCAAAGAGGTCCCGTGGCCACCAATGGAGGTAAATAGGCTCAGAACACCCTTCTAGCTTATTTCTCAAGTTTATATTGACGCTTCATCTAGGAAGCATATCTTTTCTGATCTGGAGGCATATATGTGCATCCGTGCGAACTGTTCCCAGAGAGACGTTTTCTTTAAATCAAAAAGGGACTGGGTTACACACGATATGACGTGTAACCAAGATCTACCGCAAGAATCTGAGCGTACTCAACCACCTGTAGCTGCGCAGTGTCCATTTTGCGTCAAAGAATTCGGGGCTAACAAGGCGGGATTCTATAATCATGTAGCACATCACATGGAAGACATCAGATTGTTTGCCCTACCGCCGTCTTACAGGGATTTGACGGATGATTTCCAAAATAGCTCAAACACCGGAGCCTCGTCAAGTGGCATGCATTTTGATAGGGACGGACTTCACACGATCGCAGAAATTAGCGATAGTCAACCATATGATGAATCAAACTTTGAACGCTATCTAAAAGCTAATGCGAAAGCTGACAAATCCTTTGTTGGCGATTGGGTTCTCCGTGGAGGTCCATCACACGCCGAAGGGCAAGCGGTCTTAGCGAGTGGTGAAATCCAGAGGCCTATTGAGGGTTCATTGCGCGTGAGAGAATTGATATATACCTCGGTTGAGAGTATGTAACAGAGGTAAAATAGCCCCCCCTGAAGAACCGTTAGGCTAACGTTCACAGATGGCCGACGGCTAAAAATCTTGTCCTGGCTATCGTCGGTTGAATATGAGAACCACCATATTCTTTCCCAGCGGAGCCGTCAAGAAGGCACCGGGACCTGGCTGTTCGGGGACGATACCTTTGTAAAATGGAAAGATTCAGAAGCAAATTCAGTACTTTGGATACGTGGAATTCGTAAGAAACAGCAATTCCAAATTCATATAAAAGGCACTGCTAACACTGAAGTTTAGCTGGTTCTGGAAAAACGATCTTAGCGTGAGTATAAATCAGCCTTCAAGTCAGGCCGTGATTATAACGCGATATAGATCTTCCATCGTCGATAAATTTAGGCCCCTATCGGCTAGTGACGATGGCCATGCGGTGGCATACTTCTACTGCAGCTACAAGGAGCCTGAGAGAGGCGACGCTGGGTCAATCCTTCGCACGCTTATCAAGCAACTTTGTATCGATAAAGGGGGTCGGGGGGTTCCTGCAGTTGTTAATGAGCTCTACCAAATGAGAGAAGTCGAGGGTGATGCAAATCGTCCTCTTAGTCCTGAAGAGGGCACTAAACTGATTATCGCTCTTTCCGAAAAGTACCAGTCGATAACAATAATTATAGACGCACTAGATGAATGCGATGTAGGAGCTCGAAAGTCGCTATTTTCCTCCTTACACAAGATTGTTCAGAAAGGTACTCGAGTGAATGTCATGGTGACTAGTAGATACGACGTTGATATCAACGACTCAATCTCTAGTAGTAGCTGCTTGTGTTATTACATCGATAATGGGGATAACTCCGGCGATATCAATCTCTATATTGATGCCGAGCTCGATCGACGCTGTCATCCGAGTAATGTACCTTGCGACTATGACCTCTTACTTGAGGGAAAGGTTGACCCGGAGCTTAAAGCCCTGATACGATCGCGTCTTCAGGCTGAATCAAAGGGAATGTATGTACCAGTGTTTGATACCCGGGCCGGTGCTCACGTGAAACACGGGCTAAGTTGTGCATTCCAGGTTTCTGTGGGTCAACTTGCAGATCATAGCACTTTGCGTTGCGCGCACCGCCGGAGGTGTAAAAGAGGTGCTCGATCGTATGCCGCGGGTCTTGAGCGGAACGTACTCGCAGATACTGGAGAGGATTGAATCGCAAGATCCTAACTCTGGTAGAGTCGCTATGATTGTCCTGAAGTGGCTGCTATGCGCTCTAAGAGCTTGTACAACGAGATGTGTTATCCAGGCTCTCGCGATAGACCCTGGGGTACCCGTTTTGAACAATGAAGGACTAAACCGGGAAATACCTGATATCCTAGGTATCTGTATGGGCCTTGTGGTTCATGACAAAGAACTCGGAATATTTCGGTTCGCGCACCCTTCCGTTCAGGTGTTTCTGATACAGCAACCTGCATTCGAGCGGGAGAGCAGTAATACATACGTCGCCGAGGCTTGTATTACAGCGCTACTATATCACCACGGGGATGAAAGCTCGATCCCTGAATTATATTCTTACGCCATGGAGTACTGGGGGGATCATGTCCGCCTTTCAGGCGTTACAACAGGGGCTTTGGCGACCCATTGTATGGACTTTTTTAAGTCTTCCGTGGCTTATAATCAGTGGGGCACAAAAATAACCAAAAAGATTGACAGTCTCAAGCCAGAATTTGGAGAGTCTACTCCAGTAGTAGGGCCGCTTTTGGTAGTCTCCTATTATGGGTTATCAGATCTATGCAGACTTATAACCGAAGACTCACATGATCAACTTCATTCACGGAATGAGGCTGGCAAAACACCATTATCCACAGCGGCAGATAAGGGCCGTGACCGCGTAGTCCTTGTACTTCTAGGGTGTGGTAGCGATGTTTCCTCTAAGGACAACGCCGGCAAGACTGCATTATCCACAGCGGCAGAGAGCGGCCATGACAAGGTAGTGAAGCTACTGCTGGAGAGGGAAGATGTGGATGTGAACTCGAACGATAGTGTGTATGAGCGGACCCCACTATCCTGGGCGGCGGAAAACGGCCATGACAAGATAGTGAAGCTGCTGCTGGAGAGGAAGGGCGTCGATGTGAATTCGAAGGATAGTGTGTATGGGCGTACCATACTATCCTGGGCAGCGGGGAGCGGCCATGACAAGATAGTGAAGCTACTGCTGGAGAGGAAGGGCGTGGATGCAGATTCCAAGAGTAAGGGTGGTTGGACCCCACTATCCCGGGCAGCGATGTACGGCCATGACAAGGTAGTGAGGCTACTGCTTGAGAGGGAGGATGTGGATGTGAACTCGAAGGGTAGTAAATACTATGGCCGGAGCCCATTATTCTGGGCAGCTCAGAATAGCCATGACAAAGTAGTGAAGCTACTGCTAGAGAGGGAGGGCGTGGATGTGAACTCAAAGGATAGTGTGTATGGGCGTACCATACTATCCTGGGCAGCGGGGAGCGGCCATGACAAGATAGTGAAGCTACTGCTGGAGAGGAAGGGCGTGGATGCAGATTCCAAGAGTAAGGGTGGTTGGACCCCACTATCCCGGGCAGCGATGTACGGCCATGACAAGGTAGTGAGGCTACTGCTGGAGAGGGAGGATGTGGATGTGAACTCGAAGGATAGTAAATACTATGGCCGGAGCCCATTATTCTGGGCAGCTCAGAATGGCCATGACAAGGTAGTGAAGCTACTGCTGGAGAGGGAGGATGTGGATGTGAACTCGAAGGATAGTACGCATGGGCGGACCCCACTATCCTGGGCAGCGGAGCGCGGCGATGACGAGGTAGTGCAGTTACTGCTGGAGAGGAATGGCGTGGATGCGGATTCCAAGAGTAAGACTGATCGGACCCCACTATCCTGGGCAGCGGAGAACGGCCATGACGAGATAGTGAAGCTACTGCTGGAGAGGGAGGATGTGGATGTGAACTCGAAGGATAGTACGCATGGGCAGACCCCACTATCCTGGGCAGCGGAGAACGGCCATGACAAAATAGTGAAGCTACTGCTGGAGAGGGAAGATGTGGATGTGGACCCGAAGGATAGTACGGATGGGCGGACCCCACTATCCTGGGCAGCGGAGCGGACTCGGATATGCTGGGCAGGGGGGTGCGGCCATGACGAGATAGTACAGCTACTGCTGGAGAGGAATGGCGTGGATGCGGATTCCAAGAGTAAGACTGATCGGACCCCACTATCCTGGGCAGCGGGGAACGGCAATGATAAAGGAGTGAAGCTACTGCTGGAGAGGGAGGATGTGGATGTGGACCTGAAGGATAGTACGCATGGGCGGGCCCCACTATCCTGGGCAGCGGGGGGCGGTCATGACGAGGTAGTGCAGCTACTGCTGGAGAGGATTGGCGTGGATGCGAATTCCAAGAGTAATAATGGTCGGACCCCACTATCCTGGGCAGCGGAGAACGGCCATCACAAGGTAGTGCAGCTAATGCTGGAGAAGAATGGCGTGGATGCGAATTCCAAGAGTAATAATGGTCGGACCCCACTATCCTGGGCAGCGGGGAACGGCCATGACAAGGTAGTGAAGCTGCTGCTGGAGAGGAAGGGCGTGGATGTGAACTCGAAGGATGCACATGGCAATATCGCATTGGACCTGGCAGTGGAGCGTGGTCACACGAAAGTGATGGAGTTACTAAGGGCTAAATCAGAACATACTGATCATGATATTGATGTAAGTGAAAACTAAATCAAATGGCCCCTCTCAACGGACGCGCAGGATACTAACCGATTATATAGATACCTCAAGATGGCTGAATATCAGTAGTGAGGTGCCTCGCTACAAGAAATGCCGTCTCCGCCTTCGTAGAACGACCAAGAAAAAACGGAAATATATCGTGTTAACATTCGATTGTGTTTGGAGGAATGGGCTATTTCACTCTCGGGGCGAGATCTTGTTATTCTTCTCCTTTTGATACTTTTTCTTTTTTATTTAACTCATTATCTCCTTTTGATACTGGAATCTTTTATTTCATTTTTATTTCATTTTCTATCATTTTTGTTTCATTTTTTTATTTCGTCTTTGCTTCGTTTTGACTCGAGGGCTTTTTTCATATATGCGTGGTTGGACATGTTGTGCTCAGCTTTCATTATTTCCTAACTTAATTTATTTCCCAACATTATCTCTTAGTTTTGTTTATTGCTTAACCATCTCTATCATCCTACCCACACTGCAGGAAATTAACAATTATGACGTTCTCCCAAACCCAAACCCAAACCACGCCCCAGCTCCTCACAGCTTATGGACTTTGACACTCCTCGGGCGGGGTAGCCGCTCGCAGTAATGGCCTCGCGCTGCGGCGCCTTAGGTACTGTTACTCCCGAAAGGAGGTCTCGTTACAGAGTGGTGGGTGATTATCTGGGTCGACACGCTGATGCCCGAGGACACCAAGATAACTTGGCGGTGATGAATAACCCGATCCACCCAGTTTCATGATACAGGTTGTATTGCTGCAAGCGTGAGATGATGAATTCGGCCGCAGGTAGATTGGCTGATAGGGTGGTCCACCGAAAGAGATATATACGTACCTTCCCAGAAAGTGCTACTCAAGAGTCCTAGAAAGACTTCCTGAGGACGAAAAATTGCCCTGATTTGTTAGCTTTGGCCTTCCGGCGGCAGGCAGGCGCGTTCAACGATCTCGGGGGGCGCGTGAGTATACTGCTGTAAGGCCTGTCCGGGGAAACCCTCCTGCTGCCAGCTCAGGTACAGCTTCCTGCCGAATAGTCGGGAAACCGGCCAGCAGAGAGCACGTAGCTGTGGCCTCTAGAATATGTCAATACAAGTACAGCCTCCACGCCCTGACTTTGCGCAAGGCTTTCTCAATATACACACCACGCCACCGGAAACGCGCGCGTTGTGCAGAGTGTGTTGTCTGCGGCTTCGCACCGGCGCCCGTCGCGTAGAGTAGAGTAGAGTAGTAGAAGCTGTATATGTCAACAAACGACGCGTCCATGTTATACGCCTGGCCATGGACATCCACGCTCGCGCCCGGAATCGCCAGTGGGGGGGGGGGGGGGTGGTCCGCATGATCGCCCCCCAGGCGCAAGGGCAGGGTTGGTGGGGTGCTTGTTACCCCGCATTTCGGGGTGCAGGGATAGTGTGTGGGTGGGGCTTATCGATAAGACATTGCTGTGCGGCTCAAGAGGGTTGGTGTTGTGATGCGCGATGATGGGAGTGGCGCGGTGCATTGTACAGTTATCGGTAGAATTATTGCAGAGACAGGGACTGACGATCACGCCGAGACTAGGGCGATTTTCCAGCGCCACATCTCTGCAATAATTCTACCGATAACTGTAGTGTTGGGGGGCCGGGGGGGGGGGGTTCTGTGAAGGGTCCTCTGGGATTGGAAGTTCTCGCAGTGCTTTCCAGTCACTATGTTCGGTGTGAGGACACTGGATCTAGAGGCCGGGGGGGATGATGGTGGAGTGAGGCTCTGCTTTGTGCGGGTTGTCTGTATCTTGGCGCCAAGGGTCACGTGCGTCAGTCATCACACACTTGGTGCGCTTGCTAGCTAGTAACTACCCCACCCGACCCCCCTCCCCTGAGCTCTCCACTACCCGCCACCATCCAATTCCGACGACACCAGCTCTTCGACTCTGTGGGAGAATGGATAGTGGCGGGCGTGTAACTGAGCAGGACTAACATGCACGCGACAGCTTCTACCCGCTAGGACAGGTTCTATGCACCGGCCGCCACCCACGGGCCATGGTCCACGATTGGTTGGTGTCGTTGTTGATCAATCGCACCACTCGACGCTCACGTGTAGGCTTGGTGGGGGGAGCAGGCTCAGGGATGTGGGGCGGCATACAAAGACCTCGCGGAGAGGAGTGTTGTGGTGTGCGGGGGCTGTGGGTCTCGGTAGGTGGGATTCTCGCGTAGACGTGGCCGTGGCGGCGAAAGAAGAGGGGTGAGGGACGTTTCTCTTTGGGGCGCGCTATCCTCTGGCTCAGAGCACATGTGGTAATATATCGAGAGGATTATCGACAAGGCTGGTATATTAGCCCTTGGAAGCAGTCGCTTGCGATAGGTATTCCTTGCGCACACCCCAGATATGGCACATGAATCAGCTGGCTTTGTTTGGGCTCTAGAGTAGGATTCGATGAGCACCTCTCTGCGAGCCAGAGGTGCCACCGCTTGTGGAGATGGATGCCACCTGTTTGGATGTGATGGGGATTGTGTCTTGCTATCGGGCTGGGCGGGCATTTGTCGGTTACTATTCACCGTTCGGGGGCGTTTCGTAGCGCGTAAGCCTGGGATGTTTGCAGCGGCGTCTTTACGTGTTTAATACTGGGGGTCCGGACTAATGGTGTGTGGAATATGTGTAGAACGCACACCGTATGCACAGAGGTTATATACAAGATGCCCCAGTCCCTGACATCCCCAGTCTCTACCCTAGACTTAGTGCCACTCCCTCCACGCTCAACCTCTTCTCCACCACACCACGCCGCAAAACACATGAACCCGGCTTCCAAATCGCTCCACTGTACACCGCTCGCACACCTCCCCTCTCAATTCGCTGCCAGAATCTGTACCCCCGAGTTGGTGTTGAATCCGGTCCGCGCCAGCCCGAGCAGCATCGATACCGGCGTTAAAGCAGCTTGTCCAAGCCCCCGGTGATATTGATGGTCGGGTGTGGTGATGGAGGTTCGCGGGGTGGCGGCGGAGTGAGGTGTTGCATGACCGGTAGTGGGGGAGGGGTGGATTGGTGTGGGAAGATTTTGTATGGGCAAGAAAGAGTGCTAGCTTGTGAGGGCGGGGAGTCTATCCCCCTCCGCTAACACGTTGTACATACATGTAGCTTCAACTGCGGCGAGACTTTCTCCCGGTGTGGCGTTTTTAAATATAGAGTAGATTATTCGGCAACACAGCAACGGTCCGGCGGGGCATTCTGAACGTTTACTATAGCAGCAGAGATACCACCCCGCCCCGCCCCCCCCTACACACACCGATATCCACATAAATAACCCCGAACCCCGCTATGTACCCCGACACAGGTCATAATCTATGCCCACTCACTTCTTACTTGCACAACCCGGCATAGAAACGCGGCTGTACCCCCACACACAACCTACTCGGCACCCCAAATGATTCACGCTGAACTCGCGCGCACCAGCGAGGCGGTGTTGGTGGAAATGCACCCACAATCCGACTCATTCCTTGACGGGGCTGCTGCAAGAGGACACAAATGACTCGTTTTCCATGCCCCCTTTTGGTTTATCACAAGCCGGTGCTCCTCGCCTGTGTAAAATATGTTCGCCTGTTTTATGTAGAAATATGCTTAAAATTATTGTCTCTTAATCACGAAATCGAGGCTTTGTAGTGTGTGTGTATATGATACCGCTTTTGGATATTTGCCGTGTCTTTGCCCCTGCGAAACACAGAGAACAATTCTATCGGGAGTAACTTTGATATCTTATCTTATCAGCGAAAAGGATCGGAATCTGATAAGATAATCTGCTCATCAGTTCTGTGCGGCTCTCGGCCCTCGGCTAGCCGGGGTATGAGCCAAGATCTTGGCAACCCGGTGAGAAGGTCTTGGCAAGGAAGGAACCGATAACAACACCCCGCCTTCTCCTCCCTGCTTCACCCCACCTCCCCTCCTTTTTTTTCTCTCGACCTGATGGCCCAACTACTCCGATGCAACAAATCGGCGTCGATGGAATGTGGAAGCATTTCTTCGATACCCCGACAATGCGAAAGCTCTTATTTAAGGTCGGTCGCGAAAGACGACGGGAGGTCTACAGGATCGGGAAGCAGCGCAGAGGCAGTTAAACAAGTTTACAGTCAGTTTCCCCCACGTCCCCCTGATCTGAACCAGGCCACCGAGCTGGGTGATCTCTTGTTGAAAGGCGGCTTGCACACACGTCATGTCGAGGCGCTCTTGCCGATCCGGGGATACCCCACCGGATCATTACAACTAGGCAAGCTGTTGCGCCCAGAACATTTGCACCGACGCAGCGCGACCCAGTAGCGAGATCACCCATGCCCTGTGTATTCGCTGTCTGGCCCTCACACCACCACACTCCGCGGCACTGGTGGCCTGCGTGGTCTGCCAGTTGTTCACGGTCTATGATCCCGCGCACATTGGGACCCTCCAGTTGATCCGGTGTGGGGTTATCATCGGAGCACGGATGTCCTGCGTGGTCGGTCTGTTGTTCAAGGCTGGTTGTCCTCCCATGTGTTTGCTCATAGTACCCACCCGGGGTGGTGGTGGTGTCTGGGCCTAGTGATCTACATGACCTCTCCCACCGGGGCACAGTTGGCTATCGCGCCTTCTTGGGCCCGCGGTGGGCCGTGCGACTACGCTGACATTTCTTAGTGTGAAGACGGTCTCGTCGCTAGGACAATGGCCCCTCAAAAACTCCCCCCCCCCCCCCCCCGCCATCCTCCGGAACATACATTGTCATCCAGGGCAGCGACAACGTCAGCTTCCACAACAGCTCTATCGGCGCGCCGCCACCGGAACCACTTGCCTGTCCTCCCAAACGTCGCTACGCTTCAGCCATCCGGCACCCCAAGAAGACAGAGGACACTCCTCCACCATCTGGCTATCGTCCGGTTTTTAACCGCGCTTGGAAGAACATGGATAGTTGCAAGAAATGGCGTCTCCCAGCTGACGCCCTCTCGGAGGTTGATTTTTTGGAGGATATACTATACCGAAGGTTTTGTTTGATCACACGGTTGAAAGAGCGGCTCATTCATCGGCGATTGACACAACCGACAGACAGGTTCGGGCCCATGTTCGGACTCATGTCCATGTGCACGAAGAATGGATGAACGAGGGCATGGGGCACGCCCGTGGCTTCTACTAAATGCAGAGTATAGGAAACAAGAGGTTGCTTAAAGAGGGGAGCAAGGGGGGAGAGGGGAGGAAGCTCTTTATATACAGGTCGGCCGTACGCCAGCGCTTCACTGCGCGCTTGACGTCATCATTATGATTCCCTGGCCTCACTACTACCTCGCTACCTCCCTTGTACCTGGTCTGGCGTCACCCATGACCTCGCCATTACCTTTGCGCCTGATTTATCTCCTGCGCGGAATTACCTCCTGCGCGGAATTACCTCCTGCGCGGAATTATCTCCTGCGCGGAATTATCTCCTGGGCGCCCGGCTTCCTAATCTTAGGCTTTACGAGCCGGGAGCCGGGAGCCGGGACAGCGGCGGGGGCGAGCTTGGAGGCGGAGGAGTACTTGGTGGCGGAAGAGAGCTTGGTGGTGGAGGAGAGTTTGGTCGCGGAGTCGAGACCAGAGGTGGTGGTGCAGGTGATTTCGGAGGTGGGGGGTAAGAGCGGGGACACAGGCAGGAGCGCGCGAGCCGTGATAGTCGGACACTTGGTTTCGGTATCAGAACATCAGAGCAGAAGGCTTTAAAAAGTGGAGTTCCAGGGGTCCTAGCCCCGGCCCTAGCGTTTTGTTAGTCAGAGTCTTATCAAGTATACTATCGTTTTCTTTACTGCATTAATAGTTTTTGATCTGATCAAGTAAGTTATCAAAGCAGTTATCTCTCACAGGCGATGGCTACCCTATTTTTACTGCTCTCGCTTGTTCTATCCATTTTGCCACAACGCTGAACCCAGAACAGATAAACTATCACCCCCGGAGGCTAACGACATTTCCTGGAGGATACATCGACATATATCGACATAGTCCGGTAAATAAACTCAACTTCGAAACAGGAGTCGGTTTTTGACCTTTCCTGCCCTTTACCATAACCGTAAGGTTGTATGTAATTAATGAATTAAATAAAAAATAAAAAAGACCTTTTCTGCCCTACATACTTATCATCCCCGCGCGGATTATCTACCCCCACGCACCAAAATAATTGTATTTACCATAGGGCCTCTGGGATGCACGTGACAAAATCATATTTCCAAACCGCTGCAACAGCTCGCTGGCGCGGGTTATTCTTTTAAACATGAATCATGATTCCAGGTGCAAGATGCGCACCCACTACTATGTGCTGGAATAGGTATGTTCTTTCCGATGGTCCCGCAGTCTGGTTGGTTGAGAGCGTGAAACCTAACCTTGACTAACCAAAATCAATTATACTGAGCAAGGGAACTCTGCATAATTCAATAATAAGCAATAAATCTAATTATCGAACAATTTAACTATGAGCAGTGGGAGTGAAAGGGGGGGGGGGGGGGGAAGGGGGAGGTGGGGAAGCGGTGGAGGAGAGGTCCTGGGCCGGGAACTGCGTGTTTTCACTGCTGCTGGGGAATATTATTCACGAAAAAATTAAATTAAATATAGCTCGAGAAGCTATGGTGGGGAGGTGTGTAAACTTCGGTGCTGCAGCCATGCAATCTATCCCTTGGACGGATGAAACCTTCAAATCCGCGACTTCCCTCTTTGAGAAATCACTATCCTTATATGGATAACTATAACCGGTTCCGACTGGCTTAATTATTGTTATCACCTGCAAAAGGGAAGACAATTGCGTTACTAAGTGTGTGCACGGCCCAGGTCGCGAACTTGCAGTTTGTTTATTCACTTTACTAGTCCGAAAGAGCAATTCGTGAATCGAATCAGGACTTTAGTTGCTCTATTGCAGTCCCCATAATAGTTTATCTCAGTAATGGGGTCATCTATAAACCTCGAAACATCAAAATGATCTTGAACTGAATTTTGCATCCAACCTTAATGCGAGGCAAACACGATTCTTCTCTGATTACTATGTAGTGAGCGTCTTGGCGCCGGCGCTTCGCCCACCAACCATGGTCGTGCACGCGATCTGCTATGCCAGATTCATCTACATATTACTCTTCAAGCGATTGTACTAGTCTATCCTTCTAGCTGGAATGTAATCCGTTGCAATCCACTGAATATCCTGCTAACTAGGGTACCGTGACACCCTGGATAACCTATCTGTTCCCGGTAGATTGCCTAGAAATATCTCCCCCTGATATCCTGTTAGTCCTATAAGTAATCCTTTTCACCCAAATCATGCCGAAAGTATCATTTACTGGCTATGCAAAAATGGATAACTCATTCTGATCGTACAAAACCCGATGTACCGCAGCGCGGCGGGGATAGTGTAAGCGTTGTATGGTGTAGAGAACACTGAATATATTGTCAGATTCCGGTCATCAGAGATAACACTGGTGTGATATGATTGGGTGTATTCGGGCCGTGTGGTTTGGCTCTGCAGCCTGATTATCCAGTAAAATAATCATATGATTAATCTAGGATATTGTATAGAATGCGTAGTGAGGATTGTGTGCCCTGTGGTGTATATCTTTGCGTGTAGGTTATAGTTACCAAGTTACTCTCTCCACTTGATGAATTAAACAAAAAGAAAACTGTCTATACTTAAAGCTTCAGTGCGAGTGATATCTCATGATTGACTTTGCGGAATTTATAAGCTGGGATGGAAACAAGGTATCACAAACACGAAATAACAAACAAGTACGGGCAGCAATGTTAAGAAGAGATGGCTTTGTGAATCTGTTTACAGTAGGGGATATGGTTACACTCAGGATTCCCCGAGCAGATAGACATTCAGTACACAACCGGCGCCTTATCTGTAAGGTGATTAATAAAAGCCCATTAAAACAACAGTATAGGCTTCAGACAGAAGTCGGAACTCTCAAAAAATGATTTTCAGCAAATGAGATAGAGTGAGTCACAAATACGATTCAATTCACGTTGCTTGAGGGATCAAACAACAATTGACTTACACTCCGAACTGCAGCAAGACCTAGTGGCAATCGTTTGAATCCCCCTGTATGTCACCCATACATGCGATATTTGAAATCCACTGTAATACCTAAAATAGAATTTATCAGCATGTACGTGGGGACGAAAATCTAAACCTCGGCGATGCAGATGCTTCAAATCAGACAGATGTTGTACTGCTGCTTGTCATTGTAGCCTTACGAATGCCTTTGAGAGCTTTTATCTTACGCAGGATGAATCTGAACAGATTCGGTTTCGATTACCAACAGAACAGCTGGACGAGATTATGGGACGAAATAGGGAAGGTATACCCGTCACATCATTATCCTAGAGAACAGTACTGTATGAAGTTGAAATATGACAGATTCAATAGCTTCTGCTATAATAGTGTGGGCTAGAATGGAGACCCCCCAATGTATGAGAAATAAAGCTATAACGTATTGTACTGCGAAACCGCCCATGATCGGGACCCCGCCCACATAGCAACGGGTGATGAACCACAACCCGTGAGGCCAAAAATAGAATCATTACTCAAAACAAAAACTACCTACTCATTATATATAATCTATTGAAATTTAAATTAACTTCTTGCCACCCTAGTTCACCTAGGTTAGGGTGAGGCGGCCCCAAAGTCATCAATATGTTTCCATTGCCAGCCACCTCCATACTCCTCGCTAGACCGCCCATCCTCCTCCTCTAACTATTCTTCTTCATCACTCTGGTGATCTATTCGATGTATCATAATCCCATTAGATAATGTCACCGCGTTTTTGACCCTTCCTTTACTTGTCCCTTTAGATGGTTTGCCACCAATATCCTTTGTCTTTTTCTTTTCTTCCTTGATAGCGGCTATGGTTGCTTTTATTGCATCTTCCGTCTCTCTAATCTCTTTGAGCCTAAATACCTCTTCAGTAGCAATCACTCTGGCTTTAGAAAGTCAGTTCCTATCTGTGATATTATTCTTAGACATTTTGGCAGCGGCTTCACCAATCTTCTAATGAATATTGATCTCCTTATCTTGAAAGGCCTCCTGCAAACCTTTGTCCATCTGTTTGACAACAGTACACAACTTGCCTGCACTCTCATTTTTTTTTCATATATGATAAGGGCAGTTTAGTAGTTTCTATAGTCATTCTAAAGTTGCGCGAAGCATCGGAGATTGCCAAAGAATCTCAGCAATGTCCGGACGCCGAGATTGTGGAGTTTGAAACATTGTTAGGGTTAAAGAGCGAGATGCCAACCTCTACCAGCGCAAATAATGCATCACTTGACGAATTTACCATAGAAAAGCGGCTGGTAAATGTATCAATGGATGCATAAAACTGTCGAGGCCTTGACAAATGTATCAGGCCAACACATTTGCTGACTATTTAGGCAACGATTTTCCTACGACCCTTTAATTGAGAGGGAATCTCGTCAGGAAAGTTGTAGTTAAAATCGTCAAGCTAAACTTGAATATACTTCTGTCCTTCGTATTTCTTATCCCTCCTGATTATGGACTTGGAGATTTTTGATTTCCGATGAGGGTATGAATACGTATCTAGTTAGCCTATTAATTTGGTTTGTCTATATATTGAAATAATATAATGGTACAGGTGGTAACCGCCAGATTAGATGACCGGAATGCTTGAGGTTCAATCCCACCACATTCCTTTTTTTCCTAATCCCTTTACTGATCCATTTACTGATACCTTTAATGATGTATTTCATACCCTGATAGGGAAGCCCAGCGCTGCTCATTTATAATCGAAGTCTTGGCAAAAGGAGACTGCGATGCAATATGCGATGCATTATGCGATGCATTTTTCGATGCAATAGCCACCCGGATACGGACATCACGTATATACGATTTATTATGGATACATTATGCGATGCATTTCCTGGGGCGGTAGAGAACAGCTTACCATACAATACATATATTCTTGATCGTATAGGTCATGTGACAAGACCTGAACAGGTACCTATCCAATTTTAGTTGATAGAATTTAGGAAAGCGTAGCAGGTCAACATGTTGCAGGAACACGCCCTTATTGATCCCCAATTCACCATCTCTCGCGGGCTCATCTAGAATGTTGCTCTAATGGCGTAGCAAAAACCCAAATAGCCCTACATTCAGCGGTTACAAATATGTTTGGAGTGCGGAGGTAAGCAAAATGGTATTATTTTATTTTTAAGACAGTAATCAAAAGTTTTTCAATTGATATATGATGCGTATCTAACCATTACTAGCTATCTCCACTCCTAATTTCTCATATAAAACCTGCTAAAATAATTCAACTATGGATGGTTTTGGAAAATTACTGACCTCTCAGCAATGTATTTTTCGAAGTTTTTTGTAAACCCTTCCATCCCCGGCAATGTATCAGTCCGACCCTTATGTGAAAGCTCA
Source organism: Morchella sp. 2018-W38C (assembly GCA_024713705.1). Taxonomy (NCBI): domain Eukaryota; kingdom Fungi; phylum Ascomycota; class Pezizomycetes; order Pezizales; family Morchellaceae; genus Morchella; species Morchella sp. 2018-W38C. The sequence goes on along the minus strand of JAMJEX010000026.1, from coordinate 467,086 downwards.
AACATAGCCAAAACACTATCTATTACTCCCGATACCACCCTTTATAGTGTCTACACCTTGACTAATAATAATAGTTGGTAGAGATTCTCCGGCTACATTTACAGTTTCAATCACCATTACCCATTTTCGGTTATCGTTGTACGTCAGGCGGGGGTTATTGTGACCGTGACGGGAGATAACATTGCACTTCGAATCGATCCCCATTATGAATCCTTTCTCATATAAGTTATATGAGACTTTGGGAAGAATATTATGAAACATAATAACGTGTTGTACCTTTAAAATTATATCAATGTTTTATTTAGAAAATATAGCGTCCAATGGGTTATGGTACTTTGTTAAAGTAGTCTTTTGACAATTTAGGATTATTAGCAAATGCTCTTTACCTTTTCAAGGCACCTGGTAAGGTGAGATGATGGCTCAGGATTGCCATCGAGAAATCGTTTTAATCAGTGAGGACCCAATGCGAGACCGCTTGCACGTTTAGAAACGTGGTATGCAGCCATCTTTTTTTATCATACTTAAAGACAGCGGAAAACTCCAGTTGTGCATGCATCTGCACCATTGTACTATTGACTTTTCTTTGCAATCAGTCAATAGTTGTAGATGCCTATTCCTCTACTTTTTGTTCTGTACACTTCGGATATTATCACAAAGAGTTGAACATGGTATGATGAAGCTATTCGCTGATGCTCTGATAAGGAGCTCAAGTGTTTTGTAATAGTTCTTTATGTCTAATTGTATCATACTTTCATGCTCCTCCTTCTTTCTACTTTTCAAGCAGCCCACGTTGATAGTTGGAAATGTGTTGACTACTACTATTCTATCTCACCGAACTTTATGAGTACAGCCGGCGTTTGCATCTTCAATTGGCGTTGAGCGCTGAGCAGCACCGAGACTCTGTGCGGAATCTATTTCTTGGGCGGTTTCACATTACAGTAAAATACGTTAGCGGATATGGAAAGTGAGGAGAAAGAGGTTATGGAATATGCATCACAGTTGGGCGTATTTCCTTCGTCCCTGAGGAACCAGTTTGCAGAATTAAAACTTGAGCTTCAAATACGAAAATGGCAGAGCACGATTGATAATATTATCAGGAATTATTTATTTTCAGTCTATTATGGGGCGTTCAGAGGATGGCGGGATGGCAGGCATCCTGCACGCCAAAGAGCTGCAATCGGTATTGATTAATATCAAATGGATAATATTGAAACTGGATATTATATATCAGGTAAACGACTACTATTCCACCCCATATCTCACCTTTCTAATTCTCGAATCCAGCTAATTCAACAAATCTCAGCAATTGTATTTGGAATCATGGCAATTCCCTTTGAATTAATACCTGCGGGAAATCATGATAATAACTAAGGAGATGTGGATAAAAGAGCCCGACAACGTAGTAATTGAAGTCATCTCCTCCGACATTATTCTCCACTTCATAAAACAAGACTTGTCTATCGGGGGTCGCAAGCTATTGCGATGGTGGAAGACACAGCTATTATCGTTTATAGAGGTTATGTTAATGATGATCGTAAGAAGGCAAATCACATATCTGAAAATGTAGTCAGCTATTAGAATTGATATATTTGAGAAGTAACTGCTGTACACAAAGATCAATTTCATCTCCTGTTCATTCTGATTTGACCCATAAGCGCTTCTTAAACTCTATATTCCTCCACTTGCTCTAGGGCACAGGACTACCCCTATTACAGCTATTTTGAGCGTGCACAGCTGTTCTGGGGCGCGTATCGCCATCAGGCAACTACTGAGGCCGGGTCAGCTCCTCTGGTCCAAGTACTGCTACTAACATAGCCCCTTGATGGCACCACTGCTAATAGAGCTCCTGAGGCAACTACAGCTCCCCTGGGGCGGGAACGGCTATGGATATCGCTACTGGGGAGAGTATAGCTCTCCTGGGGCGTGTACAGCTCCCCTGGGATGGGTGTAGGGGCCCTGTAGCGAGTTATACTACTTGTAGCACTCTTTCTCTTGGGGCGAATAAAGCTACTGGTATAGTTTCTGGGAGAACACTGCTACTAGTAGAGTTTATTGGGCTAGGATAAGCCCCCTGGGCCGGGCACAGTGATGCGTATAGCCGCTGGGGGAGCACAGCTATCCTGGAACAAGTACAGCTCCCGTTGTTCGAGTATAGTTCCCCTGATACTGAGTACAGCTCCCATAGGATGGCCGCAGCTCTGCATGCAACTACTAGAGCTATGACAGCTGTCCTAGGACAGATACTGATACGGGTAAAACCACTGGGGTGAGTGCTGCTCTTTGTGGGGGGGGGTGTGGTGGTGTATCACTCTGTTCGTATAAAAATACTTCTTCAACTTCCGCCAACTGTTTATCCATTTTGCCACCTCATTCATGTGAAATGTGGAATTGGACTAATTAAATAAACAGCTGGAGTCTTACGCCTTATCTCCGAAACAAATCACGCATTCAAACTAAATCAAATAAGTCCTGCCAATCTACCGGTAAATGAAAGTACAACAAACAAACAAAGATGCTTGTTGGTATTTGACACAACGTTTTGAACACTTCGAATACCAAAATATGGTTGAACAACAGTAAATTGGCATTGTCCTGGTTATCGACAATTGTTCAACATACTGTAGTTCTCTCGAACCACCGAATAATTGTTTAGGCCCCCGCCTGTACTCACCAACCTTATTTTAATATCCTACCAACAAATAGTACATCTACTCTCCAGCTACTTGAATAAGGTCTTTCTCAAATTCTTTAAGGCTGGATACCGCGAGACTATTCTGAGAACATGGTTCAACACTTAAATTAGAATAGTGTTACGTCTCAAAGTTTAAATATTCTGCAGTTGATACACGTAATTGAAGGAGCGTGGGATTCAATTTTAATAGAAAAAGTTGTTAATTACTAGAGGAAGGCAGGAATTGGTGGGCAGGACTAACAAAATCAAGCACGCGGTCTAGATCATAAATTACTGGACTTTGTCATTCAGAAGCGCACCCATTGTCAGATCGCTATCCGTCAAATCTTAGATTCACAATCAAGCTTTCATACTCCAAAATCCAAATTATTTGCCAGCATCTGAAAATACTCCACATTTAATAAAGACATATCCGAGGTCTATAACAAAATAATCTCAATATAACATCTCTGGATTTTGTTGAAATGGCTCAAGCCTGCCTGCGGAGTGGTATTCACCTACACCGCCGAGGATAGTTTGACAATGATTCTGGAAAGGTTTAATATTGGGTATTAAAGCATTGCGGCGCTGTAGGCGAGAACTCCTTTGTATCATCAATTGCTATTTTAGATGAAGCGATGTATTATTCAAAAAGCCTTCCCAATACCTTCAAGCATGAAAAATCACCGAATTACATACACCGATTAGAAAAGAGTTACTGGTTTTGTAGCTTTTGAAGTGTACATAAGACTTGAATATAGTTTTGATTGGGCATTTCATTGGTATTAGCAGTCCACTGGCAGAGATAATTCTAACCGTCACAGGCACAAATATACATCAAATGTTTTCCAAACCAAGATCAACAAGTTCTTTGTTGATAGCTATAATGGAGGCGAAAAAGCTATGTTAATTGGAATAGGATCAGAACCACTCATCATGTATGGCAGCGGTGCGCTACCACTGTGGAGTCTGCTGGAAAATCAAAATGCATATGGAAGTGAAAAAGGTTTAATTGGGCCATACGTGCCTGACTTAATTAAATGTCAATGTAGTCAGGAAAAGGTCGATAGAGGATATCGTGAGTTATCCGTATGGTTATATATCAGAAAGTGTTGGCTACCGTTTTGTCCTACCGATTGTTGAAAAAACGAGAGGTTGAACCTGCTACCACTGTTAAATTTATACACAAAGTCTGATCTAAAAAGAATTCTGATAAATTATATTTGTTTGCCTTTAACTCTGTATGAGAATGCTATTTTTTGGGTGATATTTTTATAATCAAATTGCAACCAAATGGGTTTATATATCAACAATAGGCAATTGGACAGTAAAACGGGTTTGATGACAAGATTTTCCTTGAAACTTTGATCGAAAATCATCTTTGTTACAATAGGACATCTTTACTATATAGTCTTTTAGTGAGAGACATGAAAAGTTCCAGAACTTCAAGTTACATGAGAAACTAATTCTCATTTAACCCCTCTCAAGTCAAAAACTAGCCATTGTAAGTAAAATCCGATTACATTATTAAAACTGCATTATAAAATAAATATCAAAACATTCTTTATACAATACGATACCCCATCTGAACATAGACACGTTCCCGGGCCACCCCCACACCCCACTTACTCGAACAGTTTATGTAATATTGCCTGTAATTAGTTGAATGAGAAACAATTATGTGATTGATTGCGCATTTTAATGAAATCGATTTACCGGCGGGATTTAGAGTAAAGAGTGAAGCTGTTGAACCTGCTTCCAAATAAGTATTTTCACCAAGAAAATCCATTGAGTCCGTCTTTCAGATACGATCTTTGAAGTAAAATGGTTACCTGTGATAGAATTCTCTGTAAGAAAGGACAGCTGGCTGAAGCAGCCCAAGTCTACAAAACAACACAAGAGTACAGTTCAATAAGAAAGAGAGCAGTGTGTTTTGATTTGTGAAGCCAATGATATTATTAGACTGGATTAATAAAGAAAAGAACAAATTCAGAATATTGAGCATAGACAACATCTATCAGGTGCACTATCTTTAGTGAACCCAAATACCTATTTCAAATTCGCGATTGTATACAAAAACAGAATTTCTCGGTGAGTGACCCGATATTAACGGAATATACGAACAGTGTTTTAAGACAAAAACTCAACAAGAAAGAGTCCGTGGACAAGTAACTAATCAAGGTTGGGAAGAATTGGGTGGGAAAACATTTCAACAATAGAGGCAACTATATGGAACAGTTTGTTTTAAGCATCCCCACCACGCTCATGCACAAGCCAACATTGATTCCCATGTTTATAACGATTACTTTGAAAGATTGAGGACAGCTCTTACCAAATACAATATCCAAGGTCGGGACTTTTACAACCTGGATGAGAAAGGATTTCACCTGTGGGAGGCATCTCTATGTACGGTTATCTTCAAGAAAGTACACCAGAACAACCAGAATTATCACAAGATGGGTCGAAAGAAATAGCTACCATTCTCGAATGCATATTTATGAACGAATATGTTGCAAAGATATGAATTATTTATAAGGGTAAACATTATAATTATGGTTGGTCAGTAAAAGATGTATGTTCATATGGCTACTCGAGACAGGTTGGATAAATACACACCTTCATTCAGCATAGATAAAAACCTTTTTTGACCCTACCACATCACAGAAGGTATCTGTTCCATTACTTGATGTTTGAATTTTATACTAATAATCGTAGAGCTAATAGCCGATGGAGACTGTTACTGGTTGATGGTATGGCTACTCATATGAATTTTAACACAGTCGAGTATTGTTGGCAAAACAAAATCGTAGTTTTATGTTTACATTCTCATGCAACAGATCTCTTACAGCCCCTCGATGTCGGTGTTTTCCACCATTACCAACATTGGTATGGTATGGAGGTGGCTGCCCATTCACGGAATGGAAAAACTGGTATTGGAAAACACAATTTTATTGAGTTTGTGTAGTCAGCCCGTCAAAAAAAGTTCTGAGTTGGCACTATATGCAGCAGGGAGTTCAAATCCACAGGAGCATGGTCTTTCAACCCAGATGCTGCAAAATAATGTATACCAAACCAATTTGTCCCTTCCTGGGCCCACCGGTATGGGTCATATCATTAGAAAATTCCTATTGAGAAGCGGTATGAAATCTTGAATTATATTAGAGAGAGCAATCTCGCCATTCTGATGTAGCTATTCCGGAATGAGCACATCTCAATTTAGTCATGTTGCTCAAATCTTTGAATCAAGTCCATCATAGAGTTGAGTGGCAGTGGGCAGAAATACCATTTCTTACATACAAGAAGGAACAAACCGAGAGGAATACTCAGTCCCTCTCACATTACCTATTGAATGACATATATTAACAACTTCTTAGAACTTTAGCTCATCCGCAACACAAAACCAAATAGAAAAAGAGTTTTTATTGAAAGTAGATTATTTACAGGAGAGTATATAAAAGAACAGGAGAGAAAGCTGGATTAACGGGATATAGGGGAGACAGAAACAGCAGAACAGCGGAGAGCGGAGAGCGGATCGGACAGAATGTCGACAGGCTGTGGAGGGGGCCAAAGTCTTAGAAGAAGTTGTGGTGTGAACAGAGAGTGGTCTACAAACTCTAGACCTTGTGAAGGCTTTGAATAATTGGAATTGCATGATTTCGACGAGTGGCCCAACTACCCTGAAAGTGTACCAGGTCGGAGGTTGATGGAACGTAGATTGAAAGTCTATAACAAGTTGTAGAATTCTGAGCAGCGGGCCTGTACCATCTGCTTGCAAAATGTACTTTGAGTGTAGATCGATACCAAACTAAGTATTATTTCCCAACCAGAAGCCATAGGAACCCGGCAAATTATGGCGAATCAGCATCCGTTCGGGTGAGGGGGGTGTTCGAGTGGCGTGGGAAGGCGTCTATTGTTATTACAGGATATGAAAATCCTCAAAAACATCAGCAAAAAATCAGGCCCTGATATGTAATTAGCTGCTAATCTCATCAATCCGGCCTCTCTGTGCCCAGTGTCGCTTCCACTAACCGTGTTTTTCTCACACCTGAGATGACCAGTCATTTTTTGCTAATCCGGGTCTTCCGAAATATGATATGTGCCGTAGCTAGTCCCAATAAGGTAAGGCAGTGCCAAATGACCTCAAATCTGAAGTATCGAGGATCCCCACCTTCATACCTCACCTCCTACCTTATAACTTACCTCCTACCTCACCTCCTACCTCACCTGCTACCTCGCCACCTACCTCGAAGCCTGGATACGAATCTACCTACCTCTGTATTTCGACACCTGTACTGACACCACTGCGGACTCCAAATCGACACCAGAATCAACACCACATTGATGTCCGAATCGACACCAAATCGACGCCAAAGCAGGAGCAAATCAACAGCGAGTTGACACCCGAATCAGCACCAAATTGATGCCCCAATCGACACCCGGATCGGCACCAGAGCAGGGTAGGCAGGCGGGCAGGCAGGTAGGCAGGCAGCTAGATTATTAAAGAGATTGCCTTAATCGATGTATGTACATATATATTAAATCCAGTATTAACAAGAACATCATTTCCAAATTTCACTATAGCGAATAAATGTAAAAACATACAAATCAGGCCATCATGCTGATCCCATGAATAAACCTTATTAAGTCTTATTTTGAAAGATACCTTAAATAGAACTTATCAAGCCCTTTAAGCCTTATAATTCTCCTAAGATCTTGAAACCACATCCTAATAAGGACCTTAAAGAACAATAAGAGAAAATCGTCAAAGAAAAGAGTTATAAGCTTAAACTCCGTCTTATTATTTTACCCGTTTTAACGCTAAGGTAAATCAATACCAACTTTAACAAATTCCTATGGGGTTATCGATTTTGATCAAATAGGCTCTACCTACACTAAACAAATTACCTGAAAAACATTGCATTTTTGATATTTCTATATAGGGAATTGAACCATTTTGATTCTTGGTTTAGCGCTAGCGGAGGTGCTGGTTCCGTACTCGATATGGTGCTGGTGGAGGTACTACAAGCGCTGGATTTGCTTCCGGTTGAGGCACCGCTGGCGGCGAAGGCGCTGATTCGGTTCTCGTTTTGGTGCTGGCGGAGGTGCTGGTTTGATGCAGGTTTGGTGCTCGATTTGGTTTAGGCGGAGGTCCAGGCGGAGGTCCAGGCGGAGGTGCTGGTGGAGGTGTTGATTTGGTGTAATGGCCTCCAGACTTGTGCTCGATCTAGTGGTGGTCGAGGCGGGGGTATAGGTGATGATTTGGCACTCGATTTGGTGCTGACGGTGGCAGAGGTGCCGGCAGAGGTGCTGGTGGAGGCGCTGGTGGAGGTGCTGGTGGAGGTGTTGGCGCTATTGGGGTTGCTGGTAGTGGCGATGGTAGTGGTGATGGTGGTGGTCGCTCCCTGCGCGTTAAAGTTCTTTCCAGGGGCGAAATGGTTGTGGCAGCATTCTACTCTCACTGTACAGTAACAGCAAATGTTAATTGAAACAATATCGGGTTTCAACTCCGAGGTAGTTGATCCTAGTATAAACCTTACCCTGTCACCTGCAGTGGTCATCTACATTTGCAATTCGATCTTATGGATCCCATCACGCAGGATACCTTGCTGTTCCACACGAGATCATCTGAGAGTTTAATGTTATTACTACAAAATAAATTTGCTATCCCGGGTTTATTGCTATCCCGAACGAAATCCCTCGAATTTTGGCAAGCCGGTGTATCGAGTTGCGACTGTATAATACTCGACAAATCAATGAGTCACTCTTGCTACCGAATATGACATACACCAACCCTAGGTAACCTAGCGTCAAGAGATATCACTCGTTCCAACCCGCTCACAGCATCTCACTCGCCAGCGCAGAGTCACAGCATCTCACTCGCCACCTCCGAGTCACACATTATCACTCGCCCGCGCCAGCTAACCGGGTGCAATTACGTGTCGAATTTGGTGTCGAGTTGGGCGTCCGATCAGTTGTCGATTAGGTATAGTTGTGTGTGAAATCAGATATCAAATCAGGCCTCGAATCAGCCGTCAATTTGGTGTTGGTGGAGGTGCCGCCGGCGGTACCGAGGGGAGGTGCTTCAGGCGTTGGTGGAAGTGTCAATCTGGTGCGACTAGGTTCTCGCCTTGGTGCTGAATTAGCCCTCGGTCTGGTACTGGCGGAGGTGGTGGTGGTGGTGGTTGTGATTTGTATGGTGCTGCGATTTGTATCGGGGTCGCAATTTTGTGGCACATTACGTTTGGATAGATCACGGCCTGCAAACCTACTACCTCCGGGGTGGAAGTGAGGCGGCATGGGCATTAAGTCAGAACCCTGGTACATTGAGGGGGGTAGAAGATAAAAGGTTCATTTGAAAAGCTTTGAAAAGAACCGAACAGGTTGTGAAACTAGCGTTGAATTTCTTACAAAACAGAAAGGTTCCACGAGTTGTTAACGACCTGGGTTATCAATATTCTTTCGTTCAGTTTACAATACATGTCTACATTGAGCGCCAAGATACAGTATTCTTGACCAATATGTCCGTGAGAGGTCGTTGCTAAATCTCCCTAATCGCAAGCAACATTTTAGCTATGGTGACCACTGCACTACACCAGGGCTACCTTACATCCACCGCAAAATCCAAGATCTTGTTTCTGGCAGTATTCCTGTAATTAAATCAAATAAAAAGGAGATAAAATGAAAAATGGTTCGCCGCAGCAGCATCACAAGATTTTTTTTTTTTTTTTTTTTGTTTAACTCATTAATTACATAGCAGCATCACAAGAGGTCACTCGGTTTGTAGAAAAGAATTTCCGTCGACTTACGCCAGCTGCTTATCCTTCTCGCGACCTCAGTCATATGTAGTGTGTGGTTGAGCAAATTTAAATAAACAGCTGGAGTCTTACGCCTTACCTCCAGAGGAATAAATTCCTGGTATAGTAATAGGACAACCCTACGGCAAAGCCGTCTATCCATTCTGTGTGCACAATATAACGCGCCGTGAGGTCCTCAGTTATATGTTATGTACCGTATACCTCTTACAGGTCGGAGTTGTACCCCAAACACTCCGACATATATCAGATCTTTGTGCTACCACACTAGGTATTAGGTATTACGACTTACCAAAGGTCGTGGGACAAAAACAGGCTTCTTTGTAGTAATTTCTCAATCCCAACTGACACAAAGAGACTATAAATACGGCAAATGATAAAAATGAATAAAGGATTCTCGGGTAAACTTTCATCCTGTATCGTCGTTCGTCGGTGGCTTGATTCGGTGGCCTGTCGCTGCGGTGCTTATTTCCGTTGCGTTCCATCATATTGGACAGCCCGCAATTGTAATAGCTGTCTTTCTGAGCCGCGACCTGATGTTAAGGGACGGATCGAAACTTAATACCCTCCTGCAAACCTTAAATTCCCTGTGCTACTGAACTCATATCCGGGTACTGATGGGCAAGAGACAGGTGGCACGAGCGCTGACACCCACGAGCCCAAGTTAGATCGGAGCAATATCTAAAGAATGGTGCTGGTGAGAGTGTAGGTACACACATATAGCTCCAGCACCCAGGCACAGGCGCTAGTACATCTTTGAGAACGTCACAGAGCTCCTTTCGGAATTTAATCAGGCGCCATTCCGGTTTTCTCCAGCGCGGCTTATCTTGTTTCCCGCCTGTTTTACCTCCCCCACCGTGAATTAATGAACTAGATCAAAAAGAAATATCCCCCTCCCGCCAAAGATGACAATTGGGAATATTAACAGGTTCGTACAGACTATCAGGGAGTGTTGTGAGTTCCTAAAATCTACGACAGTTCAGGGATACTCCCCAGAGTATTTGACATTCTACAGATATCCAATGTGCTGTTGGTAAGAATTTGAGATCATTTATTGGAAAGTAAGTAGGATAAGAAGGGAAGAGAAGTCGATACAGCCATATAATATCGACTAGGGCGAACCCATGGAGATTATGTTCTGACCAATACACTGGAAGTACTAATACACCGAACGTTCTGCCTGTGGCTCGCGGTTTTGCAAGTAATAAGTTAGTATTGCCCTACTGGTAATCTATCAGGTGAGCGTTCAGTATATCCCATGACCCGTAGCTTAGTTTTGACACTTTGGTTACAACTCTCTCCTGTTACCCACCACTCATGAAATTATGCAATCTTGAACTCCGCGCGTTATGAACCATGTTGATGAGATCTGAGGTTGATTAGAGAACATATGGTCAACAACCAGGCACCGTTGCTTATTGGAGAGGGCTTCAAAGCCCTCTGCTACGGGTCAAGGGATAGGGTAAGAAAAGTGATGTTGGTAACAGATAACTAGTTTTGTATGTCCGGCAATCATTGTTCGCAAACTTGAGAACCCCGAATTGTTGTTGAAGCTTGATAGCAGTAATTAAAGAATCTATATCTTCCTGTGTTCTATCCTCTAACTCGGCGAAAGGGTTTTGTAAATTGAAAACCATGGATCACGTAGCCTATTGGGTAACGTTAGTGGTATATACATAGAAGCAGCCCCCTTAAAGCATGATGGAAAACCACTCTTTTCCTATCTCATATATAAACGTTCATCTTATAGGCTGTACGTCTGATAAATGGGTAGAGCCCTGCTTATGGGCGAGACCATGTAACGATAATCAAGAACTCCGCTCAGCTGTCATACACTTCAGCACCTCACATTATTCCCAAATAATCAGTGCGACCCTATAAATATTCCCCAACTGTCTTATCGAAACCGAAATATGGTGCGCATACTCTCAAAGGTGACACGGTGACATATGGACGTGAAACAATTGTGGCTGCAATAGGGCCTCATGGGCTAGTAAGAGGGCCTATTTCTAGCCCTTCTGCTGCATCACTGCCATGGCCTGATCAGGTTTGCTTTTTTAAGGGTATAGATGGGTATCCCCTGGATGTATGAGACATTGGGAAAATCTCTCTCATGCATTAGCGTGGCCTATCCAGGAAATGATTAACTGAGGTAATGCGGCGAACTGCGAACTTTATGGCACCGTTAAGTATTCTAAAAACCGACAAAAGCAGCAAACTCCTTACCCGGACGTTTTCTCACCCAAATTCAAGATCACATGACGTTTATGCATGAGAGAGATTTTCCCAATGTCTCATACATCCAGGGGATAATACTGTTCCACTTTGTTCAGTCTTGGCGCTTTTTGCATACTAAAATACAGAATTTCAAGCTTGAATAAGTTTTTAACCAGGAGAGATATCAAGGATCTGGTTGGTAAAATTATTCTTCATTACTAGTACATCAATTTCACCAACCGGATTTTTCATAATTTGCTTTGTTACAATTAATTAACCTCGAACTCGCCCCAATTTTTTGACCATTATGATTGGGCGCACGATATCCCTAAATCGACAACTTCCCATTTCGACTATAGCAGGCACATGTGGTGATTGCCAGCGACGTACCGGTGTTGTCTATGGTACTGGCGGCGGTAGCCGGTGAAGTTACCTTTCCTACTAGTAGTCGCCGCTAAGATTCGGTCCGGGAAATTTATCCCCGCATATGGCCGTTAGTCACAGAATATCACTCGCATACCGAGTGATGTAGTATGACTCGGATCCCTGCGGGGGTGCTGATAGCGGAGGTGCGATTTCCTCCTTGATTGGGTGCAGGGAGGTGAGATTCTGGCGAAGGTGCTGCTGGCGGAAGCGCCTGCTGAGGCGGTGGTGAACACGCTAGTAGAGGTACAGGCACGGGCGGTGGTTGAGGTGCTAGTGCCAGCGCTGGCCGAGACGTTGACGTACGTGACAGGTTCTGTGCTGCTGTGGTTTTACTGAGTTGTGTCTAAATCAGCGGTGTTGGTGTAACCCTGGGTGCTACGGCGCAGACGTAGACGTAGATGTAACGCTGCGTTGGTCCTCAACGCTGGAGCAGCATACTGGTAGAAGGGAAAGAAGTGTCTACGCCGTATCATGATGAGATCTCCGGTGCGGCGGTGTTGTTGGGGGACGTGCACACGGTCTGAATGTGGTAGGTGCTGGTGCGACGCCGGCGCAGGCGCAGACTGTGGCGGTGGCGGTGGCGGTGGTGGTCGTGGTGGTTGTGGTTGTGGCGGTGGCAGAAACATTGTCATGACGGCTTATTCTGTGCGGCAGCATTGCTGGTGGCCGCTCCGAGGGCATCATTCCCCTAGCCACCGGATATCACTCTCTTTCCCGGGTCACCGTCTATCACTCGCATAGGTTGACGAAGTGGTGTAGGCGGTGGAGTAGCTCATTTGGTGCTGCTGGCGTAGCTGCTGCAGGCAGTGAATTTTCTGCAGGTGGAGGTGCTGTAGGTGGAGACGGCGGTGTAGGTGTCAAATTAGGCTTGATTTGGTACTTGGCTTGGTACTGGATTTTGTCCTGCCGGCACTCAATTTGGTGCTCGACTTGGTCAAGTTGGGTGTTGTTTTGTGCTTGGCTTGGTGCTTAATTTCGTGGTGCTGGTGGAGGCGGAGGCGGAGGTGGGGGTGGGGGTGGGGGTTCTGCTGCCGCGGTTGAGGCTCTTACTCAGGCGGTGCGGCTCTGCTCGGCTCGGCTGCAGCCGATGCTGCGAAAGCGCTGTGGTTGCTGCAGGTGGTGTGGCTGCAGGGGGTGCGGCCACATGTGGTGTGGCTGCAGGTGCAGAGCTGCAGGCTGTAGATCTGTGATTGAAGCTAGAGATCTCCAAGATCATCCTGCAGGGAGGGGCGGTGGCTGCCGTGGAGGTGGGATGCCACCGTCGGTTGTGCAGTATGCACCTTAAAACCGAGAACATCGATTGATTGGATCGGCGCCATGCATGGTAACTAAAAGTGGCTAGATAGTGCCTCGGGTTCTCAAAGAGATCTTTGGTGCAGTTCGAAATGATCAAGTGTGAAAAAGTGTCAAATTGCGGTGGAGGAGGTTGCGTTGCGAAATCTGGGGGATACACCCCTCAAATCCATGCTTGGTCGTCCCTTTACTACAAATTCGATCTTTTGCAAGCATTTGCAGCCCAGTCGAAAATAAAATTTACTATTTAGGGTTCTTCACACATACCATGAACACCCTGCACATACGATTCAATCTCTGATACCGGTATGTAAAACGTTCTATCCTAAACCTGAGCTAACCCTAACACCATAACTAACCCTAATTAACCCTAGCGCGGTTTGTGCGATATCGTTTCGAGATGGCGGTGAGCTCTCCAGGAACGGTATTTTTCCTAGGGGATGAGGCAGGCGACATTTAAATCTTCTGTATCTCCTTGGCGTGGTTGGCATAAAAAGCACTCGGATGCCATCTTATATACGCGACATACCACTCGTATTGATCCAACCCCGCCGTAGGATACGATAGGTTTGATACTATGGCCATGAGACTACAGGCATTGCTCTGCCCAGGTGGAGGGTACAAACCTGTCTCTAACTGATCTTTTGGCGAAATGAAGTTGTAGAGCGGCGAGATTAGCCTCAACTGTTAGCCGGGATATTTGATTTCTGGGGTCAACAGGTTATTCTTGGCAGTTTTTTGCTCCATAGATAATATCACAGGCATGTCTACTTGCCGCCAGCATCCGAAAATCTCCAATATATAGTTGGGCGACAAACTTTCTCATGATTTCGATGACAACCAACGAACTGCCCTCCAACATCAACAAGGCCAACTTCACATGTGAATAACCTATCGACTAATGTAGTTATGAGTGAGATAATTATATATATGCAAGCCCGGAGATACTGGAATTGATTAGTACATCGCATACCACACTTCTGCGTTTATTACTGCCCTCACCCTTTGAACCATTGATTCTTCCAATTTCTCAAGAATGCGACCATGTTGTAGCTTGCAACAATGGATGAATGCATCAGTCTTTTTTTTTGTGCAACTAATTACTTACATGCAGACCCTAGTCTATGGTAATATCGCACTGCACCCGAACGACCCGTTCTCAACTGCCGCCTCGCACAAGTATCAGTACCAATGAAAGTGAACAAACTCAAGCATCCTCAATCATTCAGTCTGTCTTTCTCCCTCTTTGTCCTTAAGCCCGCCCCACTCTCCTTTCGCCTCCCTTTTCTCCTCCTCTCTGTCCTCGTTCCTTTCTTCTCTTTTGTGTCTCTATTTTGCAAACTCCCTCTAGATTGCGAGCGCGGTTTCTATACCTAGTTCGGTCAATAAGCGTCTCGATGGTTGTATGTTTCGTAACTTAATTTCTGGCATCGGTTGTTACTCCCCATTCCATCAATATGTGGGCGGCGGAACAGTGATAGTAACAGTAACAGTAAATTTAGTGATGGGCACGAGCGGGCTCGAGACGATCCCGGCGTAGAGCTCGAGCCGGCTCGGATTGTGAAGTCAAAGGATCGAGCCTATACTATCCTACCTAAAAGTACCTCAAAGTATGTCGGTATATAAAAATGGTTCTATAAGGATGAATAATGAGGGGCATACCTTTATATATGTCACGCAGCCATAATATGCTACTACCGTTCGTAATGCTTTCTCAGGCCCAGCCTAGGCATGAGCTTCTTTGGATATGGGTACGAGCTGACTCGGGCTCGTCGGTAAGAGAGCTCGAGTTGTTCGAGCCTAAACCCCGAGCTCAAAGGTTGATATATGTCAATATGTAATCATAGACAGAGTGTTCTAGGCCTGGCATTTTTGTATAAATATGGGCTGTATATACCTCTGTATTTCTGTCAAATAAGCCGATTAAGAAAAGTCACAAGCTTCCGCATTTCTTATTATTTCTTCCATTTATTTCTAACAAGCAACCCGTCGAGAATCCGAGTGATATTCTGTGGCTAATGGTATTAATTGATTTTTTTCTTTTTTTTTTCATCAATTGCATGTAACCTTTCGATTATGGCATTATGGAATTAGTTATCGCGAGTTAGGGTTATGGGTAGACTCAGGGAGGGCGTTGTACAGTGCCACCGGTAGCAGGTGCGCTCTCCAAATAGCCGTATAGTCGCCCCAGCAGCAGCAGCAGCACTGTGAAAGGCACCTGCAGTACAGTCACTACAGTCCCGGGAACCCACTTCAGCAGTAGACACCCTACTGATTCGAGCTTTAAATCATGACCAAATCGAGCATCAAGTTGGAACTCATGCTGTTCAGCGCTGACGGAAGTGTTGCTTTGTTGTTGAGTTGGTACAGGCGGCGGTAGATGCGACGGTTTGGTACTTGGTTTGGTACGTGATTTGCAGCTTCAAACGGTGTTTGGTACGGTGCTCGAAATAGTTTCTGAGCAGCTGCCTGACTGTGTGCCCGAGCAGATGTCTATGCGTAATCAACCCATCAGCGCGCGGGCGAAAAGTGGGGCCAGCAGGAGAGAGATGGAATACGCGGGAGAAGGTTGGGGGTAGATATGGTGCTTGATATTTGTGCCTAGCAAGTGTCGATGTGGTGCTTGGTGGGGTTCTAGAGTTGATGTAGATTTGGTGAAGGAGGTGGTTTAGGCGGAGATGCGGGTGCAAGCGGCCGGGCACGCGCTCAACTCTATCTGTGGTAAGCGCTAGTTTGGTGCCTAAGTTGGTGCAGATCCGGTTCAGATTCAGTGCGGGTTTAGACGTCGATTTACTATAGGCGGAGGTGCTCGATTGAGAGAAATTGCGATATCCTGATTCGAGTACGTGAATTGTGATCACGGAGTGAAAGTGTCGATACTCGTAGAGAATCATTATCAATACAAGTATGCAAGCCACAATTATATACACTTCAACAATTGCCTCCAATGGATACTTGGCGTTTTTTGCTCCAGACCTCCAGGGCCTTGCTATTACTTGGTTTCCGGTAGTTCCCGGGAGTCAAATATAGAACCAGATGCTATTACCACTGATCAGCATACACAGTATCTAGTGAGAGTAAGAATGCAGCCCCCATAGAACATGAATTTATTCCGCAATCAATACGATCGCTAAATTCCTGAGTGTTTTCTCGAAGTTCAATTTTCATCTGAATGTGATAACAAAGTAGTCTGCATAAAAAAGGACTCTCATTTGGTTATGTAGTAGCAGTTGGAAGAATTGGAGGTTAGATTTCATGGTTAAACCCGCAGCCGGAAGTCAAATACACAGGTGGACCTATACTCGCATAACTAGTTAATGCCAAGTCTGCCAAAAAGACTCCCGACCTCCTAGCGCAAAGTGTCTAATTACATGTTGACTTGGCGCTGGCTTTGGCGCTGCGCGGCGGAGGCGCTGCCAGTGCCCGATGTGGTGCTGATGGAACCGGCGGTGGCGGAGGTGCTGGCTTAGGTGCTGGTGCTGGCGCTGGTGAGGGGGTGCGTCAGAGCATGAGGGTGGTGGCCAAGATGACAGGTAGCTGGAACCACAGACGCCAGCCGTTTGTGAGGGGTGCATCCGGACTTGGTAGAGAGCGTAGAATTCCTTTTGTATGGGGACCCGCAATCAGACGCTAGCGTGGAGCTCTGTGTGGAGCTCTGTGTAACGCTCGCCAACCTGGAGATTTTGGCTTTGGCAACTCCGGATTGGTAAAACGTGAAGGGTGGCCACTTAGCTAGCTTGAGCAGAACGGAAACACACATCCCAATTCCCAATTGCGATCAGGAATGAACAAGGCTTTATGTAGTACGATTCTGGCTATCAAATCTAATATATGCAAGAGGGCACTCCTCTAGGTCAAATGTGAAAGAAAGTACATGAGCTAGAAACAGAGCAATTTGGAGATTCGGCTACATCCCATACAAATATGTAGTCTTAGCGTGTTTTTGCCAACTCAACACAATGAAACCAACGCAGCTCATTCAAGAGGAATAATAGTTTAATTTTGAGCTGATTGGGCAATTCCTGACATGCAAAAACCACTTCTCCAATTCTCGGGGATTATTCATGATAATTAGTGGTCTAGGGCCACATTGAAAAATAGCATTTGTGGTGTAAAATGTGTGCCAGCCTTCACGCTTTACTTCGCGCTGTACAGTCCGTCGGTAGTGATCTCCTATGTGTGGTGGTTGTAGACGTGTAATGGGTCAATCATAGGGTAACCGTAGCTGCCTGAGAGCTTACCGTTTCAATTAGATCTAGTCGGGTCAACCTATGCGTTGATTCGAGTGTTAGTTAGGGTCTACGTAGTGTGTGTGTGGATCGGTGTGAAACAACGCCCAGATATAGGAGTATGGTTTTAGGGAGGTTGACAAATCAAGGCTACTCTATAAATGGAGTATCCCGCGAGAGCACAGTCTCTATATCCCATCTCTACAGATGGTGGGGGCAGAAACACTCACCCGTAACCCTAATTGTCAATAAAGTATATTGTCAGTCTCAGAATATCACTCGCATTCATCAGATTCATGCAATATCACTCGGATCTTCCCGGGGCGTGGGGGTTGCTGGTGCGGGAGATAACTACCTGAAGTTGGCTGCGGACTCGGAGCCTGATTTAGTGTTCGATTAAATGCCGGCGGAGCTGCTGCTGCAGGCGATGGAGTCGCAGAATAAGTGGTTGATTTTGTGGAGGGTAGTGAATTACCAGCAATTACCTGCAATTACATTATGATTTGGTGCTTGATTTGGCGGAGGCGGCGGTCGACTATCTGCCAATGTGGTACTGCACTTGGTTCAGGTGGTAAAGGAGGTTGTGGCGATGCAGGCAGTGGTTGAGGGATTGACGTGACGGGCTCTGCGCTCCGACGGAGTTGCAGGGTCTACCCCGTTGCAAGGGGTGGGTCTACGTCTGCGTAGGCGTAGAGGTTTCACCGCTGCATTCTGGTACAGGAGGTTCTTTTTTCCTTTTTGTGTTTCATGTATTTTATCATTCCTAGGTACAAAACCCTGCATGCAATCAAAAACCATGGGGTAAAAACCCCTCTCCCCATCCTAAGGAAATCAAAGCCGTCCCTAGAACGTAGCAAGGAGACCAAACAAAACCATCAAAGTTCAAATGTGTAGAAACAAAACACTCATAAAATCAAATCGAATTTAGCAAAGAAAAGTGACAAAGGGAAGCTAGCGGTCCAGTGTTTCTGGTACAGGAAGTAACTAGTTCCTTGATATACATATATCTATGAGACTCTAAGAATCCAGTACGGTAAAGCGGATCCTAGGAATTCAGGAATCACGAGCACAGAGAAGCGCAAGAGCACATGTACGAACCATTTCTCTATAGCGAGATTTTGAAACATATGCATCAAACCACACACCTGGGTAGTAGAGTACCGCGTAACCAACCAAACCAGCCACCCACGGTCCCTTCGCACACCCCATCATTCAAAGTGTGAGTGGCACTAATCCGTCGTCTTGGTTGGGAACGCTAAGTGATATCAGTCAGCAAACTTCGTCCACGTATCGTGAGTGCAATACAATATACGATAGAGTTCGCAGCTGTGGATGTACCAACTGAGTATCTCCTCTTCCTGCTCGGCTCCTCTCTCGGGCACTGATCGCCTCTCTCATTGCCGGGGCGGGGCTCCTCGTCGGGTTGCCGCCCCTCCGCTCCCGGATCTGCCGTCGGCACATGGTTGATGGAGCGGTATCCAATACATCGATCAATGGACGGTTTTATATCGGCGCTCGATCGCTGGCTATTCATAGCCACATCCACGAGTGTTTGATGGTTGCTGTCCTTGTCGGCGCCGGCATCCAAGAGCAGAGCCAGGACCCACTTGCTGCCTGATTGTGTAGCCAGAGATAGTGGGCTTGCTTGATCATTGTTAAGAGTGTTTACATTGGCCCCTACGGAAATCAACGTCTGGACCACATCCTCATATTCGTCACAGTTCAAGGTCTCAACCAAGAGATACTGGAGCGGCGTGTTTCCATGGATGTCCCTAGCGTGCACAACCGCACCGCTCTCTACCAGATATTCGACCTTGGCCATGGCGACGTAGCGGTTCGAAGACATCACTGCGTAGTGTAATGGTGTTCTCCGGTTCCCGTCGCGCGCGTTCGTGTCGGCCCCGGCATCCGACAGCAGAGCGAGCGTATTCATGATGTCTGTCCACCTATCAAGAAACGAACTGAAACTCTCATATTCCTTCCCGCCCCCAGCAGCATGATGCATTGCTGACATCTGGTTGGTGTCCCGCGAATTATTGTCCGCGCCCGAGTCCAACAGCAGGCGCACCATGCACCTATCCGCCGGCGCGGGCCGCAAGGTGGAGCGGTGTCGTCTGGCAGTTGTCCCGCGCATCCAGGTACGCACCCGACTCTAGCAGCAGCTGCACCATGCCCGTATCCCCTGAGCCCACCGCAAGGTGGAGCGGTGTTTGTTGGTTGGTGTCCAGCGCATTCACTTCCGCGCCCGATTCCAGCAGCAGCCCAACCACGCCCATATTCCTCATGCCCGCCGCAAGGTGCAGCGGTATTTTCTGGTTGGTGTCCCGCGCATTCACTTCCGCGCCCGATTCCAGCAGCAGCTTAACCACGCCCATATTGCTCCTGCCCGCCGCAAGGTGGAGCGGTGATTTCTGCTTCCAGCCCGCCGCAAGGTGGAGCGGTGTGTTCTGGTTGGTGTCCCGTGCATTCACTTCCGCGCCCGATTCCAGCAGCAGCTTCACCACGCCCGTATCCCTGTTGCTTGCAGCAAGGTGGAGCGGTGTCGTCAGGCTCTTGTCCCGCGCATTCACTTCCGCGCCCGATTCCAGCAGCAACTTAACCACGCCCGTATTGCTCCTGCCCGCCGCAAGGTGGAGCGGTGTGTTCTGGTTGCTGTACCACATATTCACTTCCGCGCCCGATTCCAGCAGCATCTTCACCACGCCCGTATCCCTCCAGCCCACCGCAAGGTGGAGCGGTGTTTCTTGGTTGGTGTCCAGCGCATTCATTTCAGCGCCCGATTCCAGCAGCAGCTTCACCACGCTCGTATCCCTGTTGCTTGCAGCAAGGTGGAGCGGTGTCGTCAGGCTCTTGTCCCGCACATTCACTTCCGCGCCTGATTCCAGCAGCAGCTTCGCCGCGCCCGTATCCCTCCTGCCCGCCGCAAGGTGGAGCGGAGTTCTCTGGTTGGTGTCCAGCGCATTCACGTTCGCGCCCTTCCCTAGCAGGAACTTGACAAGACCGTGGTTACCGGTGCAAGCGGCATTTTGTAGCATTGTCCTCCCCCTAAACTCATACTCTACGTCCAGCCCAAACTCAAACAGCAGCTCCAGCATATCAACGTTCGTGGTCATCTCACCCAGAGACCCTGTCATTGCCCTCCCCGGATCTGCAACCCTACTGAGCAGCAGCCGAGCTGCATCTATCGAGCTCGTTTCGATTGCGGGCTGTTTCGCCCCAATGGCCTTTTGCTTCCGGATCAACACCGTCATCGAGCCAGAACCGGACCATCTCTACCAGATTCTCCGCAGCAGCTACATGCAGTGGGTTACTGCCTTTCGGTATCTGGCGTCTCAGGTTGCCGCCGTCCTGTTGAGGTTCCAGCAGGCCATTGACTAGGCGGATACTCCCCCATGCTGTCGCTGCGTGTAAGGCGTACGTATACACTTTATTGCTGATCTTAGGGGACGCCGATAAGTAGATTGGTTTTATCACGCTTAGATATTGTAGTAGGTTCCTGTCCCGCAGGAACTGGAGCAGGGTCTCTGTGGGAGCGATCTGATGGCAGACTTGCATGTGCTTGTGTAGGTTGCCCCAGATGTACTCAAAAAGACGATCCTGCGTTCTACTAGTGCCGCCCTGCTGACATTCAAAGGCCTCGCTAGACCTCAGTTCTTTTTCTGTGAAGCTAAACTGCACAAAGGCCAGGCAGCCGAGAGCAACTGTAAGATGGAGTTTCGCTAATCCTCCAATTGCACTGGTCCCTTCGAGGTACTCGTGCACCGAGTAATGGGCAAGCCTCATGGTATGGCTGTTGTGGTCGACGATCACTAGCCCACGGCACGCGTCCAAGATCGATGCCTCGTCTGGCATCACATCGTTGAGAAGGCTATGGAGAAAACCGTAATTGGGAATATCTCCATGCAGCTGCCCGCAGCCTTCTTCGTCCATCGCAAGAGCCATACGAAGTTCGTCAACGCTGAGTGGACGATGGGCGGTTAGAAGCCAAGCCAGGGCTTTTAGGGCGAGCGCCACACGACCCTTGTGCTGTGCCCGGATACTATCGACTGCTCTACGGTAGGTTCCATCCAGTGCGCTCTCCGTCCCGAGCGTTGAGCTTATGCTGCCTAGCGCGTGGCGGATTTCTCTTGCCGTCGGGTATTGGCATAAGTCTTCAATATAGAAATGCACAAGTAG
This sequence comes from Morchella sp. 2018-W38C, assembly GCA_024713705.1. Lineage (NCBI taxonomy): Eukaryota > Fungi > Ascomycota > Pezizomycetes > Pezizales > Morchellaceae > Morchella > Morchella sp. 2018-W38C. The sequence goes on along the minus strand of JAMJEX010000026.1, from coordinate 445,262 downwards.
GAACCTGTCATGATAGTTTAGTCCAAATTCAAACTGGAGAGTACCACGCCAGCCCCGGGTGAGCTACAGTGATGTTGGGGTTCATGATCGATGCTGTGGCAACTTACATTCCCCTGCATGCGTCGACAAGTTTAGAAACGACTGCTGTTCTGAGATCGCCTGTGATCAGGCGCCGAGCTTTAATGTGTTCTTGAATTGTTTCCTCAATGTATATAATGACATCCTCTTCCTTGGCCGCTAGGTCTAATCTTTGAACGTTTCTATTGAGTTCGCTGGGATTGAGCGAGATCGCAATATCCTCAGGGTAAGGACGGCTCGTGAGGAAGATTCTCGACCCGCTACCGGCAATCCAATGGATTAATGGCAGCAGGTCTTTGCGTATACCCTCTTGACATTCATCCAATGCATCAAAGACAAAAAAGATCTCCGCGAATAGTTTAAGACTGGCAAGAAGTGCATCTTGCAAGTCTTTTAGGTGCGGCGTGCTGCCTGCCGCCACGTTGCTATTGTACAGCGATTGAACCGACTGAGGAATGGGAGCGGTCAGTGCTTGAGGTATACTTATGAGTTGCTTGATGAGGCTGCGGAGAATCGTAACTGGCAATTGTTGACTCTGATCCTGATAGTCAAAATAAATGTAGGCCAACCCGGTATTTCTAGTCGCACGTGACCGGTTACCGAGCACGTCGACCACAAGTGAGCTGGTAAAAAATGTCAGTTGAATCGAGAGATCGTGGGTAGGGGGTTAATACCACAGGAAGGTCTTCCCGGCACCAGCTACACCACTGTTAGTTGATATAATAATGCATATAACCTGGGAAAAACAGGAGGCGTAAAGGCAGATGTGTAATCGGATATCGACAGACAAGAACTATCAGGAAAGGACCAGTAGTCAACTTACGAATCCCACAGCCCCAAAGAATCCGAGGCCCCGAGTTATCCTTCCAAGATGTGAATGTGTTATCAGCCAGGAGCCAACCACCAGTGTTCTCCCGCCTTTTACCGCTTATGTCGATGTGCTTCTCATCCACCACCCCGGGATATAACCATTTGCATATTTTTATTCTTTCTTCACATGGAGCTGCGGTCCCGTTAATACCCATGAAGCCGGGGGAAGACGCCTTCACATATTATTTAGAATCCCCAAACGTACCTTTTGGTTCTGCTAGTGCCATTGATCCCGCAATGTCTAGCAGCTTACGACGAATGATTTGATAACCGGGATCGGAATGGCTTGTGAACTTCACAATTGAAGAATGATCGGCATCGATTGGAAAGTGTTGACCATTTTCGGCCGCATGTCGAACTGATTCCTCGGTAACCATTCGGACATAGGGCCCACATCTTTTCCATACACCAGGGTTCACCTCCTAGAGCGAAGAATAATTAATTAGCCTCTAGCCGGATCTCAAACATCATCAGGCAGCGGCAGAGTGAAGGATACCTTGACCGTCATGGTGTCTTTTGTCTCGTAAAACGATATGATTCTGGAGCCCATTCCCTTAGGATTGACCTGGTGGCCAAAGGATCGGTCAAGGGTACGAAGGAATTGGCTGTTTCCGTATAGGTCCCGAACCAAATTCTGGTTAGGCTGGCCATGCACCATACATACCAAACGAGCGTCTGCAAGACCTTTGTGCGGTACGCTGAAAAAGAGGACACCATCACACCGCCTTAAGATACTCTCCCGGTCGCGGTCGCCGAAGCTCTCGATGATTGCCTACATCTGTTCAGCGGAAGTGCTTTATATTTATATGGGTGAGCAGAATGTCGACTCGCCTCTTTAATCACCAAACCACCGAGACTGTGCCCAATCAGAATTAATGGCCGAGAGGAATCCTATGTAGATTAAGTATCCATATGTGAGGTTTATGGGCGTTGTCGTGTCACACTTACCCTACTCCGAGCTGCCTCGACCGCTTCCATGAATTGTATGGCGAAATGATTTATCCCAGCACTCGAGTGACTCCCTTTGAGTTCTGTATCGTAACCATAGGTTAAGATCCTTGCCCTGTGACCGTTATCTTCCATGTCACTGGGGAGAAAGTCTCGGAGCCACATCTCGGACCTCCCCCGTGACCTCCACGAACCAAAGGCGTGCCCAGCTAGCCCCGTCACAGCGATAATACTAAAGGCAGAATTAGCTCCAGTCACGCGAATACCATAGCACACACAAAGATAGTACGTACTCAACTGTCGCGTCTTTAGGATTGTTGAGCGGTGTGAGTCCGCGAAAATGGGTGTCCACCGTCCCTTTAAATGCAGTACCAAGTGGTCCCAGGTTCACAAGCGAGCTAGAGGGAACATGATCTAATCTGGAGAATGTCACAGTCGCTACCTGAAAACGTTGAATGTTTTCACCGGAGGCATCAGGTGCCAGTGATATATAGGGATTGCCAGCGCCGTCTTCTGCGATGGTGCCGAGCGGGTTATCTAGGTCTCCAAGGTACCGATGAAGTGCAGTACTGGAAATAGAAAGTGGGATGTTGGAAATTCGGACCGTTTTATTCTCTCCGATTGCTGAAAGGGCGCAAGCCGCTGCTGCTGCCTCCATACTTGGCTTCCGCAAAGGTTGATTCCGGGATTTGTATGTAAGTGTTCTTCGTTTCTGAATGTATAGTAAGGTGATGATGGTTTAGCATCAACTGCGGGGTTCGCAGCCGTGTGTTGTTAGCGTTGCGATGCGGCTCCGAACTCTGCTGCATGCCGTGATTAGCAGACTCTGCCACGGTGAAAAAATGCATTACCCATATAGGTCGTTTGTTAGATGTACTGATTGATGCATAACACGCCGAGACCTATGTTAATCGTCTCTCTGATGACTTTACTGAAACATTTACAGAAGCTAAAATTGTCGGTAACATTGAAGGGAAAGTCGTATGGTACCGGTACTAGCCGCTTGGCAGCAAAGTAAATGAATCAGGAAGTGGTTATTGAAAGTCGTCACTACATGCAATTACTTCCCTACAACATGATTACAGTTCTTTGAATAAATATTTTGGCGTAGGTGATAATACTTTGATTGGATACTCGGAACTGTTAGAGTTAAATGCTCCACTATCGGCACGAGATCCATATGGTGTAAAGTTATCAGTACAATCGTAGCTAGTGACCGCCACCTCCATTTTTTTGTCTGTGACTAAAATCATCAGTGAAATCGTTAGTCATGCTCAAATGGCTGGACCTCGATAATGCATTAAGTGGGATTGGGGTGCATTAACGCGACGCATTAACGCAATGCAGTATGGGATGCATCAAGGTCATGGATTATTAAGATTACGAGTAGTATGTATCGACAACACCCCCCCCCCCCCTTCCCCGCGATGCATCTACGGGCGATTTTCACTGATGCGATGTTTGAAGTGATGGAGAGATATATCTTCTGCGTTGAGAAAGAAAATAACCTTCGAACTCTTACTGGTGGAAGGACTATTATCGATACTACACTGCTTGAGGCTGAAACGGGCATTATAGATGCATCATTCGTTCAATGCCATCCACTTTGCATGTCAGGAGTTCTGTGACTACATTAATGCATGCAATAGATCCTTGTTACTCCATGGGAACGGAAATACCACTTACGGCTCCAACCGGTTAACGGCAGAGTCAAGACTGAACATCAATTGCAGAGTGTACTGATTGTATATTAGGCTGCCTGTTCCACGGCTAAACATGAAGGGCGAAACCACTAAGATCAGGCGGTGGAGGCGCCGATTTGGTGCCTGACTTGGTGCTTGAAATAGTGCTCGAAACGCTGTCGAGCAGGTACTTGGCTAGGTGCTCAATTAGGTGTCTGCTGGCTGTAGATTTGGCAAGATGCAATGCGCGGGAGAGAAACAAAGCGCACAGGAGAAAAATGGTAGTGCCATCTTCAAATGGGAGGTCATGGCACGAGTGATATTGTATGATGAATTGTCCCCGTTTATTTGTGGGTGGAAAAGAGTGAGGACATTACCAGTCCACAGCTGCACGGTGGATGGGCATGTTCAGTGTTGTGAGTACTAATTCAAGCGTGTATCGCTGCGGCCAGCTCCTGGCTGGCTGTGAGTGCCAAAAGCGGGCAACCGTGGCCCGTCGCGTTGACGTTAGCCACAGTCAGCCCGCTGCGTGGCTGGCATACCGGCTACAAGCACAAATGACCGAAGTTACACTCACCGATTCTTACATTCTTTCGAAAGATAACGATCTCCCATACTTAAGTATATACCGTATTTCCCATTCCTTATTACGTTTTACCCTTATCTACTTTCATTCAATTTTCACGTCGCTCATAACGTTCCCCATCCTGCTTCCAGATGCTGATCGACACGTCTTGCCTCAATAGATCCCTTGAAATAGCTAGCTTTTGTCGCTGTTTCCATCGCAGAAGTTCACTCAGCATATCTTGGCGCTGGGAATCCCAGCGTCAGTCAATAATATTTTTAAGGCAAAGGAAAGAGTGCAGTAGAAACTAATTTGTGAACATGAATAACAAATAGCGCTTCTTATACCCGGCGCGGTTCGATAAAACCCTAGGGTACAATTTCGAGATGGTAAACTACCTGTTATATGGGGGGACGAGGATATCGGCCCACTGTGTCCTTTTAGCATGATTCGGAATGAAATCAGAAACAATAGTAGAGGTGATTGGATATACAATGATAATGGGGTGATGAATCATATATCCTGTGATATTAGTTGAAACGATACTGATACTGTGTACAAACGGATAATATAGCTGTAACCGTGATTGAACCCGCATCATTGTAAGTTTCCAATTAAAGCTGCACCATCAATACTATAGGGGAAGATACTGAATATGAGTTCTATCATTAACCGATGAGACGTAGCAGCCCGGTTTGGAAACAGATATGTCCCATGAAAAATGATGCAATATTCCGTCTCATTGTATGATTCATCTACGATCCAAAGTCATGAGAGCATTATGATGATATGATGTAAACAAAACTAGCAGTGGCTACCTCGCGACCGCGATGTCTCCTTCTGTCCCAACCTCATGTAGTATTTAGGCATCTCAAGTAGTCAATTAGTTTTGCCTTAGCTAGCCCATGGCCAGTTCTCAGCCATGCCGATTAAATGCCCAAATCGTGTTATAGATCTCCATTTCTTTCCATTGATTATCAGGTTTCTCTACTCTTTCAGCTCCAGTGCGAGGTCCAATTGCCGCTCCGGTGTCAGCTCCAATCCACGCTCTAATGCCAGCTCCAATAGATGTCACCTCCAATGTATTTCAGATCCAATGTCAGCGCCAATGCCAGGTCTAAATCCAGTGCCCGCCCCTATGCCGGCTCCAATACCTGCCAGCTCCATCATATGTCAGCACCAATGCTAGCTCTGAGACCAATGCCCGCCCGAACGCCAGCTCCAATGCCAGCTCCGAGTCCAATGCCAGCTCCAATATATGCCAGCTCCGATTCCAGCGCCAATGCGAGATCTGAAACAAATGTCCTCCCTAATTCCAGCTCCAATGCCAACTCTGAATGCATTGCCCATCCCGTGCGAGCCCCAATGCCAATCCCAGCTCCGAGTCCAATGCTCGCTCCGGTGCCAGCTTCAATGCCGGCTCTGGGGCCAGCTGAATGCCAGCTCTGAGTCCAATGCCGCCCCCATTTCAACTCCAATGGCGGGCGCAATACAACCTCCATCCGGAGATTGATCGGGAATCATCCCCTGTGTCAGGACTGTAGACGCATACTCAATCAGTGCATCCCCTCTGCCCAAGCAGGAGTGGGTAATTAGATATCAAGTCAGGTAGCCATTATCGGATCACGAGATGCTGATCATGATCATTATACCGCCATTCGGAGCGGGAAACAACAAGAACAGCACCGCAGTAAGCTGGACATACCTGAATTCTTTCCCGTTTCACTTGCTATCGGGAAGAATATAATCCATAAAGATTTATCAAGCTAAGCTAAACATGACAGAATGATTATTGGACTGATGAATATGAGAATTACATGTATCCGGTATATATCATTTTCATTTCTCTAAAATCTAGGCATATACACTTTGTCATATGGCCCAGAGCACTGCCAACATCCTTAAGCAGCGCCCCCGGTTTATCTATACCTGCCACCAATTCTTTGGTCCTATTGACACAGTCTCATAGGTTGTATTCCCATCCCCTCCGCTCTCCTCTGTCGGCCAAAGTCCACGCAGGTAGTCGTATGCAGCCATTCCAGGGCCGATCTCGTGCATGCCAGACAGAGTACCAAACGCCACCGAGTACCTCCCCAGCCGTCGTTCTGTTATCCCCTCCTCCTTTGGGCTCCATCCGTCGTTCTCGTCCTTCCACTGAAACTCAATGCTCCCTACCCATTGCGCGCCAATAAAGTCATATGACTGTTCAGGAGAGATCATTGGCCTCACCACCAGCGCCCTGGGGTATCTCTGGATCCACTCGCACAGAAGTACATGCTCATTTACGCGGCCTTTGGAGAGGGCCTCTCGCAACCTCGCCTCGATCAACGGGGGCACAGCCTTCCAAAGGAGGTTTGCCCGCTTCTGTAGATAGTCCAGGGAGCACACATCCCACGTTCCGTTGAGTGTCCACTCCTCCGCCTCCCCCCAAGGGTCGAGCAGGAGGTGGCCAGCAGAGTCCGGGTTACGGGTAGCAGGCATGTCGAGCATATCGACTGGACACCACGTGAAGCAGGGGTGCGCCATCGTCTCTTTACCATGGAAGAGGTTATCAGAGCTGATATTCCGAGAATTCCTGAGCACGCCCTGATAGAGTTCCTGGCGTGAGGCATGGAGCGGTATCTCGACACCACGGAGGATCGACGCGATGATACCTTTGTCGCGTGGCATGGAGACATAGCGAGACCCCAGGATGAGCAGGATTTGATCCAGTTTCTCCACAGGCACTCGCAGCCGTCTTATGGCCGATGTTGCAAGGAGCCGGCACGATGAGCCAGGGAACCCGGGGGACGCCAGGATATCGGCATCGAGGTCCTTAATAACGAGATCTGCAAACAGAACCTTGACCTTCCGACTCACCAGGAGCTCAAGGGCCGTCCATCCCCTGGTCCACCATGAGGACATGAGGATCGCGAAGCATGCCCCCTCCTCCTTTTGTCTGTCTGATTCGACCCAGTGGTACTTTTGGACGTAGAGATCGTGGAGGAGCGTGATCTTTGCACCCTGGTAGTAGAGCTGCATATTGTTCACGGCCGCACCACGTGCCAGCTTCTCTTTGGGAAGGCAGATTGTGTCCCACCAGATACCCACGCAGCCTAGGCTCGCTGCGATCTCACAGAAGCGGGCATAGAGACACCGATTGAACTCGTCGCGGCCGTTGCCAGTGCCATCCGCCCACACATGAGAGATCGCCATATAGGGCTGTCCCGGCGCCACGATCGATGTACCGTCAAAGGTCCATGCCGTCGGGACACCGTTCATTGCCGCCGTGCTGAGCAGGGGCTCCGGGAAAGGCGGGATTGGGGCGGTGGTAAGATGGCAGGTAGGCAACCCCTTTTCCCCCGAGGTACAGACGTGCAGCTGCTTTACGTTCGTGAAGCTCATTACAGACTCCTGACAAAAGTCCACGGTGCAATCCTCGTGCCCTGCGTGTGGCGACACAAGCGTGATTGCATCCCTGGGTATGAAGGAGGGAAGGTTGAGATATCCGCGGGGCATGTTAGCCACAATGCCCCATATCCGCCGCGGGCACAGGCCTGCAGCCCGCGCGCGGCTCATGGCCTCGAGGACCCGGGCGTTATTGAGGTCCAGATACGCCCTCGGGGGCGGGACGATTCGGGGATCGCGCGAGGTTCCATGAAGCCGTGAGATCCACTCGATCAGCTCAAACACCTCGACCACGTTGACCGACTGCAGCCACCGCTGGTTCTCTCCATAGGGAGACTTCGTGTGGAGGAGGCTGTTGAACAAGTGGTCTATTTCGCCCACAACCAGCCGGGGTGGGTAAAGCCCCATGTCAAACTGAATATACGAACACATGCACGCCGCGAGCCCGAGCACCCAGTCGCGGAACCCGGGCCACGTCGTGCAGTCGGGGGCAAATGCGCTCAGCGACGTGCGGAGCGACGTGCAGCTTGTCTGGGTGCAGATTCGGATTTCGCGCAAGCGGCAGTAGAGCGACACGGCTTCAAGAAGACCGAGTGCACCGCTCTCTTCGCGCCACACATGCATCACAAGCTCGCCGAGACCGGTGAGCGGGTTGGAGCATGCCGTGCTCGTGGCGTCTGGTGGGGATGGAAGGAGTAAATTGTTATAATACTCCTCCGGAGTGGTGTTTCGCTGGGTCCATGTGAGTCCGAGGAGATTGGAATGGTCCGAAACTATAGTATATAAATATATAAGTAATGATGATTTGTGTGTACGCGTGCGAGCGATATTTTATATAGCTATGGTTGCAAGAACGATGTAGAAGGCGGGGAGAGTAATACTTAAGGCAGAGACTTCTTCTGCTGACATGATAATGTAAGCACGCCTGGTATCGTTGGAGGAAAATGGCTTCTCAAGTGTTGTCGAGTCCTATACTGTACTAGTAGCCAGGTGTGTAGTATGCTATGTTGCCGTGAATCGTAGAGGTAACTAACACTGTACGTTGGGGACGCTCACACTAGTTATAATCTGGGTGCGGGGTAAGAATATTAGAGATGATAAAGGTTTTGTTCCGACGTGCGTACCAATCTGTGCAGTGATTGGGTGTGATGATGGTTCCACATTGGAAGGTGCATACAGGGCCGGCTCCGGGTGGTCTGTGATACAATCAATATGTGCAATATCCACCAGGGCTGCACATTACACAACATCGAAATCAGGATACCATACACGATGCCAAGCCTCCAATAAAGTGATTAACAGAATTAAAAACCTTTTTCAATGACTATGAAAACAATAAGGATGGGTTGGAGCTCTAGACTACGGGGAGTGGGGAGCTGCTCGCCGTGAAGCTCAAGATGCTGTTACATTTCATGCGCAGAAAACGTATATACATACGAGGGGGTTAATTCCGCCCGTCCTGATCGAAATACATCATGATCATGCATGGATCAGGCATCCAACACCTCGAAACAAACCAGTAGGTGAATTCTATATCCACTATCCAGTATACTCGTAGCCTTGTGACATTTCCGGACGCAACTGCTATTGCATACACAGAAAAACGCCACCAAGGGTATCCTTTGTATGGTATGCAATAGCAGTTGCGTCCATAAACGCCAGAAAACTACGAGGATACAGATCCGGTCGGTCGTTATCGCTTGGGGCGACATTGTTCCCGATCCAGATATCCTCGCCAAGCACATCACATGTACTATGGGGTGTCTTGGGGCGATATTAATACCAATCTCATACTCGGATATGCAAAAAATTGCAATAGGTTTGTTTTGTATAGCAGAGCGAGGCCACTGCGTACAAATAATCGCTGTATCCTTACTTGCATTCCCTGGTGGCGTTAGCAGATACACTACTTTTTTCCTCGCTGCATATTCGGTGGGGTCTCATCAGGCCTCCGGGCTTCCCACTCTCCATCTCTTAACAATACCTACCAGTGGTCTTCAACGCTGCCATTTCATACCCTTGCATCGAGGGACCCCCACAAGCTCCGCCGGCACCAAGCCCTCCGAGGCCCCGGGAATCTCCACCGTCAATGGCGCCAAACACACACACCGGCCAGCATCGACAGCCCCCAAACATCCCGCCCCGCAACACTCCATCTCGAGCACAGTGCCACCGCTCGCCGCGCAGTGGATCCTGCAGCACAGAAAGGCCAACAAGAACCGGCAGTGCAGCACACACCCATAACCCAGCCGGATCCGACCCCCACCCCCCCGCCCACCTCCCCGCATCCCCGCGCGTACCAAACCCCGCCACCGCCGGCGTCACCCACCACGAGCCACCGCTCCTGTAGCGGCACGACTGGCTCTCCTGTCTGGCTTGCTACTGCTGTCTTGTCTTGCTCATGCTCTGCAGGCCATAAAAGCACCTGGCGGCCGACCTGCGGACGGGGGACATGGGGATCGGCGTCATGCGTCGCCTCCTCGGCGCCAGCCCGGATGTCTCGCAGGCGGCGTTGGCGGCGCTGTCGCTTGATTACGGCGTGCATGGCAAAGGGAACACGGGCGCGTGGCGCTAGATTGCACTTGTGCCCGCCGCTGAGGCCGAGCTGGTCGGCGCTGCACGCGCTGCCCGCGCTGTCCACTACCCGTGGGGATGGCGGTGCGTTTAGCGACGCTGCAGTACCGGCGGTGCGGAGTGGTGCTGGGGGTCGGCGGGTGTACCGGGGCGGGGGTGCGGCGCGGGGTGCTTCCGGTTCGCTGCAGTGGGACTACATGTGGGGGTTGAGTTCAGAAGGACAGATGCGGTCGTCCCGGTTAGGGGGCCGACATTGATATTTGTGGAGAGAGAGGATTGGCGAATGGACTGATATATTGCTCTGTATAGTGTCTGAGGCGGGGCCGGTCAATTGGTGGTCGGGAATGAACTGCTGAGAATGTGGGTTTTAGTTCATTCGCCATCGCCCAGTCCATGGGGTGTACTTTTGAATGGAGGTCCCGCCCGCAGCTGTAGCGAGGTCGCGCAAGTCAGCCACCTTGCATGGTGCCGAATATGAGAAAGCCTCGCCTTTGTTGCTTACAGCCGCTCTCGGAGTATCGCCGCATAGACCTCTGAAGATTCGTGACACTCTTGCCAGTTTTTTGAATATCTAGGTATCGCATCAAGTATAAACTACGGCCCAAGATCGCCGTTATGGTGACTACGCTCCGACACCAACCGAACATCAGCTTGCACGGCAGACGACAAAGACCCTCCGCCAGCTTGACACAAAATAAAATCAAAGAAAAGAAAACCACCGCCCGCCACAGAAGCTATATCTGGACGCCACAATCAGAGGCAGTGACTCCATCTCGGCTAGGTATGGACAAATCCTGTGCCAAAGATCATATGCCGGAACCACCTTGGCGACACATGCACGGACGGTGACCCTGCCACTGCAGAGCCCCACCACGTGAGACGAGGACTGGAGTCGTTGTGGTCGCGTACAAACCTCTTTGTTTTATTCCTATTTGTAGAAAAAGGCCTTGAAGCCCTTACAGAGAACGGGTAAACGGAGACTAAAAAGTGGCAGGCAGGGCGGTGGGTGCGCCGGGTGACAGTTTGTGACCGCACCTGTAGTTCGCATGTCAAACCCTGGCCCTGACCATAACCCTGGAGCACGCGAGCCGCACTTTGGGTGCAACCAGTAGAGAAGCCGCTCCAAGAATGGAAACGCCACCGCGGGGGAGCCACGAAGGCTTCACATCAGAGCAATAGGCCGGAGCTGTGTAGGATACACCTGGTATATCTGCAGAATATTTTCGGTATGGTTTATACTAGGTCCGACGAGTCTGGTAGTGTACACTACAAACTCCGGGGTCTCCCACGCAACTGCTCAAGTCCCTCAATTTTTGCGCCCCGGGCCAGCCGGAATAGCTAGATGAGCACAGGCGCCTATTTCGAGTACTGCTTGCAGCAGGTTCCGTGCTTTCCGGACCTTTTCTTAGGAGCAAAGTTCTGTCTCCTTGTCATACGAGGCTTGCTGTAACCCAGACCTCCACATTGTTGTATCTACTCGCGCGTCCAAGTTCCGACTTGAGCACGTGATACAGGAGTAGGGTGCCACTGGGCCGACGAAATTGCGAATTCGAACAGGTACTTAACGAACGGTCAATTAAGGGTTATTTGAACACAGCTGGCTGTCAGAGTTATTGTCGCCCGTATTCCGGATAACAAGCTTACATCTGTTGTGAAAATCCATGCACATTCTGTTGATATACTCTTGTGAAGGTTCCTCCCATAGATGTGGCAAGGCGGCCTTCGCACTTGTCACTGTCTTCTGAGTGGCCCGTTGTAACCGATGGGTGGGATCTCATCGTTTTCATAGTTCCAAATAGGGTGAATCCTATTTAGATCTTATGTTTTAGGAGGCCAATTAAACGTAAATATACCATTTGGATAACGGACCTCAGAATCAATAAACTGAGCTGTCTTATGAGCGGGGGCATTGTCCTCAACTAGATAGACAACTTGCTTCCCAGACTGTGATTAAATATTGTTGATAAAGGGATAAAGAAGAGGATGTAAAACCTTTTGTTGGTAGAATGCCAAGTCGATTCCCCCCTTCCTCTGCCACTTCACCTCTCGTGCTTCAAACTCCTCCATACTTTCTGCGCTTCGATATCGACTTTCATTGCGACCTCATCTTCCCTATCTTATCAACGATTGCATTGGATTCCGTAAGAGTTCTGTGCTAGCTGTACCCAGGATTCTAGCTCGCTCAATACGTTGTGCCTGTAGATGACGACGACGACAATTTTCAAGCTGAAGGAGTTCCTGATATCGTGCCTGTTCCTCCTCCGTACCTTTCTCCCAAATGTAGCAAGGGCCTTTATACCCAGAGACAATGCTACCCAACAACATAAGTTTCACATGGATTTGCCCCTTTAGCACGAGAAATATCCCATTCCCTTTCATAAGAATTAAACCCCACTCATACCTCACCTGTAAAAGCACTTGACTGAAATCGAACTTCCAGAGCCATGTCTGCTAAATTGACACAGCCATCTCTATGCTCTTGACCCAACCCTAGCTTTTCTCCCCCCTCTACCTAGAAACACCATGCCGACTATGCACAACATTTTCAATTGTTGAACCAGCTGCATTATAGCCTAGCTCCTTTGCTCCTTCGGGAAAGGGCTTTCTGTAATGCTCCTAATCCTAGAATGCGAGCTGAGCTAAGCTTTCCGACACTTAGGTACCTAGAGGGAGTTCTGCTGTATTTCTCTTTTCCTTTCGGCCTAGGTCGTCCAGAGAGGTAGTACTCTTTGAAAACAGGCCGCATCACCTTCCCTACCCTATTGCATGTAAGCATTGCTATCAGCCAATTGTCTGCTGATGCATGAATCTGACCTTTGCCCAATCCCAAATCAGTCTTGCTGTAGGGGGACTCACCTCCAGACCTGTAGAAACATCATTCCAGCCCTTCCCTGTGAACCAGTGCAACACCAGTATCGCTACTCAAATCTCTCGTAGACTAAGTGTTCTATACATGGGCATTTGATCCCTCATCCGCGGCCGTTGCTTACCAGACCAAGGACCGGCTGGTGGTAATTATGGTCGATGCCTCCACATCGAGAGTAAGTGTCGAGAGGGGTGTACTGGGTGTTTAGGACGATGGAGGGGTACATCATTGGTTGTCTGTGGACTTGTGTCGTTAGGCGAAGCTGACAGTTTATTTGAGGATGCTATAACAGGTTCTGGGAGAAATGGGTTATCTAGAATTACTAAGGACTTATAAGGTGATATCCCCCCTGCACAAAAGCAGGATGCAATATTGCGTTTGCTGAAAGCTTGGATATGTGCCCTAGGGAATAGGTTTGGGATATTGTGCTTTCCGATAGGTACATGAGCCAGATTAATCTGTATGTAATGAATAATGAAGCGGACATCTACGAAATAAGATTTTCTGAATTTATCTCCTGCTTGTGATAGTTTTGAATTGCGGAAAACACTCCCAAATCTAATGATTGAAGAACATGATAGAATTCTATGCTTAAGACAGTAGTTAATGAGTTCGAATCTTAAATGAGATTCATATCTATCGAAAATAACTAACCGCCATTCCAAACCATATGCTTTTTAAATGATTTGTTAGCCGGCTACTTAGAAATAGGTGAGGAAATCCATACCGCGCCCTGGTTTTTGGTTGGAAAATATTCTCAACATATTCAGTGAATAATTGACTATTTTATATCCCTTTGGTGAGACATCCAACTTACTTTAGTTAACTGTAAAGAACCATGGGCGAGGTAGTAGCTAAGGGGTCGAGGGACATCGTGAGGTTCCAAGGAGGAAGGCATAGGCCTTACACGAAAGCAAGGGACGGGGCAGCAGTGTACCCGAAGGCAGGGACGGAGGTCTGTACGAAGACAGAGAGGCGGCGAGGTCTGTCTGACAGAGCGAGGTCCGTCTGAGAGACATAGCAGCGTCGGCGTAATGGTAAGAGGAACAACGACAGCGGTCGGCATGTTAGCTGAGAAGAACAATGCTAGGAGGACTACGAGGGCGATGACGGTGATGACAGCGGATAACACTGAAAGATGATGGACAGCGAGCGAACGCTGAAGAGAAAAAAGTGAAAAGTGTATTGAAGCGATTCCCCAAAAATATAAAGATGTTGCGTAAGGAAAGAGAAAAGAAGACAACAGGAGACACAATCGACATTTTATGCTAGGCGAGACCACCACCGATTACTAATCCAACAGAACCTTCCAGACTTCCCGATGACTCATACAATTGGTGTAATGGCGGGTTCGTAACATTAACTAATCTTTGTGTTCAGGTTGTGAAACGTTAAGGAGACCACAACCTGTGAAGACTTTGAAGCTATCAAATGTTAAGGCGCAACTAATCAAGCCCCAAACTTTCGATATATGTGTGAGGTTCCAATATATCAGTGACAGTATACGAATTTGTGTTACTTCAACTATGGGATAGTACGTGCAAGCAAATAAAACTATTCAAGTACAACTCCGAAAAAAGTGCTTAGCTAATGTAAATCTAGAAAATCCCATTAAAGTAAAAACTATAAGCAATCTAATTTCTCCAACCGAAAAGATCATGATTAGGGTAATCTTCCTTGGTTTTATTTTTATGTAGACAGTGTAAACCATCATTGGTAGACTGAAAAAGGTTTGTTAGTATATTTCTTGCGACTTCAAGTGGTTGGAAATGGAAATGTATTAGACTTCTCGTGAAAATTAAGAGCCTTATGCAGTGTATTTCTTCATTGGAAGGGAACACAGACAATTGCCCCTGCTCCTGTCAACCGCCCCTGATTAGCTACTGGCAAAAGAAAGTACTTGTAACAAAATAAAGATATACTCGGAGAATGACAAAGAATAAATCTCAAATCAAATGCTTACCCGGGATTCCCTTTGCTACAGTCGTTCAATACTTAAGGCAAGCCAAAGTTAAAAAGTAGCTTGCCAAATACCTTCCATTATTCAAGTCCGAACATGTCAAAAACATGGCTAAATTTGGTAATACAGTAGTACAACTGGAGTTTTGTGGAGTTTATAAGTCTTGTTTGGAGCGATGAACGTGCACTTGAGAGATCTAAATACCTTGAACACATTTGAGTATTGAGAGAGCTAGAGGAAAAATAGTTTGTCAACTGAACCAATGGTTATATAGGGATTATAGACGCACACGCAAAGAACCAAGGAACACAACCGAAACAGGACGCTTAGAGGGAGACTCTAAGCAGGTAAAGTTTCTTGGAACTTTCTTCGCCAGGGAGACCAAAAGACCGTAGACGTTGAACTATGAAGGAATAAAACTAATGTTATTCATATAATACAGTAGGTTGTTTGAATTGAAAAGGAAAGGAACAAAAATAATACGTAGCGGATGGGAGAACCCTTTATACAACCGAATAACTACTAGCACTGCCGAAGTATGACTCATATGTTTGCATGAGGAAACAGATAGAATGTGACCAAACCGAATAGAAACACATGGAAACCCATATAACTCAAACTCCGATCCTTGCCACCAAACTTCTCTCACTTCTGTCCTCTGATACATTACTATTCTTTGCTTGTAATATCTCTGGCCAAGTAAAAAATATAAACTGATAAGAATAGTTTAAGATTATTTTATGGGATACATGGAGGCTCTTTGCTTCCACTACCCAATAACCCGATTCTTTTTCTCTACATTTGTATCATAAAGTGTTATCCACAATTAGTTCTTATATTTGCGTTGATTATACACTCTTATCTGAGTTTTCAGATTGAAAATGCACTGTGTTCACATTCCAGATAATTATGGAATAGGTCAATAATGACAATATTGAACTGGAAGCTTACCCATCTTCCCCTCTAAGTCTCAAGAAAAGAATTATATAAAGGAATTCTAGAATTGCGGGTACAAAAGGAGACGGCAACTGCAAGTAAGAGGGAACTGGTGAAAAGTTTGCCTTTAATATTGGAAAGTACACGAAATGAGTTCATTTGAAAATGTTGCAGCAATGATGCAACAAAATATAGAGTCCGTCATTTAAGCGCATAGCAGGTATACAAAACATTGATGAACAGGCAGTAAACAAGTACAGGGCTGAAATGGTACCACAGGATTTGAACAGGGATTGAAAGTGAGCTTGCAGTGGACTCTCGCGGCATCTATTTGTATTTTTACTCTACTGGCACTGCTATTCGATGAAAAAAGATATTTGAACTTCTTTTACTATATCATTTCTTTCTAATGATTAGTGTTGAAAAACTTGATATTTTTAATATTTCCTACCAGTCTATAAATGCCTGATTCAACATGTCAAAGAATTATAGCTAAATCGAACGGGTGAATTATGAACAGTTTTCTGGTTGCCTGTATATTGCTATTTATTAGATAAATAAACATTTAATATGGAAGAATAATATCTATAATACCGCAGCAGTTAGCATTTTCATAATTCCCGAATTCTTTTTATCAGAATATCAATTTATTCTTTCCATCTTCCAAAAACAGATGAACCTACTTTTCAGCTAAGAACAAGAAGAGACACTTTGAGTAAAAAACTATTCTCCAAGCCGGGACATTAATGTCATTTAAAAATAGCAAATATTAACCAAGATACTGTTTTCGGCTACTGTCAACGCCTGTCTATGGAGCGGTAAATGTGTCAAACGCAATTTTTCCAACGGTTGATAAAACTTTGACCACCGGTGATATAAGTACTGAATTTCAGTAGAGGCTGTGTGAACTAGCTCCAAAATTCAGCAATGTGCGTAATCATGGCGATCTTATCTACGAATATGCAGCGGTCTTGGTAAAAAAATTCAATAGTTGTCTTATTTAATATTATTTTCTCAACTCATGGATTTCGATTAAGATCGTCACAAGATCCATCCTGAAATACGAGCGGAATTCAGACTACAATATTATACTATTTAATAGTTACAAAACTATAAACGACAGTATTTGCATATCTTTTCATATCTAAAACCACATGACAAAACAGAACAACCAATGACTTGAATAACTATGGCTCACCAAACGGATTATATAACTCTTGCGTGATTTGATTGATTGGGATTATCAAATGGAGAATAAATGTAGATATCAATAGTAATCAAGACACTATAAGCGGTGGTATCACAAGTAGAAATCTTGTAAATAATTGAATACACTTGTATTGTTCTAGTCGGAGAGAAGAAATACGCTAAATCAATGAGAACAAAATACTATCTTACGGAAAAACAAATCTATTTACCCACGGGGAACTAAATTATTCTGACAAAAATAGTATTCTAACTATTTCTTTACGGGGAAAAGGTTTGATTAAATAATGGTTTCGATGAATTGATTTTTAATAGACTATTAGAGCGTTGTGGGTGTCGAATGGCTTATATCATATTACCGATAAACTAGTTAACAACAGTACTGTCCTAAAACGCCAGTGTCACCAAATTAAACTCAAATTTCTTTAAAGTATCATTACAGAACTCATTACACATCACTAAAATATTTCCGCAAATGCTTAACTTAACAGTATTCAAGTGTTGGGGCAAGCAGTTAAATTAATATCTCTAAAAATCAATGATTGTTTATTAATTAATACATGTCTTTTTCACAAGCCAAAATATTTTACCCTTCAACTTTAACTCCACGGCTGCTCAGTTATTGCTGGTGACCTCTAAAACCCGTAACCATCAATACCAGCAGTTAAAACAATACAACCTTGCAATATTACTACGTGTAGTGCTTCTCGTTGGCTACTTTTTGTAGGATTGTTGCTGTATAGGCAATTTATGAAACCTTGGTTATACTGAGAATTGAACTTCACTTTTTTTTTTCCTTGGCTGATATGAACAAAAAGGAAGTGAGGGGGGTTGACAACGAACCCGGAATCACGGAGAGTATTTGCTTCGGGAATCGTTTTACTGATGGGTACTCTAAGGTCTTCAGTCATTTCTGTCTTCAATCTGGATGTACGACCCAAAGCTTCTATTTCTTATAACTATATCAAACTGGTAAAATTTGCTCCGGCAATTACTTGTTTTCTCAACAAGAGATTCTTATCAGGTATGACTGCTCTCTTTTCTTAGTATTTTATTCTCATTTCTCTTAATTTCAGTTTTCCAATCTCCGATTAACTAATTGCTACCTCAACAGAATAAGCAAGCGTGAAAAGGACAACTTTGTAATCCTCCCTATCCTATCGATCAATATCAATGCGAATTGTTTTTGGGGGTGTCAATCTTGTGAGTTTCTCGGTGTCAGAACAGTATGGTCTAGCAGGGTCTTTGCTCAGCTAGGAGTGCTAGGAGTTGGTGTAAGCTCTTTACTTTGTATATACTTAGGTATGTTTTGCGCAGATGAATTCCAGTGGCACAAATGCAGATTGAATAACATGCTTTGTGTTATTTTTTTGCCGGCCTCTCATTAATAAAGTCCAAACTGTTTTTGCTTCTATTGATTAACTATATAACAGATAAACAAAGTTTTATTGGTTTTACCATTATCATTTCCCATTAAGACTTTTCTCAAGTGGTTGTCCGCAGCTTTCCCATTTGATAAATATATATACCAGAATCAAACAGTTGATTTAATACAATCAGGGACCTGAAATATGGATTATATTCATCGCGATGTGTCTACGGAAATGCTCTCGGCAACGTATTGGAAAGGTCCACTTATACAACTTTCTCTTCCAAATACCAGCAGTATAATTGCTAATAGATAATCTTTACTGATGATTTATATTTTCAAATCAGCAATCCAGCCAAGTAATTCTTTGAATTGTTCTGTTACACATCAAAAAATTCATATACAACACAAAATGAACATAATATTCCGGAAAGGGTTAAACATATGGCGTTGGGGGCAGATCTATACGTGTATTGAATACACCAAACTTTCCAAATGTCCACAAATCATGATATTAAACAGTTAGTCAATAAACAACTGCATTTGTACGCTGAAAAGAAAATATGATAACAAACTTTTCAATCCTGGCGCCCATGGTGATTACCTATGTTTTTGGAGATATAAATGAAAAGACAGATGATATAGATCAGTTTCTATGGCAAGATGTGTCCGGTTCCCATTCACATTTCTAATGAATTGCTTGCCAATGCAAACATAAATCTAAATCCGATTAAGTGATGGTTAATATATCTTAATATAATCATCGGGAACTATAAATTCCCAATTTTCATATTGACGTCAAGAGGCTTGGAGACAGCTGCTAATAATTCTGCTTTGAACCATATTGAGGGTATCTGGAATGATGCGGGAGGGGGTGAATAATTCCAAAAGGGAGGAGAGATTTTGTTGAAGGTGTTTTGAAGGTATATACAGTTGAGAAAATGAATTGACAAATAATATGTATATCCCATAAAGCAGAGACTTGCATAACTAATAAAAACAGAAATCATTCAAATTTTTGCGTCTTGTAGTAAGTAGATCAATGATATAGATATATGCATAACTAGTTCCTCATTTTGATACATGTCAGTCCAGAAACGCCAAATAGGTACAAGTGCTTGTATTGTATTAACGTTTGTAAACTGTATCAAATCTGCATCTGGCTGGTTTTGGGTGTCAATATCCAATTTAGTGCCATCATAATATTGGATTGTTACAACATAAAGGCAGTCCTATCACTGTTTCTAAATAATCTGCGATTTAACAACTGTGCTCGAATCATACCAGCCCTTGCTACATTCATTGTTGAAAGACTTGAGAAGTGAGTATTTCGGTGCTTGATCAATCTGAACAAATTACATATAACAAGTTAGGTTCTCTGAAAGACTTGCCATTTTTTTCTTTTTTTATATCATTTCGATTTCTGCTTCTAGGTACACAGTTGTAAAGAACCATGGGCGGGGTAATAGCTGACGGGTCGAGGGACATCGTGGGGTTCCCGATAGGAAGGGAGAAGGCTCGCACGAGGGTGAGGAAGGAGTCGAAAGTGTTCGGGAAGGCAGGGAAAGTGGCCTGTACGAGGACAGGTGAGGCGGAGGCAAGGGTCTGTCCGAGGTCGGGGACAAAGATCCGTACGAGGACGGAGATAACAGCGGTCGGCATGTTAACCGAGAAGTATACGGCGAGGAAGAAGTAGACGGCAAAGGTAAGAACAGTGGATGCACAGAGCATGATGGACAGTATACGTAACGTGGACTGAGAGTAGAAAAGCGTATTGAAGCGAAGTAAATCCCCCAAAGTAATAACCAAAAGTAGAATACAAGAGAGAGAGAGAGAGAGAGAACCTTCTATCCCATTGAAGCATAAAGCTTATCGTGCAACAATACTACCCGAACCACAACCTCCGCCGACTAACCCAAAGACAAAACGAACTAACTAACGAAATCCAAAAAAGGTGCGCTCGAATAGGGCGCGGATAACAAGTGGTACAGGTAAGCAGAATCAAAGTGACAGCAATGAAACCTCCCCGTGGTAAGAATGACCCCAAACTCCTCCATCGACTACATTAGTTAGGTACGTTCCTATATATGGCGTTTAACTGAAACAGTATCATAACCGAGTTCCTATCTTATCTGTGGACAAACCTTAACAGGATAATAAACCATGCGCTACAAGGCAGGAAATACCAACCGCCGGGGCCTCAGGCGAAGCGAGGGGGGTGTGTCAAGAATGGAGCCCTATGAGTCTACTTGTCGGGTGGCAGCGCGGTTGAGAGTGGAAGGAAGGAGGGAGCACGGCGCGAAGCTGGCTATTAAGTAACCTCATCCGTAGTAATGTATGGGGTCGTTGGTCACAGGAGCAACGGCTAAAGACTGTGCCCGAGTCGTGTTTGATGTGGAGTCCTCTGGTGGGGACGTGCAAGAGGGGGGTGAGTCTAGGACTCAGTATGTATTGGGTGGTCGTAATCGAAAGTGCCAACCGTGTGTTGAAGGGTGGTCTCGGGGACCGGTTGAAATTGTGTCTTCTGGGGGGGACGTGCAAGAATGGGGAGTTGGGGCTGCCAACTCGGTATGTGTTTGGGTGATCGCAATCGAAAGTGCGGACCGTGGTAGTGAGGGGTGGTCTCGGAGATCAGTATGAGTGTGTGGTGAGAGGATCGGAACCGCCTCGGTTGCGAACGGGTGGCCTGATTAGGGCCGGAGTAAAAGAGGGGTAAGGTCACGTGGGGACCTCGGCTAAAAATTTGACGAATGTTTCGCGCCCTTAGGAACGTAAAACTTCGCGGGCTGTCGAGCGCTTTGGCCATAGATTCTCGCTGACTAGAGAGAACGGACAGTGTGCGAACCCAACGTTTGTGGTGCTCGTGCGATGAGCGGCCGAAGAAAGGGGTTTTAACGACCGTCTGGCGGTGGCCGTCATTTTGGCGAGTAGTTTGTGGGTGATGGACACGTCCCGAAGGCATCAACCCGGTAGAAAGGGGGGAAAAGAGGAGGGGAGACTCGTGTCATAGAGGGGGAACTAGCGACCCGTAGGCGAAACTAGAACTCTGGGTATCCGACTTATCGACGAGGAGGGTATCCCCCGAGCGGGCGGGCTCGAGAGGGGTGCAGGGGGTTGCGTAAGGAAAGAGAAAGAAAGACAATAGGAGACACAATCAACGTTTTATGCTAGGCGAGACCACCACCGATTACTAATACAACAGAACTTTCCAGACTGCCCGATGACTAATACAGTTGGTGTAATGGTAGGTTCGTAACAACAGTACACAATGATAACAGAAAGCATAGCTCATTGCATCAAGAAACTTGTCCACACCTGTAACGTAGAACTCACTCTCTAAAAAAAGCAAAAAACAAAATCCCAGAATTAATATTTAACAAAACAACGCAGTTGCATAAAAAGTAACAATGAACAATTTGGAGATGGCGCTAAGTGCCTATCCCTGTGAAATCCTTCTGGCTAGTAGCTTTTTGCGAACAGAGAGTATTTGTTCGGATGTGTTAATGATTAGTTCTGTGCCTATGATAGGTGCTGATGATGTGGAGGAGCATGAGATGAGCTGAGAGATCATAATGCCCCTAAGCCAGATTCTAGTTGTGGGGGTCCGCATCTGACCGGGAACCTTGTTCTGATTTTGGTTATACATGCTACAAGTAGGAGTGTAAGTGGGTAGTCCTCTCCTATTTCTTCGGGGGAGGTAACTTCTTTTAGTGTTTGGGAGCGAGTAGGTTCTGTAGCAATACATGTAAAGACTTGCAACCACAGACATAATAATAATAAAATCAGGAGTAAAACCACCTTTGAGAGAAAAGGAGACAAGTTCTCAGATTTGCTTCTTGGATTGGGACTTGAAGAATGTTTTTTTCTAGGAATCTCTGTGAATTCTCATTTTGACCAGACAATCTGTAATAACATAAAAAATGAACCCTGAGGAATGTAATTTGAAAATGGAACTCGAGGTTGAATATTTTCTCCACTATCTTTACTGATATATAAACAAAAAGATAGTTCACCCATACATTTATTTGCAAATGAAAAGCTTGCTACAATACTAGTTTCAAGAAGAGGCTGTTATGGCTCCGGAATAGCAGAGGAAAAGTAATCATTTATTGCACCTAAATTATCAGATTATACATACTGACGTACATTTTTGGTTTAATTGCCGATGTAGATAGAGTTTTACTATAGTTACCGAATAGCGTAGAAGATCCCATTAGTAAATAGCGTCGATTAAACGTAGGCAATACAAAAACATTGGTTCCCTGATTGACAAATTGTAAAATGACTCAAATTTTGTTTTACGTATCTGGGTTAAGACAGTCGGACAGTCCTACAAACAAACAAAACATATTTTGGGACTGGGGATATGAGAATGAGAAAATCTGGAGGAGTACCATATCATTCTATTGACGAATATATTCAAATAAATATCAAACACAGATTTGCAATTGAATTGCCTGTGGTGTTTTAGAGGGCGATTCTATATGATAACGGAGGGTAACAGTTACTGCTTCCTATATACAAAACCTTATACAAGACGCCAAAAGGGAATCTATTGGTAGCTGTTCAGGTTCAAAATGAGTGTTTGTAGGAAATAGCAGATGAAGCCGGCCGTATACCCAACGGGATTTGTGTAAACAACGTATCAGATCTTTGAATACATAAGAGAGATTGAAAAGATAGTGTACACTGGTTGGTATATTGGAAAAGAAATTTAAACTCATATCTCTCTCCCACTGTCTTGCAGTATATAGCTACTAGGGGTGCACCAACTTGTGACGGCGTGGGTCTCCCACCTCAGATATCTCCCACCTCGGCGTAGTATTTCACCACGTCCATTAGGTAATTAATTTTTCCTTATTCATCTCATGGGCAGTTCTGACGCCAGCTCCACTGGCAGCTCAAAGATATGCCAGCTCCAGTGTCAGTTTCAGTGCCAGCTCAAATATATGCCAGCTCCAGCGCCCGCTCAGGCTCGAATTTCAGCTATAATACCTGCCGGAGCCCGCTTCCATGCCATCTCCAATGCCTACTCCAGTGCCAGCTCCATTGCCGGCTCCAGTGCCAGCTCCAGTGCCAGCTACGTTTCCAGCTCCAATATATGTCAGCTCCCTTACCCGTTCCTTCACCTCCACCTCTCATCCCCTTCCCCCCTCGTTAACTTCCCCTCTCGTCCCCCTCTCCCTTCATCGCTTCTCCCTCCACCTCTTCTTCCTCCTCTACCTTCCCTCCACCTTCTCTCCCTGTCCTTCCCTCCCCCTCCCACGGCCTTCTCCTCCCCCACACCCCCCCACCAGCTCTCCTTCAGTATTCATTATTTAATTATAAAGAGTTCCGTTGGGTGGGCTGGTATTCAACAAGGTTTCATGACATCTTAAAAGAGAATGGTAAGCGAATGTAATATATAAACGAATGCTTGCAACACGGAATAGAAAAACGTCTGAGAACGACCAAACAGACAGAATGTCGCTCCATCGGGTAGGAATGTATAAGAAAACGAAATTTCATGTGTAAATCTTCTCATCTGTCACTCTCGACCAATCAGATTGCAGAAAGTTCAGAAGAAGTGTATTCCAGTACATAGTAGATATGAGATGAGATATTGATAGTGGAGAATAACGCTCCAAACTACGCCCATCATCATCATAATTATCTCCTGTACATTTAGGCAGTATTAAACTGATAG
The DNA here is from genome assembly GCA_024713705.1 of Morchella sp. 2018-W38C. NCBI lineage: Eukaryota > Fungi > Ascomycota > Pezizomycetes > Pezizales > Morchellaceae > Morchella > Morchella sp. 2018-W38C. The sequence continues at coordinate 421,135 of JAMJEX010000026.1, read as the reverse complement.
CGTCTGGTAGTTCAGCTGATCTCAATTCTATTGAAAAAATATTGATGGTGGTTAAGGGAAATCAACATTTGAATTGAAATAGACTTTGCTGTCCCTACTATTAGCCGTCTTGTGTTGAGTGAACGAAGGAACTACCCACTAGATAGAGCAAACCAGCATTTACTGTTAATGTCACGGAGGATAAAAGCTTGTATTGTAGTTGAAGGCGGAAACAACTCCAGTTTCCCACTCTATAGAATTAATTTTCATTACTCACGTTCTTATGATCCAAACTCGCTTTTGGTTCAAACCGCCTGCTTCACCCCGATCCGGTCCAAGACACAAACGTCAGGACATTGCGAGTACGAAGTGCACCCGGGCAACGGTAAACTCGGAGTCCCTAGAAGCCAGTAAATAAATATGGCCACTGGCTTTGTGAATCTAGGCAATTTTACCTTGAGCATCGCCAAACCTCGACAACTCTCTTTCTAACTTCATCCGGACCCTCTACTCATATGCATGCAGTCCAAGACCGGCTGAGACAAAGTTTGTACTTGTACTAGGTAAACATGAAAGACTTGTAGCATAACCATTTCGTAGCTACTGATCTCCACGCCCATAAGTTGGAACCACCTGTAATTTAGAAATCTCGAATTCTACCTGACAGAGCCGTATTATAATACGTCAATATAAAATTGGAAAACGTTTACTGGGTCTAGTTTGGAGAGTGGCCGCAATACCGAAGTATTGCGCTCGTTGCATCACTCTAAGGGCCCTCTGGGGTACATGATAAGAATAATGAAAAAAAGGATCAAGCAGAAACATGTCCCCCGGAGAAACTCTACTAGGTACCCCCCTTCAACACCATCACAATGCCTCCCTTCCTGAAAGCAAGTCCAGCGCCTCATTGGCTAACCCATCCGCCTCCTTATTCATGCTCCTATCCACACGCCAAAACTTAACCTCGAGCCCATTCTCCTTCAAATCATCAATCCTCTCATTTAACATCCTTAGCAATCCCTCATTCTCCACCTTCTTCCCCTTACACGTCTTGAACCCATTCTTCTGCCACTTCCAAATATATTCGCACATACTCTTTGCCACATAGTCCGAATCCGTAACCAGCACCACCTCCATCAAACCTACGTTTTTCCACACTTCGTTCAGCACCTCCAAAGCTTTCAACGCAGCTATAATCTCCGCGACTTGGCTTGTTTGCTTCTGACCACAATCGACAAGGCCCTTGGTGTTATATTTCGATCCATCTCCAAAGAAAACTCCGTATGCAGCTCTGGCTGTGTCTTTCCCGTTATTCCGGCACGCACCATCGACGAATATTGCGATCGTAGATTCCATCGCTTCCAGTTCAGTGGGCGTGTATACGGTGCTATATAGCGTGTTTGAAACATGGTTCGCCGGATCGTAACGGATTAACGTTGCTGGAGTGGCCGGACCGGTCCAAGCGGTGGAAAACATAGGATCGAAATAGCGTCCGGCAACAGCACGACCAACAGTGGCCGGAAAGACGGCGCCGGCTGGTAGATGTACCCTGGTTCCAGTGTGGTCTGTAGTTACCGATGTGCCAGGAGGGCTGTCGTGCATTGCCATGATGTGTTCAAGGGGAAATCCATGTCTAAGCATCCACTCGTAGGACATTCTTTGCAGTAATATCAATTCTCGCAACCGTACTCTCGTAGATATTATTGTTGAATCGCTGGTCGCTGAATCGGATGGTTGATGACTTGCCGGGTGTGGGGTTGGATGGACCTCGTACTCTTATACTGCTTGTGTTGCCACATCTCCGCTCAGTTCAGGCCGGCAGCGTTACAGGAGCATCCCTGCCCCGGATTGTTCTCAGATATACTCTGTACCTTCCAGTATTTACTGTGTGCATTCCGCGTTACAACAGATAACGATGTACGTATGACCAGTAGTTGATCGAAGTAGGAGGTGCTCAGTTTAGCACAGTTACTCTTCATTCTCTCCCCGGCTCTAGTGGAACAGGTGGAGCTCTCTAGCGTACGGCAGTATTCCCAATGAGAGACTGAACATTCAGAGCGTTTATCGGAGAACATTTGCACATTTTGATTCGGCCAGATGACCTGGGCCAGACACCGCCTAACGGGCAGCCTTTGTTGCTTGACTAGCCACTTCCACCGCTGGTGTACCTGCATACTACACCAGCGATAGCTCTGCAGCGGAGCGAGCTCCATCTGGGTAATCTGGGGTTCAATAATAGGATACTCTGTTTGCCAGTACCAGTTCCCATTGCCCTCCTACTTACTCACCCCAGCTACCGGAGGAGCTGGAGCTATATCATTCCGACTCCCTGTGAGAGCTCTTTGAGAGTTCTCCGACGTCGGAGAGGCTGCTTGCGGAGGTCGAGAGGGGGGTTGTCGGAGCCCAATGTAGATGGAAAGAATAAAAACAATTTCGACTCCGACATGAGAAGTAAGGTTTGTTCAGACCTTTGGGTCTTTTACATCACATTTCGAACTCCGACATCGGGTCGAGATCTAGTTTAGTGCACGGAGGCTACTCAACACCCTGTATGCTGTATCCTTAAGCCGTGAAATGCTTGGCATGCATGCTCCACACAATCTCGAGCGGATCATCGGGGGGATCTTATCAGATGCTGTGTAGGCGCCTGCCAAGCCTTCCCCTCGCCCTCATCGACCGCCTCAACCCCACACCCCACACTTCCCCGCACCCATGTGGACCCTTCGTTTACCCCCTCCAATTCCTCCTAGACGCTGCTTCGCCATCCACCACTGACTTCCCCACCCCCTCCCCCCGGAAACAGCTCGACTGGGTTGCCAACTACCTCTCCTCCACACTGTCAACTCCTGGAATATTCTCGACTATCTCCGCTGCTTTCGTGACACGGGCCCTTGGACAAAGGCTCTTACTGCGTCTGCACACTGCCCGTACCCGCGGGTGATACCGCTCCGCCCCCCCGCTCTACCCTCCCCGGCACCCAACACCCTCCACCCGCACCACCGACAAACTCCACTGCACTACTCCAACCTCGCGCGAAAAACCCAAAGAAACCCAAAAAGATCGCTGCCCCCCACGCACGCACGCACGCTTGGCCTATCCCACCACTTGGCCTATCCCACCACGATACAGACTCCCACGTCTCGCTCCACAATTCGCGGAAATGGTAGGAAGGACTATGCGAGGACATCCTCTACGCGCACTCGTGGGGCGGTGGGACCTGCAGCACCCCCGACGTCCGCGTATCAATGAATCAAGCAACATGATCAAGATATGGCGGCGTGCATGCACCATCCATGATTGGATTTCGGGAATGCATTTGAGCTGGTACCTACGCAACCTCCCCCGAACCCCTTTATCCATTTCCCCGCCTGCTAACATACCCATAGAAGCGAATCCATCTCAACCTCCTCCTTAACATTCAAAAACGCACAAGAACAAGCACGCGTATCAATGCCACCGTCACGGCGACATCCCCGCTACCACTACATATAGATTAGTATTGTCGAGCACAGGCACTTCCGGACGCAAACGGCACGCTTCCAAGGGTCAGTAAAGGCTACCTCTGGCAAGGAACATTCGTGTAGGAGGGACTTCTACCGGGTGGTTGATCAGGAAGAATCGCAATGCACTTTGAGGAAAGCGTAACCGTCTCGAAGGAAAGGTTGATGCATCCTTGGCGCTGTCCTCCCGGCACATGTAAGCAATTGACGGAAATAAGAAGCCCTTGCAGGATTAAATGAAGCAGGTTGAAGGTTGCAATGGCTAGGAATGTTAGAAAGCCATTTCGGAATAATGATAGAACATGTTACTACTGTGCGAAGGTTTTCTACATTTCTGGTTTAGGCAGGCTACTATATGGAGGTCATGGATAGGGGCGTTTTGTTTACACACATATGGATTGGTTGCATACAGTGTCTATTTTTAGTGAGATTTTATTTTATAGGTTATTATTGAAATTATGGCGAAACGAAGCTCCTGTGACAGAGGCAACATATATTATTAGCCATCGATAGGCGCAAGGTGTTTTTGTTACTTTGTTTGGGCAAAGGGAGTTTAGGATAGTTTTTATTAATGACGTTATTTTTCAGTAATTGATTTTTATTGAGTTATTATTTCTTCGAGACTAGAACGGAAGCTACACTGCACATAGGTGCCTACCATCGAATGCTTGGCATGCTCCACTGGATTATCGCGGGGATCTTATCAGATGCTCTTTAGACCCTGCCAAGCCGCACTCCTCTCATCACACCCCGCAGCCGAAATCCTGATACCTTCCGCCGACAAGGTGCGGGGTTAATTATCATTGATTCTGAGCTGCTTTAGTTTTACAGAGAGCGTATGTATTGATTCGAAAGAGTGTGCCTCTTATTACACTGACAATCCTTCCTATACTGGCATAGCTACCTAGCTAGCTATACACATCCGGTCATACAGTCAAATACTTAAATTGAGCTACCGACCGCACAAAGCTACATACCATGGAAAGCATTGCAAGAATATTGAAGTCAATCACATACTGGGCGTTAGCAAGGATACTTCTTCTTCCCCGCCTTGTCCTCGACGGTGTTTCATCAGCTCTTCGAGCTTCATATTCCCACCTCACAACATTGATTGCCAGACCATGGGCTCAGGGCTCCGGAGGTGCGGAAACAGCCACTGGCACTGCTATTGGAAGGGACACGGGCGGAGCCCCTGATCAAAGTCCGGGGGATGGTAAAGAAATTGAAATGTAGGTATATACTCATCACCTATGATCAGATTTGTACTTTGGAATCTGATGGGTATTGGTTGAATGGCTCTCCATTACTAGCACTAACCTTTCGGCCTTAGTTCTAGCTCTTCCGAGTCCAGTATGAACTCGACACCCGTACCTATCCTTGACCTACCATTACACCGCCTAGACGGATCGGTTCTAAACACTGATGAACTTGCAACTCCATGTCGATTCCGACTCCTTGATTGTTCCGCCTTCGTGGACTCAGCCATGCCCCGGTTACAAATTCTCGAGTACCCTGTCTTTGCTCCTGAGAAAGTCTGCTATGCCGCTATTTCGTACCCCTGGAGGGACCTACAGCTAACACCTCCGGACTTGAATGCCCCCGATGGCAGCTTCACCGTCAAAGGCGCCGAACACGCCGACCATATCAGCATCGACGTCCTCCGGACCGCCTGTCTCGCCGCAATCCATTTCGGGAGCACAGCGCTCTGGCTCGACAGACTGTGTATTCTCCAGAACAGGAAAGACGACAAGAATTGGCAAATCCAACGCATGTTTCGAATCTACGTCCAATGCGACCCCTGCCTGATCTTCCCCGGCGGTCTCGTCCGCCTCGCGAGCCTCTCTGAGCCCACGTCGTGGGCAGACAGAGCATGGACGCTGCAGGAGGCCTGCGCGCCAAAAAGGCTCAGATGCGTAATCTCATTCCCGCACGACACTTATTTGGAGTTTGTAAAGCAGGAGTGCATTTCGTCTGGCTTCGGCCAGGGGTTCTTCAACTACCTCACTCACTCGGTGAACCCTGGTCAGGAGATTCTCGAGCCGCGGCGCTCCGCCGTCTGCGACCTTATCGCATTGCTGCGTGTGGCAAAGATTGGGGCCGTTGCCTTCAAGCACCACGAGCCGGTGCTCTCGCAGCAGTACGACAAGTTCCCCGTTCGCATAGTCCGTACGCCTGCCGCTACTATCCTCCACCGCGCACTGTATGGGGCCAGAAAATCTGATCCACTGACTCTCTGGCAATCGGCATATACCCGTTCCTCATCCCGCCCAGTGGACATGGTGCTCAGCTTCATGGGTCTTCTCCGTGTCAACCTGGATGTCTCGCAGTTCGGCCCAGACGATCGTGTGCGAGCCACCGTGGCCTTGATCAAGGCGTACATGGAGAGGGGGAAGACAGCCACGTGGCTTTACATTGCGCCGACGCTCGCCCCCGCCATCGAGCTGTCGACTCTGCCGACTTTTCCTGCTACCAGCGAGAGCGGCGGTGCGTTCATCGACACTCCGGGCGGCAGGAAACCGGCGTTTGCGGTGCTGGGTGTGGAGGAGCTCTGGGACACGAGGGGTGCGCCGAGGGGGAGGATGACCGACGCGGGGTATTTCCAGTTCTCTGGAAAAGCCGTACTCGTGCTGCCTAGTATAGGGCGGTCTGCGGAGGAGATGGGACGCTCTGCAGGCTCGCGGCCTGCAACCTCACGGGCGTATGGCTGGCCGGAAACATACGCCATTGTGGTTGGGCATTGGGACAACTACAATAAAGATTTTGGACGTGGTGGCTCTACGTCCGTAAGGACACGTCCGCTCGTTCCGGTGACGGAGTTGACCTTGATGTTTGTGGAGAGACATGGCTATGATCTGTTCCGTAGAGTAGGAATGGAGAAATCTATCGATGAGAACGATACTGCTGAATGGCGTTGGATATATCGAGAGTTCAGTGTTGGGGGACCAGGAGGACGGGAGAGGGTGAGGTTTGAGGTCACGCCAGAGGGTCCGAAACCCGTTACTGCCAGTGTGTAAGAAAGTACATCAAATATTGACCAATGTTCTATGTGCTCGAGAAAGGGATTATGGTGAAGTGAATGATTGCTGTATGGAGGTGCAGGAACCTTGTAGGGTCTATTATAAGGCGTAGTGCTAGATCAAGAACTGCTACCTTATCCTTTGTGTAGATGATTAAATCATCCGAACTCACCAGACACAAGGCTTCCGGGCGTGCGTATCTAGAGAAAGGCTTATCGTCTTAGAGATACGTAACAGAGGCGGGGTACAAGCATATGTATATATGAATACGCAAGCTGAGGCGCATCATCTGTTAACCCAACCCTGGCATCAACTGTTCTGTTCTTTTTTGTTTTGTTTTGTTTTATTCATTCATTATATGCAGACCGTAGTTTATAACAATATTACACCACCCTAGAACCTCACAACTCCTGATCGCTACACTTTGACTGCAAGTAATCCCTATATAGTGATACTGATACGTAATTCAACTGATATTCTTTTTACTGGTAACTAGTCTCTAGTGGCACATGCGAAAGATGCGAAGGGATACTAGAACAAAGGGGACGGTATGACACTGCATATTTGGAAGAAACCCTTCCGTATCCAGGTACTTATAAGTTTTCAATTCCCTCTTTCTCAGGAGATTCGACTCAATGATATAAAACCTTAATAAGCTGTTCGTACTTTAACACCTATAGAGCATAGGTACCTATAAGGTCCCTGGGGTTGCCGACGCCATAAATCGCCAATCTCTAAAGACCATCTGGCAAACAACTCCGAAAGCATTAGCGCAGTACCTCCATCTATAGCCCAAAATGCACAAACGTGTAGTGCTAGATATTTATAAGCCTGATCACGAAGAGTATATAGGATTTGGAGAGCAAGGAGGAATGAACTTTATAAAATTCCCTACTTATATGAATTTCTTTAGTGGGGACTTCATTGATTAATGTTTATCCTGCGTGAAAGCCGAAACCTCTTACTTGGGCTGACTGGTTTGCTTCAGACTTCGATAATATGCAGTACCGACAAGTTTATGGAGGGGGCCCTCTTGACAATCGCGAGCCATTGTAAGTGCCACCCATTTAGTTCATCGCAGTCACTGTTTGAGCTTTTTTTCTCTCTTCTTTTCAGTTTAACTCATTAATTATATGCAGACCGTAATCTAAGGTAATATCGCACTGCCCCTGAACTGCCCGTTCTCATCCGCCGCCTCACAGAAGTAACCGTACTAGAAAGTCAAATCCCAGAAACAAAACACACCCATCTGTTTTAGCATTGGAGGAACCTTTTGCATCCGGACACCCGTTGTGGGGGGGTTCTCCTCCCTGGCAAAGCTGTACACTTCATTCGGTGTCTTGGCTATTCCTTCTGTAACTAGGTACCACTCTGATCCATTCTATTTGGACGTCAATTCAACCCAGAACATAGGAATATCACCGCCGGCTTTATCGACAACTACTCAGGTTATATTAAGCTGGGCACAAGATCCGGGGGTTTGAATTTCTATGGAATCAGTGCGAATACAGTCTCAGAGATTGTGGGGTGTGTGATCACCTACGCTTGGTGGCGGCTGTGTACTCAAAGAGTTATATATGCGTGAAAACGCTAAGAAAAACTATCTCCTATACTCTACACATCTCTCGTTGGACGACCGCAGCTGAGGCCAATATATATTCTAGGGAATCATCAATCAAGTGAATTCTTGAATCCATATCTTTCATCGAGAGTTTCAGATCAAGTTCTTATGTGATCACAAATTTATCTATGTTTCTAAAACAATGAAGGTTACGGATATGACCACGAGGAAGCCCTTGATTTAGTTGTTAAACAATATCGTGACAATGATATTCCCCTTGATGGATTACACATTGATGTCGACTGCCAGGTAGGCAGATACCAGTACGAATTTTTGTTTCAGTATTTGTGGCGATTGTATATCTCCAAGGACATGCCTCGAGGAATACATATAAATGGCGTAGTATCAGAATTTGAAATATATCGGAGAATCAATCAATCAAACCACAAACCTACTCCATGATGTCAGACTAATGTCCATGATATTTTTAGGATACGTTCAGAACATTCACCACAAACCCTGTTATCTTGCCTGACCCCGTGGAGATGTTTCGTCAACTGAAAATACAGGGGATCCAATGTTCCACAAATATCACGCCCATAATCAGTGTCAATAACAGCCCTGGAGGCTATAGTACTCTAGATACTGGGAAAGAGAACGGCTGAGTATCTGAGACCCTAAACCTAAGACCAAATTGAAGCAAAGATTGAGAGCTAATACAACCTTCTTTCCTCTTATCAGATATTTTATAACCAATGATAGATATACTGAAGGAATAACTGGGCTTGCAATTGATGTCCGATACCTTTATTGGGATAATGGTAACGAGAATGAGGTTGATCCCAACAACGCATCTCTTTGGTCAGATATGGAGGATAAGGATTCCGAGGATAAATAGTACGTATAAACCCATACTAGTTGATAATTGCACTGCGAATAATCCTAATACATTTAGTGATTTCTGTAAAGCTTTGGAGGACAAAGGGCACTATAGTGGTGCTGAGCTACGGGTACGGGGGCGGAACTGCAAGTGATGATGAACAGATACATTAGATACATCTTTAATTCTGAATATGCTATACAGCCGCCTCTCGTTATAGTGATACTGCATATAGTGATATTCTCGTTATAGTGATGGCATCTGGCGGTTCCAACTTTTTAGTATGTAGTTTAGTGATAATTGTATATAAGAATATCACTATAGATTTGGTGTAACTTTATATGGATATCCTTATAACGAGAGAGAACTTTTGAGTGGGTACACTGGCAGTGACTCTGCCAGTGCAACCCGGCCCGACCACGCATCATCGCCACTTTTCTTCACGACGCCAACGATCCTATTCTATTTGCACCCTACTTTTGCTGGTATGGAGAATAAACAAAAGAGACAACATTTTTCGGAGGTGGAAAAGAAAAGTATTTGTGAATGGACAAGCAAGGAACATGCCAGAAACGGGAAACGACCAAGTTTTAAAGAAATTGCAAAATGGTTTGCAGAGACCAATAGCGGAAAGATTATTTCACAAGCGGGTGTGAGCACCATTTTGTCTAAAAGATCGGACCTATTGGTGCAGTCATTATCGGAATCAGAGGCCATTAGTAAGAGACGACGCACAGTTTATTGGCCAAAACTGGACGAAGCTTTATTTGAGTCGCATATGCGATTCCAAAAATGTATACCAATTACTGGATTAGTAACTAAGGAAAAAGCGCATGAGTTCTTTCTTAGAATTTATCCTGGTAATTGAATACCCTAGCATAAATAAAAACTTGAAAATTCACTAACAGGTTGATAGGTCACGAACCACCAAAATTCTCAGAGGGTTGGTTAACTGTATGGAAAAAGAAACACAATATCAAGCAAATTGTTCAACATGGGGAGGCTGGAGACGCAATCGGGAACCACTGCATTTTGGGGCTTGAACAGAAGAATATAATAAGACAGTTACTCGAAGACTATAATTTGGAAGATATCAACAAATTTGACAAGGCTGGAAATTTTTTTAGAATGCAACCTGATAGACGGTTATCTACTGAACCTTTGGACGGAGAAAAGAAAGACAAATTACGGATTACAGTCGGTTTAACCTGCAATGGTACGGGTTCGGATAAGCTATATCTTTGGATAATCGGACGAGCAGAAAACCCAAGATGTTTCAAAAATATTAATAGAGATGTATTGGGTGCAATATATCGCAGTAATGATACAGCTTGGATGAAATATGATATAATGGTTGAGTATTTACGATGGTTCGATCGCAAAATGAGGGGCCGAAAAGTTGTATTACTTATGGACAATTTTTCTGCTCATGCGTTGGCAGTAAAGATTATTGGCGACTCGGAAAATGGACTACAGAATACTCTTGTTATTTGGTTACCACCGAATACGACATCTGTCTGGCAGCCATTGGATCAAGGTATTATACAAGCATGGAAAACGCATACAAAAAGACACCAAATCGGTCAACTTGTCAGAGATATTGATAGCGACTCCAGTGGTGGGGAGCGGCGTATCCCTAAAGCAACACTTTTACAAGCTATTCGTTGGGCTGTAGAAGCTTGGAATTATGACCTCAAACCGTCTACCATTTTTAATTGTTTTACAAAAAGTACTGTCAAATTCTTTGGACCAAAACAACTGCAACAACCTCAAAATCTCGAAAACCTACTACCCAGAGTCATTGAAACTGGCCCTCAACTTGGAGAAAATAAAGAAATTAGGCCGGAGATCATTGTTATTCAAACAGCAATTCAGGAGGATATTGTTTACCTACAAGGGATGAATTATTTTCTGCGGGAGAATATGGATCTAGAAGAGTTTTTGAATCCTGTACAGGAACAGATCGAGGATAATCTTGATGAGGTTGAGGTAACAAAATACGTACTCACTTATATCTATCTGTACCAATCTGTCAGGAATCGATTCTCAATCACTACCTCCCGATTAATGTTGAAGAACAGCGAATATGGGAGGAAACTGAGGAAGTTGAAGAGCATGGGAACGAACTACTAACACCACCAAAAGTCACATATTACGCTGCATTGCAACATCTCCAACAACTTGAACTGCACTTCTTACAAGCGGATACACCAAATACAGAAGTACAATCGCAGCTGGTCACTATCAAGCGGGTCCTGGAAACCAGTCGCCTACAACATCGATCAAAACAACCTCAACAAAAAGTCACTGATTTCTTTACATGTACTTAGAGTATACAGCAGCTGTTACTAGGTAGTGGTGAATTAATTTAGTAGAGCGAACCACATATATTACATTAGTGCCAGTGAATGCCAACACTAGCATGATTTCCGAAACAGAGAAAACCTAACCCTAATTCTATATAGTGATAACCTCGATATAAGGATGCCAATTTTTGGTCCCAACCGCATCACTATAACGAGAGGCGGCTGTACTCGCGTTTCTAAACACAACCGCTATTGCTTGCCATACAAAAATGTAGTCTTGGCGGTTTTTGGTGTGTATGCAATATTGGTTGTGTTCAAAAACGCTATGAAATTGCGAGTATAAGTCACATTAATAAGCTCAGTATTTATACCATGGTAAATGTGATACAATCCGTATAAGACTCTTGGGAATACGGTTTGTGCGGTTAATGTTTTAAATTAAACGAGAATGGTAGAGTCGATCCAGATCCAGATATCCGCGACATACAAACTGGTTTGAACAATTGGAATCATTGACTGGACCCACTAAACGTAGATCTTAACGCCCACAGACTACTCATGACTTACATGATATATATAATAATTGCGCTGCATAGGGCACGAAGAAAGAACTCCGCCCCGAGCACAATAGAGACTACAAGGGTTTCAAGTTCCCCGGGCCCCGATATTCCTATTTATAAATACAGCTATACTCGTTCCTCCATGACGTTTCCGAACACGACCAATATTGCATACCATACAAAAAGGGGCCAAATGCACCTTTTTGTGTGTATGCAATATTGGTCGTGTTCGGAAACGTCATGGAGGAACGAGTAGAGCTACAGGTCCAACCTAGTCCCGTCGATATGCACAACTCGACAACAGATATCCACACATAGACACTCTCTCCGCTACACGCTCTCACGATAAACATGTCAGCCCTACTCCACAAACAGCCCACCCGAGCTGAACTCGCCCTTCACCTCAGGGGAGCCGCAGCCAACTTGGCTGCCATCAGCGCTGTACAGCGCTGCATCAAAAGTCATCCCGATATCGACAAGGACATGGTCAAATTCATAGATGGACACCTGACCGGATGGTTCGGAAGTCTCCATAGCGACAACCTTGCTTCGCGCAATCCGACAATCCAAATTGATGGTGAGTTCGTCTGGACTCACCCAGAAAAGACTCTCACCGTCACGGTGACCTTCGATGTCGACATCCCGCTGGTCGACTCCAACCAGATGCCTCACATTGGGTGGGAGGTGCAAGTCAACGGCGTCAAGGTGAAGAGGGATCAGGACGTGTGGGGACCGGATAGGGGCACGAGGCTTCTGCGCCAGGATGACAGCGGCCATTGCTATGTCGGCGAGGGGGTGCTGAGAGTTGGTAGACCAACAATCGAAGAGCGGAAGAAATTAGCCAAGACGACGGGGGGCGGGACAGAGTTAACCGATGGAACCAAGGTGTATAAATTCTATGTGACGTCTTACAAGATCCCAGACGACAAGTAGATTGTGCTGGAGGGAACGATTTCATGAATGTAGGCCATGGCACCGATATCAACTTTTCTTATTGTTTCCTGTATTTTGCTACATGTGTCTGTAGGCTGGAAGTTCGTGTAACGAGTGAATATAATATCTGATTAAAACCCAACCCTGATCTTACACCAAGTTCAAATTTTCGTTTTCTAGCAGCGCACTACAATAGGGCTGACTGTTGATCCCTGGAGTACAATCAGGCAAGTTAAATAGAGTGAGTACTCTACACCAAAGCCCGCCATACATATATACATTTAGGTATTGGCGTAACACATGTCAAGTGTGTACACAGGATGTGAGTGTTGAGTAGAACCGACAGGCTCAGGCTTGCCTTCATATTAATGTCACACGCGACCTGTGTTAACAAGCACATGCAGCCTATATTACCTAGCACAATCGGGATGTACATACATACTGTACTCTACATACAGCACCTACGCTGCCATCTACCATCATTCTCCTCTCTCCGGCACAGCAACGTAGGCACAACCAAGGCATGTGTCGGGAATAGGAGCCATGCTACAGCACACCTCCCCCCCAACGCCAGTCCAACTCCGCACCCGCCACTAAAGTAAAGCTCAAGTTTTAACGGTCTAATTAGTTGCTTCGCATCTAGCCCACCTTGCTACTTTGCATTAAATCCGGGCTCTTATTGGCCCTTTGGACAAAAGACTCCGGCTCCAGATTCTAGTAACCCAACCAGCGCCGATCTCCGATCAGGCAATAATGCAAGTAGAATTTCGAGTCAGCTCTATCTGTACAAAGGGTCTACATGTTTTGTACCACACCTCAATCCTTACTCAATCTCGCTTATGCACGTAAACTCTCGGTACCACCATCCCCGGGCGGTCGCTTAGGATAAGATTACAACTATTGCCACCTAGCGTAGTATCCCTTCGACGGATGGAATCGTCAAATTCGCAGCCTGGACCGTGCTGCACTGAGTTGTGTGTATCCGTTTTTTAAATTACTTTGTATACCTATTGCTCTTGATAGTTGAAAATAGGTATCGAGCCAATCAAGAATATGTGTTAAATACCTGCTTAGGCTAGTATTGGCTCATAAAGGCAAGCTACGAATTGGACAGCTTCATCCGTCCAAGGACTGAGCATCTGGTATATCTCCGATAGTACTAGGGTTCAATCCTAGCTGTACTGAATCGTAAATTAGCACTAAATCGAGCATTCTTAGTACAGCGGTGGGTAATAAGTGACCAGACTGAACGCCACCAAAATATGCTGTGCCCACGCTTAAAGGTAGCGGATCGCGACGCGATTTCTAAAGACTAATGCTTTGTAATGAGAAATGTTAAAAGAAAAGCGGCAAAATGGAACTCTACTTCAGGAGATGAGGTTTGGTTCTATTGTAGCAGGTTTTTGATATCTGTCTTGGTTGAAGATCCTTAGCACGTTGAAATTGTGAATTTTTGTATGTAAAATGCGCCAAGACGGAGACAATTGGAACGGTATTGTACTCATTTATACCCCCAGAAAAGCAAGCTTGACTGATCAGTGGCATTAATGCAGCAGAATGGCTGGAAATGGGCTCTCCTATTGGCCCGTGAGGCACTATTGCAGCCACAATTCTTCCACTTCCGTACGCGTTTGCAGGCAAGGTTGTCGCTAGGTCCTCCGACGGCTTATTACCCACCGCTGTACTAATGCTGTTCAGTGCTGGCTGCGGTGTAGCGTTAGTTCTGTACTTGATGCGGGCGTTGGCGGTGCTGCAAGCGGTGACGGAGGGGCTGCTGTGTTGTTTGATTTGACAGTGCTGGTGGTGCTTTGGTGTTCTATTTGATGCTAATTTGGTACCGGCACATCACAGAATATCACTCGCACGCGCCTGCTAACCTGGTTTTTTTTTTTGTTTAACTCATTCTCTTTTGGTTTAATCTGGTGCAGTCAGCTGATGTTCTAGTGCTCCAGGAGGTGCTAATCTGTGCAGGCGGCGGAGGCTCTGATTTTGTGCCTTATTTTTTACATGATTTCTACTCGAAACGGCCCGAACAACTGCTTGACTATGTGCTCAAGCAGGTGCCTGTGAGTTTCAACCCGGTGACGCGCGGGGGGAGAATAAAGTGCGCAGGAGAAAAATAGAATAAGTGGGAGAAAATTTGGGTGCTTGATTCGGCTTGATTCCTGAAACACTGTATATGTGGTGCGGGTGCAAGCGGCGGCGGGGGCGCTCGGTTCTGGCCTGGTAGGCGCCAATCTGGTACTTGGTTTGGTCTAGGCTTGGTGCGGATTCAGGCAGGGATTTATTGCTGGCGGAGGTGTTGGCGGAGGTGCTGGCGCAGCTGCTGGTGGTGGTTGTGGCCGAGACGTTGACGTGACGGATTCTGTACGGCCGCGGCGCTACAAGGAGTGGGTCTCCGTCTACGAATTTGACGTAGTACTGGGAACCACGGCACAGACGTAGACGTAGACGTAGTTGCGCAGGCAGAATTGCGGTAGGAGTGTCTACGTCCCAGACGTAGATGTCGGGCAGACGTAGGCGTAGTCGCGTGGTGCTACGGGATACACGTAGTCGCGCCGCAGACGTAGAGATGGGCGTAGCCATAGACATCGGTAGACATAGCCGTGCGTTGGCCTCCAACAGGCGGGGGGCGGCATTCTGGTAACCAACTCATCTACATATTAGATACTTCTATCTGCCCTCTCCCATATCCACATGGCATTTACGTATATATATGCAAACAGCTATCCACAATAACATGCTCGGAACACGCAGACACGACAAACGAGATTTCTATCTGACCCATACATACATCCTTTCCTTCCTTTCATTCACTCTCACGTCCACATCCGATCAATACTTCCGCAGGTGCTTGCCTCGTCGCCGATCACCACACATCAGACCTATGCCTTCACTAATATCTTCGTTGCTTGCACCGCTGACTTTAATCGACCTTAGTTGCGAGTGCTGGCCTGTGCGGATGTTGTCTGAACCCTGACCCATCGGACCAATTTGCGAGGCAGCGCCACAGCGTGGCGTTGTGCAGAAAACAAGTTGGACCATGGTGGACCTACGTTTTTTCCCGCAGCTCGGCTTGAAAAGCTTGGTGTTTTCGTTATCATAGTCTAGGAGATACGAACAGTCTATTTTCCGAATCCCAGTTGCGAACCCTAACCCGGGAACTTATAAAGTTTCCAATAAAGAGACCTGGAATGGCTTCAAGGTCTACAAGTAATATCTGAGACTACATGTACAGAAATAGTTTGAGTAGCTCTAGCAACATTGAAGTCTTTTAAGTCTAATCGAGTGGATCAGCGCCTCGATTGTGTACCTTGGCACTATCGTGCTTTGTATCCATATCTTCAATTGTTCCCATAGTCCCTCGTATCACCCCGCCGAGGTGGGTCAACACCAAATCAGGCCTTGAAGACCCATACCTCCTTTCCATACATCAGCCGGCACTCCATCGTCGTCTGTACCTGGGGCTCAGAGGTAATGACTCTGCCGTCCATGGATCCGCGTTGGACCTACTTGAACATCCCGATGGCAGAACCCATGCGCGTGCCACAGCCCCTGTCTGTCGGAACCTCTCCCGTAGAGGCCGTACTATGCCCAGTGCCCGCTCTGAAGCAGCCTGCAATTTGCTGACCAATATCCCGTCGAACATATCAACATCAAATGGCTCAGATTGAGCTCGGAAATGCTAGGAGATTATTTGACTAAGAGCGGCGGGGCGATTTCCCGAGGGCAGTAGAGAGGCATGGGAGAGTAACATGGTTAGGTGTGAGATCAGATCAGTTCAAATATGTTCTTCTTACAACCGGCTGCGGCATTCATTGCACGGTTAGAGATGCTAAACGGGTAACCTTCGGCTTGGCTAAAGAGTTAACATAGGAGTCTCCACGCACGCGCAGCCTGAGAGCCAGTGGGGTCAGTAGATGGTCACTCTACTGCTCTGCAGCCTTTCTCCTCTTCTCTGGTAATGTCGTTGTCCAAGAGTCGGTTCTACCACCGTAGAAAATGCATCGTTTCATGCATTAACCATAAATAAATCGTCAGAAATTTGGGTGCGCAGCTACCTTTGTCACCCTGCAAGACACATGAGATAGAGGACGAAGGATATCAGGGTTAGGGTCCCCAAAATCCCAGTTGATACGGACGGTTTCCAAGAGCGGCGTTGTCCTCTGAAAAATTATTCGGTTAGCAGCCGTCCATATCAACTCTCTACTACGGTGCAAAATGTATTATGATAATGCATCAGTAACTGCATCCATATAATGCATCGGCGAATGCATCAGCGAATGCATCTCCAGTCCAACTTCACGATTTTACTGCTGACATTACTTAAAAGTGGGAGATGAAATTAAAAAAACATGTTCTCGGAACCGAACCTGGAGTATTACGCTTCTCGATCCTGCATGTTACCATATAAGCCATCAGTTGATACAGTTTGATAGTAAATTGAGACAGAAGAAATCAAAGTACAGAAATGACATCCAGACAAAGCGGTCTGCAACCAGTTTCGTTTGTTTTGTTGTGTTTTGTGTTCTTTGGTTCGGGTTGTTCTGTATTGATCGTTCGGTACGGGTACTGCGAGTGGTGGCGGAGGCAAACGGGTAGTTCTGGGGAGTGCGATATTACCATAGACTACGGTCTGCATGTAATTAATGAGTTAAACAAAAAAAAAAAAAGAAAAAGCGGTCTGCAAAGTCATTATAGATCGATGCTGCATCAACCATGATGTATTTCACCGGGAAAGCGATCGTCACCGGGAAAGCAACCGAACCTCACAAAAGGAGGTTGTGGGCAAAAAACACAATATATGAAGGGAGGCACATATATATAAGAGGTTTCGGTGTGTATCTTCCGAATCCTAGAGTTATATAATGAATATAAACCAAAATCTGGTAAGGTTGATGAGGCTTAGACTCCCTAACCGAGTCAACAACCCCTCTGAAACAATACTCTCGCTAGAGAAAGGTAGATCATTTCAGAAACAGTTGGGAGAGATCTAAGTAACCCTTCTGGCTACCTAGTCCTGTCATTGTATATCGATTCAACCTTCTTCAGCAACTTTGGATCCTATTGTCGCCCTTGGTTGCTTTCCCGGCGATGATCGCTTTCCCGGCGAAATACGTTACCACCTTCCACAACTCACGGCAACCTATTTATCAATTGATGCATTTGCTTCCTATGCTTACGTGGCAATGTATCCACTGATGCATAAGCCGCCGTGGTAGAGACTGTGATTCTGCGGTAGATATGGTACACCTGCTCTCAAAGGTAACAGAAAAATGGGGCAAAGTCGATTCCCTAAAGCTTTTCAACTAGAAAAGTTCAAAAAAATCGGGTTTTACAATCTATAGTACTAATGATGCACTTGAATTTGAGGGACCAGATCTTTTTTATGTTTTTTTGTTGAAAGGCTTTAGGAGTTTCAAATCCCGCATTTTTGTATGTAAAATGCGCCAAGCCAGCGGCGAGTGGAACAGTATTATACCAATTTATACCCCCCAAACGCCAATTCTGGCATTCTGTGGCAGATTTGGAACAAAGTGGCTAAAAATCAGCCCTCCGATTGGCCTAGAGGTCACCTTGCAGCCACGCTTGTTCCACTTCCAGATACCGCCGTGTCACCTTCAATCACCTTTGAGCCTGTGTGCACCATACATATATGTATACTCCAGAAACATCGCCACAATTTGACCACACTACCAGGGTTGCAGAATATTCCCAGTCATTTGAAGAGCAAAGTCAATATGATCATTTATCCGAAACAACACACCTAATCGGTGATAACCTCGTGTAATGTTGCCATATTAAACAAAAAGAGGGAAGAAAAACGCCGTATAATAATTCAACAACTTTTCTGCTTGTGTCGGCACGTGACATATCATCACTTGAGCTGCAATGATGAAGATACGTACCATGCAGACATAAGAGGATATAAACTTGGCTACTTATACTATGACGGAGCGTAAGAACTCTGATATAATCATTGCACCATTCGTACATGTATGCTGCCCTGCCCCGTAGCCGTAATAGCTTCATAGTCTGCACAACCACTTGTATCTAGAATTTCCTAGGCCTGGCCCGTACTGTTGAATATCTTCCCTCAGCTCAACCTACGCCTCCGTCAGAAACACCCGCACCCCATCCTGACACCCTGGGCACCTAATTACCCCAGTCCCATACTATCACACAATTGTACAATCCCTTAGTACGACTGCACTACCTCTAATGTATCAGCGGACAGGAGCACTAACCCATCTTATTTCGCACGAATGACTGCCCAGTAGGAGCGCGGTTGCCTCTGTTCCATTCTGGAAAACAGCACTAGCTGTGTGTCAGCGCGGGGAAGAAGAAGAGTGGGGGAGGGGGGGGGGTTAGTCTACCGTCCCCCTGTTGAGAATGGGGTCGTCCGGGGTATGTTGGGGGGTGCAACCGGCGGGAGGCCAAGCTCCTCGTCAACTATGCGTCCGGCCGGAGCGGTGGTAAGAATGCTTGGCCTGGGTACCCTGGGTAGCCGGTGTATACCGGGAGTACTGCAGTTGTGGGCTTGGCGGGCATGCTGTGGCCTGACCCAGAAAGATCATTAAGGAAACGTACAAATAAATAGAAGCTCTCACTGCAGCGCTAACCTAGATATCACCCTACTCCGAGCGCCGTAGCTGTTCATATGCTGAGTCTTCAAACCAACATACAGCGAACACCCCATCCAAAGACTCAGTACCAACACTATTGCTGTAAGAGGTAAGGGGTTCGACCACCACAGCGAGAACAGGTTATAGTCGGATAACAGGCTGACTAACGAGCCAACTACGCAGATGGGGGTTGTGATGCTTATGAAGCTCGCTAGAATGCTCGTGAAAAATAAGATGTGGGGTTCCTCGTTGGTGAGAGATGACGAGTCCATTAATGTTACGGTCCTGTTTTCGGGAATCGTGAAGTAGAAAGATCAGATCGGAGGCTTCAACCTTCACGGTGAAGTAGTTCAGGTAAAACAAAGAGCTACGATTTAAGGCGGGCTTAGTCTAAGGTTGGCGATGATCGCTTAGTAATCGCATTCGAACGGGATGCCTGAATTACGTGTATGTAGGTACCGTTATTTCTCGAGCAATCCACTATATCCGTAGAGGCAGATGGTAAATCCGGACCAAAGAGAGAAAGGCTCGGCGCATATGCAGATAGGTGCATGCATGTATATATATAATTATTCTCCATATGCTATAAATTCTACAGACTCGTTCTCATCATGTTCTATATCTACATCTGCAAAATCAAGAGGAACGGGTAGAGTTGAGGGTAGTGATCCAGATAGTTTCCAGTCGCCAATTTCTATACTTTTGAACCCCTTAATATCCAACTCTTCATCCTGGCTGCCATCTGCAGCGAGAGAAAGACCCACTTTACGGAAGACCCTTCTAATCAATTCATCCTTTTCAACTGCAAAGAGATACCAAGCGTCCCCAACACTCCATGTAGTAAGTATCCGTCGATCACTAACAGTCCATTTTTCAACCTTCTCCAAACTCTCACAGTCCCTGATTGCTTCTTCTGTCAATGTACGTATATATTCTTTAAGAGGTTTGTTAATTGAGACATCGAGAGGCTGCACTAAGCTAGTGCATCCAGCGGGAATCAGAGTTGGTGTAATTTGTTTTGATCGTAAGATTTCAAGGACGGCAGGAGTCTTATGGGATGTACAGAGGTCCATAGCAAATAGTGAAGGTTTGCCATTCAATGCCGGAATCAAATACATTTCAATATATTTGATGAACAGAACCTCGGTCATGTATGCAGTATCGTTGAACTCAACAAGAACACCCGGATGGTATTTGGCTTGTTCTTTGCCTAATCTTTTGCCCTGTCCATGGAATATAATCATTGGCGGTATTCTATTGACCCCATCCGCAAAGATGCACAGTACGAGACTTGCCTGTCTCTTATCCCAGCCGCTTCTTGTTTCTTTAACCCATATAGTTTTGTCTCCTATTAGATTATAGGTTCTACCGGATAAGTACTCGAAAGGGATTGGTGTTTCATCAAGATTGCAGATGTTCGCGAGATCATATCGGTTTTGACGTCGAATAAAACCTCCACCAACAGGTACACGGTGTGAGTAAAAGGCGTAAGGATCAAATTGGGAATTGCGGCGATTAAATTGTAGCCAGCTGATAATCAAATTACGGTAATCCTCGGGAATTTTCTGAGCAGTTTTGGTGATACATCGAAGACTGATACGGTACCGTCCCAAAAAACGAGCATACCAGCCATTGGAAAAGCGGAAAAGTGATAGCTGAGTACCAACGGAAGGGAATAGCTCTCGAAAAATCTTATCTGAATGCAATCTAAACCAACCACGACGAACAGCTTGACCTTTTTCTCTGCACTTCAAAAACAAACAGTACAATTGTCGTTCTAGCTCAGGCCATTTACAGATCGTATGTTGTAAGTGTACAGTGCGTGCTGAACTACCTTTAGCTACCAATTCTATTTGGTCTTGCTTTCTCACCCAGTCACTCAACGTACGTTGAGGAATACCGAACAGAAGTGATGCCTCCGGTGGACGAAATTTACCACTAGTAGCTAGAGGTACGCGATGATGATAGAGGAACACCAAAGCCCGTGATCTTCTGCTTCTGGCTCCATGAACGCTCTTGTTTCCGAATTGGTTGGATTCCATTTGATTTAAGGACCCGGTCTTTGATTGACTTAGGTTTTGGTCCTGGANGGACCCGATACGACATGATGTTTAACGGCATTCTGTTCACTTGCTGAAAGTTGAGTAAGTCTCGCCATGATTGTTCCTAACTACAATAACTACGGACAGATCTACCTATGTATCATGTCCGCGGACTCATTACTCTCCAACGCATACCTTGTCCTGCACCTATCTGCATATGCGCCGAGCCTTTCTCTCTTTGGTCCGGATTTACCATCTGCCTCTACGGATATAGTGGATTGCTCGAGAAATAACGGTAACCAGACTGGGTCATAACTGACTTCCAAGCCCCAGAATAAGTGTGGCGCGCCCGGCTAAATGTAACCGGAGAATGAGGCAAAGTCGACTGCCTAAGGCATTTAAACAAAAAAGCTTAGAAAGGATCGGGTCAGGCAGATTGTAATTAATACTAGTGATAAATTTAACTTGTCTGACCACATTTCTGATTCTATTCCAGAATTGGCCATTTTCTTTTAGGTAAAATGCGCCAAAACTGAACATAAGTATTATACCCATTATACCCCAGAGAAGCAAACCTGGCTGATAGCTCTGCTCAAGAGTCAAAATACATTTTCTTACAAATATGACCTTCCCTAGTTAGATTAATCGGGACCTGGTGAAATACTTTCTCCAAAAAATGCATATATGACCAGAAGAAGGTATAGAACTTTAATTGTGTGTTGCTTAAGTGTTTTGTCGTTTTTGAATGTATAGCGCCCTCTCAAAAGTCATCGGCAACCAAACCGAACCACCACCACAATATAAGTGCCATTAATAATGAATAAGGCTTTAGAAAACGAAATATTTGCTATTGAATTTAATAGATCTAAAAGGGCACATTCTCAGGTCAGACGTGGAAGAAGGAACATGGGTTAGAAGTAGAGCAACTTGGAGATTCGGCTACATCCTATTTTCTCCATTTCAACGTACCAAAACCAACACAACTCATGCGAGAAATATAATATTATCATTTTTAGCTAATATAGCTATAATTCATCAAAAAGTACATAGTCCTCCAATTCCCAGGTGCTTGAGGACCGGGTTGAAAGTGGCATTTTTGGGGTGGTTTGGTTGCTGGTCAATGACTTTTGAGAGGGCGCTGTACATATACCTTATGTCTAAGTGATAAGAAAAAGTGTTTCAAAGAGTATCATGAAGTACCTAATTAATTAAATCATCTTTGAAATTTAGCTAAAGAAGGGGACCCGAAACAATTGGTACAACCGGTCTAATATCCGTTGCGATCGAAGGAATATGTTATTTCACATTCTAGCTTACATTTAATCCTCAGATAAAGTATCTGTGCACTAACGTATATTACACTCTACCGCCGCAGGAAATGCATCGCATAATGTATCCATAATAAATCATATATACGTGATGTCCGTATCCGGGTGGCTATTGCATCGAAAAATGCATCGCATATTGCATCGCAGTCTCCTTTTGCTAAGACTTCAATTATAATTGAGCGGCGCTGGGCTTTTTGGTTGTTTAACTAGCAGCGCTGGGCTTCCCTATCAACGTATGAAATACATGATTAAAGGTATCAGTAAATGGATCGGCAAAGGGATTTGTAAAAAAGGAATGTGGGGGGATCGAACCTCAATCACTTTGATGATCTAATTCAGAGCTGCAGCTGACCACCTGTACCATTATATCTTTTCGATATATAGGCTAACTTGATATTTTGTATTCACTAGTAGCATCATCGCAAATCAAAAATGTTTAAGTCCATAATCAGAAGGGATAAGAAATACGAAGGACAGTAGTATATCTAGCTTGACGATTTTAAATACGAATTTCCTGACGAGTTTCCCTCTCAATTCCCATACAAATAGAAATGCAGACGACTTTACCAAACACTTCGTTCTTGTACGTATGAGGGTCGTAGGAAAATCGTTGCCTAAATAGTCAGCAAATGTGTTGGCCCGATACATTTGTCAAGGCCTCGACAGTTTTATGCATCCATTGATACATTTACCAGCCGCTTTTCTATGGTAAATTCGTCAAGTGATGCATTTTTGCGCTGGTAGAGTAGAGACAGCGTAACCGCCCAGTACCGACATTGGCCATGAATCAACTTGTATGAGGGGGAAAAAATCATATGATAAATTAATTGATAATGTTCATAAACAGAAGAGTGTATAAGAGTATTTTGAAAAGTAGTGACTTCCATAATATGTGTTTTGATACCTGTTATAGGGTTCTCCCACCGGCCAGTGGGAATAATTTTCAGGGCCTAATTTTGACAATATTCATCAGCAAACCTCCAACCTCCGCCGGACGCTGTGGACGCTCCAGGCGCTCAGGGCGCTCGGTAGACAAACTGCCTCTCCAGAGAAGCAACTGAGTTTACGCTTTCTGGCGCAAGATAAGATTCCGCCTGGCGAAGCACTAGTTTCTGCCGCCCAGGCGCCAAGACTAATGCATCTAGCGCCTCGAGAGCAATACGCCACCCTGACGGAGCTACTCGCTTCAGACGCTCGCGACGGAACGCTCTTCGCCTACGCTTGCAACGGAACGCTCTTCGCCGACGCTTCGCGATAACGCTTCGCGACGCTTCGCGACGGAACGCTCTTCGCCGGAGACTACTACCTATCTCCTGCCTCCTGGAGTTTCTGACGACTCAAGATACCGCTAATGCTTCGAAAGACTCGATCGCTTCCAGAGCGCCGATACACCGTGATTTTACCCTTCATTGCTTGTTTTACAATGCATACTACTAGTGAAGACTCGCTTCTCAAGAGCATTCAAAACCCTGATTCGATTGCTAAATCCTAAAACTACAAACCGCTCTTCAACTCGCTAATTGAATATATATATATATATATATATTCTCCAAAGCCAAATCACCCGACTTTCAAAGCACTAGCCAGTGCTCTTCAGAAGACTTCGCTCCAAAGCACTTTCGCCAGTCCTCTCCAAAGCACTCGCCTCCAGAGCGCTCCCAGTGCTTCCAAAGACTCGCCTCCAAAGCGCCTCCCAGTGTTTCTCCAAAGCACTTGCCCAAAGCTGCAGTCCCCCAAAGCACTCACGGCTTTACACATCCTCTTCCTCCTCGCCTCTTCGCGATCACCCTTCTTCCTCTTCTTCCTTCGCCTTCCTCTTCCGGTTCAATGCCCGTTGAGCGTGAACCACCTCATCCTGGCCGCCAACATGGTCGGAACCAGTGATATCTCCTGAAAGACTTCATGGTGCTTTCCGAAGATTCCGAATGCCGCAAGATCCGCAGCCTAACGCTTCGTCGTCTTCGCTAAATCCATCTTCCGGTATCACCGATAGTGATGCCCTTCTTCTCTCGTATCTATCAACGTTAGCCTCCAGGTTAGCCTCCGCTTCAGAAAAGACTCCGCCAAGTATAGCATCCATCCTTATAAAGATACCTTTTCCCGGAGGTTGTCCTGATCACCTCCAACGCGTTCTCCTGGTTCTGCCTTTACTCCTGCCCTTCCATGTTGCTCATCCTGTTGAAAGTTTCTATTCAGATTTCAATGTCAGCGAGCAAATCGATTATAGCCGATAACGTCTGTCAGCTTTCTCAAAGACTTCGATAATCTCGAGGCGTCCGTCACCACTCTCAAAGCACTCGCTATAGCTGTAAGGGGATGTATGGGTATCAGGATGCATACTAACAACACTCTCGTTCTGTGACTGGAAATGGTCAGGCTTCACGATGTTCGCTGACTACGCCGAATGCTACGCCAAATCGCAGTAGATATCAGGCAAATAAACGTAGGGGTAATCCGCTCTAGGAACTCGGGGTCTTTTACCCCTCGCATTCTGACACCATCAAAGTATTTATAGTACAATATGTCGATAATCTCCGGGGCAAGAAACCGTAGACGGTAGGTCTAGTGTTAATAGCGTCATGATATTTATTAGCACCCCCGAGTGCTCGTTGGGGATTAATCATACCTCGTAATGCTGCGCAGGGCTCAAGAAGCGATCATTCTTCAAAAGATACTCTACTTGAGCAGCCCTCGCCTCAGGACTCGAGAGCTTTCCAAGCCCATAGATGGTCGAATCTGCCAGGCGCGCTCTTTAACCTCGCATCAAGTCGGCCTTGACTCGGAGTGTAGACTTCTGACCTATCGTCGTCAATTACGCTTCTAGAGCACTCGTCCAACGCTTTCAAGAGCATTCACCTGTTTGATAACGACACTCGTCCGAGATATATCTGCACATCCCACCCTGCGACGGCAGTTGCCCACATATTTACTACCAGTACCGAAAGCCTCGCTGCAGGAAAAGGCTCGTAGAAGAGTGTGGTCCCCGATTAGCGTGCTGCACTCCTTCTCAATCCTCTGGGCTTGCATTGAGAGAACGTTTGCACTCCTCGAGCTACGTAACAAGGACCTCTGAGATAGGTTACTCGCACGAATGTTAACGATGCTCTCAAAGCGGTCGTCAGTGCTATCGGGAATACTACTAACCTCACTTTCTGCTATAGGAGCATTTCCTTCGTCCCTGATAGATGAAGGAAACTGTGCAATATCATATCTTGGTTGCGCTTCTGGTAAATATTCCTGAGGGCTTGAGGGAATCCGGGGACTGCATAGAGCTCTCGCCAACGGCCTCAAAAGGGGAGGAACGATAGGGCGGTAAGTGGGTGAGAATCGCCGCCTTTAACGCATCGAGGAAAGGTCTATGTGCCGTGTAGAAGAGCTATAGTCAATATCGCGAGAATAAACGGCACTGAAGAAGGCATGGACTGTGAGGGTATCGAGAGTGCACTCTGAGATGCCGGAGTCTTCTCTGAGATGCCGAGTGCTTCTCGAGATGCCGGGGATGATCTCTGAGATGCTTCCTGGCTGGATGCCAAAGTGGCGCTCTGTGGGATGCGGTGCGCTTCCTGGGATGCATTCTGTTTGGGTACTGAAGTGGGCTGCTGCTCTCCGACTACCTTTGCACCGGACGCGCTCCTCTGAATCGTTAGCGTTTTGTCTTTAACATTAATGGGTGGGAGGAAGTCGAACCTGTAGGACGCCGGAGGAACCAATAACCTCCGCTACCGCCTCGGTTGGTCTCCTCCGGCATTGCCCAGTGCTTCTGGCAGTAGTCGGCTGGACGGTACGAGGTCTCTTCCCGCACTCTGGGATCTCTGTTGGGTGGAGGCTTGAGGTTCTTCTTCCGGATCATCCAGCTTCTCGTGAGCTCTCCTGGCGTTCTCGGAGTCATCATACTCGAGTGGCTTGTATCGGCGGTTTCTCCACCTCCGGCACATCCTCCTGCTGCTCCTGCACTTCAGCGATGTCAGTATTGTCATCGGGAGATGGAATTCTACCCTTCTAGGGCTGCTTCTTCCAGTCGATGTCGGTAGAACGGAGAAGCCCTTTACGCTATTAGGCGGTGGTCGACTGACTGCTCCGGTGCTGGTCGACTGACTGCTCCGGTGCTGGTTGACAGTGCGGTCAATGCTTTCGAATGATATTTCAGACTCGTCAGTCTGTGAATCATCATGCTCTTCGGTGGTACTGGGAGTCGTGGTCGCTTTCGGAAAGAAGTCTTGAACCCGTGGATCGCTTGTCGAGAGGCATTCTGCTTGCTGGCAGGAGTATCCAATGTGCTCTAGGAGCATTCTTTTGCGTGTTTTGATTAGAAATCAACGCTTGGCGACAGAGTTTTCGTCGCCAAGCAAGAAGAATTTTCACCGCTAACCTCGTAGGGTAGCGATCCGCTCAACTGCATCCTGGTCCGCTCAACCGAATCCGAGTCATTTCTAATCACTCGTTTTACTGCACTTTCAGAAGCGATACCGAGTGCTCTGAGAGCAATCTAGGAGTTTGGCTTGACTGTAATTCAATTAAGAAATAGAATAATCTAATCTAATCTAATCTAATCTAATAAATCTAAAACGATGAACCCATCTATTCATAATAGCTCCGAGGAGCACTTGCCAGCGCTCAGAAAACAAGACATACCGCTATTCAGAGGTAAGCGATTGTTCGGCAGAAAGAGAAACGAGAGATTATACCAAAGGAAACTAATGACGCCAGTAGCACTCGCAAGTGCTCAGAAAACAATACGTACCGCTATTCAGGGTAAGCATTAGATTCGCAGAAAAGAGACGCGAGATTATACCAAATAAAACTAATGATGCCCGCCATCACCACCACCGCCACCACCACCGCAGCCACCATATAAGGAAGGTCATGTATACAACGTGGGAAAATAGCCGAGGAGGTCCGCCAGAGGAGGAGGAGGAGGAGGAAGAGATCCGCCGGAGGAGGTTCCCCACCACCACCGCCCGAGGAGGGTTACCACCGCCACCACCACCACCGCCTCCAGCAGCAGGCCAGCAGCTCTGGCTGCTATCCCGCAGTCGCCCAGATTACTTACCTGTGCAAAGTTTACAAGAACCCCTACACCCAGAGAGGATACTTCCTCAGGTATTTGGGGTCTAAGTCGTCGATAGCATCCTGCTGTCTATCGCGACGTCTAACAAGAGTCTGGATTAGCCTTTGATTACTGGCATCAGTTCTGGGCAAATATACCCTCAGTCCTTTAGCATTAACACGATGATTTCCCTCCTCGTAGTCAGAGTCCTCTGCTGGGATATCGATCGAATCGTCTTCCTCGATATGAGGAATGCGTGACAGCGGCGGTGTTTCAGCACCACCCAAATTAGCACCCGCGCCCGCTCTGTGGAGCACCGCGAGTATCCTCCGAGGCCTGCTAGTACTATTCTTCAACCAACCCTCGACCTCTTCCGAATCAGTGATCTGGACCTCCTGCGGCCGGACAGGAGGATTGGATGCCGGTGGAACGTTCTCGAGTGCTCCCCAGATACTCCTGATTGCTCTGTCGGGTGGGGTGTGCTTCAGGATCAAGTTGCAGAGCTCTGGAAACGTTATCTTTGTCAGAATACCAATGAACAAATTCTGATTTCGTCGATGGTTCCAGTCATAGATACGGGGCGGGGCAACTACGGAGAATGCTCCCAGAGCATCCGGGTCTACCGTGACCATTATGGAAGGTCTATCGAGTTCGGACACTGGGTCGTTACGCTTCTTAGAGCGCCGCCACCGTCATCATCATCATCGCTCTCGCCAGCAACTTCTCTAAACTCGCGATTCCCTGCCTCGATAGCTTTTTCCTTCTGCCCAACATTGGCAATGAGCCACTTCAAAGCGTCGAGTGCTCTGCGGGTTGCGGTATTGCTTCCGTTACAGGCAAGAAACCGCTGAGAGGCCAAGCTCAACAAATGGAGGCAGAAGCATCGAACGCTGCTGCTCCGGAGACGGTTTTGTTGACCCAGCCGGTGTTGCATCTCGCTTTGAGGCTGTTGCGGACGTTAGTGTACACTTTAGGCAGGTTGATCAAAAAAGTCATCTTTGCTTTGTTCGCCTGAGTCGTTGTATGAGTGTTTTGGGAGATTGGGGACGACGATGCTTCTGCAGCACCGGGAACGCTTCTGGAGGACTGGCGACGCCGAAAGCCGGAGTTTCTGGGGCAGGATCTCGCCTTTCGCCTTGCTCTGCCGGAGGAGGCGGGTATTGGTATCCGACGACGCTGAATTGAGACTCTGAAGACTGGCGCTTTTGGAAGCGAGGGCGAAGTGAGCTCGGTTTGGCCGACGGTAAAGGTGGTAGTAGCTGCCTAACTCTGGGGAAAAGCTGGAAACTTGTCGAACTGTTCGTTCTCTTCTGGGCTTTGGGCTTGCTGCTGGGCCTGCTGCTGGGCCTGCTGTTGGTCGCTTTGTGGAGTATGTTGCCGGGCCTGCTGGGGCTGCTGCTGTGCCTGCTGAGCGCTGTTTGGGCTTGGGTGTTGCTGGGCCTGCTGCTGCTTCTTTAGCTGCTGTTTGGGCTTGGATGCTGCTGGGCCTGCTGGTCCTGCTGTGCCTGCTGAACGCTTTGTGGGCTTGGGTGCTGCCGGGCCTGCTGGGCCTGCTGCTGTGCCTGCTGCAGAACGTTCTCTGTCGGGCTCGACTTCAGGTTGCCCTTCCTCGCTGTCGCTATCGCTATCGCTGTCGCTATGGCTATCGCTATCGCTACTGCTTTCGCTGCCGCCTTCTTTCTCCCACTCCTTTGGGAACATTCCTCAGTGCTGGGGAGACGGTGGCGCTTGCTGAGGGGGCGGTGGTGGGTGCTTCTCGGAACGCGACGACTGCGGCGGGGGTGTCTCTCTATCTCTATTGGGATAGGCTGGGTGCCTTCCTGCTTTCTTTCTGAGGCAGAAGGTGAGGACTTCTTTCTGCTTCTGCGCCTTTCTTCTTTCTCCTGTGCTTCCTCTGTAGCTCCTGCACCTTCTTCTGCAAAATCTCCAGCTCCTTCTGCTCCTCTATCTCCTGCTCCTCTATCTCCTGCTTCTTCTTCCCTTCTCCTTCTTTCTTTTCCTTCTTTTGCTTTATCTGAATCGTCGGTGTCTGGATCGCGATCTCGCTTCTGTGAAATTTCGTGGAGTGCTTTCTGAGGGCGGGGTGAAGGTGACTATAGTGAATATAGAATATTTGATGAGTATGGTTCTGAGAGCAATAGAATTAAGGAGGATATACCATCTTATATATGATTGCTAGATGTTCAGCTTGAAAGCTCGAACTTGAAACTTGAAACTTGAACCGTAAACTTGAAATGTGAGCTGAATGCGCTTCCAAGAGATATCTTGAAAGCTTTGATAGCAGTGAGGGGTATGAAGTGGTAGCACTGGAAGAGGTAGCGCTGGAAGATGGATGGTTAGGAATCTCTCACGATTAGGAAGGAGGAGAAGGGTGCTCTTATACCGAATAGAATCAGCTATTCCAGAGCTCATCATGCTTCCGAGAGCACCGTGTCTATGGGAGCACCCCCATGTATATACGAAAGACTCTCGAGTTCGACCGGCGCTGCATATGGTGCTCCAAGCCGTGCTCAATGTTTGCTCCAATACACGACGTAGATCAACGCTTCTGCGCGCGACTCAAGATTCTACTCTGGTGGTTTGATTCAATTGAACGACGTAGATGAACGCTTTCTGGCGTCTCGAATGCTCGATGGTAGTACCAACAGCGTATCGATTGATTCCAATGTTGGGTTGGAGTTTCTGTTCTTGTTGGTCGTGCGCTATGAAGCCGAGTTGGACAATGTGTATCGCTTTGAGCTCAGAGTCGATATTGGTATTGAATTTTCCGTTGTGAACGGTTTCTCACGGTTTCAATCTGAATAGCTTTTCGAGCTAACTGAGGATGAGCGAACGCTGAAAGGGCAGAACGAGCATCGCTGGTGGCATGATTGCTGTTTCTCTCGCTGCCGTGTTTGTGTTTGCAGTATTCTGTTGGAGATGTATGACGCAAAGTCAGCCTTGTTTCTGCTGCGGAAAGCGAAGCGCTTATAATCACTGACGAAGCACTCTGCTAAGTCGAGCACTTTGCGGCGACTAATCGCCAGAGCACTCTGCACAACCTCTTGGCAGCGAGAGCTTATTGGTGACAAATCGCCAGAAGCACTTTCTGCACATCGCCGAAAGCACTCTGCAGCCAGAGCCCCATTGGATTACAGAGTGTTCGTAGAGCACTCTGCACCGCCTGCAGGAAAGAGCCTCCTCGGCCTTGGCAGACTGCAAATTCTCGAGTTCAATGAAATCGTCGTGCCCTTTTTGCAGCAAGAGGTACAGCTCCTCCGCGAATTTTGACAGACATCTTCGAACGATCCATCCATTGGAAGCAGATGAATGGCTGGGAAATCAATATTCACTGCCGGAGCACGATCAATCAGCAGAAACCCCCGACGACACTGACGAGAGCCCAGAGAGCATTCCCGATTGCTATTCAGAGACGCACTACGATTCGGAGTCCGACACTTTCGACCAAGATTCGGGTAACAATTCGGACCTCGAATCCGAATCATATTTTGTGATGGAGGAGGGAGGCGATTCAAATGGGCATAAGGCATCTACGACAGTTTACGGTATTGGGGAAGACTTTACCACTCGGAGGACTACGACAGTGCTCACAAAGTCTTCTTCAATACCCAGACCCATTTCGGTCAGCATACGAGTTCAGAATGACGCTACTTCACACTGTCTAAAGCCTCACAGGGAACATCGACAGCTTCTTTCTACACGCCCTCCGAGTAGTGGCGAGTCTTTCCTACAAAGACCGGCGGGGGTTTTATCAAGAGGTTGGAGGAAATGAACGACATACTGGGAAAGGCAAGCTGGAATCATTCGGAGGTGGATATTGGGGGGGAGAAGGTCTCTTACTACTACCGCGATCCAATGGTTGTCGTCCGATATCTTCTAGGGCAATGTGCCTTCCGGGAGTCATTGGTGTACTCGCCCGTGGTGGAGCATAATGAATTCGGCGAGCGAATGTACGGGGAAATGCATACAGGAGATTGGTGGTGGGAGATACAGGTCCGTAAACTTCGCCCTGTCAACTTGAGGTGCTCTATGAGCATTCGATGATGCTCAAGGAGCAGTCGCTGATGCTTTCTCGACAGAATACGTTACCGGAGGGGTCCACTGTAGTACCAATTATCTGCGTCGGATGGCACACATCTGACAAATTTCAGCGGGGACAAGAAAGCCTGGCCAATCTATCTTACCATAGGGAACATCAAGTCGTCGGTGCGCAATAAGCCTACAGGGCATTCATTCATTCTCCTAGGGCTGCTACCAGTGCCACCGAAGCTCTGTGCGCAATCACGAGGACTACAGGGAGAGAGTACTGCTATTTGGCGAGAACCCGGGCAATCTGGAACCGGTGGAATACATTGTCGCGAGATCCGTCAAAACACTCTTCAATGCTTTCTGGGGTATGCCGAGGTTAATCCGCACGATCTCAATAAACCGGACATTCTGCACAATATCTACCTGGGGATGTTGAAGCACAGGATGGAGTGGATTCAGGGCTTCCTGAAGAACCACCGATGGAGGAATTTGACAAAGCTTAGCTTGCGCATTACCCTGGACTGGCAGTACCAAACAAGGCATATCGTTCTACCACCCAATGGCAAGGGAAAGAGATGCGGAACCTGGGGCGGCTCGTTCTAGGAGCACTCGCGGCTGCTCTGAGAAACCCGGGAGTGGCTGTCAGGAGCGACTTCGCAAAAGCGTTGAAATGCGTTCGAAGCCTAATAGACTTCCACTTAATGGCGCAATATGGGAGTCATACAACGAGCACATTGAACTATATGGAGAGCTATCTCGAGGATTTCCATAAATACAAGGATATCTTTTTAGAATTCAGGGCGTACAAGAAGACGTTAAAGGATACGAGGGATCAAACGAAAGAAATAAGTGAAACGGCTGACTCAGCGGCTAAAAGCGAGGCGTGGAGGAGATCCGGGAGATTCGGGAAGATCACACTTCAAGCACCGCCAAATTAGCGTACTTACTACCGGAAGCGCGTTAAAGCCCAACAGGGCGATGCCGTCTTTCGCGAGGCGTTAGCGAGAAAGCTTTCTTTGCAATGTCGCAGCGGTGAAAGAGAACTGCAGAGGCGTCGCGAGGTCGGCTTATTTGCGGCGCGAATGCTGGACTATGGAGGGCGATTGGCGTTAGAGATTCAAATTCTGAATCTGAAAGACATCGTTGGAGGTCCTGAGAGCACTGACGACATCCTCTGAGCCATCGGGATAACCTCGCGAGTTGCTCGACATTATCAAAATCGAGGACCGCAAGAAAACGCAGAATGAACGCTCAATAGTAGAAAGCGGACTGCCCTTGAAGCGTCTTTGCAACCCCTCCACGAAATCGGAAAGACTGTTCAACGTCGCAGATGGACTGCAAATGAGTATAATGACGCTTTATCGCCGATAAAGGAGTATGCGAAGATGCGGAATGCTTTCTCAGAGCTTTGCCGAAGCTCTGAGAGCATTTTGAGCGCCGGTGGAGGTTTTCACATGCTTGCAGGTTCCGATACCAATCTTCCAAAGGCCTGACGATACGAGGTTCACAATATCAGGTGTACGGGAACATCATCTTTAGGAAGGGAAAATAAGAAAGGATTGTGCGTGGGTATCGGTAGGTTCGCCGAGCAGTGGGGAGTGTTTAGGGGACGCTTACCAGGACGAGTAGAGGCTCTGTTCAAGGTGCGGGATAGCACAGCGGCATGTAGACTATGTGTAGTTGAGCTGCTTGAGGCGAAGGATCGCATAGTATCGCTGATAGCTTCGCGTAAATTGCTGAAGGTCTGTAGGCGGAGGAGGAAGAGGATGTGGGTCGTGAATATTCGGAGTATATTAGGAATGGCCCATTTATTTGAGGTGGATGCTGGCAATTGGCTGGTAAATACTAGGATAGATTTGCGTGCGTGGAATGAATTTAGTTGAATCTTTGTGAGAAGTGTCGTAAAGCTGCTCATGAAGTCTATCCAATGGTGTGAGAGTATTATCGAGTGTTCTCCAGTGAGAGCATTACCGAGTGCTATTGAATGACAGCAGTCCCGGTGCTCCGTAGAGGTGA
This sequence comes from Morchella sp. 2018-W38C, assembly GCA_024713705.1. Classification (NCBI taxonomy): domain Eukaryota; kingdom Fungi; phylum Ascomycota; class Pezizomycetes; order Pezizales; family Morchellaceae; genus Morchella; species Morchella sp. 2018-W38C. The sequence goes on along the minus strand of JAMJEX010000026.1, from coordinate 387,311 downwards.
ATGAGGGCAGTGGCAGTGCTCTACAAGTGGAAAGTTAGACCCAATAGTACCGTCTAATTCAAAATTCGTGTCGTTCTGCTAGTACGCATGCGGCTTGGAAGAGAGAGGTGAGTTTCGGCCGCTCAATATCTGAGTCTGTTATCCAGCAAGCTCGCTCCACCAGCATAATGCTGCTTATGCATGGAAATGATTTCCAGCAAGCTCGCGCCGGAGTGCTGCTTAGGCAGGGCATTGAGCTTTTCAGACGAGCCGTACCATGGCCTAAACCTCAAGGCTAAAATGCCTTTCACGAATCGACAGATACATACCCCATCGTCAAAGGTTTGGTAGCCATCTCCAGTATCTGCGACAGTCTTCAGATCGGTATTCCGCGACTGACCGTTCAGCGGCGTGAAGAATACCCACGTGAGATATCGTTTGAGAGACTGGCGATGCCTACCTCGCCTTTGAAGAAAGCGTATTAATTCATATGGGTCTAAGTGGGGGATGTCCCACCTTGAATAGTATTATCAAATTGTTTCCGCTCTACGAGCATTGGTCAGTGCTATGAAAGCGCCATGGCTTTCTGGATGTGGGCAATATCTCTTGAAAACCTTGTTGACGAAGAGTGTCTTGGCGTGAAGCGATATGCTTCTGTGGTGTCTGGCGAAAGCATCTCAGAAATGCTTTCTCCTGGCGCAGATAGTTGACGAGTGCTCTCTAGGCATGAGGATATGTTCTGGTGGCGCCTGGAGAGCAGCTCGTGATGATTTGATCTCCTGGCGCAGATATTAGTGGCGAAGTGCTGTCAGGGCGCTGGCGTTGTCTCTGGCGGGCACCGGCGTCCGTGATTCGTTACCAGTCCTGGGCGGAGACTGATTTGTTGATCGTTATCCAGACGCAGGAGGCATACCCCAGGCGTGCCATGGCAGAGAGAGCATCGCCGGGTGCTCTCAGGACGATCAGCACATTGCCTGGACGTGCTGACGCGTGAAGGTGCACGACGCGCCTAGTGAAGATCGCGGAGAGAGCATTGCTGGGTGCTCTATAGATGTATGTGATATCGCTAGGAGCACTCTGTAGATAGTAGCATTAGCGAGCGCAAAAAAAAAGCTCATTAGGACTATTCGGTACTGCTTGGAGCGAGTGCTCTGGTGGAGCGAGTGCTCTGCTAGGAGCGAGTGCTCTGGTGGAGCGAGTGCTCTGCTAGGAGCGAGTGCTCTGCTAGGAGCGAGTGCTCTGGTGGAGCGAGTGCTCTGCTAGGAGCGAGTGCTCTGGTGGAGCGAGTGCTCTGCTAATGCTAGGAGCGAGTACTCTGCTAGGAGCGAGTGCTCTGTTTGGAGCGAGTGCTCTGCTTGGAGCGAGTGCTCTGCTTGGAGCGAGTGCGGATACATAGACGATGATGCGCTCTGGTGCTGCCAGAGAGGGAACATCCTGCTCTGGAGGCGTCGGGCGCGGTAATAGCATCGCCTGGTGCGAGCATTATGCTCCTGGAACGCCTGGCACGAGCATTATGCCCTGGCGACGCCTGGCGCGGGCATCATGCTGTGGCGACGCCTGGCGGAGGCACTGCTGTGGCGACGCCAGGCGAGCGATTCGTTCCTGGCGAGCGCTGGCAGCAGCACTCTGCCCTGGCGGCGCCTGGCGTCCGTGGCGCCCAGGGCGTAGGCTCTGCGCCCTGAGGAATACCAGAGTTTGCTGATGAATAGAACATTTACGTTTGCCAGGGACATCACTTGGGCTGAATTTGATCGTGGCATTAGCCGGAGACTGAAGCTGGAGCCTGGTACAATGCGTGTTTTTAGGGCGGGACAAGATTTGGAGTGGAAGCCACTTCAATATTCCGATGAACTTAGCAAGATCCTCAATTTCTACAAGTACAAAGAGATTGAAGTTAAAAGTGTTTTGGAGGTACGTGGATTGCTTCGACTGATGAGTATTGTACTGATCTGTGCTGCTTTTTAGACGGAACACTGGTCATTCGATAAGGAGGATGATGAAGTGGTTAATTAACCAGTCTTGGTATGAAACAATCATCCGGTATACTAACATAATTGTTTACAGAACCAAGTTTATCCTGACATTGCTATGACTGGAGGGCAGGAAAAGGAAGAAATGGGCTCGCAAGTGGTTGGAGAATGGGTTCGTTAATGTTGGTATAAAATAATTGTGGTATACTAACGTCTATATTTATAAAAAAAAGTGTATCCTGACATTACTGTTGCTGGAGGACAGGAAATGGATCTAGAAAGCCAAGCCGAACAAGAAATGGGCCCACCGCGTACGAAGAGAGTCCGGGTCTGCCCCCCCTCCCCTGCCCAACCTATCAGTACCACATTAACTAAAATATACTAATACTCTGTAGATTGCTGAGGTGGCTACCACCGAAGTCGTTGCCAAAAAAACAGCTCAAAGGTCGGCCCTCAAGAAGCGGCCTGTGGTTACGGATCATATAGTTGAGCTGCCTGTTACCAACAATGCCACTAACCCGCCAGTTGATGCGCCAGCTGTTAACCCACCTATGACCGATTTTGCGATAGTTACCAATACTGCCGCCGCTAGCCCACTGGTACCCATTCTTGATGTTGGCGCCGCTAACCCACCCAACCTGGCCGTTGCCAATGTTTCTAACCCAGACGTTACCAGCGTCCCAGTAGTTAAAAGGAAACAAGGTCGACCTAAGGGATCGAAGAACAAGCGAGTAAGCGGTACCCAGACAACGGAGAGCCAGTCCCCCGAAAGCCAAATTCCAGATACCCAGCTTCCAGCGAGCCAAGTTTTCCCAGGGTTTGAGAGTCAGATCCCGGATAGTCAAGTTGTAGAGGATAGTCAAGTTGTGGAGCCGCGGAAGTCTGGTCGGGCTAAGATTAAAAGTAAGAAGATCCGGGAAGCAGAGGAATTGATGGAGACTAAGATGCGTTCTCACGAGCTTACCGCCGGGAAGAAACATATAAAGAGTGATTGGGATGAGTTTGAAGCGAAACATCCTCCGGCTTATGTGAGTACTGCATGCTCATTGTTCACGCTCACATAGTTATACTGATTATAATAGGAGAAGTATCTATTACGGAATGGTTGAGGTAGCTGGTGGGGGTTAATACTACGCATATGGTGGAGATTGATATTATCTATATATATACCTATTAATGGTAACGGCATGGGCCTGGTTGAGTGTCAGGGAGGGGTCAGGGCGGGCGAGCATGAGGAGGGAGGATCGGGCGGGTGGGTCGCTGCGGGCGGCCGATGATATTACTAGCTTAATATAATGTATAACACAATTCTAGTGTGTGAGATTTTAATGCAAAAGTAACACACATTTATTGCATATTGCCCGTCCTTCGCGTGACAGGAAAACACAGTTGTAGTGTGTGAATAGTAACACATTTTTCGTGTGTTAAAAGTAACACATTTTTCGTGTGTTAAAAGTAACACATTTCTAGTGTTCTTAGACCTGCTATAGGGCGTGCATATTTACACAACTTTTACACAACTTTTACACACTATTGCCACAACTTTTACACAGTTTTCAACACAACTTCTACACACTTTTGCTGCAATTTTTACACAACTTTTACACAACGCCTCCTCACTACCAAATCATTCCAGGAACACAAAAGAACTGTGCCAACGCCAACACAATAAACGTGCGCACATGGTTGCACCGCGGTGTGTACACGTTGTGAGTACTGGGGAGTATCAGGAGGGAAGGAGTATGTCGAAAGGTCGGTATAAGGAACTCGGCTCAGGGTCGTACTTGACTGAGTACTGCATCGACATCGGGGTTTATCGTCATCGAAGCCAGGTAAGGGTAGAGAGCTCTTTTAGGAATTTCACTTGTCTTGGTACTGGCTGAGGTTTGTGTGGAACAGTATTGCGGCTTAGAATATAGTACTCTGTTCGGAGTAGTATATATCTAGATACTGTGGTGGTGGTCATTAACGAACAGTGAAGCCAGGTAAGTGCAAAGGGATTCTGTTAAGAATCGTACTTTATCTTAGTGCTGGGTGGACACAGGTAAGAGTTAACTATTGTACAGCGGTGGGTAATAAGTCATCGGACGGAACGCCACCAAAATGCGTGTTTGCAGGCAAGATTGTGGCTAGGTCATCCGATGACTTATTACCCACCGCTGTACCGTCAGGTTAGAATATGGTATTCCGTTAGGAATGGTACATATCTAAGTGCTGGGTAGCTACAGGTCGCTGCTCGTTCCTAACCTTGTCTAGAAGTATAATTGCTGAAAGAAAAGTTTGATCGCATATTTTATTAAACTATGTGGGAGTCTGCGGCTCCTTATATACAGAAATCAACAAAAAGTGGCCACGTGACAACCATATTCCTTAATCCACACCACCATTTCGGTTTCATATACTCACTCGTTAATCAAAAGGTCGGAAGTCATTGCAACACAAGAACCCGACTTTTAATTAACGCGCGAGTATTTCTTCCAATCATACATGATCTTATGTCAACATATAACCGATTTTGCTAAAGTCTACTTTTACAGTGGTAGTGCTGGTGGTGGTGCTGGTAGCGGTAGTCTTGGTTAAAATCTAAGTTTCTATTCTTAAAAATTAAAAACGTAAAAAAAGAGGCGGGTTCGAACTTGGGTAACCGCGATTAGATAGTCCATCTCTTATCACCTACATCATACTGTACCTTTTCGGAATATGACATTGCGCTGGGAGAGTATATTTCTGGTATCCTCAGTGTAGCAACGGAAAAAGGTATTAAAAAAGGGCAGCGGAAAAGCCATAAAGAAATGCATCAAGAAAAGCAATCCGGGAAAGGCATAAAGAAATGAGATGTCCGGCTGACAGCTATGAACCGGCTTAACCGATAAACCGCGGTTCCATGTCTTGGTAGATAAATATACGCATGATGGATGTTCGAGGTCAGGAACTACATTTTCCAACTGACCAAAGGCGGTGTTTGAGGGAAGCCATGAACAGGATTCGTACAAACCGCCAGTTTAACTGGCTTTTCAGAGTGATAAACCATCAATCGTTTATTCAAGGAGGTAAGAATTGTACCAATTATTCTTTTAAACGGTTCAGTTTAACCGGTTGAAACTACAAAACCGGTAAAGCACCGGAAACAAGCGCAGAGTCATTAACACTAGTGCATGTAGGATGTGTATCATGTTATTCATATATCAATTTTTTCAATTGCGTGCGTAACAGTATGGAGCCGAATACATGAATGCATTTCCTTTAAGAAGATTATTCATTCCATCCAGGCCAATGTACTCAGCAACTGAAAACTCGAAGATTTTAACTCTCAATTGTCATGAACTGATTCTAACTATTCCCCGAAGTTTTCTAGCCTGACCCACCTAGAATACCCGCTTTTACAGACAAATTGCACCAAGGTGCAACTTCCACCACTGAGTAGTTCATGACCATGGCACCTAATTTCCACAAAGCGACACCGGGAAAGCAACCGAACATCACAAAAAGAGGTTGTGGGCAACAAAACACAATATATGAAGAGAGGCACATATAAGAGGGTTCAGTGTGTCTTTTCCGAATCCTGAGTTATATAATGGGCGTAAACAAAAACTTGGTAAAGTCGATAAGTGTACACTCCCTAACCAAGTCTGCAACAATACACTCGGTAGATAGAGGTAAACCATGTCCAAGATGGCTAGGAGGCACCAAAATCGCACTTCTGGCTACTTGGTTCTGTAATTGTATGTAAATTCAAGTTTCTTCAGCAACTTTGCATCATCCCATTGTCGCCCTTGGTTGCTTTCCCGGTAATGATCGCTTTCCCGGTGAGATATAGTACTAGGACAGAAGTTTTGGTAAATTACCCTTTTTTCAGCGAAAGTAGCCATGTTGGGCTGCCCGAAACAACCACCCAACCTCACCAAAAAAATTGTAACCCTTCAAGGACAGTTGGAAATTGTCTCAAGATGGAGCTTGGAGAATTCTAGAATTTTGTGTCCCTTCTTCAGGCATGTGCCCTCCAATTTTTAAAGTGATGATTTGGGTGTTTCTGGTTTTGTATGGTGTCCCCATACAACCCCGACTGTACGTTACTTCCGCGCTCGCATACACTCGCACCAGCCCTTGGTATCACGACACATACACTTGAACCGGAGAACTAGATATCCACCACAGCAGCCCGCGCCCGCGACAGCGCCCAGCTATCCAAAGTTCAGTGCGCACGCCGTCTCCAAACAACCCCGAACCCCCCGCACCACACACCCGTGCCCACACTCAGACAGTTTCCAGGGCGTTCCATACACTCCCAGACTAGACCCCCGTGCGCTCCGGGTCCTCCGTACTGTTGTTATTTGTGTCTTGGACATCTCTGATTAAGGAGGAAACCAATAATTACCATCGAAGGGTAACACTTCTTATCGATTGGAAACATGGTATCTAGATTAAGGATGGTACAGCGCGAGGTGAAGGCAGGCAACCAAAATTACACCAAGAATGCTACTTTCGGCGTGGCCCTACACCACTGTATATTGCTTATTTATCAAGAATTGCCCTATCAGCTCAAACTCAAAATTAAACTATCATGCCCCTAGTATGAGGTGTGTTGATTTATTGTGTTGAGTTAGATGGCTTCCCTAGCCACCCGAGATCCTTTTTACTGTTCGGGTCTAGCAAAAAACACGCCAAGACCACATATTTGTATGAGATGGAGGCGGATCTCCAAACTGCTCTACTTCTAGCTCATGTAACTTCTTTCACATCTGATCTCGGAGAGTGCCCTTTTAGATATATTAAATTTGAACTTTGATACCCAAAGTCTTACTCTATAAAGTCCCGTTGATTCCTGATTGCAATTGGGATGTGTGTTTTTGTTCTGTTTATGCTAATTTTGCAGTATTTTTGGTTGCCTGCCTTCGCCTTTACCTTGCGCTGTAGATGCGGTGAGTGCCGATAAAGGTTGGAAGTGTGAAGGTGGTATGTATTTCTGTTTAGGATAAAACGCATTTAACCGGGAAAGTGATCATCATCGGGAAAGCAACCGAACCAGACAAAAAGAGATTATGGGCATCAAATCATAATATATAAAGGCAGGCACATATAAGAGGGTTATCCTTTCCGAATCCTGGAGTTACATAACTAAGCTCTGGTAAAGTTGATGAAGCTTACACTCCCTAACCAGTCAACGACCTCTCTGAAATAATGCTCTCGCTTGATAGAGGTAAATCATGTTAAAAATAGTTGGCAGACATCTAAATGACACTTCTGGGTACTTGGTTCTGTAACTGTATCTAACTTCAACCTTCTTCAGCAACATTGGATCATCCCGTTGTCACCCTTGATTGCTTTCCCGGTGACGAGCGCCTCCCCGGTGAAACACGTTTGTACACATCGTCATTACTAAGAGGTAGTAGTGTATCGCCACGTTGGAGTAAGCAACATTGTATGTAGTTAATTAATTTTTCTTTAGCCATCTCATTGCCAGCTCCCATTGCCAACTCCCGTAGATGCCCACCGCCTCCGCGAGTGATCTAGCTCTTTGCAGCTCCAATGCCAGCTCCAATGTCAATTTTTCCATATGGCAAAGTTCAATGTCAATTTGCCCACACGGCAAATTTCAATGTCAACTCTAATTAATACCAGCTCCAGTTAATACTACTCTAGCATTGCCATCCTGCTGCTTACACCCGCAGACCCCCTCACCCTCAGCATCCACCGCTCCTCCGCCGCCCCTTCACCTCCCCGTTCCTCCACCGCCCCCTCGACTTCCCCCTCCCTCTCCGCCGCTCCTCCACCTCTCCCTCCACTCCTCCCTTCCACTCCCACTGCTCATAGTTAGATTCTTTAATAATTTTATTTATTGTTTAATTATACAGAGCGCCGTCGCTCAGTATCTTGATTTTGGTGGGGTGGGCTGGTTGCCATGCAGGAGTTAGTCAGGGTTAGGGCTCTATGTTCTCAACCTCTCTCCATTTACTTTAGTGCGCGCAACGCCTACCATCGAGGGAGCGCAATACACATCAAAAAAGGAGTTTCATAAAAACATACAGTTTTCTCCCAGATGGTTCCTTGAGCAGCGCTGAGCTGTTTGCACTTTTTATATCTTCTGCGCGAGCCCTGGTTGTTGAGGTATAAGCACAGAAAGTCTCCATTTCGGAAGGGAGAGAGAAGTTGTGCTGATGTAGGCGCGGCCTGCCGCCTGCGCGGGGCGTGGGATCGAGGGTACACCAAAGCAGGCATGTGTCGTGCTTACAAAAAAACACTGTCGCTGTCGAGTCCGCGGCAAATGTTCAAGTGTTTGTAAAAACTATATTCTAGTAGGTACATAGTAGAAGAGTGTGGTACATATCCAAGTACTGGTTAGTCACAGACCGTTGCTCGTTCCCAACTCACTCAACAGTATGGTCGTTGAAGAGAAAAGTATGATCGTCCTCTTTATTAAACTATGGTAAAGTGGACACGTGACAACTGTAATACTTAACCCGCACCACTCTCGGTTCCCTATATTTCTTCAACATATAAAATGCCTCTTTTTAAACATACCTTCCCCCTCCGGGCTTGCGTCCACCCACCCCCGGTGCTTCCCCGCTCATCCTGCCCTCCTGTTACTATCCACGGTCTTCCATGCGCCACCGATGCTGTTTTCTTTCTTCAGATGCTAATAATGCGTTCTGTTTTACCTCCACCCAACTCCCCCGCCTAGGTAGGCTGATTTACTTGGTAGGCCTCTGATGGGAGGAAGGAAAAAACCTACTTGAGCTCTTTCTTAGCCTCCGTCAACAATCCTGTGTTAGAACGGCACACGGACGAAGGGCACGACGAGACGGGTGGTGAGAATGTGTGTATTAGAGGTGGGTGTTGATGCGGTGCAGGAAGTAGAGGGGGTGAGGTGTGGGGGGGGGGTTGAAGGATGCCGAACTAGTGGGGTTGGAGCCCCAATATGTTGCCGAGGAGTTGTAGGAGGAGCTGGTGGAAGCACGCTCTGGGAGGCGTGCTCTTGGAGGTTGTGGGGGCTGGGGCCATCCTCGTGGAGCATGCAGATAAGACGTAGCTAGGTGGCGGAGGTGGCGCGCTGGGTACAGGTAGAGGCGCACAAGCTGAACGGGGCGTAAAATACAGCTGTGCTGGTGAGGACGTATAGGCGCGTAATTACTACCGCGGAGGTAAAGGTGGTAGCGGAAGAGCGCTGTTGGGGTGGATGGGGCGGAAGGTGTCGTAGAGGCAGGGAAATAGAGGAGGGGGAAGTAGAGGCGCAGTGGTGGAGTCGTGCTTGTGGAGGCGGGTATGCCGGCGAAAATGGAGGATGTCAAGGCATGTTAGCGGAGGAGCCGGAGGCAGTGGCGCTCGTGGTCGCGGTAGTGCAGGCCAGATTGTAAAGGATGTGGAGCTCACCGAGGCGGAGGTGCACAGTGGGCGCGCTTATGCGGATGAAGGATGTGGGGAGGTGAAGGCGGAGGAGATGGAAGAGCGCTAGAGGTGTTCATGGAGGCGGAGGATGTGGACGGTGCGGGTGGACGGGGGGGACTGCTCGTGGTGCGGGAGGTGGAGTAGGGGTGCTCGTGGAGACGTGCTTCTGGAGGCGGGTAGAGGGGGGGATGCGGGCGTGTTCGTGGTGCAGGCGAAGAATGAAGTGCCTTATGATAATTGTCTCCAGGAGAGGAGAAATACCTCGCTACTGGTGACATTTGTCCCCACGCGTCCTGCTTACTTACACATCCCGGAATTCAAGTTGCAAGCAAATCTGTATGGGAGTGCGACTTCAACATCGCTTGACACCACTACGGCAATAAGAGGAACAAGCCAGTTTCGTTATTGCCCCAAGACGACTGTAGGTGGTAGGTTTTGCTTACCTCAGCACAAGTTCCTTTCTGAAATTGATACTAAAATGGTGACTTTCCGAGCTTATAACTCAACAACTAGGGCTCGCGCAGAAGATCTGAAAGGTGCAGATGACTTAGCGCTACTCAGCATATAATATGAGAGAAAAGTGTGTGTTTTTATTTTGACAGTCATTGCGCTCCCTCAGTTTCGCCGGGCTTGTTGCAACCCATTGCTTACTAATCATACACTCTCACACTCTACAACAGCCAAGATGGGTTTGCTCCGTAGGCGGTGGAGGTGGAGATTGGTTGCGGATTCGGGCCGGTGGAGGTGCAGGTGGCGGGGGTGTTAAGCTTGCCGTACGATTATTGTAGAAGTAGGTACTCTACTGGCTAACAGTTTCCACCTCCTGCCGGTGAAGTGAGGGATCGCGGTGTTTTGGTTGGTCAAATGCCTTCATCCCTTGGCAAATCATCGCGAGTAGAAGTCCTATTGGCTCCTGGAAGCCACCCAAATCGTGATTTCAACGCGATCCTGGACACGATTGGGATTTGGCAGATTTTGGAGCTCAGGAATCATGATTAAGGTTACTGTCTGGATACGCAATCCATAATTTGGCGCGATCCCAATTTGTGCCGCCCATATACAAACCTTGTTTGAGGGCCTTGTTTCTACAATTATTCTATCTCTCGCAGTAACGATAAGTTGTATCCCTCTGTCTGTAGATTTCTACTTCCCTATACTCGGGTGTTCATTAAATGGTCGGGTATCGTTGCAGCCAAATCCCTACTAAGAATTCCGAACGCATGAGTAATAAAGATATGAAATTAAGAGACTTTGCGTTGGGAGTGTCAGCCCTATTTTACATAGTAGCACTTAACATCATGACCTGATCCCTTCGTCTGTTTCCGCGAATCGCGGCCTATTAATGTCGTGACCAACCAAAATCTAACGAGGATTGTTTAAAGCACTACCCAATTGGGGTTTTTGCGTGACGTTACGAGTGGATGCACCGCCGACCGTCCCTTCCGGCTAGCGGTACTCGGGGGTGAGGGTAAGTGATCAGAACTGCCTCTGGTTGGACGGCGCCTCGAGAGAACCTTCTGGTGTGCCAAGTTGGCCCACCCTGGGCTTATGTAAAGTATATCAACCATATGCCCCAAGGAACTCTAGGGACCAAATTCCGCCCTCAGTTCCATTGATATCTGCTGAAAGTTAACTCTACACAGTCAAATGTGTCCGAGTACAATATAGAGTGGGTGCTGACAGATAAAACATTATATATATTCTTTCGATCTTTTTTTTCGAAATAGTTCTGATGACTTTTTCCCCCCATTTGGAATGTAAATTCTTGGCAGATATTACATATTGTCTCCACGCTGTGGCTTCTGCAAACCCATAACCAATCGCGGTCGAGTTCTGATCACTTATGCACACACCCGAGTACATTTTGTGGTGAGGCACAAGTCCTGAATACAGACGAAGGAATTACTCACCAGAGCTGGCTCTTATTTCGAAGCCAGGCAGCAGCCAGTGCAAAGTTAGTAACAGCCACATTCCCTTGGCGGTTTGGTGCAGGAGGGGCGCAACGCGTGAGGCTACTGCGCAGGGTACAGGGGTACAGGAACAGGTCGGTCGGGCTTATCCCACACACACCCTGTCATCTAGCATCCACAATACCAACCACTTCATTCATCCCATAGAGCCCTATCCCTCGTGTGTATTCAGGACTTGTGGCAACGTGTGGCTGACCACGCAGGATTCACTACCTATGGTGTGAGAGGCTTTGTGGGCGACCCTATCAACCCTGTTCACACCAGTTCAGTGCGATACCTTATTGGCTCTGACGGCCGTAAAGTCGGGTAAAAGGTGAGGCTCCTCAATGCTTGCAAACTAGAGCCAATGAAAGATTTGACTGAAGTGGTGTGTACAGGGTTGACGAGGCCGCCCTCTAGAGTACCTACCTACTCCCTCTTGCGCCATATCTCGAGGCGGCGGTTAGCGGCGTAAAGCTGCCTCCGCTCGTCAGTGCTTTAAACAATCCTCGTGATTTGCGGGAACAAGCAAGGGATCTGTGAACAGATCGCCGTTGCGGGCTCGGTAATCTGGCCGCCAGGTTGGAGATTTGTATTGCCGCACCCCCGCGCACCCGATTCATACAAATTCAGAGCACGCCTAGCAAGGAAGAGTGGATAAAATTAGTTGTGTGCACTCAGGCCGGGCACGGTTGATTCCCCGATTGCGAATACGTGCAGCTTGCTAACTGGTGTTCATTTGTTTCTCTCATTGGTAACCATAAGCCAAGCCTTAGCCGAAGGCTGAGATAATATGAGCAACCCCGCAAAAGAGCGAGATCTTGTCAGTAAAGGAACCACCATCTGTTTGAACTTTGAATACACACAATCGCCGCAAGCTCAGCTAACCAACTAAAACAATGCCAGACGAGTGCTTCCGTGTGAGGCTGATACCGCTAAAATACACACTCGACAGCCTGATCCAGGTTGTTTTACAGGAGTTCCCCGACGAGAGAGACATCACCATAGACCGGAACCGCAGCTCGCTAGTCCCGTGTTGTTATGACTGGGACCAAGGGGCAACACAAGCTGCGATCATCCACTTTAACCCGAGACCCCCTGCGACGCTTGCTATGTTAGAATCTGGCGCGACGTACAGCTTTGAAATGTCGGATATTCTCATTGATAAGGACTTCTTTGGATTAACCCAACTCTACACGCCAACCAGGGATATTAAGCTTGAGTATGTATTTATATCCTTTCCGGCTATAAAGCCGTATCTCAAATACACAGACGCTAATGATGGTGTTAGTGTTATTGCGATATCTGGTTTCAACGGGCATGCATATGGCTCATGGGCTGGGAGGGCCAACAACGCGGGGCGCAAGAAGATGTGGCTGCGCCATTTCTTTGAAAAAGATAGACCAGAGTGTAGAACAATGATATACGGCTACAACTCCAGGCTGAGTGAACACTGTGTTCATAAACTCTCAGACTACAGTCGAGGACTATTGGAGGAAATTAATAAGGCTCGGAAAGGATGCGAGGTATGGGCAACGTTTTACCAATTATGACTAGGGTGCTAACATGTACGCGATGGGATAAGGAACGACCTATAGCGCTTATTGGCCATAGCTTTGGGGGCATCATCATTGCAGATGTAAGTAGAAAATGCCCCTGACGGGGCAGAAGTTAACGATAGTGAAAAGGCTATAGTTAGGGACAAAGAGGATCCACGGCGAGGCAATCTCTTTAAAATGACGAAGGCAATCGTCTTCTTTGCCACACCACATAGAGGCATTCTTTTCGACGATATAGTGGAAATGGTTGGGGAGGAATCCCCGCGTCTGGACTTGGTCCATGCAATCGGGATCGGTCAAGACGCGGAGCATCTCATATCGTTTACAAAGTATGCTGAAGAGGAATACTTCGCAGTGATGAGCTTCCAGGAGATGAAGCAGACAAGAAAGGCAGAGAAGGTAGGTCTCTATTAGGGGGGTCATAGGCTCTGAGGGCTAGGTGAATAGAGTTATTGATACGAGGTCTATGTGATCAGAATTCGGTCACTGGCAAGTGGGCAAGAACTGGTGAACACCATACACTTGTTGATAGGGAGTCTTCGATCCTGAAACTTCCGTGGCACCTCGAGGATGTACAAAGCGCCGAGGGAGATCACTCATCTCTTGTCAAGTTTGATCACCAGTTAAACCACTCTTACACCACTCTTCGCGAGCGGCTTAGGGTTCTGTTGAGTTATATTGGTATGTCTCTCCTCTGCGGTTAACGGTTGTTAAGTATTCACAAACCAAACATGATTAGATCAAGCCAGCGGTAAAGACCCTGCTGAGACTAATACGAAGCTCCGACTTGCGGTGTTGAAGAATGAACACCAGCTGGTATCAGTCCTCCTAACACTTGGATGTGCTGATCCAAACGCGGAGGAGCACCAGTGCAGCATCGAGGGGAGAGCATTGTCACCGGCGATCTCTACGAAGGATATCCGTATACTTAGGATATTACTACGTCATGGTGCCAAGATTAACCTTGAGAACACCCACCCAGGGTACGCTGCTCTATCCCAAGGCCGAGGGGACGACGACGACCCATTTCAACAACTACGCAAGCGTCCTGAGGAGGAGGTTGATCTGAATCACTCCAAACGCCGTGGAGTGGTGGGTGAAATCATCCAGAACACCTCTGGTATTAGTCGTAGAGATATCCTGACGTGGCTTTCAACACATTCACCGGAAGATGATCATGAGCGTATATACAGCAAGCGTCATGGTAACACAGGAAAGTGGTTTCTGGAGTCAACAGAGGTACAAGAATGGTTGGAGGGGCTAGGAAGCACCCTCCTATGGTGTTACGGTAACCGTTAGTGACACTTGACCATCCTATAATATTGTTGCTAATAAAGTTCCAGCCGGGGTAGGAAAATCGGTCCTAACGTTCGTCCAACGAAGTCCCCTCCCCCTCCGTCTCTATCTCTGCCTAGAAACTGTGCTAACAATATATGAATCAGATCTACTCTTTTAGAGAGTATCAAGACAAAGTTTGAACACGACAAGGCTATCGGAATAGCATGTTTCTATTTCAGTTTCCAGATCACAGTCAATCAGGAACCACAGGACGTTCTTAGAGTATGGATCAAACAGCTATGTCGCCGAATGGATGAACTACCAGGCGCGTTGTGCGCCCTTTATGAAGCGTGTGTCGACGATGATATGAAACCAAAACGTTGCCAACTGGAGGATCTCTTCCAAAACGTGGTCAACCACTTCAAACAAGTGTTTCTGGTTATCGACGCGCTAGACGAATGCGGTAAAGAGAGCAGGAACGACTTAGTAAATTACCTTGGCCAGGTTTCGTGCCGAAGCTCCTGCAAGATCTTTATTGCTAGTCGACGAGAAGTCGATATTGAACGTAATATCCTGTCTGCTAAGTTTGCGGTACTCCCTATCCAGGTGACAAAGGTAGATGAAGATATCGCAGTGTATGTCGACCACGAGTTGGAAAGCCGAAACCAGGACTACTGCGCTATTAGGAAAGGATTGAAGGGAGCAATTCGCGCTAGGCTGATCCAACAAGCGAACGGAATGTATGTATTTAATCCTTTTTGAATTATTTCATCTTCTTTGAAGTACCGTCCCTCCAGGGTCAATGAAGAACCCGACTCGATTGCGAATGGCGACTTCCCGGCTTTTCTTGGCTTAGGGTTGCGCAATCGCCGTCGAATCTGGCTCGTAGTAGACCAGGAATACTGTACTTACCAGCCACAATACTAAATGAACCATGGATCTATAGGTTCTTATGGGTGAAATGTCAGCTTGACTTTATCTACGATCAGCCATCAGAGAAGGACATACGAGATGCACTAGACTGCCTTCCCACGACGATGCATGATACCTACGACCGGATCTTGAAAAGAATAAATCAGCAGGCCGAGGCCACAAGAAAGCTAGCGCACCGTGCTTTGGCCTGGGTCATTACCGCAAAGAGGCCGTTAACAATAGAGGAGTTGGTACTCGCGGTAGCTGTGGAACCTACTACAAAGTGCTGTGAAGAGCTGCATGGGGTGTATTCACAAAACGTTGTTATCTCTTCGTGCTGTGGGCTAGTCACCAGTGATTGTGGGACAGTAAGACCAATCCATTTTACTGTGCAAGAGTTTTTGAGAGCTAGGGGTCTGGATTCTCTTGACGGTCTGAGTATGAGCAACTATATGGCGCAGAGCATATTTACGTACCTGTGCTCCCTGAGCTTCAAAATTGAGAATGACTATCACGGGGCGGCCCACATCGAGTCCAGATATGCCTTGGGACTAGAGATCTTCAAATACGCATGCTGCTTTCTCGGCTCACATCTGCGCGAGGCAGAGAATCCACTGCCGGACTATCTCCTCAATCTCGTCCGGTGCTTGATGGGGAGCCAAAGTGATTACGATGTTCTTCGATGGGCCATCCTTGCAGTATGTGGTAATCCAGAAGGAGCAAGGCTTGATGAATACCATGTTCACCGGTGTCATATATTTCAGGAAATCGATGCGCTGCGTCGGGTGCGTGTCACATGTGGTAGTCTTGCTGCGATGAGATCTTATTCCCTTAGCCCACTAGGTCTGTTCTCGGGTCTTGATTTGCTACCTCTATACTTCCAGCTATACCCGGATACGGACATTGTGGAGGAGCTCAATGACGTGCTCAATGACGTGGCCCGTGGTGGGTCGGTGTCGGCGATGACGGGGTTGCTAGATCGCGGTTGTGATATTAATTATCGCGATTACAATGGAAGCACTCCCCTCATAACCGCAGTCACTTCCGGGTTTGAAAAAGTAGCCTTGTTTTTGCTTGAGCGGGGAGCGGATGTGCATTTGTTGAACAAGGAGGGAAGGTCAGCCTTGTATTATGCCAGCAAAAGTGCCATGGTCGATGCGGCGAAGAGACTTCTCGAGCGTGGTGCAGTTGCCGACTTACACTGGAGCCCAGCGCTCCATGCTGGTGCACGTTCAGGAAGTGTGGTGATCTTGAGGCTACTATTAGAACACGGTGTGGACGTTGATTTAATGGTGGAAGATCGGAACGCTCTCTACCATGCGGTTGAGAATGTCTTTCCGGAGATAGTTAAAATGCTTCTAGACGCCGGCGCCGATGTTAATCTTCGGACCAGGGACTATGGTACTGCTCTCCAAGTTGCGACTCGTAAACGGAATCCGGGGATAGTCAAAATGCTTCTAGACGCCGGCGCCGTTCTTAATGTTGCGTGGGGGTGTCGTGGCGCTCCTCTCTATTTTGCGACTAAGCTAGGTTTTCCGGAGATTGTCAAAATTCTTCTAGACGCCGGCGCCGATGTTAATCTTCAGGGGGGGGAATATGGTACCGCTCTCCAAGCTGCGGCTTACCAGCGCTCGCCGGAGATAGTCAAAATGCTTCTAGACGCCGGCGCCGATGTTAATCTTCAGGGGGGGGAATATGGTACCGCTCTCCAAGCTGCGGCTTCCAACCCCTCGTCGAGGATAGTCAAAATGCTTCTAGACGCCGGCGCCGATGTTAATCTTCAGGGGGGGGAATATGGCACTGCTCTCCAAGCTGCAGCTTACCAGCGCTCGCCGGAGATGGTCAAAATGTTTCTAGACGCCGGCGCCGATATTGATCTTCAGGGGGGAAAATATGGTACCGCTCTCCAAGCTGCGGCTTACAACTCCTCGCCGGAGATGGTCAAAATGCTTCTAGACGCCGACGCCGATGTTGATGTTCAGGGGGGGGAATATGGTACCGCTCTCCAAGCTGCGGCTTACAACTTCTCGCTGGAGATAGTCAAAATGCTTCTAGACGCCGGCGCCGATGTTAATCTTCAGGGGGGAGAATATGGTACCGCTCTCCAAGCTGCGGCTTACAGGGGCTCGCCGGGCATAGTCAGAACGCTTCTAGACGCCGGCGCCGATGTTGATCTTCAGGGGGGGCAATACGGTACCGCTCTCCAGGTTGCGACTTTCAAGGCCAATGCGGAGATAGTCAAAATGCTTCTAGACGCCGGCGCCGATGTTAATCTTCAGGGGGGGGAATATGGTACTCCTCTCCAAGCTGCGGCTTACAAGAGCTCGCCGGAGATGGTCAAAATGCTTCTAGACGCCGGCGCCGATGTTGATCTTCAGGGCGGGAATTATGGTACCGCTCTCCAAGCTGCAGCTAACAAGTACTCGCCGGAGATAGTCAAAATGCTTCTAGACGCCGGCGCCGATATTGACCGTCAGGGGGGGAAATATTGCACCGCTCTCCAAGCTGCGGCTTCCAAC
The DNA here is from genome assembly GCA_024713705.1 of Morchella sp. 2018-W38C. Taxonomy (NCBI): domain Eukaryota; kingdom Fungi; phylum Ascomycota; class Pezizomycetes; order Pezizales; family Morchellaceae; genus Morchella; species Morchella sp. 2018-W38C. Next base: position 369,762 of record JAMJEX010000026.1, on the reverse strand, counting down.
TCCTCGTCGAGAATAGTCAAAATGCTTCTAGACGCCGGCGCCGATGTAAATCTTCAGGGGGGGGAATATGGTACCGCTCTTCAAGCTGCGGCTGGATATCACAAGGACCGGCCGGAGACAGTCAGAATGCTTCTAGACGCCGGCGCCGATGTTGATCTTGAGGGTGGGAAATACGGTACCGCTCTCCAAGCTGCGGCTTACAACTCCTCGCCGGAGATAGTCAAAATGCTTCTAGACGCCGGCGCCGATGTTAATCTTGGGGAATATGGTACCGCTCTCCAAGCTGCGGCTTACCAGCGCTCGCCGGAGATAGTCAAAATGCTTCTAGACGCCGGCGCCGATGTTAATCTTCAGGGGGGGGAATATGGTACCGCTCTCCAAGCTGCGGCTTCCAACCCCTCGTCGAGGATAGTCAAAATGCTTCTAGACGCCGGCGCCGATGTTGATCTTGAGGGTGGGAAATACGGTACCGCTCTCCAAGCTGCGGCTTACAACTTCTCGCCGGAGATAGTCAAAATGCTTCTAGACGCCGGCGCCGATGTTAATCTTCAGGGGGGAGAATATGGTACCGCTCTCCAAGCTGCGGCTTACAGGGGCTCACCGGGCATAGTCAAAACGCTTCTAGACGCCGGCGCCGCTGCTAATCTTCAAGCGGGGTACTTTGGTACCGCCCTCCAAGCTGCGGCTTACAGGGGCTCGCCGGGGATAGTCAAAGCGCTTCTAGACGCCAGCGCCGATGTAAATCTTCAGGGGGGGGAATATGGTACCGCTCCTCAAGCTGCGGCCAGCTCCAAGTCCGACAATCTCGATTACGTCGCAGACACAGTCAACATTTTGTTAAAAGGGGGGGCCGATATCAATATCCGGGGGGGTCGTCACGGCAGTGCTCGGGAAGCCGCTGCTAAGCATTCGCCGTCTCGAAGAATATAAAGAATCCTAGACGCGGCTATGGAAGGGTTGATGTTACAATGAGATTTCAAATGTCACATATTCCTATATTGGATACGGTTTAGTGAAACAGAGTTGGATTAGAGCAGTAGTGGTCTTGTAGTATTTGTGTTCTGAAGAGCAATGAAGCGTGTTCACGCTACTCGATACAGTGGGGTAATCATTTTGTGCCAGGTTTTTGTCGTGGGAGATCGGGGTTAGGGAGAGCCATTTCGGCTGGTATGACGTCATGGTTAGAGAGATATTTGGGGAATAAATATGAGTTACGTTTCATGTCCAGGCTCGAGAGTAACGTTTAATTCCCGCGCACTCTATGTACCTTAATATTCGTTCTCCCGATTGAGCCCCTACAATCGCGCAAAGCTCCCCCCATAGAAACCAGAAGAGTAGGCAAACTGGGTGCCGGGGTGCCCGATCCCGGGCCCATACACAAACCACCTCGCGCACTCCGCACCAGCTCTACGCACCACGCCTCGTACCCACCAGAAGTGGCTAGATCGCCGCCAAAAAATGGTTTGAGCTGTTTAGACTCCTGTAAACTGGCTATAGCGACGGTTTGAACGGTTTATATAACTCATGTTCATAAACGCGAACACCCTAGTTCCTGGGCTCAGATACCCTGTTTATGAACTTGTATAGCTTTTTTGGGGACTGTTATCATCTTGAGCACGCCAACACACGAAACCGTAATTTAAGTAGTTGCACCGGTTCAAACTGTCAAGATAAACCACTGGTACAGTTGGCACAGCTTGAGCTCCTCAGTTCGGTGGTCGGCGTAGTCTTGTCTCATACCACAACTGGTCCCAACAATTGGAAGCCCTGCCTGCGCACCACGACCTCCAGCCTGCGCCCACGTACGCTCTAGCAACCCGCGCCCACGTACCACAGCCTGCACCTACGAGCACCACCAGCGCCACTCCCGTTTCTACCCACGCCCTACTGCTCACAGCGACAAGCTACAGCACGAGGCCACCAGCTCCACGAGCCTTCGTACCCAGCCTATGCCTTTGCTCGTTTGCCACACCACCACCATTCCCCGCCTAGCAGGATCATCAACACGTGTTGAGCGGCACCTTGCCCGTCTAAACTACACCTAGCTACCCGCGCACACAAGTCGCACCACAACCCCACCTACGCCGTCGAGCTAACTAATCATCTTGCCCGCTGAAGGAGTACGTATCCCCCCTTGCGCCTACTAGCCTCCACAACCACAACCACCTGCGCCTACGGCATATATAACCAACCCTCGCCTACCCACCGCTACACTACCACCACCTACGCCCACACGCCAGACCCCGCACCCCCAAGCTACCACTACCAACCCCCCCCACCCAGCACCAGCAACCGCCAACCCCAACCACTAGCCCCCGCCCACCCACACCGACAATACCCTCCCCACATCACAACACCAATCCCTATCCTGATGGGTACCCACCAAATCCACCCCCCACGCACAACAACCCGCTGAATCACAGCCCACCACCCAACCATCCTAGCAACGAGCCCTCCACAACCAGCCCACACACACTCCACCACCCTGCGCCCACCAGCGCCCACCAGCGCCCACCAGCTAGCGCGCGTACGAGCCACAACCCGCACCGACAAGATCCACAAGCTTGCTTTCGCCCCCGAGCTACACTTGCTGCCGGCGCAGGCGGGAGTAACAGGCACCACTGGCGAGCGCTGATCTGGTGACCGGGACGGCGGGCTGGTTGGGATGGTGGCGGGTGCGGCGCTCTGGGGAGATGGGTGTCGTGAGAGGGGTGGTTGGGGCCATGACCGGCATGACAGAATACATGACCTTTGCAGGGTTGAACGGCGGGGGGGGGAGGGGGCTGGACGCGGGCATGGGGGATCTGGATGGTTGGATGTGCGGAAATAATAGTAGTCAGTCAGTGATAGTAGAGAAGCGACTACCTGGCCTGTTGAGAGACAGCTTACTTACTTCTATGATAGCTCATCCACCAAACATGCTTATTCAGGAGGGTTCGTGGGTGGGCCGGTGTACCCACGGGGTTTCCTGGGTGGACGAGGATCTTCCTAAGTGAGCTGGTTTTCGAAGTCTCTAGTTCAGCTAGGAGGCCTTACACTAGTCAGCTCACACAGGAGGTGGGATCAGTAGAGGTCCATGGGCGGGCACAGCTGTATTGGGGCGAATCTGGCTAAATATAGGGCTCCCTGGGCCGGTACAGCAACCAATACAGCTCCATGGTCGAGTAGGCCTACCAATAGAGCTCCGTCGGCGAGTACATCTATCCTCCGCTGTGTGCAAGTCTTAGTTGGGCTCCTGGGGCGGCTGCAGCTATTTATCTAGCTCGTGGAGTGGGTACAGCCTTACTGGGGCGAGTGTATGTGCCAATCGATCTCCCTGGGCGAGCTTACCTAAACATAGATACACCCGCATCATGAGATATCACTCGTTTTCTAGGAAAAAACTGCATCGAGTTGCCCCGGCTGATTATCTGGTGGTCCCACTCATGTACAATGTGGGTTGGCACTAGATAAACAGCCGGAGTATTACGCTCTTGGATCGCTGTGAATAAATTCACTCCCCAAGCGGACAACCCTTCTCCTTCATCATTACTCAGCAAGGCGTACCTAAATAATATAGGCAGCACTGAGCTAGAAGGCTATCAATAGTTTATATCCGAATACCTTTTTCCGGATCACACGGCATAAAGGCTGGCACTGAGATTCGAACCTCTGTACCATCGGACATATCTCAGATGTTTACCACTACGCTACGTAGCGCTTACGCGGACTGCAACTAATAAAACTGAAGGAGCCGCATTTTTTTTTTTTGTTTAACTCATTAAAAGTATGCAGACAGTACCTAGTCTATTGCAATACTGAAGGAGGGGCATGCAAAATATACTGTAAACCTTATTTGCATGGTTACGTGTCTTGCCATGAGTATATTACCTACTTACCCGGCCACGAGGATATTACCTGCCCGGCGCATACCTAACTACAAGTATGAAGCGGAACCCTTCCTTTTCACTTCTTGGCTGACCTGAATAGCGCCAAAGTTCCTGGCTGAACTTGAGATATCAAAAACTAGCTTAGTGAGGGAGATTTTAGTCCACCCAGGAAACCTCGTGTGTAAACCGGCTCACCCACAAAGCCTCCTGGCTGGGTAGGTTTCCTGGTTGAGCTGGAACAGAGCTTTGGAGGCACGGGCAAGTGGCGGAGAGGTATGAGATACTACATACCGCTCTTTATCCTTAGTTCACCAAACAGCCATCTAGACTCTAGATATATAATTTTACAATACATCAGATATTACTAGTTTATCAATACTCTCCTTTCATAGTTTGAAAGTTAAATGATGATATTTATCCTTGTTGATTCGTTAATATACTTTACAAAGGCTCAGGCGGCGGCAACGCGGGCATGGCGCTCCCAAAAAAGAATATAGGCCGGGTGAGTGAGTCGGATCTTCACGATTTAGGTACGGTTGCTTGTAGTACTTGGGCCTTGATCAAATACAGGAATTATGTAAATATTGATGGCCGGCGTTGGCGGGTATATACTACTGAAAACCTCGTGGATGCCAGGGACAACGGCAGAGGAGGGATATGGTCAACAGGACAATATTAGTGCGACTTCATTTTATTTTATACTGCCCATGGAAAAATCTCGAAAGGATATCTTGCCTGTAATAACCGTTGATTTTTAAGGTGAATGTTATATCCGTGAGGAGTAACTTTTTTTTTTTTTTTTTTTTTTTGTTTAATTCATACTCGCATGCAGACCGTAGTCTATGGCGGCGTACTATCCTCTCTAAGCTTCACCTGGAGGGTTCGATCCATGATTGGACCTAATGGAATACCCCAACCGAGCACTTAAGCCCGCCACCTTCACTTAGTCACACTCCTCCGCATTTTTCTCTACATGTCCCATTTGGGCGCCGGGTGCTGGGAAAACTCTCTTCACGAGCAGAAACCCACCCACATGCCAAGCCAGGAAAGGAAACCACGATTAATATCCCCTGAGTCCTCGCCCCGGCAGGATTCGAACCTGCAACCTTGTCAACCCTCGGAAATTTCCTCATCGGGACAACATGGCAACCTGGAAGCCTACCCACTCGGCCATCCAGGGGCCGTGAGGAGTAACTTGGTAATCGTAGTCTTTTTTTTTTTTTTGTTTAACTCATTAATTACATGCAGACCGTGGTCTATGGTAATATCACACCCCCAGAACTGCCCTTCTGCCTCCGCCGCCACTCACAGTAACCGTAACATCGCACTCCCCAGAACTGCCCAGCTGTCTTCGCCGCCACTCACCGACCTGTACCGTAACCAGAAATGACAAACAACCGAAAGACCACAAATGAAATGATTACCCTGTCTCTCCTTCTTTCCTGTCTTTGAGTCCTCCCCACTCACGCATCGTCTCTCTCTCTTCCTCCTCTTTTTCCTCGTCCCTTTCTCCGTTTCTGTGCCTCCACTTTGCAAATTCTTTCCATATCTTAAGCGCTACCCCAATACCTGTCTTTGTCCACAGGAGGGCTTGGACTGTTTTATGATCTTCGTCGCTGGCTCTGGCTGCTTCTGTGGCTTTGCAGGCTGTTAGGATGTGGGCGACGCTCTGTTCGCCGCCTCCGCATTCGCATTCCGCCGTGTCTTTCTTTTTGAACCGGAAGAGGTACTGGTTGATGGCAACGTGCCCTGTTCTTAGTCTGCTGATTGTGGCCCTGTCTTTCCTGTCTGTTGCCTCGAACCTTATCAGGTGGCGCTGGGCCGGCTCATGTAGCGCTTTTTCCCTGTTTCTCCTTGTTTTCCAATCTTCTCCCCAGTCTCTGACGGTAATTTCTCTTGATTCCCTTTCTAAATGGGTGAAAGAGATGAAAGTGTCTTTATCGAGAGGGCCTGTTCCGACTGCCGCTTTCGCTGCTTCGTCTGCTATTGTGTTTCCCTTGATGTTGGCGTGTGCTTTTACCCACTCTAGTCTGACCGTGATCTTCTGTGTCTTAGCGGCGTCGTATAGCCATCTTATCTTATGCGTCATCATTTCCCCCGATGTTCCTTGTTTGGTAATCGTAGTCAAAGATAGGAGGTAACTTTGAAAAATATTGGCCTGAGTAGGCGGTAAGCTACTTTTATCAAGTGATTAATTGTAGTTGCCTTCATTAATCCATAAACAATCAGAACATCAGAGCACAATGCTTTAAAAATAGAGGACCATACTTCCGAACCCCGACGGCCATCCCGGGTTGATGGTCAGAGTCTGATGAACTACCTGTGCTATCATTTTCTTTACAGCATTTACAGTTTTTGATCTGAGTACATGTAAGTGGGCTATCCAAGCACTTACCTCTCACAGCGAGTATAAATTAAACAAACAAGAAATCTCACCTCTCACAGGCGATAGTCATCTTTTATAGCAGGGAGCTATTCTGTCTTTGCCGAACTTGCTTGTTCTATCTCTTTGGGACAGCGCTAAAATTAGAACAGTTAAGTTACTTGTATCACCTCCGGAGGCTAATCGTATTTCCTGGAGGATACATCTGCTATATATCGAAATTGTCCAGTGTATACATAGAGATTCAAAGCAATCGTCGGTTTTTGATCTTTTCTACCCTAACAATCATCCCCGCGTGAATTAACTACCCACACACATCAAACCAATTGTACCATAGGGATATGGCACCGCCGGAGACTGGAAAATCAACCAATCAACCTAAAGAATTTGGAAGATCTATGAATTACCGCCAGACTGAAACATCTCAGAATCTGGTGATCTGTATACTTGTGCGCTATTGTAGGCACATATAGCTATGTATATATGTATGTTTTTATAAACGCGGTACATTCCTTCTCGGTGGTGCCACCGCGCGCATACAGCGCTAAAGCATCTCAGATAATATATATATTACTTCATATTCGCCAATTCCCCAGTATGTTACTCGTAATAATACAAAACCATGGACACCCTCCTAATCGAGTTCTTTATCCCTGTTCTGGTTTGACCAGGAACACATTTTACTCGGGTAAGGTTTCTCCAATAAACTGTTTACTCAGGAACACCTTGATTATACCGGAGGTCCATGGTTTACTACAGTCCACCTAGGAACAGCCCGGCAGTCTAACCAAAAACACACCATTCTAACAAGCAGCTCAACAAAGCAGCCCAAGTCTTAAGTGCCGTCCTTCAACAGGACCCTCCAGTGGAGTTGAGATTGGGTAATGGTTTGGAAAGCACAATGAGTAGAGCTTAAGCCTCGCAATTACAAATCTAGGAATACGAGACTATCTTCATTTCAGGAGGTCATTAGTTTGAACAATCTAAAAGATATGGGAACACTGGGTATTTACCTGAATATTCAACGATCAAATATTCGAAGCCTCCTTGAGGAGCTACCTTCTTTTTCGCATCGAGGTCTTTAGCCAAAGATATTTTAAACCAAATCTCTATTAGAGTGAGGTGTGTACTTCTTGAGGTCCGGAATAGGAGGTGGTTCTTGACTGAACCGTGTTCGTCATTAGCCTAGAGATAACAAAGTAATCGGAAAGATGTCAGGAAAGGCACCGGGAAGGAGAGGTACTAGCAAAGACAGTAGAAAGGATAGTAGGAGAGGGGTCGGGAAAGGTGTTTGCGGAGCATCGAGACTAGAATCAGCAAAGGAGCCAGTAAAGGCGTCGGGAAAGGTAGGCTATTCTGCATACAAAATCATAGTAAGTCTCAGGAACGCAAACGAGTAACGGTATTATATATCACTAGTTATTTTGAACTTTGTCAAGTTTGGTACTGCATTACACCCAGTATATATATGCTTCAAATAAGTATTAAATTTGTGTTCAATACGTGAATAACCCATAGTGTAGGCAGTACACCTGGACTTCTCAAAATTATCAAAGTTCAACCGCTCCAAAACCCATTTTAAATGTTTCTACTACATCAAAAATATACTTCAGGGCTCGTTTGGCAGTTTTGGTCTTGTAATGGACCTGTCCAAACGGTCACTTTTGTAGTGAGGATATACCTCTCTCCAGAAAAGCTGGTGATTTACCGTTTGGTAATTTAAGTTAAGTAGACTGAATGTGGTTTCGTCGCAGGTGATACTGTTGCAACGGAAATAGAATGCAGGGTCAGAATTGCTTTTTTATTTCAGTCAATTTGTTGGGTTTGGGTGACAAATCTACTAGAATACCCGCTCCCCACCAAAATACGACAAGTAAACCGCGTTGCGAAACGTGCCTTAGTATTATCACGGCTCGTACTATCACGGCTCGCCCGCTTACGCCTGTTCCCCAGCTCCTACATCCGAACGCGCCGCTACCTCCGAGGCTAACACTCCCTCCTTCCTACCTGCAACCGCCTCGGCGCCCGCCTGGTAAGCATGGAAGCAGGAAGGCAGGCGCACGGGAATAACTCCGCGCGGGAGGCAGTTCCGCGAAGTAGTTCCGCGCGGGAGATAAATCTGGTAATAGTGATGTCAGAGATAAGTAGATAGGAGATAGGGACGTAGTTATGAGGTCAGGAAACCACCGTAATGCCAGCGCGCGCGGTCAAGTGCTAGGGTACGCCCAACGTATATATATAAAGCACCTGTTTCCCCTTTCCCCGCTGAACTCTTCACGCGAGATGTTCTTCTTCCTCTAGTACGCGGTCCTCTCTACGCCCTATATGCCCTGTATATAGCTGTAACTACTTGGTTGACTCTACGTGTATAAATCCACGTCGTACACAACTTCTTCACCTATCCTTGTGTGCCTAGATAAGTGCCGAATCGAGGCCCTGATCCCGAGCCTGAGCGTATCCCGAAGTCGAACACGCCTCTAAGCCCGAAAGCCTCCATCCGAGCTCGCCCTGTTAGAAGTATCGCGAAAAGCATCACTTTTGAGATTTTATATCGAAGTTGAATATTTCTAGAATTCAGGGATAAAGTAAACTTAAGGATTCATCTACTAATTTGTTGTCTCATACTGATTTAATTCATTTCGAATTTCCTATACTAATTTATTTAATTTGCACCGATCCATTTTCCACTCCTCCCCCCCAACGTGAAATCAGATTCATTTACTGATGCATTTATAGAAACCTATGATTAGTGTGATTCCTTCTCTCTAAGAACTTCCACATAAGTTCTAACTCACCTGCTCTCTTGAGGATGCTCAGGAGGCCACTCTAGTTGGCCCGCGAGGACACTAGTGGCCCCGCGGGCACGTAGAATGCGAGTTGGGGCGGCGAAAAGATGGTGGAGGGAGCGGCAGGTGCGGGAGGGAGAGAATCCCCGGGAGGTCAGGTGATATACAATGGGAATGTTCTAGCTTACAAACGAACATGGCTCAGTGAGGAACCTGTTGCTATTGCTGACCCCACAGGCTTTAGAGGGAAAAACAGTTAAATGGTAATAGGAGCAAAACATTGCTGCCTGATTAGTATCCTCAAAGGAGACAGAGATCTTAAAGACTTATATGGCTTAGTTCAAGACCGGTAGAGAGGACGGCTGTAGTTAAAAGCTTTTATATCGCGCCAGCCAGCCAGGTTGTATCAGTGGGATACCCCCATAAAGAATAGAAATTAGCGGTCTATCCTCCCTGAACAAATAACTTACTCGTTCTACCCCGAGCTCTAGATCTATATATACTCTAGATCTATATATACTCGAAGGATCAAGTGCTAGGTGTATTTAGTTGATCATATAAGGAGCCATATGGAGTCGCTGGATAGACCAGTTTTGTTGTTTTGCAGTTCCTCTTCTTTTATCTATTCATTGTTCCTCATTATCTGATGGAGTGGTGGGATAGTGTGGTTGTCTGGGGCCGCAGAGTTATAGGAACTTTGGTCTTTTCCCGTTCTTTTCTGACTGCTTTGGAATGGAGGGTGTGTGTTGTTGGCACTGTTCGGGTAGCTGATAACGAGCTTATTGTCCTTCTAGGCCGCTGTCCCATGTCATACCTTGGTTGTATCCCCCTCGGTGCTGCTCTCTTTGCCTGTCTATCGGTCAATGGCATGGTCTGTTGCGATGGAGGGCAGGCGAGTATACCTGGGGTTGGAAACTTGTACTGAAATATTGGCCTAAATGAGGGTGTAGTGTCTTCGTGGTTGGCTTAGTCGATAGCGATCTCACTTTTGACTATACTTAATCACTAACCGTAACAAATTTTCACCTGTCACCACACAATGTCTTCGCTCACTTAAGCCAGAACCTTGTAATCTGGTAGCACGTTGATACCTAATAGGTATACAGGTCTACCCGATATGCAATGTGCGATTTCATGGTTTTGATTGGCTAGGTATGAACATTTGACAATTTCTTTTCCATAGATTTGTGATTGGGTTAGTGTTGGTGGCAACTCGGTGTTGGTGGCGACTCAGGTTTGCTTTGTGTTAGCATTGGTACTGACAATTCGAGGTTTCCTTTTTGTTAGTATTGATATTGGTGGCTACTCCAAAGTTACCTTTTTGTTAGTACTGGTGGTGATTCGAGTCTTACTTGTTGTTACTATTAATATTAATATGAGCTATTCTTCATATTGATATTGGTGGTGATTCGGGCTTGCATTTTGTTAGTATTGGTATTGGTTACTATCATTGATATTGGTTGTGATTCACTAGGGCTTAACTTAGGTGGAGAATGATGTTGCTTTTGTCTGTATTCTATCAACAAGGATTGAATGTAATGATCGTCCCAACCAGCTGAAGCCCGGGAGCGCCTTGTTTGAAATAGTAGTATATAAGGAGCAACAAACTCCCACGGATATGTTTTTATGTTCAGCGGCGCAATAATATATACCTTGGATAGCATCAATAAAATACATATTCCTTTCACAATGTCACGTGTTCAAAGTCCTACTCAATTCATTCTTCTCCTGCATAAAACTTCAATCATTTGCAGCCCGGACGTGCACTCGCGAGACTTGCACCTTGCATGAAGTAGAGTACCCTCAGTCCCTGCTTGGGCCATGTGTACGGCCCACACCGATGCACCTCAGTGGTGGCTACGTGCAGCACTGCTTTCGGACGGGGTGTTTCGGCGGGGGGGGAGGAGCTTTGGCCGTTGTCATGGTTCTCGGCGCGGGGTGGTAAGGCGTCACAGATTGAAGGAGGGCGATGGTCTGGGGGTGGCCTATCTGACTCTCCCCGTGGCGTACCAGGCGCGGCGTTGAGCGGGGGACGTGGCCGGTGTGCACATGGTCGTGAGACGTGGTCTTGGCCTGCGTGCCATGTGAATACTGGTATTCCTCTGGCAGCCTACCTATGTAACAGTAACTTCCAGAAGGACAAAGGATGCAAACAACGGACCTCACCACAACCATAGCCACAGCCACTGGAGAATCACAACCAACTTTTTTGAATATAACTTCCGCTGTTCTCTTAATGATAGATTTAGAGATTTAAGAGAATATCTTAAAATGACGATGTGTATAGTTGTTATGCGAGGCTTATGATCATATGGTAACTATGTAGTCATGAGCACGCACTCGGTTTTACAACCAGCACTGAATTTACAATGCGCAAGCCGCAGGAACAGGTAAATAAAATACTGCATGGAGGTTCCAACTCGCGCCCGCGAGTTGCACAGGCAAATGAATAACTATCTGATTAAATGATATACACTCGCTTAATACGTTAAATCTATACCAATATCCGGGCACCTCACGAACGGCGCAGGAGTGAGATATACTTGCTTACCACGAAATGAACAAGAAAATGCGCGCCGATCCGAAATCTTGACGGGGGTTTCGGACTGGGATGTGGCCAACCTCGGTTGTTCACGAAGAGGTGGAATTCATAGCAATTTGATTCAGTAGATACAGATAGTAGAGTGAGCAGAGACAACCAAGCGGAAAAAGAAACCTGAACTGATCCTCGACGGCTAATAATGGGTGCGGCCTCAACCTCCACAGCTACCAAGGGTATGTCTACCTTCATTCGCAATGACAGCAGCGATTATCTCAGGCATCATATCAACGAACTTTAGTATTTCCTGTGGGGTAATTGTGCCCACTCTTCCAAAATAGCAGCTCTCATCTCATCATTACCACTCGGTCTTGATATTTTGCGCCAATCTACCCTTTAACAACCACGGACATTTTCGATTGGATTTAAGTCTGGGGAATTTGCTGGCCAGTCAATTGAGGGCATATTGTACCAATCTCGCTGCATTTGAGTACTTTTGGCTCTATGAGCTGGTGCACCATCCTCCATTACACAAATACGACCACCTAAGTCCAAGCAGCTGTGGAACCCAAAAGGGTGCAGTACAGGTTGCAGGAAACGGTTGATATAGGTCTCTGCATTGATAGTATCCTGATTCGGCCGGTCCCAGAATACTAGTCTGTATGTGAATTCAAGTTAGGTATTATGACTACGAGTCAGAAGAAAGAAAAGATTCCGGAATACTAACTCAGACTTGGTACCTTCTAGAATCGCTGCCCGTATCATAATTGAATTCGATTTTTTGAACTTTAGGACGATTCCTGTGGTACATATGGGTGTGGTTTAAGTAAACCACATAAAAAGGGACTCGTTTGGTTTAAGTGGTAGTTTAAATCAAACCACTATATGGTTTATTTGAACCACCGGGAGGTTTGATTTGAACCACCAGGTGGTTTGATTTAAACCACTACATGGTTGATTTAAACTACCGGGTGGTTTGATTTAAACCACTACATGGTTTATTTAAACCACCGGGTCTCTAGTAGTAGCAAAATATAAAAAAGAAAAAATATTTTATTATTCCTAATGCTACTGCTACTACTGCTGCTGCTGCCCCGCTGCTGCTGCTGCCGCTGGATTCGCTGCTGCTGCTGCTAACGCTGGATTCGCTGCTGTTCAATTCTTAGATTAGCGTACACTTTGATGATGACTGTGATGGTGATTGTGGGGGTAGAAATGAGGGGGTGGGGGGGTGGATGCTAGTACGGTACGGAGGTGGTGGAGGTGGAGGTGACGGAGATGATGGAGATGAACCGGCACGGGTGGCTTGATATTTTCTAAGTGTCTAACCCTAAACCATGAAACCATAATTCTTTTAGATACCTAAGCCTTATCGTAGGTAAACATACCGATGTAGTTTGTTTAAACGGAAAACTCCCAGAATGCCACGCCAAAAGGCAGGCCGGGGTCCCGAATGCCACACCGAGAATAATATGCCATGTAAATAGTTTCAACTGGGTTAGAGTAAAAGAAGTAGTGACAAAAAAAATTTTCTTTCTTTCCTGTTCGCCTCATGACTTAAAAATACTGGACCGCCCTCAAGTGTAAACTCACTGGACCGCCCTCAGGTGTAAGTACTGCATTCGCTATCATATTCCTAAGAAATTTTTCAATCGAGAGCAGGTAGTTCAAGAATACCCAAATATCTGACGGGAGTTTAAACTAACAGTATTCAAAGTCAATAGAATTTCACCGATACTATGCTATCCACTGGAGACCAATTTCCTTCTTTTAAGGAATTCAAAGCTGCGGTAGCCGATTGGTCAATCAAGGAAAAGTTTTTCTACAATGTCTATAAGAGTGATAAGGTCCGAACCATTATTAGATGTCGTGCAGTGGCATGCTCATTTACTGTTCGGGCATTTTGGAAAATGGAGGAAGATGTTGTTGAGGTTGGAAAAGTTGATCCTATTCATATCTGCTATGGATCGGGGGAGTATTCTCGGTCGGCATCAAGCAAGCATTCTTGGCTGGTAGAAAACCTTCCAAAGACTTTGACGATCGACAACAAAACAACACCAGCTACTATAGTACAAGCGGTTTTGCACACACATCACGAGAGGATCACCACCGCCGCCGCATCCAAGGCCAAACGTGCATTACTTGGCAATAGTTTGAAGGCGCAGGCAGCACAATACGCCCTACTTCCTGCATATGCTGAAGCTTTAGAAAAACTTGACGCATATGTTCAGATTGCAATCAACAAAAATACCGACCGGTTTGAACGAATATTCATATGCCCGCCGACTAGTCGAGAATCATTTAGCCACTGCCGTCCGTTTTTAGCGATCGATGGTACATTTACCAAAACACAATATGTACAGACTATACTGCTGGCTGTAGGTATCGATGGTGACAATCACGGCTGTATTTTGGCATGGGCATTGGTGGAGGGGGAAAACGAAGAGTCCTGGCGTTTTTTTCTACTCAATTTAAAGGCAGCCATTCCGGAAATCAATCAGCCAAATGTAACCGTCATGAGTGATAGAGACAAAGGGTTATCCATTGCAACCGACAACATATTGGACAGAAGTCGACGTGCATTTTGCACACAGCATATTTCGGATAATGTTTATAAAACATTCCGGAGTACGGCTCGGATTCTCTTTAAACGAATAGCTGCAAGCTATACAAAGGAAGAATTCAACGAACGGCTAGAGTCATTGAGAGAGCATAGCAAAACAGCAGCAAAGTACGTTGACAACATTGACAAAACCAAGTACTGTGCGCCTTACTTTCCTGGCCGCACATATGGTCATTTGACGTCCAATATCGTGGAATCAATGAACAATATGATATTGGAGGAACGTGCGCTGCCATGCCTTGACCTTCTTGATTCACTCTGGCATAAAGTAATGCACCTACGATTTCAACGGTTGAAAGATGCAAATAAGTATCCCTCAACTCAACGTCTCACTGTTTATGGTCAGAATTTACTAAAAGGTAGACTACCCTAATTCCTGTACGTGATTTGAAACTAACCAGTATAACAGATTCTCTTGCATATGGTTCCACCCAACGGAAAGTCCAAATGTCGGATGAGAATCGGGGAAGAGTTATCGATTTGACTGGAAAGGCTTTCGAGGTTAATCTCATAACGGCATTCTGTTCCTGGGGCAAATTTCAAGAAAATTCGGTACCTTGTGTGCACGGGATTGCTTGCATTCATTTCATAAAGAAGCAACCCATACAGTATATGCCCGAACAACTGACAGTTGCTGAATACCGCAACACATACATATCCAATTTCCAACCTGTAGATATTCGAACCATCAAGGCCAAAAATCCGGTAACTCCAGCAAAACCCAACGGAAAACCTGACTTGTTGGAAACCGATACCATTATGAGGCTACAGACCAGCAGCGGAAGAGATTCCTTTTCTTGGATACCGACAAATACCCCCCGTCCAGACTCTGACAGTTACATATCAGCATTCGGATATACTGTTTTCACACCAAACACAACTGCTGCCGTCAATTGGAATGATCAAAGTATTCCTCCAGTAACAGATGAGGACTCGGAGTATAACCAAACACCTACCCGTTCCAACACTGCCGTCTGCCTTCCACCAATATTGAGCGCACCACGGGGTCGCCCAAAGGTTGTAAGGAAAAGAGCAGGAGACCTTCAGAAAAAGAGACAAGCAATGTCCGGTCAGCTTCCTGATTTTCCAAACAGGGCACCACAACGTTGTTCAAATTGCAAAGAGTTGGGTCACAATTCCAGGAGTTGCCGTAGACCACCAGTTGGAGTTTGAAAGATTGTATTACCCTGTACACATTCAATTTAGACAGTTAGAAGAATGTATTTAGATAGAAGTACGTGATAAAAGAGAGGGTAGCAAACGGATCAATACCAATAAAAGTATCCTGTAGAATCAGAGCCGTAATGGCAGTACCTTCAAGTTGGGATGGCATAGGCTATCCCCATGGCGACTGCAACAAAAGCAAGTTGGGATGGCAGAGTCTATCTCCATCCATTGCGACTGCATTGTCAGGGCCGTAATGGCAGTACCTTGGGATGGCATAGCCTATCGCCATGGCGACTGCAACAAAAGCAAGTTGGGATGGCAGAGCCTATCTCCATCCATTGCGACTGCATTGTCAGGGCCGTAATGGCAGTACCTTGGGATGGCAGAGCCTATCTCCATGGCGGGGTTGGGTTGTACTAGTATGAAACCCTGTCTCACGGTTGTTAGCATCCAAATTTATTAACAGGTAGGAATAGGAATGGCTGCGTGGCATATTATTCTCAGTGTGGCATTCGGGACCCCGGCCTGCCTTTTGGCGTGGCATTCTGGGAGTTTTCCGTTGTTTAAACCATGGGGTATTACGCCCAAAAGGTAGTGGTTTGAATCAAACCACGCCCTGGTTTAACTAAACCACTTGGCCTTTTTCAAACCACCCGAGTACATTATCTTGTACCACAGGGCGATGCAGTCCTCTTTAAAAACCTCTTATTTGCCTATTGAATTAATTAGTAGTTTATTTATCTAACGATTGTTATATTGTATCGAGTTACCTGTTTCACGCATGATATAGGTTTTGCCGGCTGAACCGCTCAACCAAATATAGCATTCAGCTGTCCAGATTGTCTTCCTCCAGTCCGCGACAGTCCAGTTTTGATGACGATGGGCAAATTCAAGCCGTCTCATCTTATGTGGAGTCGTCAAATATATCGTCTTGCGTGCAATGCGACGGACATAGCCCTCTTTGAGAAAGGAACGCTTGATTGTTTTCTTGGCTGGAATTCACGTCTTCTTCGGAAGCGATTGGAGATAGAGGTTTGCGGCGATTCTCGGTGTCAGGGGTGGCTCTAAGAACTAAAGCTTTACCGATTGGGGTATCGATTTTGAAAGGTCTTCTTTTTTTTTTTTTTAGGAGTTGCTGGTTCTCGACAGATGGCGAAGACAGTGCTAACACTAAAACCTTGATTGCTAGCAATTTCTTGAAGGTCCAATGAGCCCTGAACCGCAGTGAATGAATATAGCAGCGTTGCTTGTAAGAGACTTCATGAGTTTCGACAGCCATTAATAGAGGAATAGTAATCGGTTCTACCGGTCTTTTACAGAACTAGAATGGCTTTTTATTCTCTATTTCCTCTACTCGCTCCCGTTTGCACTCGCTCCCGTTTGCATTCGTTCTCGTTTGCATTATAACACGGCAGTATAATTTGATACCAGATCCCTGCCAGACCCCTGTCCGAAACCCCTGTCAAGATTTCGGATCGGCGCGCGCATTTCCTGGTTCTTTTCGTGGTAAGCAAGGTTAGGCGGGGCGGGCCGCTACTAGCGCCGTGCCAGGCGCGCGGGCTCAAACCTTATTTTGACATCACTGAGTGCCTGATGTTTTTGATCCAAACTAGGAAATTTGCGTAACTTGCGGTTTCTCCTAGTTCGTCTCAACTAAATAGAACCACAAGGTATGATAAATTCAAAATCTGCTGAGGTTTACTTTTATCACCCAGTGGCAGCCAATCCCAAACGTCTCTATACAGTACCACAACTACCACCTTCGAAGAAGAGTCTACATGTAATCAGTTAATAGTAAAAGGATATTCGTTGCCTATAGTGCCAGCTATTGCCGACTCTACCGAAAGCCGTGCGATATAAACCAATAACCAACCTCTATACTCCCACCGACCAAAATAACGAGTTTCAAAAAATCCGTCTCTTTATTTATGCTCTTTAATCTTTTCTAACCCAGTATTTAGCTGTGCCGCAGCCCTTAGCCTATGACAATAATATATATCCGGCCACCTTTTCTCACAGCCTGCAGAAAAGTGCACGACCCACCTTCCCGACCCGACACGCCATCTCCTACATCCTGGTCTACATATTTTCCGATGTGGCTCTCCTTTCATCGGCATGCTTGAACCTCAAAGTACAAGTCCAATGTCTCAGTGGAGCTCATTTTGAGTGAGTGTGAGGGTTTGTGTCTACTGGCCGCGGAGGCTTTGGCTGGAATGTAGTAAGCTCTCTCTACACGGCAAAGAATGCATCACTTGATACATTACCGATACCGCAGTCACGTGAATGCATTATGTGATGTATTTACCTGTGGAGTGATGTGTTCACTGATGAATCTGCTGACAGGATTTCCCCTAGTTAAATTTAATGATGATTTATCCTTTTAGAACAGCATATAAAATCGTACAAGGTATAAATTCTACATGCTATCGTGGGCTAGGTGGTAGAGCACTGGCATTAGTGAGTGTGAGGAAAGTTCAAATCTTCTCATTATAGTTTTTATTGCTGGCTATCCACAAATCCTGGCAAGATGAGACTGTGATGCATTATGAGACGCATTTATAAATACATTTTACAAAGTTCGGATTTTTGGTTTCTACGATACATATCTTGATGCATTTGAGATACGTTTGCGTTGAATTTCTCGCCGTGATAGAGTCTTATGCGGCTTAAGGGAAAGGTTTTAGTACTGCGATTTGAGCGTGTGTTCCTCCCCTATTGATACAGATAAATTACAGGTCTGTTCACTGATACCACCAGCTGGAGAACATTACTGGCCTGGTCGGACCAAAGACCCGCATTCGTCATGTACTCGTCTACCAGCATAACCCTAGGGTACGAATTCGAAATGGTAAAGTACCATTAATACGCGCTGACCTATGTTACCCGCATTTGGGAATGAAATTGGGAAAGAAGAGTGGATCTAATTGGATTAAGTAGCTGGTCAAGGTGGTATATCATACATAATTATATAATATCACGACATAAATATAAGTGCTATATTAAAAGAATATATTGCAGGAATTATCAGGGGTTGAACCTGGATCATTTGGGATATAAAATAGAAGCTATATCATCTAGGCTATGCGGGAAGGTATTAGGTATTTTCTCTATCAGTATATCTCTGAGTACAGTGGCAGGGAGAGGGTAGTTCAGTACTTGAAGAAAAGATTCGTGAAGTGCCAAAACAGTAGGATGGATGCAGCTTATTATTTACCGCCCAATGGGGAAAGATCAACCTGTATATCTTTATTTCCGTTAAACCAACATTCACGAGCAAGAGACTACCCCCTACATATTATATTTCCGGTAGATTACGACTTTGCCCCAACGGCACGAGTATCATCCATCACACGGGGGTGGGGTGACACCTGTGCATCAAAGATTTGTATCACAAGGTACCCCTCTGCCAATATGCTGAAGCTTCCCTATACAATGGGATATTATAAGGACACATATGATGGATATGAGACTCAAGATGCGATCCTACGTTCCATAATTGAATTGGCTAAGGACCGGGAACGGCTGGCGAAAGTTCTTGTTTTCTAGTTAGAGGAGGCGAGCCGGTTCAAGCAGTTGTCGGTACGTATTTCATCTAGACTCTCAAGGCATTCATCATCCTATAATCATTGCCAAGCCATTGATCTTGAAGAAAACTTCAGCTGGGCTTCAGGACCAAGGCTTTGATGTCAAGAGGCAGGGCCCTATGGTACAATATCTGTAGTGTGTGGGGGTAATGACCCTCGCCGGAGCGATGAATAGCACAAATAACAGCAAAACCGCTCTTTTTTTACCGACCCTCTGTTAAACTATCCCACCACACCGATAAGGTCCAGTGATATCTTCCAAGAAATGTGATTAGCCTCCGGGAGTGTTAATATATCTGTCCTGATTTAGCGCTGTTCCAAAATGGATAGAAGAAAAGGTAGCAAAAGTTTGATAGCTACCTGCCATCTAAGATGATAATGTCCAGTGAGAGGTAACTGCCCTGATAGCTCACTTGGTGAGATCAAAAGCTATTAATGCTACAAACAAAACCGTACTATAGGTGATAAGACTCCGGATATCCATTCAAGATCGCCTAGGTTCAAACCGCCGGAACTCTATGTTTTAAAAACTATTGGTATTATTCTCAGGTATCTTATAGGCCCAGGAAGGTGACTAACCGTCTATTCAGGGCAATTCTTTTCATAGTTATCCTCACAGAGTGGGTAAGCTGGTTACTCCACAGGGATATGTGACCCCTCGAACGCTATCCCGTATAACAGGCGACTTTCCTTTTTGAAATTGTATTCTAGCGATGGGGGAGGAGTGTGCCCGTGCTTGCTACTATAACGGCTACTTTGCATCGGTATATATTCTCACGGAACATCGCATGTACCGCTCATTTATCGTCGAGGATCATTTGACTGAACATGCTGAGAATATCACTAGTACTATCAAAGCGATTCTTCAGCAGGTGCTTGCACGGTAACCAAAAACGAGTCTTTGGGCATCGGCTGGCTCGACAACTGTTGTATTATTTCTCATCTGTACGGTACTCTAAATGTATATCTGCGTGACAACGTTGTCAAGACAGGCCTGAAGAATTTGGACTACCTTCTGATGTTTTCTTTCCAATGGTTGAAAAAACGCCTTACGGAGTCTAAGATACAAGAAAAAGATGAACCTTCACAGGCTGGGACGACTTTTTATTCACACAATTTGTTTCGAGTAATGATGTATAAACATATGAATAAATGAATAAATCATAAATATCCACGATTTGTTGGATGGCGGCCTATTTGCCGAGTTTGTTCCTATCTCCTAATATATAAAAGATCACTACGGAAGGAATTTCGTAAATAGCGGGTGACGATTGGCCCTGCGCCCAGTCTTTCTACGCCTACATAGCAGGTTGATGGTGCACCAGAATACACGCGGGAACAGCTCTTCAATAAAATAATTGTTCTCCTTACCATACTCCACTCGGAAACGTACTTCTAAAGGCTAAAACGTTCTACGCTAGAGTATTAGGGAAAGGAGAAAGATAAGGCTTTATTTCATTCATCACCAACCTGGTTTGAATTCATCGTATCATCGAGATGGGGCATCATGAAATTATCGCGGTTGCTAACAAACGGGACAACCGCTAGTGTTAGTATGTACAGCCACTCTGCAAAGGTATTCGTGATTCTGATTTCGGAGTGAGACATCTTTCATATGCAACCGTGGTGGACCATCACAACCCCGAATTAGAAGACTTTCCGAGTGAACAACGGTGCCCTAAATCAATGAAGGAGATTAATGACCCACCCTTTTATATATAGACGTCACGAACTATATCATATTTTTCGTTGTTTTAAGTAGAGAGTTTAAGCCACCAGAAATATCTAGCAAGAACAAAAAGATCAACGTGACAAGTTACCAATCCTACATTCTCTTTTGACCCCAGACCGTTAATGGGTAAAAGCACATGACAGCATTAAAGGAAACCAAGAAGCAGACGAAGCAGCAAAGACGGCAACTGATAGAAGAGCACCCGATAAGGACACCTTTATATCCTTTGCATACCTAAAACAAGAATGGCGCGAGATCACTATCAAGGACAGGGGAGAAGACTGGAAAACAAGGAGGAATAGCGGAAATACGCTACACGAGCCAGCCCAACGCCACCTCATAAGGTTCGAACCAACAGATAGAAAAGACAGAGCCGCCATAAATAGACAACGAACAGGCCACGTAGCCATCAACAAATACCTCCACCGATTCAAGAGGAAATAAACAGCAGACTGCGAGTGCGGAGGGGAGAACAAAGCGTCACCGACGTCCTGACAGAGTGCAAAGCAAAAACGACATCGAGAAGCGAAGCGAAAGAGCACTAAACCGTGAAGGCGCTCCTATGGTCCAAGGCAGGAGTCGAGTACGCGCTCGCAATCTGGAAAGAAATTACGATATGGAGGCACGAAAGGGGGAAAGAGATGAAGAAAAGGAAGAGAAAGAGAGAGAAGAAGGACGAGGATGGGGAGGACTCAGGGACGTGGAGTAAGAGCTGAATGATTAAACAAGTACACCTGGTAAGGATTAGTGTGGTTTTGTGATTGGTTGTTTGTTTTTCGTTTTTGGGTTTGTTTGTTTCCGCGTTTTGCCTTGATTTCAGTACGAGCGAGTGTAAGGGCAGTTCTGGGGAGTGCGGTACGGGTACTGTGAGTGGCGGCGGAGGCAGCAGGGTAGTTCTGGGGAGTGCGATATTACCATAGACTACGGTCTGCATGTAATTAATGAAGTAAACAAAAAAAAAAAAAAAAAAAAGTACGAGCGAGTGTGCGAGGTGGTGGTTGAGAACGGGCAGTTCAGGGGCAGTGCGATATTACCATAGACTACGGTCTACATGTAAGTAATGAGTTAAACAAAAACAAAAAAAGAACGCAGACCGCTGACCTATTGTCGGACAATGTTTTTTGTTTGCCAAAATGCCGGGCAGCTTAGATTCCCTAACCTCAACCATGGTAATATCAACTTCACGGGTGCGCCACACTACGCACTGACATCAAACCTAAATCACCAACAGTTTGCCAGAGTGGCTTTATGCATTAGATTTATGCATGTGACATCACTATGGTCGACCCATGCCAATGTACTTAGCCGGGAAAACGAACTGAGTCAAAAAAGAAAGAGGACTGAAGTAACTTCTTGGCACTCCCCTTAGTTATTTTTATCACCGGCCAACTTGATAGCACAGTCATAAACCTTTTGAATGGTATCTGTACATCTTCATTCTGGACCCCCGAGGCCGGAGAAAAATGCAGCCACCTAGATATATAAAAGAAAATTGGTTTTTTGATAACCTTAAGCCTACCGGTGACTCTGTTTTGACCTATTCGCGGATTCTACCTATTCCCCGGACATCCGTCGAATGAGTATACCATCTAATGGATACTTTTACTATTCCGGATGACTGCTTGATTAGCAGCCCACTCACTTGACATATTATAGTATAGTTAGACTAGTACGCAGCGGGGTTTATTACCCAACCATCAGTGCTGTTGCGATGCCCCTCGAAGTGGCGTCCGGGAATGAAATGATAAGCGGAGGCTTTCTTATCTCCAAATCCGGAGTTTCTGCAGTTTCCTCGGTTTCACTGTAACTATTTCTTCAGCGGGTTGCGGAAATTAATTAACAGCCCATCTCAAGATATTTAAAACATTTGGGCAGAATGGTCCCGGATTTCAAGAATAGTCAAGTTCAAAAGATGTCACTGTTCTATATCTCTTATATGCGTACGAGATATCAATTATCCAGTCAATGGGTATCATCCGTAATGAGACAGAATAACACCTCCACCTTGAATGTAGCTGATAATTGATTGCGTGATTCATTCCTCGAGTAACAGAAAAGATGAGCGTGACCCAGAGTAGCAATGAATTCCGGAAAGTGAAGAAAGGAGGGACTAACAGAAAATTCGAGTATGGGAATATGGTTAGTTAGTGTTAGTTAGGGTTATTAGGGTTAGTTCTTCTCAAACCATCCGGAGAACGATCTCCACGCATGAATGTGCACCCGTAGTGCAGAGTCTCTCCGTACTATCCTGTAGCCCACATAATGAACTAGTACGGCTTTCGGTCAGCGTCAGAGAGTAGCTGCTGGGGCCCCACTGAGCTTGCCGCCACCCGCGTAATCAACCATAGGACATGTACTAGTCTGTGTATTACTTATAAGAGCACACTCTACGTGCTTTTCTAAACAGAGAGCATAAAACTTCAATTTCGGTAAACTTTGATATTTAAGCTTCACAGTCTATCACTCGAGTGTCATTGCTCAACATCTGTTGATTTTAGACAGCCAAGGACCGGAAATATTAACAGTGTGCCTAGGGGTCATGGCTGGTTTATACGTATGTAGGTACAGTCACTATAGTCATCATCTTCAGGAAACGGTATACCTCACCTATCATTATACAAGACCTGCCAATAGTCCTGTAGTCGGTTGCAATTAATCAAGCCTCGTACAACATACTTCGCTCCCCAAAGTTGAAAGATCAAATAACAAAAACATCTTTGCAACTGAACTACTCAAGCACACATACCCCACCGCAGACGCAATCAATACTTGAACCCAGACCTCATCAAGCCCACATATATCCAACGCCCCCGCCCCCACCAACCCCCCACCCCGGCCAGCGAAAGCAATTACACTTGACCGGGAAAACGCGACCATGAAGTATCGGCTAGGTCCACTTTTTCCCTGCCTCACACCCCCACAAGTCCCTACTCTGGGGACCTCTCTCTTTTCCCATCACAGCAGAGCCGCAAAGCTGCGCGACCTCCTTAGCGCGGTTGGTACCTGCAGCTGGCGATCATATGCAGGTACAGGCCTTGGCACAATACATGCAGGCCTTGCATCGCAGAGCCCCACTACTCGCAATTTCCTAGTGTTTATGAACGCGACTGATATTGCATACCATACAAAAATACGCTAAGCTTCTGGTTTTTGGTGTATGTAATAGTGGTCTAGTTCGTAAACGTTAGGACATTTTGAGTACTCGTTTTATATTTTTTTTTTGGCCACACCCAATGAAGGGCATTCAGCAAACTCACACTCATCCGCCGCGCGCCACTACCTAACTAAAAGGAGAAATGAATAATACACGCAAGCTGTCTCCTCAACGTACTAGAATTTGTACCCTCCTTTTCCTTTTCTCTCCTCTGTGCCCTGGTGGTCTCCATATATCCTCCAGGTATTTCCCGTTATACTTCGCTATCTCGTCTTTATCTTCCGGTTTTAGGTCCTCCCTGTCAATGGTCGCTGCATAATCGCCCTGCTCCATACTTCCGTACACTACTCTGATCTCGTACTGCTTGTCTGATTTCTCCTTCCGACCAACTTAGTTTTTTCTCCTCTTTTTCTACTTCCATTGAACCAAGTCCATCCTTTCAGCATCATCTGGCTTGTCTGTGGTTGCTGTTTGTTGTGCTCCTCTACCTCGATTTTCCCTTCCTAGAGAGCTCGGGTTCGATAGATGAGCCCGGGGTCACATATCGAGTTTTTTCGGTAGCATAAATAAAAGCGCGCGAGGCGCTACTTGAGGTGACACTCTCATGAATGACCTATTTATGTATGTACATACTTGCATTGATGATGATCTCCGAGATCTTCTCCTCGTATCCTACTAACTGATGCTACTGCCAAGCCATTGATGCTATTGGCCTTCCCCTATTCGGCCAACTGGCTCTTGGCTGATACACGAGCACATGTAAATAATACAACTACATGTACTCGTATTTTCCTGACGTTTGTAAAAGGAAGCGCGGTTGCATACCATACTAAATTGTAGACTTGGGGCGTCTTTGTATGGTATGCAACAGTGGTTGCTTTTACAAACGTCATGAAATTAGGACTACTGCACTGCATTACCTACATGTACCTACGTATGCGGCCTTTATTTACGTATGGAAACACATTCGCTCTCTCTAGTACTTATGTTGTATAAATCTTACAACACGACAGCTCGGAAATAATTTCCCGTATGGTGAAGATGCAGGCCACCCGCCGGAACGGTTATATTGTACATTCAATTCGCAGGGCAATATGTCACACCTAGTAAGGCCAAGGAGCCAAAACAGGCGGCATTACCGAAGTGTTCTTATCGATAAGCGCGTGTACTCTATGTATGTATAGCTCGAGAAGCTATGGTGGGTAGGTGTGTAAATTTCGGCGTTTGCGGCCAATCAATCTATAGAGATTTGGAGATCTACCCCCATAATGGTACTAGCGTCCAGCCTAACGGTGAAATTTTCTCCAATTCCCATACAAAAAAGGTTCCTCTGAAGTTGACACACCCACCCCCTATGCCTTCTTGCGCCATACCTGCATGATAAAGTGCGGGGTTACGGGATCCCCAACCCCCTGTCGCGGTAGAACCGCTGCTCGCGGTCCCCAGCACGGCAAGGTAGGCGCGACCAAGGAAAGGTATTTGGCACCGAGAGATGGTCTGTTGTGGCGTAAACTCGCAAACAGGGTGGATACTACAGCCTCTGAACTACATATATCCACCAGATTGCATGACTTCCATTGTCCTTCAAACGCTGCAATTCTCTTTGGCATGCTGTCAATGATTTTATACCCCTTTTGGGGATCTTGATGTTCCCACTTTTCGTTACCATTGCTGTGAAAGCTCTTCCTCGATAACCTTTATTTTCTGCTTCAGCATAGCTCTCTATGCTTTTTGGGCTTGTCAAAAGCATGGTTGGGGATTCATACTGGTGAGGCGCCGGGAACCGATGCTGGCTGGGGCTGTTGTCACGTCACTCGTTGTTTCCTCTGCGGGTGTACTTACCCCTACAAGCGTAGTAGTTACATAGACACTTTCACGGGGGTACGGTCAGCACGGGGGTACTACCTCTTTTGGTTTCCATACAAAATCATGGAATTGACCATACCCCCGTGTTGACCGTACCCCCGTAAAGTCGTCTACATATTGTGCGCATACTCTTAAAGGTGACAAGTTAGGTTTGGTGGGTCAGACAGGCTTGGCGCAGCGCTGTGATGGAATCGGCTTTGCTAAAAAACCACCAAAGGATAAGATATTAAATCGCTATTTTGGGAGGTGATAATCAGGTATTCAAATAGTATATAAAATATTTAAAATGGATTTTTTCTTGAACATATGGGGATAAGATTTCCGTTTTTATTGTTCAGAAGGTATAAGGTAGGAGATGATTGAGTTTAAAATTATTTCTAGGATTGAAGATTGTTGAGACACATCTTATCATTATAATCCCGAAGGGTAGCATAATATCTTGTGTGGTTGTGGCGCTAGAATAATTCTAGGGGGGTGGTTGCTATGGGAGGAAATGATTTTAAATTGAATTATCTTCTACCTTATGTCCTTTTAAACAAGAAAAGCGCAAATCTTATCCCCATGTGTTCAAGGAAAAAGAACATTTTAAGTTTTCAACATCTTCCTAAGCTAATCTTCAATATTGGTTGTTCTGTTCCAGGACCGGCACTTGCATATTTAGTGTATTTACCCTCCTGCCAAGCCTGTCTCACTCGGCGCATGCTTGGCGCATTTTACATACAAAAATCCACAATTTGGTTTTTCAACCAAGATAGATATGAAAAATCCGGAGAAATAGAACTAAACTTCATCTCTTGAACTAAAGTTCTATTTTTCCATTTTTTTTTAACATTTTTCGTTGCAAAGCCTAATTTCGTTACCTTTAAGCGGGGGCGCACCTTAGTCATACATGTATGCTCGGTTGATAAGGACTGAGGGAGTCCAGGCGAACTTAACACCGCACGAACATTGCCCAGACATCCGATGACAGATCCACTCTCAGTTATAGCATCGATTGCTGGACTTGTGGCTATTGGAACTCAGGTAACACAACTACTGATCACTACCATCGACAATACTAGGTCAGCCTCGCAAAGTATCTCTTCGTTGAGTAAAGAGCTGGACCTGCTTTGTAAAGCGCTCGGAAACCTCGAAACAATCCTCGCTGTTCCCGATGTACTCAAGTACCCGCACTTCCCAGTCCAAATCCTCTCGGACGTAATTGATAGCATCAAGACCGACTTTGATGCACTACAGAAAGAAATTGAGAATCATGTCGCGAAACCCGGGGCCGGCTCCCTAAAACAGTTTTGGAGACAGTTCCGGTGGCAATTCAGGGAAGAGGATATCTGCTCGCTTAGGGACAATATCGCCGCTTATAAAGCTACGATAATTATGACAATATCGGCAGCAAACTTGTAAGCTAACTACATGTACAAACCAGGTCGATTATTACATACACAGCTAACTTCACACCGCAGTGCAACTACCTGCGCCAGTGATTTAGCCAGCTCTGCTCATTTCAACAGATTGCATGAAAGAATCACCGAACTAACAGAAAATGTGGCCTATTGCATGCACGTAAATAATGGTCTCCGCTCCGCCGAACCTAGAAACCCACCAGGTCAAAGTAGCCGTATGCCAATACATACCACCATTAGTCGTGCTTCTTTCCGGCTCAGTGGTCGCCCCTGTGATGAAAACGTCACGGAAACCAAAGATTCGGTATTCAAGTCAGGTGGAAGATCAACGGCGAGCCTTAGAACCGTTCGGTCTCGATCTAGTGGAAGTTCGAGCTTAGATAGCTATAGAGCAGGATCTATCCTTGACCAATATTGTGAGAGTATTAGGTGTACTACTCAACTTGCAATTCAGGAGGCGATTCAGACAAGTCAAGCCATGCAAGGTTCTGCGGTACCCTCCATGGTGAACAACGCTCAGTATTCACTTGACGCAACGGCGACACAAGACCTTATCCACCAAAGGTCAACCGCGGAAGATCAAGACACAAATCCGCTCACCGATTCAGGCCGAGGACTTAGGTTTGTGGCCTGAAATTTCAGAGAACCGGGTCTATAATTTCTTATACGCCGTGTATTGGTAGTACAAACAGAAGAAATCCAAATCCACCACCGAGCGCCGCCCCCCAGCCTCCGGTCATAAATATCACCAGGGATACGAATCTAGGGCTTACTACGAGACATCGCCCGGAGCCTAATCCAATACTTGCAACACCCCGGACAGATTTCACACTAGCAGGATCAGCTTCGGATGTTCCCTATGCCAACAATCGGGACCATGCCGTTAAGAAAAATGCGTAAGTCGTGATATTTGAACGCCGTGCGAGAACGAGGACTAACAAAAGGAATGAGAACAGAGAGCCCTCTTTATGGCACGAGGCAATTAAGAGAATAAGGGAGGAAGATCTCGAGGCATTCAATGGAACCTGGGAGTCAAATACCCTATCAATTAACGGTCTTATCAGTGGAGTATTCAGTTCTCGTAGAGATCTTTACGGTGGATTCTACTTTGACGATGTCATTAGGCTACTCAACAAATTCTCTGCAATTGGTGATATTGCTATACAATATAATCCAGAAGTAACCGCGTTGATTTGGGCAGGGGTCAAGCTACTTTTGCAGGTAAGCGCCTCCACCATCGAGTGTACTGGACAATTGCAAGGCGACACTTAACTTGCGTGCCACCCATTCCTTAACCATCAATCGGCTTGGGAGGCGGCAGGCGTCCGAGGGGGGTAGGATGATGGAGGCCTAGCGAAGATCGATTATTCGTTTAACTAGCCAACAAGAAATATATCTATTGCTGAGAAACCTCCGTGACTAAGATATACCAACTGTTAGGCCGGCCTGATAGGGGCCGTAGGCTATTGTCGCTTTGCAAATACTTGGTACACTATGGGACAGGAAGCTTACAAGACGATTTTAGGCCGGGTCTGCACGCACCAGTAATATTATGAAGTTTGTTTTCAGTAGCTTAGACTACATTCTCTTGGTCATAGAGTCTGGCGAGGTCTATGAGAGGTTATACATCCAGTCAGCACATCCATTAACCTCAAGACTCAGAGAGTGCCTGGTGGATCAATATGTCAAAGTCTTGATATATCTGGCATGTGTGAAAAAACATCTTCAAAAGAACATAATGAGTACTCTATACCCATTTGGAAGCATTTGAATGAGAATAGATTTAACCTTGTCGATCCAAATAATAGAACGTTTTGCGGAAAGAGAGCTCTCCGGATTGCTAGACGAGGTACGGGAGTCGGGGAAACGTGTAAATGATTATGTAGACCTTGCGGAGAAGAGCCGCTTAGGTCCGTTACAGCTCATTCGTGAATCAGGTCAGTCAGGAAGTATTGATTACTACGGATGATAATATATATTGGGTTCTTGGAGCTGATCTCCCTCACCGAGGTATTTCAAAGATGATTCTCAGACTACACAGCAAAGAAACACCTCCGGGGAGCCTAGTGATGGGCACGAGACCCGAGACCAGATTTCAAGCTTTCTAAACGAGACAAGAC
Source organism: Morchella sp. 2018-W38C (assembly GCA_024713705.1). Taxonomy (NCBI): domain Eukaryota; kingdom Fungi; phylum Ascomycota; class Pezizomycetes; order Pezizales; family Morchellaceae; genus Morchella; species Morchella sp. 2018-W38C. The sequence continues at coordinate 340,539 of JAMJEX010000026.1, read as the reverse complement.
AAGACTAACGAAAACTGCCTCTAAGTTATCTCGAGACTGTTTTGACCCTTTTGAGGAGGTTTTAGAACTATTTCGGACTATTTTGGATATAATTTTTGCGTGAGATGATGGTTAGCACAAACAAATATTATTACCTTTGCTGCTCGCGCATTAGTCAAACGGTCGGATATCGTTGAAAACAAATGCTTACTAGAGGTTCTGGTGGTTTAACAAACGATTGAGTATATTTCGCCTTTTATCACAGAGTCTCAAGACCTCTCGATAATCCCAAAACATACCACCCTAGATATGGTCTCGTTTTGTCTCGTGCCCATCACTAACCGGAAATTTTGAAGCATTCTTAATAAATCTCGTAAAACCTTGGTGTAAAATGAATTATTGATCACGGGGTGTTGGCAGTGGTGTAGTATGAGGGGTGGAGGGGTGGGGGTGGATGGCACCTCAGGTTTATAGAAGGAGTGCAGGGGGAGTATCGTTGATGGATCGCGAGGGAGAATCTACATCTGCGGGGGTGGGAAGGGGTGGGAAGGGTGTATTGGGGTCCGCATGGGGGTTGGTTGAGGTTCCGGGGTGGATGCTGTTGAGGAGGAGGAGCGTGTTTGTGTTGACGATGAGAGAGGGGTGAGGCTTGGCAGGCTTATGTAGGTACAGCGCGGAAGTAACCAAACCACTCCAAAATTCGCCAAAATGCCACCACCACCCACACCATAATGGCCATTAATAATTGATAAGGTTTTGCGGGGTGAAATATTGGCTATTAAATGTTATAAGTCTAAGAGGGCACTCCCTGAAATCAGGGGTGGAAGAGGTTCCATGAGCTAGAAGTAGAGCAACTTGGAGATTCGGTTTCATCCCATACAAATATGTGGCTTGGAAACTTGACACAATAAAATCAACACAGCTCATGCTAGGGACGGATTATTGTAATTCTCAGCTGCTAGAGCGGAGCGATTATCCATATACAAACTATGTAGTGTTCAAATTCTCAGATGATATTCATCATAATTGGTGGTTAGCGACCGGGTTTAAAAGTGGCATTTTTGGTGTAAGATGGGTGCCAGTCAATGACTTCCGATATCGCGCAGTTTTCTCTCAGATGATTCTCTGAGCAGCGCTAACCCATTTGCCCTGTTCAGATTTTCTGCGCGAGCCCTGGTTGTCGAGTTATACGCTCAGAAAGTCTCCATTTTGGAATGATGTTGGCCGCGCAATGGCGCACGCGCCCGTAATTTCACTAGGCTTCAAGAAGGAAGAGAAGTTGTGCTGAGGTAAACACAACCTACCACCCACACAAAGCCTAGGATCGAGGCTACTGTATAAAGATCATCGGATAAGATCCTCGCGATGACTAACCCACGGGGGTGCGCCAACAACGGAAGAAAATGCCTTATTTATGATGCCCCGATCTTGTCTAGACAATACTTGTGTAGGGGAATAGGGTTCTGTGTCATTCATTGGGTCATTGAGGGTAAAGGTGCATACAGCCACTCTGCAAAAGTGTTCGTGATTCTGTTTTCGGAGTGAGACATTTCTTATTTCCGAGTGATCGACGGTGCCCGAAATCAATGAAGGGGGAAATTGATGACCTACTTTTTTTTTATATACAGTCACGTACTATTTTTCGTTGTTTTGAATCTCAACTTTAGTAATATCAACTTCACGGGTGCGCCACACTGCGCACTAACGTTAAAACTAAATCACGAACACTTTTGCAGAGTGGCTGTGCATGCAATTGCGCAACGGGCTCCGGGTGTGCCATCCATCAATCTCCATATTATTCTTGCGAATGTTATTAATGACCAGACCCAGACTTATTGACTCCACAGTAAGCTCGTGCTTCGCTTCAAAAAGTTAGAGATTTAACAGTTGCTACAGCTTTTTGAAAGGACCGCCCTATCCATGTAATTGGCGCGCACGCTAAATTAGCGGTCATGTGATCTCGCGTTTTCCAGAATGAATGACATCCGGGTAAGGAGCTTGCTACGTTTATTTACTTGGCAACAGTCACAATTGCAAACATACCTCAAATATTACAAACAAACCGAACCACCGAACCTCGACTCGGAGTGCTTCATTTGCAGTATATACACATATCATTGACCTCTCACGAATATGTCCTCTTCACCACCCTGCCTGCTGCTGTCGCTGCCACCAGAAATTCTCCTCCTCATTGCAAACTACCTCAAGAGGCGCGGGTGGGCATTCCTCGCCCGCACGTGCTCCGCAATGAATTGTCTGCTCGCCACTAAGCTCGATAAGTACTTCGAAAACAACATCTACAGGCCTATGTTTTGGGCAGCGCGGTGCGACCGGCCCCACACGCTCGAACGTGGCTTCCTCTTCCGCGCCGCCAACCCCGCCCCTGACATTGAACACTGGAGAAACGTCCAGGCCATCCTCCTCAACCGGGCCATCGCAAACAGGTCCTATGCCGCTCTCCGCGTGCTCTTGTCCAACGGTGTTGATCCCAATAGGATGGCCAGGACTTCACCGGTTCCTCCTCTTACGGCCGCGGTAGAGGGGGGCAGCTACAGGGTTGTCAAAATGCTACTCAGGGCCCATGCGGATGTCGACTACCGCAATGCCGCCGCTGGAGATTGGAGACCGGTTGTGCAGGCGTATCGGGATCGGAATATGAGGTTAGTGGGGCTCTTGATGTCCTATGGGGCGGAGGTCCCCACTGGCAGCGACTTCGACGTATGATGACGATGGGTCGAATTCTTCGGCAGAAGGTGATGCAAGCTAGCAATCATTTCGAGGTAAATCAAGGGGTGTTATTTAACAGTATCTATGTATCGTTAATCCAAAAGATGATCAGTTCTTAATTATCTCTGATTTCTTACTATCTTTAGATAGAGACATGTACACTGTGTGCCCCTAAAATGATATTTTCTGTTCAAACATGGATGTCACAGCGGCCAAGGAGTCCCGGGAGGGTTTTTTCTCCTTGTTGGGAACGGATGTTACATCTCACAATATGAGAGAATGTCTGACTGTGATGGCGACGGTGATGGTGAGTGACGGTGACCGTGACCTAGTGTTGTCCACGAGCCGGCCCGAGACGAGCAAGAGGGAAAGCTTGAATCGGGCCTTGATAATAGCTGCTCGACTCGATTCGACCAGGATCCCATAAGTATTGAAACATGCGTATATAGGGTTAGGGTTCATTATTATAACATAAATTGTCAAAGATATTATCAGCATCTTTACTCGGATTAAAATAGCACCCAAATGCTCGATTAATGAGTTGTGCAAAATAAAAACCGCAAAAAAAACTCGAGCTTTGCAAGTCGAGCAGCGGAAAATGCTCGAGCCAACTCGACTCGTAGACCACGCTAGTCTAACCACTTTTCAGCTGGTAAAATCACGTCACAGTGGCGATTGGACAATTGGTGTGACGAACGGTACCTCGCGCGGAGTAACATTCCGCGCGAGACCGTAGTTATTCAATTTTACCTAATCTAATCCTCATAGATATTTATGTATGCAAACCCACTACCTAACGGCTTTCTTGAAAGGCCCAATTACCACCCAAACTATGTGGAACCAGGTTCTTAATCTAGAACCACAACAAAATTAATTACACAGGAAAAGAGTTTTAATTCTCGGGAGAAGCCTTCTGGAAGAATTTCGGACTTTTAAAAAGAGATGTTGAGGTGTTAATCAGGCACTGTAGTGGAGAACCCCGTTGCTGGGTAGACCTTGTGCGGGACTTCACGGCTCACCTACTTTCGGGCTTTCACGAAAACCGTTGGGTAGGCACTGTACATCCATACATGTCCGCCGCTGCCGGCGCGGGTATCTACCTGCAGAAGTGCTGGATTTGGTGCTGAGTTATGTGCTGCGCCTGCCTCCATATCTGCCTGCCACTGCCGCGCCTGCTTGCATGCCTCCGCGACTACCTGCTACCTACTGCTCGATTAGTCGTTCGACTTGTGGCCGAGTGAGTAGGCGGTTTGGGTGTGCGGGTGGGTGCTCGGTGGTGTCCTCGGTGTCTAAACGTCAATTTGGAGGTCAATTAGGTGTCGGATTAGGCTAGAATTAGGGGCCGGGTTAAGAACCTGTATATACGTCAGTATAGGTTAAGATAGAGAGGTAGGGAGATGGAAATGGAGATGGAGGTGGAGATGGAGGTGGAGATGGAGAGGGAGATGGAGATGGAGACGTAGCGGTAGAGGTAGACTTTAAGCGAGTATGCGAGTGTACCGTTCGCGGCACAAGAGCTACTGCTATTTGTTGAACCAAGTGTTTTATACTCCAGAGCGCAGAAACTCGCGAGCTTTGGTAGTAGATATGGTCTGAAACTGGCTACTCACGGAAAGATTTCGCGCTGGTTTCTTCAGAGTCAGCAGTGGGGAGATTGCGACCGTACGGCGACAGACGCGCTTTGCGTCATGGCACGGTGACGGGAAGGGTCGTCGCTGATTGATGGTCGTAAAGGTGCGCTGTGCGTGCGGTTGGGGTTGGGGGGCGGCGGGAGCATAATGAAACAGGTGGGGGGGGCGGGCACGGGGGAGCGGGTGCGCGCTGTTGGCTGTAGCGAGAGGCCATCGAACCCCGGAGTACGTGGTAGGTGCGGGCGCTGTATTGGCTGCAATGAGGGAGCGCTCTTGAGTGATACTGTATCCATAGAGTTGGTTATCGATAACGGGTACACTGAGTGGTGGTGGTGGTGGATGGAGTGGTGTTCGGCGTGGTGGGGTTTAGTGGGGCGGATTTGATTGCGGGGTAGAAACTGCTCAGCAACAGAGCCTCATCTCGCTGGGTTATTAGTTGTCTTGGCGTTCCTCGGTTAGGAGAGTCCATGCTGCAGGGACACAAGAACGGTAACCCCAGCCTGCTGTGCGTCTTGGCTGTGTCTTGGCACGAGTGATATTTTGTGCTTAACTGTAAACTCTGGGAGGGCATGGTGTAGTGTCATAGGTTGCGTCGAGAGTGGAGCATAGCCTCTTTGCGGCATCGAGCAGAGGACGTGGACGGCGTGGAAGCGGGATGCGGTTGTGGGACGTGGTCGTGGTCGCGCGTTTATAGTGCGTGCGCGCAATGTGAATACAGATAGGGAGTTTGTCGTCCTCCGATCCAACTTTCCGCAGCCGGAGGGAGCAGAAACATCAACCTGTAGCCCTGATGGGCAATAAATCCCCTTGCTGACAGAATATCGCTCGCTTCCGCCGAAGGGGGGGGGGGTCCTGGTGGCGGAGGTGCAATTACCTGCAATCACCTGCAATTACCTGCTAATTTGGAGCTAGATCTGGTGATGCCGGTGGAGGTACCGGTGCCGGCTGAGGCGTCCGCCGAGGTGCTCAAGTTTGGTGCTGGTGGAGGCGCTGATTTGGTGGCGGCGGAGGTGCTTGTGGAGGTTCTTGGGAAGTTTATTTTTATGTAGAATCGTGATAGCTCGAGCCCAGGCTCGAAAAACTCGAGCCTTTACCTCCACTTACCAAGTCATCTCGAGCTCTAGGTCAGGCTTGCGCTCATCACTAGTTCAATATCAACGTATGGGTCGGAAGGAAGAGAGATATCAATCAATGGGCTACCCACGGAGGTTACGGTACCCATCGGTGAACAGGTCACGCCATGTGTAAGCGTCACGAGTTGGGCAGCGTTCGCATTTGGTTCAGAGCATATTCAGATTCCGGATAGATGAATTCTAGTTCTGCTTCTTGGCAGGAAAAGTCGCTTAAGAAATTGGTATTTCATACAAACTATGCCCCGATATACTCAACTTTACAAGCGACGATCTAACCTCCCCTTTACACCGTCCATACTAGCCTCTGGGAAGTTGCATATACGAGTTAGAGAATACAAGTTCGAGTATCCCATGGCCTGGCGAGACATGCTCAGAATATGGTGCAGCGCATATTATACAAACTTGGCACTTATTTTGCCATATATAGTAATAATTGAACTAATATTTCAACAAAATATTCCACAGAGCAACGAACATTTGTGCCAAGGCACCAAATACAGTCGCCAAGAACTAAATATTTAGGTTCGGAAGTTGGTGGCCAATAGATGGCTTCCCTAACCACCCGAACACCTCTAATACAGCCTGCATGGATATAAGCTTAAGATCGATGCATACGGTTACTTTTTTCGATCGGCGTTTTATTTACCTAATCTACATATGTACTCTATGTTAGTCGCATATGTCAAGTAACACCACATGGTCACACTGCCTACAGGACAGTAGATCGTGGAAGAAAACCAATCTTTGAGCTCGAAATGTCAATGCCCAAGCGGCTGGAAAGAGAGGAGATTTAGAGTACCGTAAAATCTGAACGAGACAGCAGGGGTATAGACCAACCAGGGACAGTCTTTGAACGCCAATATGCAAGTGTTTGTACTTAGCGTACTCTAGAATATGATAGCATGGCTGCCGCCGCTCAATTCCTGAATATCGTAATTACAGGTAGAGTATATGTACAGCACCTTACCAAAATTCGTGGGAAGTGATCTATTGTACACCAAAAATGCCACTTTTCAACCCGGCCCTCAACCACCAATTAAGATAGATATTATCTGAGAACTGGAAGACCATGTATTGTGTATATAAATAATCACATTATCAGCTGAAAATTATAATATTACATTCCTAGCATGAGCTGTATTGGTTTTGGTCTGTTGAGTTGCAGAAAATACGCCAAGACCACATATTTTGTATGGGATGTAGCCGAAACTCCAGATTGCTCTACTTCTAGCTCCTGTACTTTGTTCTACATCTAAGTTGAGATGGTGCCCTTCTGGATATATTAAACTTAATAGCCAATATTTCATCCCCTAAAGCCTTCTTCATTGTTGATGGCAATTATGTTGTGGGTGGTGGTTGCGTTTGGACCAGGTTTTGGTGTGATTTGGTTGACTTCCCATGACTTGTGATATGGCGCTATACGTATGTATGTAGATTTCATTGCTCGTTTATCAATCCCTTGGTCGCTGAGGGCGTAAATTCCCGGTGAGTTAATCTCAAACACCTAGCGGCTGACCCTTGGTCAAGCCTGATAGTCGCATGGTGATTCGGAGGTCCAAACTGGCCCTTGAGATGTTGGTATTGTTCGAGTTGGACAGAAGGCTTATTTTAGCTGCAAGAGTTGGACATAAAGTCGATTACTGCGACAAGAGGTCCTGGACATCTTATTAGTTGAACGACTGCAGGCATCATCCTAAAACATTTAGAACTTCTGCTTAACCTACTCAACGTTCTGTCGAACTCGCGCAGCTAAAATACTCTAATGCACTAATGACGAACCCGGTTCAGTCAGGAGCCACCTCCTACTCTGGAACTCATGAACCACACACCTGACTCTGGTAGATATCTGGTGTAAACAACCTTTGGACAAAAATCTCTATGTGAAAAACAAGGCAACTCCTTGAAGAAGCTTCAAATATATGATCTTTGAATATGCGGGTAAATATCCAGTATTCCCACCTTTTTGGATTGATCAAAATAATGACCTCCGGGCTGGAGATAGTTTCCTGGGCTTTTAATGGCGATGCTTATACTCTATCCATTGTACTTCCCAAACCATTACCCAATCCCAACTCCGCTGGAGGCTTCTGTTGAAGGACTGCGCTGAATACTCGGGCTGCTTTGTTGAGCTGCTGGTTAGAATGTTGTGTTTTTGGCCAGACTGCCTCACTGTTCCTAGATAGGCTGTCGCGGACCGTGGATTTCCGGTATAATCAAAAGTGTTGCTGAGTGAATATTTTATTGGAAGAACGTTACCCGAGTAAACTGTGTTCCTGGTCAAAATAGAACAGTATCAAGACCCCCGAAGTCAGCGTTACCACGGGAATTCGAGATCAAGCATGAGCACAGCACTCCAGACCGTTGGATCGTTCGTCAGTGGATCATGTATTCACCAAGGTAGTGACACTCCCGCCTCGTGTTGTATGTCCGTATATACATGTATAATTGCGGAATGATACGGCCCGGGTATTATTCGCAACGCGCCCCCCGAGAGTGGCTCGAGATATGTTGAAACGGAATAGATCATGGGTGGGTAGAGACAATAAAGGAGACCGTGAGGTGGCTTAGGTAATTGATGAAGTTCATGAGGTCTGTCGTCCTATATCGCAACAATGAACAGGACCTTCTGTCTAGCTAGCCACGGTTAATTACATAACAATTAGAAGAGTCAAATATCCGCTAGGAAGCTATATAGCCATAGCATACCCCAAGGTTGGCCCTGAGCCTCTTGAGGCTCCTGGTACACATTCAAAACCCTATGTAAGAAGCACCGAGTCGTTTCCAGGGCCCATGGCCGGGAGGACTTCCGTCTGAACTAACTTTATAAAGTATTTAAACAGCGGTAGAGCTCCTTGGAACTAGATCGTAACATCACTAAATTTCAATGATAGAGCTCTTGGACAGATCGGGTGATAATTCAGTCAGTGTACTCTATGCGATGACCCTTGGGTAGAGAATATGTGGTGTAGTGCTTGGTAGATAGCCAGCTACTCGTATGGTCTTTTAAGCCCACATTATGTCTAACCTCACCGATTTTAAAGATATGAACGAGACAAAAAAACCTATAATTGAAGATCGTATTAAGATCTCACTGTGGACTGCCTACCGCCCTTGGAATCAAGAGAGAAACAAAATCAAATCCAAATTGGCAAAGAAAGGTCCTCCTCCAACAATATCTATCCACCCTACATCTGGAGCCACTCCCCCCGCCTCCCCCCCAATACCCGAAGTAAGGAGAACATACATCTCTTCCCGCTTGCTAAATCCCTAATTATTCCTCCCCCAGTACAGAAACATTTTCTTCTTCACCGGTACTGGAGTCCCCTCATAAAACTCTTCCGCCGTCCCCCACGCCTTGACCTCTTTCTGACCCTTGTAATCGTTCACCGTTGCCAGCCCCAACATGAGGGTCAACTCCTTCAACGTACTAACCGGTAACTTTCCCTTCATACTCCTCGGCAGCAATCTCACCGTCAACCCCCCCTCTATTCGCAAATTCGGCCTTCGCCCACACATTGAACCTCAAATTACTCAGCATCGTTGCCCCAGGGCCCTTGTAGTTCTCTGCCAGATTCTTTCGCAGATCTGTGGTAGGGCCCAGACGGATCTTAAGGCGAATCTCCTTCATATCGAAGCTGTCATCACTGCCTTCGTCAATTACAATCGAGAATATCAGGTCCTGTGGGGGCTGTGTTCCCATGAGTATTATTCTACTCTTTGGGGCATCAGCGGGGTAGACCCTATAGGTAATGTCAGGAGCTCTGGCAGGCTCGCTTTCAATGGAAAACGCCCTCGTGGCACCTCCGGAGGTCTCCTCTGGTTCCCTGGCCCCAGCATCATCGTCTTCAAAAGGCGAGATACGGAGAGAAGGGAAGTGTGGAGGAGGGATGCCAACTCAAACACGTCCTGCGCCCATGCCGGAAACAACAGAGTCCTAATTTCCGCATCATCACCCCACAGAAACGTAGGATCCGGATCACCCTTTCTCCTGATAACTGGCTCCTCCGTGAGCGGGGACTTTCTCAACTCCTGCTCCTCTTTGATGAGATTTGACACGGTGTATATACGCTTGTACGCCGTTTCAATCTTGTCCTTGTCAAGTTTCGCCCCGGCCACAAACGACTGCTGGTGTGGGGGCTGTGTGAAGGACAGCAACTCAAACTCCCTCTTCGACGGCACCCTATCAAAGAGGCACAGCATGACCCCGTTGCCGATATTCTCATGTCTCAAGATGGGCGCTCTGCGCTCACCCGGCGGCAACGGGGCCTGCACCATCAGATCCGGAAAGTGCGTGCAGAGCTCCGAGCGGAGCAGGAATCCATATGTCGGTATTTGCGGGCGGTACTTTAGCACGGTGTCCACGGTCTCTAGATACTCGTTTATCGCCTGCTTGATGGACGTCCTGATCTTGGCGTTGTCCTTCTCCATGGGGTTCGCCAGACTCAGCGCGCCCTCGATTTGGGCATCTACCCAGTCTGCATCGATATGGAAGAACCGCAGCCGCTCCTGCGGGAGGTGTGTCGGGTCTGTGATGAGGTAGTGTGCGGGGATGCCCTGGAGATACATCTTGTCCAGCACCCACCTGAAGATGAGCATCCAGTCGGACGAGTTGTGGTTGTTGTGCTCATTGAATAGCCCATGTCCCTGCGGCGGATACACCGAGTGGACGGATCCCTCGGGCAGCACAAACCGTGGCGCAACAACCTCAAACCTCTGGACGCTGGTCAGCGCCGGGCCATCCATCTTCTCCGCATCATTTGTACCCTTGCGTGTTTCAATTGTCTGCGTCGCGGTGACTTTGTGCATGCCAGCCTCAAGGCCGGGGGCGTAGTAGCAGTAGAGCTTTGTTTCCCGGGCTGGAAATGTTCGATTGGGCTGGTCGAGTCCAAGTCTAGCTCCCTGGTGGAAACGCGAGAGCGTTTGTCTTCTTCGAACAGGTCGCGGGCATGTCTGAGGACGAGATGGCGGGGGGAGTCTATGGCGCGGCTGAAGCTGCTGTACACCATTGTGGTCACAGGGGGAGAACGGGCGGCGAGCACTCTTCCGAAAGAGACGCGGTAGTAAGGTATATGGTAGGGGGTTCTTTCAGTTGTTGTTGTACTTTTGGGTGAGTGGCCGGGTGATATATATGTATATATAGATGTCTAAACTACAGGAGAGCGATGCTGGATGATGATAAAAGATTAGTAGATACCCGCTGTTACCCATCGAACGCAAAATACATACAGGCACGAGCTGTCAAAAGTAAGTAACCGAGTACGAAATACCCATCTCCATTGGGTGTGTCTGGAGGGGGGATGGATGGCAAATTTATTGTATCGGCTTGGCGAGCAGACATCAATTTACACACCTCATGCACCTGCACTCTCTTAACAGTAGGTATATATATAGTCGATCCCGTATAGGTTGATTAACAGTTTAAGATCCTAGGTTCTTCTGACCTCAATATCAACAAAAGTTGAAAACGCGACCCAACGGTGACGAGCTAAGGGTCAGAGACCCATCATCTAAAGGCGTGGCCCCTTTCCAATTAGGCCGCACGTAGATAATGGTAACACTCGTTTTTCGCTGACGTTTTTGAACTAGGCCATTATTGCCTACACCCAAAATCATGAGCTTGGCTTATTTTTGTATGGCATGCAATATCAGTCGTGTCCACAACCGCCAGCGATATACCTACGAGTACTTTGATCTTGATGGTGAAGATCAACTCACAGCGGCTGTATCCCACAGTAGCAAATAGCTCGGGATTGCTGGAAGCAAGAGGGTTTCGCCGCCATGGAACTGGGACTGCTTCGATGATATCAATGCATGCATGCAGAATGTTACCCCCGCCTTCTTCCTCTGCCCTTTGCGCACAGGAGTCGATCCAGCTCTAAATTAATTCCAGTAACTTGATTAGCGCCGATCCTCTTAACGACCAATTATGCATGTAGAATTTATACTCGTAGCTTTATCCCCTGGATGTATGAGACAGCGGGCAAATCTCTCTCATGCATGAATGTCATGTGACCTTGAATTTGGGTGAGAAAACATCGTCGGTCTTTGGAATACTTAACGGTGCCATAAAGTTCGCAGTTCGCTGCCTTACCTCAGTCAATCATTTCCTGGATAGGCCACGCTAACGCATGAGAGAGATTTTCCCACTGTCTCATACATCCAGGGGATAGCGTTTCCGAGCACGACCAATATTGTACCACACAAAAAAGCGCCAAATCCACCTTTTTGTATGTCATGCAATATTGGTCGTGTTTGGAAACGCTAAAGCTACGAGTAGCAGGTTCTGTCTGCGCAAAGGGCTTGGTATCTCAGGAAAGACCGGCCATTGGACTACAGTTAATTCTTCGCTAAATCTTAATTCGGGGTGAGAAAAGGCGGATGGGTGTATGTATGTATCTGCACGAACCCGTAAGGTTTGATATGTGAATTCGCTTTCTTTGGACTTACCACATGTAGATACGGAGAAAGTGGGTTGTTCGAAAATTAAGAGAAGCCTTCGGAGCTCTCAGATCAACAGCTCGATATCGCGATGATACTTTAGAGTAGATGTGGTTGAGCCTAATAAACACAAGGTCGCTTGGTAACGGGACAACCGTCAAATCACACCAAAAATGCCAACTTTCATTCCAATGATTAGAGGGAAAATACACTCCCAATCTTTTTGAAATATTATCGGAATATAAATATAGTTTCAAAACTCATAATATGTTTTTTTGTCTTGATTGATAGAGTATGTAGTAGATAATTTAGGTTTGTCACTGCAGCAGAATCACAGTTTTTGGTGAGGGTTTGGTTTAGGATTTAGTGGCTCAATAATAAAATCACCTATGGCTATCAGAGTTATTTCTATAAAGCATGAGCATGTCTACAAGTCCATAAAATCTGCAGTCATCCCCTGGTGTTGAGAAACCTTTTAAAAAAAAGGTAGTCCCCGAATTTGGGCGAGAACAGGTTACTAAACGACCGCAGGTTTATTGGCGCCAAGGCATCCCTACGCCGATAAACGCTATGGATGAGGTCAGCGATCGGTTTAGCATGGGCAGCCGAGTTGATATACATAACCTTTTAAACAACCAACCACAGCCCTAAAACACGAGCCAGGAGAAGGATGTATGAGAGATGGCTAGATGTCTCCGAGACTTATCCGCGATATGAATATGTCTTTCACCCCTCTATTATCCTGATAGGCTAGATGTATATGTACTTAGCGCAACTGCCACGACCTCAACCCCGCCAGCTTTGAACCTCGAGCCGGATCACCCTCCGCACACAATTTCGTCCCAGCATGGAGTCGGACAAGTACCGCCTGGAGGCAACGTTCTCCTCCGACCGCTCTTCTGTAACTCATACCGCACATTGTGCTAACCGTCTACCCATCACCACCGTCTGGACCACCAAGCGCACCATAGGCCGCGGTGGTAATGGAGTCGTGGACCTCCAGTCCGAACCTTCTGGCCGTTTACGCGCCGTGAAGCGTGTCCATGGGCATGAGCGCGCCGGTTACATGAAAGAAGTGATTGCCCTATCAATGGTTTCTGATGTAAGGCAAGTTCTTTATCCCCGTCAGTATCATCGCCATTACTGAGTTAAGGGTAGCGTCGTGACCTCTTTGTAGATTTCCATGGGTGGTATGAAGACCCGCAATCGCTGTACATCGCCATGGAGTTCGTCGCAAATGGTGATCTGGGCGTATATATCAAGGCACGTGGGAAGTCGCGGATACCAGAGGCAACCTGCCAGGCGATATCGAGACAGCTGCTCGAGGCGCTGAAGGTATTACATGAGAGGCAGATATGCCACCGAGATCTGAAGCCTCAGGTGAACAACGCCCTTCCCGTATGTTTCCATTCGCCGAGTTTCCCGCTAACCTAGACATTGATCCTGAACGTTCTTGTTGTCGCTCTGGAACCGATCCATGTCAAGATAACAGACTTTGGGGTATCAAAGTATTTGGAGGATACCGTGTGCCGCACAAGAGTGGGTAGTAGTGGGTATATGGCACCGGAGATCCAGGGCTTCTGGGTGCGGCCACAGCGGCAGTACCCTCTTTACGATACCTCCGTTGATATATGGGCAGCTGGGTGCATCATACACGAGTTGTTGACACTGCAGCTACCGTTCGTTAGACAGTGGGAGGAGGATCCGGATATTACAGATGTATATTCGGAGGTGGGTTCCGATCAGATATTCGCAGAAGCAGATATGGCTAGCTTGATGGGGTACTGCCAAGGTCAGTTACCGCTCCCAGTATGGGCGCTGGAGCGGTCTGGCGTCAGCCCGAATGCGCTGGAACTCGTGCGGGCCCTTTTGAGGGCCGATCCAGTAGCCCGAGTGACGGCAAGGGAAGCAGTGGACACTCCTTGGTTGTTACAGCTGGGGAAACACTCAAATTCCCCGATTGAAACCACAGTCCTTGAATTACCGACATCTGGGACCTTAAGCATATCTCATCCCCAGTTGATCGATGTCGAAGCTCCGCCGTGGGAACATAGTCGAGTACGTGACTTGGGCCCCCGCCGCGCAGAAGCCGAAGAGAAATCGCCGTCAAAAGAAAGGTTCCAACAGTCAAAAAAACTGTCAGCACGGCAGAGATCGGAGCCGCCTGCGGACTGGGCGGCGGAGAGCGGGGGGGGTGGTAGCCCGACCGTCTGGAGGCCAATGACTGTAACTCCTTGTCGCCTCTGCCAGAAAGCGATACTAGACACTCTGAAAATATTGAAGTAAGTTATATCAAATAATTCCATTGGTACTTTATATCAGCAACCCTTGTCTCACAATCTCTGTAGGAACCACATTTTGCGATCGCATATCAAGCCTCTGAGATGCGACTCATGTGGTTTACGTTTCGGTGACGCCTATGAATTCGATCGTCATCAATACAACGGCTGCAAAAGGAATGCACAGTACCAGTTGGGTGGTGTCCCGGAAGATATCCTGATTTTATCCAATAATCTCAAAGAATGCAACAACAAACGCGAGGTCTATGAGCTTTTACTTAGGGCTGATAAAGAGTATCTCATGGGTGTAAGCACATAAACAGTAAGTGAGGTCTTTTTCACTTTGGTGTAAACCTACAACCCATTATAAAATTGATATTGACGCCCTCAAAGCCGATCAAGACGGCGAATATGAGTGGGGTCCGGAATCTCAGCACTACTAAGATCTTGAAGGTTATATGAGCGTTTTGTTATATAGACTCTATTTTTGCTCTTTTCTAGGTTGCGCACGCTCTAGGGGCCGTGGAAATATGTACAGCGGTGGGTGTTGAGTTATCAGACAACCTAACCACATTTTGCCTGCAAACGCGTAGTTTGTTAGCGTTCCGTCTGATGCCCTATTTCTTACTACTCTACTTTGGATGTTCAGTAGGTTCTTGTTAAAGCCGCTTGTCGGGGTTGGACTTACGTGGGTAATGTCTATATTTTGGCTGGGGGTGGAGGTCATTTCATGGGAAATCGTACAACTTTGGTGACGTTTCTAAATATTAAAAATGATTTAGCAACCGCTTTACTGATGTCTTTACCTGTCACACTTCTGTCACTCGTTTCGGGCATATACAAATTGGGGGGATACGTTTTGGCCACAAATGATGTCAAGGAAATGTATGTAAAGAAGTAAAGTATTGGAGCTTGTTGATTGATGCTAGCTGAGGGCAGGGGCTCTATTCTAACCCATTTCGGGTGCTATTGCAGGGTGACAAAAATAACTACGCACTCAACTTTCTATGGAAAACAACGTTTTTGAACCTAGTTACTCCAGACATACCGCCACAAATTTCATATCGGAAAGACTGAATCCCAGGCTCCAGAATCTTAGAGATACTGTTATCTCACTGATATCTTATAGACTCATGGAGTTACAAAGAATTGAAGTTATCAATTTTGGTATGGTTGCCATGTGGATTACCAACAAAAAGGCCGAAATGATAGCTATTGCATAACCACATAGGCTGTGGAAGATATAAGTGTATATGTGAGTTTCTAGAGCTCCAAAGATCTTTCCAATAAGTTATCAAGTTAGTGGTCGCATTCTCGGAGGTGTTAGGTCTAGAAAATGCTCTTTTCCAATAAACATTTGGGTACGTAGTTATTTTTGTCAACTTGCAATACCTATTTCGATAATTTGGTATATCGTACTCGTCTAAGAAATATGGAGCAATGGCAACTTTTTGAACTTAATTACCTTGAAGGGCTCAATGAAACTCAGTCGAAACCCGGGGCCTTGGTGCACGATTATGCAGATTTTCAAATATCGTGAGATAAACAGTTAGTGTCTGCCACCACGCTCCCTAAATTGCTGCAGCGAGGTTCGCAAACTGCAAGAGCCCCGCATTCTCCTTGATGAACGTCATCTTGAGGGCAAGATCGAAAGACGGCATCGCAACAGAACTGATGGTTGCATCATGTTCTAACCCACCGGATTAGATCCCCCACCCCGCTAACTCCCGGCCACGCCGAGTAAATGGTATTCGGAGAGTCAGCTACATACACCGCCACATAGAACAATAAAAGAAGAGAAAACTATCCTATAAACAGTTTTAATTACAATTTGTATTCTCGGTGTTCCCCCGTGCCCGAGCAAGTATTTTCCGTTGTACCTTGCTATCTCATCTTTGTCTTCTGACCGTATATACTCCACATCGATAGCGGAAGTGTTATCTCTCTGCACTCCTTTGATCTCGTATTCGTCCGTATTTTGTCTTGCGGGTGAGTTTCGACCGGTATGGGAGTCTCCGTTGGGCGGGTCCGATCTAATCGGGGTGTGTATTTGGATATTTTTGGCTTCTGCGTTGCGCTTCTCTTTGTTCAACTTTGGTGTCTCTGGCGTTCGCTGTGGCTCTGGCGCAATTCCCTCTGTCGGTGGTCACGATGGTGTTGGTATCCTTTGTGGGGGTGTTGTGGTGTGCGTACATTTGGCTCTGGGAGTACGTCGTACTCCAGATCCGGTGACGGTGTGTCTGCACTCGTTATCGACGTGTGTTGGCACATGCTGTGATAGCTGTTGTCCTCGGCTGATTGATGCTCTGTAGTAACCTTTCTCTCGATGTCTTCACCTCCGATCTTGGGCGAGGGTGATCTCTGCTGGTATCTTCTGGTATCCTCGGAGGAGGGTACCGCTGTAATTGTGGTCCTAGCTCATGAACTTGCCCCGTAAGTCAATGGCTTATCTTTGATAAACTACCGGCGTTTTTCGTAGCCTTGTGATCTCTTCAGCTTGCTTGAGGTGCAAGTCTGATGTAGCAGCGATGAGTGTCTGAGCACTCATGGCTTCCTTCTTTCTCCAGTTGGGTGACATTTGTGCTTGTGGTTGTTGATATCTCATTGTTGAAACCGAACGGATACTTAGAGGGAGGATTATGGTGGGTCAGAATCTCAAAGAGAGTATTCTCTTAGTGTTGCGAGAACTAGGTGGCAATCGCTGATTAGTCTCTTCGTCCTACACATTGGTTGTCAAGGAAGGAGTTTCTCACAGTGTACTAGTTCAAAAATGCACTAAAATGTCAAGCTAGTGGGTCACCAATCAAGGTGTCATGGGGAATAGTAAAGGTGACCATTATCTGAGATACCTATTCAATAGATGTCCGGGGAATTGGGAGAATCCGCGAGTGGGTCAGAGCAGTGCTGCTGGTTGCGAAGCAGTGATGGCGTTGCTGCTTTCGTGCTCGGTTTGATACTGGTGGGGATGGTACTGATGGTCGTGCTGTTTTTCGTTTCATGGTGAACGCGGTTCAGTCAAGAACCACCTCCTAATCCCGGCCTCAAGACACTTCACTCTGCTTACCATTTGGTGTAAAACACTTTTGGATAAAGACCTCCATTTGAAAAAGAAGGCAGCTCCTATGGGAAGATTCGAACTTCTAATAGTTAAATATCTAGTTAAATCGCGAGTGCTCCTACATTTTGGATTGTTCAAGATAATGAGCCTCGGGGCTAGAGATGATTTCCTGGATTTATAATTGCGAGCGTTGTGCTCTATTCATTGTACGTTCCAAACCATTGCCAAATCCCAACTCCTTTGGATGTTCCTGCTGAGAGACTAAGCTTAATGCTGAGGCTGCTTTGTTGCAGCACTGCGTATTAGAATAGTGTGTTCTTGGCAAGACTACCTCAATGTTCCTTGATAGACTGTAGGAAGCCATGGATTTCAGGTATATTCAAAGTGTTACTGGGTAACCGGTTTGTTGGAGGGACGTTGCCCGAGTAAACTGTGTTCCTGGTCAAAGTAGAACAGTTCTCGATTTGATATTGGCCGGGGTGCTTCTTTGCGCTGTATTTGATACTGAGCTGGTGCCAGGACGTCACAGGTTATCACTCGCACGCGCCTGCTGATTTGGTGAAATTAGCCCTTTTTTCTTTGTTTAAATCTAGTGCAATTAGCTGATGGTATGGTACTGGGGGATGTGCGGGATGGTGCAGGCGGTGGTAGCTGCGATTTTGTGCTAGATTCTGCTCATGATTTGGTGCTCGGAACGGTGCTCGAAACAGTCCCAGCACCTTGGCAATGTGCTCGAGCAGGTGCCTGTTAGCTGTCAACACGGCAACGCGCGAGAAAAGGGTGCAGTGCGAAGGAGAAAAACAAAATACAGGGGAGAAAATTAGGGGTAGATTTGGTGCTTGATTTGGTGCTAAGAAGTTTCGCTTTAATGCTCGATTCGGCTTGGTTTTCTTTTTTTTTCTTTCTTTGTCTAAGTCTTTATTTACATGCAGACCGCAGTGACTCGGCTTAGTTCCCGACACGCTGCAGATTCGGTTTGGTGTGAGCGGTGGGGCAGGCGTTCGATCCTCCGCCTGCTAGGCGCCAATTTGATGCTTGGTTTTGTGCAGATTCTGTCTAGGTTCCGTGCAGATTCAGGGGTCGGTTTAATGATGGCGGAGGGGCGAGGGAAGGTACCGGCGGAGGCGCTAGGCTTGGTACTGGCGGCGGCGCTCATTTGAGTGTGACTGACTGTAATTACGATTTGTTGCCGGATTTGGTGCCGCGCGGCGGTGGTGCTGCAGGCGCCCGATCGGAGGGCTGCTGGAGGTGGCGGCGGAGGTTTAAACCTCTTTTTTTCTTTCATTTAATTGATTAATGGCTGTAGCGGAAATGCTGACGGAGGCGTTGCTGGTGGTATTTGGTCTACTTCTACGAAGTTCAGTGCTACAGCGCAAGCGTACTTGCGCCGCAGACCTTGACGTAGCCTTGCATTGGCCCCAACGCCCGGTCAGCATTCTGGTGCGCAAGAATACATATAACATAAGAGTAAAAGTAGTTATGACAAGCGCCGAGGTACAAGACTCCACCGGATACAGAGGGAAGGACATGCCTTACCTGGCTCCAGATAGGTGTTATTCTATGCGGATACTATTCATATTGTATGAGACAATCAAACCAGTTATCATTTCATGTTGAAATAGCGATAAATAATAACTTTGGGAGAGCTCATCGCATTAATACCAGAAAGTAATTGGGGTGGTCACTATCAGTTCCACTCGAGCAGACTGGATCATATTCCGGAGATCTACATAAACCGTCATAAACATCTACTGGAGATGATTGCACCCGAGCTTTTTTATGCTTTATAACGTATTTCGCCAAGTAACCAACCGCCATTAGGAACACGCTCAAAGCGCAGACTGTAGGAACAAACATCAATAAAAAATGAAAAATGAAAAATAAATATATTATCTAAAAGTCTAAAGTCTTTTTTTTGTAGTAAACAAGTATTTGGAAGAATATAAGGTGAATTGGCAAGAAATAGTGAGAGTGGGGTTGACCGAAAGTAAGGGTTATAATGGAATTCTTGAACACCTATTTTAGAAGTCTTTTGTTGCGAACATAGCATGTACAGCGGTGGGTAATAAGTCATCGGACGGAACGCCACCAAAATGCGTGTTTGCAGGCAAAATTGTGGCTAGGTCATCCGATGACTTATTACCCACCGCTGTAGAACGGATGTTAAAAAACTCCCCTCCTTTGTAGAAACAAATTCTTGCCAGTTAGCATCATATAAGCGAGAGTATTCCAATATACTATGTGGGTGATATATGGATGCCTTTTTTGTATATAATTTATTTTTTGTTTCACTCATTGGTTACATGCAGATTGTAATCTATATTGATATCGCAATCTCCCTGAAATACCAATTTTTACCCATTCCCTCACACAAGTATCTGTAAAAGAAAATCGAGACCCGAAAACAGAAATAAACAAAAAAAAAGCCTAATAAATCGTAACAAAGTAAACTCATTTAATCAGCCTAATTCTCTCCCCTATTCTTAAGTCGGCTCAATCCTCATTTCATATTTTATTTTTCTTGCTCCAACTTCTCTTCTCCTCTTCCTTTCCGAGCCTTCAATATGCGTATTATTTCCAGGTTGCGTAGTGCCGTTGATTCTAGTATTCATTTGGTTTATGAGAACAAATGAAAGGTTTTATGCCCTTTTCTCTACCTCTTGTCTTTGCGATCGGCAGTCATGATATCTGACATAGGCTGCACCATGTTTGCCTACGCTGTATTCCCATTTTGTTCTCACATTTTTCTTGAATTCGTGCAGATATTATTGATAACTGTTTGCTCTGTTTGTAGTCGGAACATTACAATTCTATCTTCCCTACCTATCAGAATCATATGATTTGGTATTGGGCTTGATTGTATGGTACATTTTTACATTCTGTTTTATTTTCCATTCATGTCCCCAATGCACAATTCCCTTTGCATCTACTCAAAAGTTATTGAGATCTTCTTATTGAGAATTGCCCGCTTGATTCCCACGTTTGTTGTCTTGTTTAGTTGTTGGTTACCTTCAATATTGGTGTTCCCTTTTATCTATTCCTATCTAACAATAATATGTCATACATGGAGATGTATAAACACTGTGTCTTTTGAGCTATTATCTCTCCCAATGTCCCCTATCTCATCTTGATTCATTCAATTTAACAGCTTTATAACCTCTATATTCTATTATAAATATGTATTTACTTTTCTTGACAGTATCTTTCACTTGAATACCAATTACTTTCTTGATTCCGATTATTTTCTAATCAATGATTTCCATTCAGGTTTCCTCCCTAATACCGATTCTCAAACTATTTCGCCTAAGTATTACTTATTTTTTTACTTATATGTAACACCTCCATTGCGGTTTATTCTTTTTTAATTGATCTGGTTCTACTGAATAGAATTTCACTACTATATTAAAATTTGAATTCCTGTCATTTCTTTCTTCGATGGTTTCTGTCTCATTCCCTTATTTTGTGTCTCCGTTGTTCATTGCTTGGCTCCTAAATGTTCTCTCTTCCATATAGAGTGCCTTTAATTTCTCCATTTTCTTCCAATCTTTCCTAATTAATACACCAAATTTGCATAATGGATTTGACTTTCTGATTTTTTTATTTCCATCTTTGGCCTTCCTGACTATCAAATCTAAAGTATCCCAATGATTTCGTTCACCGCCCCTAATTCTGTTTTTTTTCAGTTTGGTGGTTATTTGCTCGTTTTTGGGCTTCCCCTGCTGGCATTTGTCTTTGTCATTGGAACTGTACTTTATCCCATTACCCGTAGCTTAGTTTTGACACTTTGGTTACAATTCTCTCCTGCAACCCACCACTCATGAAATTATGCAATTTTGAATTCCCGTGTCATGGATAATGTTGACGAGATACAAGGTTGATTGGAAAACATAAAGTCAAGATACAGGCACCGTTCCTTATTGCCAGAGGGCTTCAAATCCCTCTGCTACGGGTCAAGGGACAATAATGTTTACCGATATATTCACTATATTTTCCCTTGGTGTCTCATATTCTTCTTTCATAGCACTGTATATCAGTGTTGGGCCTATCTTTTATTTCTATTAATTACTTTCTGGAAAATTGCATACCTGCAAGTAAATTAGCAGACGTGTTTTCTTTTCCAGTGCTTTTTATTATAGTTTTAATAGGTGTGATGGCGGACCTGCATCTTTTTTGTGATTATTTCACAAATTGTATAAGTATATATGCAGTTGTTTGTTTGTATTCCACCGAACAGTGATTTTCATCTTGCCCTCAGTCCTGTTACCCAGTCTGGTACTTTGAGAAATTTAATCTTTTTATTTTTTGTGTTTAATCATATGTCTAACTGAATTAAGCCTGACGGCTGCGGAATTCTGGCAAATTATTTCGATTCAACGAAGAGTTTTCAACTGTCGTTGATAGCGCGCTTTGAGTATTCTATTTCTGGAACTGAAAAGCTGAACAATTTCACATTTAACGTAACACATAATAGGAATTGTAAATGAAAATTTTTTTTATGCATAGATTTTTTATTCAAGAATATATTTCGATTCATTTCACAAGAACTTCTCCCTTGAAACTATTTGGGAAACAATAATAATGATAACAGTTTTAACTTTGCGAAAATTTTCTCATACTCAGAATCTGCATCCAAACCAATAACAATATTTTTCACTATCTCAACTTATATTGATAGGTATTTATTTACTATCTAGAAATTTTTCCCACAGTATCTAATGTTCAAACAATATTATCAAAATGAGTATATTATTTGTAGCATATTTATTCAAAATTGAATTGTCGATTAATAACCGAAAAGTGTTGTTAATCAGTTACATGGTAATTACGGGTTAGTCGTCAAGTATAACTACTATTCAAAACGGTTGCTAGATTCTCATCAAAGTTGATAATTATGTAATTCGACTTGACACATTGTACGGCGTAATGGAAACAATATAATCTATCTATACAGTTGTGTTCAATTTGTGAGAGAGAATACATCAACCAGCTGAACAGTTTCCGTAAAGCATCTCTTGAGCTTCCGGAGAATCAAAATCCGTTTTGATGTTTCAGGAGAATATCAGGAGATTCAGGAGACTGTTGGGAGACTCATTCAGATTTACAATCTTGCTGATGTAGAAATACTTTGGATAATGTTGTTGGATCAATATTGAGTTTTGTTGTTTTTAGTTTTTGCGGATCTCAATTCCCTCTTTGTTCCTTAACATGTGGAAGACATATTCCATTGAGTCTGAATCATGAAGGCTTTTGACGAGTATCAGTAAGTTAAAAATAGAGTTAAAATTGTGGAACCTTCACAATGTAATTTAAATACATGAAAACAAACTGTTAAAAGAAGCTTACATGTTGATAATAATTTGTTACCAAAAATGTATTATTCTATATTTTCGAATGTCAAAGCTTGATTATAATTTATATTATGAATGAGATATATTTGATTGACTCACATTGGCTGATAAAGTTGTGAGGTTACGGGTAGCTTAACAATACAGGTTATTTGAGGTGGTAAGACAGTGGCATGAATAACATATTCTTGGTTGATTCTGCGCATTCCTGACATGCCTAATTTCCCAATTACTTGTTCAAACATGAATATCCCATGTTGAATCCAATCTTTCTTGCTTCGTTATTATACTTTTGCAATTTTTCTTGTCTAGATTACTCCATATCACCATGGCTCAGTCTTGATCAGAACAAGTCCTGAACTAGCAATTAATACAATTCGAACACAAGATGGAAAAGGAACAATTCCAGATAAAGAATTAAATACTGTACAACAAATCCATTTTTTTTCATTGTACGATCTATCTATATATGAGTAAACTTCCACGAAAATCCTTTTACCGGTTTATTCTTTATCATTGTTTCATAACACAATACTAGTACCAACGTTATAACTTATACTTGAATAATATGTGCATCAGAAGCCGGCAATTGTTCTCATTACGTTTGACAGCCAGGAATTAATAAAATTAGCCTGGAATAATCAAGAAATATCCGTATAAATAATTGCTAATACAATACTATTATAATAAGATGCCGCAAAAATACAAAATACGTGATCAGACTGGAACACGTAAAACGCACACTTATATGACGGCCAACTACGGAACTCAAGAAGCAGCAAAGTAAAGCATCTAAAAGAGCACGCCGGAACAATATACATTTGCATCCTTTCTATACCTGAAATTCAAATCTCGTAAGATAACAATGTGGGAAATTGAAGAGAATCTGTTGAGTAGAAAGAACTTGGATCCAGAAAAAGAATTATCAAAAATCTCAAAACGTTGTATGAGCAGATTCTAGTTTGGAGAGACAAGATACAGAAAGAGCATGTAGGGAATAGAAACAGGGCAAGTTACGATAAACCATTCTTTTTGAAATATCAAAGATAAATCTAATACTAAGCGATGGTTTTGTAGGTTTTAAATGACATGACATGTTATAGCAAATCCCGCTCTCTCATGACACAAAAAGACTCTATAAATTGACGGGAATCTGGCCCTCTGTTTATACATTGAAGAATCACTATCAGGGCCCCCGTTCTAGCCAATTTTTTCCCGCCGCATAATCCCTTTGGCTCACAATTGTTACCTATCAGTCTGTTCCATACTATTGTATTTGACCTATTTAAAAAGTAAAACGGTCTGCAGCCGTAGTCCCCCCTTTACCAATTATGGAGTCTAATACAATTGTACAGGTGTGGTCGCAAACTGGCCGCCCCACACCACTCGATACCGTACTAAACTAGTCCATGGATACCCGTTCACTCTAGAATCATAGTCGTTACTCCAATTCCCATAACACCAATACCACAACCGGTTTAAGAGGCGAGATACAGCAGAATGCAAGTGCGCAAAGGGCGTATTGAAAATTGCCTACATATTGACAGTGTGTAACGCAACAGCCGCCCGCCTGCGGAAACGGAGATATAGAGAACACACTATTGACAAGCTCCTCTGGACCAAAGCATGCATCGAATTCACGCTTGCATCTGAAGGGAATTCGCTAGATTAAGGTATGGAAGAGAGCAGGAAGATGGAGACATGAAAGAAGAACAAAAGGAATCGAGACAATAATGGGGCGTGCCCAAGAACTAAGGAGAAAAGTATAGAGTGGATATGTGTGCTTCCCATATTTTAATTTGTTGCGCTTGAAGTCGTGATACTTTTCTGAGGTAGAGGTTGAGGACTGGCGGTTCGGGGGTGGTATGGTCTTCCAGTACCAGTACGAGGTGGCGGTTGAGAGCGGGCAGTTCAGGGGTAGTGCGATATCAGTATAGACTACGGTCTGCATGTAATTCATGAGTTATATAATAAATAAAGATGTAGAAACCGGCAACCTAGAAATGATGGGGTTACTCTTGATATTCCTGGATGAACAGGTCAAAGAGGAATTTGGGTAGCGGAGGAAGAATGAGGGCCAACTAGAAAGATTCTTATGCTACCCAGGCCACTCTCTTATAACTTTGAGTAGCCCGTACTCCTGCATGGCCCGTAACAGTGATTGTAAAATTTGTAGTAATTGTACACGTACTTGTAGGTATAGTAGAATGCAGCTGAGCATGTGTCTATATGATATCCCGGTACCTGTAGTGCTCCTGGCCCGGTGGTGGGGGCAGGGGATTCCACTGCTACTGGGGTGGGTGGGGAGCTTGGAATACTATTTGGCAGGGTGCAGAGCTGTTCTGATCCGTTAACCAGGACGTACATCTGGCAATATGTGCCCTCTATTGAGGAAGATGATGAATGGCGCAACCTCTTGGCTAACCAAGCGCCTTGATGGATCGTTGGGGTTAGTTAGTGTCAAGTGGTAACATCCGAGATGCTTTACGCGATGTGATATTGCCTTTCGGCATATGTGTCAATGAGTTCAGATACAGAGAAATTGATTATAAATACATCTATCCAACACATGTATTTCCAGCAGAGTTGGGCCCATTAGGGGGTGGAATTATTATAGGTTTTGCCGTAGTTCGGTACTTGGGGAATAACGCTTAATCAGACAATTTGAGATCCTTCCCAGGAAACTGTCAACATTGCCAGTACTATATAGATGAATGTGACTTTTCAACAATCATTTATTGAGATCTGTCCGTAAGCCACAGCAAATATATCTTTTTTCCTGGGTCAGTATTTTTACCATAGGAATAGCTATATATGTAAATGCTGATTGACTGTAGTAGAGATATTACGCGAGCTTGTTTAATGGAGCGCCCCATTCATTGACATGGTCCTTTTAAAAGGATTGTTACATCCGCGAATCCTGATGGACTCAGCGCGGACTTGGCCAAATTGACAACTTACTCAAAGGATCGGAACAGAATCCAGTTTAAATATAATAAATGGTAATTTTTTAGTTTCCAGCGGGGTCCATAGCCATCTAGCCTCCAACATGAGAACTAAGGGGTTTCTCGCGTCCGGTGGAGTTAATTTCAACCCCTGCCATAGAAATAAGGGTTAACTTTAACCCCAAAATCATATTTCTGACAGTTTTGGTACTTTTTTTACATATACAAATAAGTATGTAGATGGCATCGCTAATATTAATTTTTCAACTAGACAAAATATGAAAGATCTAATATATGAAGATTTCCATCATTCCTATGCTTAGAATTTGATCTCATAGATATTGTTCTACGTCGTGTTTTGTTAGAAACCTTACATATGATTTTGAGTATTTTGTATTATTTATTTGATGGTTTTATAAGCACGCTTTGAGCGCTTTCCCAGATTTTAGTCTTATTCGTGCGTCGCTGTATTAGGAGACTTACAGCCAATCATCAAAAGTGTTTGTGATTCGGGTGTAATGTTACATGGCCAGCTCAAGTCAGGAATCACAGTGCCCATTGAAATGTTTAAAAACTCAAAACAGCAATATTCAATGATGGTCAAAGTTAATATGAGACATTCATGGTATATTTGATCTCTGTCACTCTCTAGATATAATTGTATAGTCACATTTTAGTTCCTCAATTTGACCATGAAATCTGGTAGGCCAAACACGCACTGACCAACATTGATGTCAATCACGAACACTTTTGATGAGTGGCTGTACATCGAAAAAGCAGTATATCTGAATATACATTATCCACATGCATCAGTCTTATTCCAAATTTACCAACCTTCAACATTTAATTTTTGGAAATTCCCAATCCCAGAATAGGGCGTATATAAACTTGAATTGAGCCTTATTTGGCAATACAGATTAAACAGAAATTCTGACATTAAAACCCGACCCCCGGGTAAGACAGAGAGCCCAAATAGAATTATCTACGGGTAGGCAATAGCAGAATTTAATCATGATCTGGTGTATTAAATGTTATTGATTCAACTATATATCATAATACACTAATAGTACACAGTCTACCAAAGGACCCTCCGTCCTTCACCCCTCACCCAACTCTGCCCAGGCTCCACAGCCCACTCACCTTCCCATTACCCAGCGCGCCTTCAGCCCGTCCTCTTCCTCATCCTGGCATTGTCGGCCAGCGATTTCCGTCCTGAAGATTGTTTACAAACACGGGCTATACAGCTCCGCAGCCTTGCCTGTTTCCTAGTTGGTTGTGCTAAGGTCCGCGTTTGCAAGCCTTCATCCCCGAGTGTATGAGCTCTCAAAAGATGCCCGCATCACCGGAGAGGCGGAGGTAGTGGAGGATATCCCAGTTGTTGCGTGGCGTAGAGCGTAGATAGGTGACAGCCCAGCGATACTGTGTGGAGGGGGTGTTGGCAGTCGTGTGGTATGAGGGGTGAGGGTGGATGGCACCTCAGGTTTAGGGAAGGAGTGCAGGGGGAGTATCAGTGATGGATGGTGAGGCAAGGTCTATATCTGAGGGTGGGAGGGGGTGTATTGGGGGTCCGCATGGGATTTGGTTGGGGTTGCGGGGTGGAGGCTGATTACGAGGAGGAGCCTGTCTGTATTGACGATGAGAGAGGAGTGAGGCTTAGCGGGCATATGCATAAAGAGCATCAGATAAGATCCTCGCGATGATCAACTCACGGGGATGCGGTGCAACGGCCAACAATGCCAACAATGCCAACAACGGGACTTATTTTTAATGCCCCGATCTTAAAGGTGACAGTAAACTTCTAAAAAAAGTCTGCCCCTAGCGGTTGTCTAGACAATACTTTATGGAACAGGGTTCTGTGTGATTTGTTGGGTTATTGATTACATGGCTCTGCCACGCTAGGAAATGGATACCATGACATATCATAAAATGTATCCTTCGTACCCCATGTAATTATGAATTGGCAAATGAATCGTGAATGCATCTGGAAATGCATCCTAAATGAATCGAGATATGCATCGTGAATGCATCAGCATACAAGTACGCATCCGAGTCCGATTTGACGATTTTCCGACCACTTTGGCTGATATATCAGCATACATACTATGGAGGCCATTACCGTCGATGTGCTAAACCAATTGGTCGTAAACGCATGAGTAAATGGATCGATAAACGCAGGACTCCTGGCATCAGTAAATGCATCAGTATATGTGTACCCATATGTTCCTCGAATAAAGGTTTGATAGATATGGAAGTCGAACTGTGATATTCCGCTGAGAGGTCCGATAGCTTGCAAGGTAGGCCATCAATTTATATGAAATGAGTGTAGCTGTTACCAATGAATTCCATGACTACGTGACCACAAGAATCCAGCCAAGTCCGGAATCAGGAGGAATATGAAATACCGCCGGCGATAATAAATTAAAAGACTAATCGGTTTTTTATAACGGATTTCTGAAGCACTTTGCCAACGGCCTTCCTGATGGCCTTCCTGGCTAGTAACCTGACACTACCATTAGATATAGCGGTATTAGTAAGAATCGTCGTAGGGGAAATCAGCAAAAAGCCCTGAAGCCGATTATGTCTACAACTGTACCAACAGAACCGCCGACGATTTTCACTACCAACACCGCCGCATCTAACGGTATCGTCGAGTTGCTCGCAAAGAAGGTCGTCGGGAAAGTCGTCAGGAAGGTCGGTGGAAAATCGACTCAGAATGCTGTCAGAAACGCGGTCCACAGAGTCGTTCGGAAACTGGTGCAATAGGCCCTTTAGAGAATAGTGTAGAGAGCGGTAAAGTCGTCATAAACTGGATCATGCTCACCGCTCAGCACAGCCCTCGACAGGTAATTCATAAAGGGATAGATTTCCACGCTCGGTTTTATATGGGCAATGTGTTACCAATGCATCAAATGATGCATTTCCTGGCGTACCAGTAGAGTGGGCTCCGGGTGCGCCTTTGATCAATCCCGGTATTATTGGGAATGTTAATAATGACCAAACCAAAACTTATTTACTCTATAGTAAGCTCGTGCTTCGTTTTAGGAAGTTGGAGATTTAACAGTTGGTACTGTTTCTCACCTTCTGTTGAAAGGATCGCCCTATCCATCGATATTGAATTGTTCGCGGACACGTAACTTAGCGGTCGTGCGATCTCGGGCTTTGCAGAAAGAACGAAATCCGGGAAACAGCTAGCTATGTAAATTTACTTGGCCACAGTTGCAATTGCAAACGTACCGCAAATACAACAACCAAACCACCGAACCTCGATTCGGAGTGGTTCATTTCCAGTATATATATATATCATTGGCCTCCCACGAATATGTCCTCCTCGCCACCCAGCCTGCTCCTGTCACTGCCACCAGAACCTCTCCTCCTCATTGTAAACTACCTCAACAGGCGCGGGTGGGCATTCCTTGCCCGGGAGTGCTGTGCAATGGATTGCCTGCTCGCTATTAAGCTCGATGATTACTTCGAGGACAACGACGTTGATCCCAATAGGATGGTCAGGAATTCATCGGTTCCTCCTCTCACTGCCGCGGGACAGGGGGGAAACTTCAAGGTTGTCAGAATGCTGCTCAAGGTCGTTGCGAATGTCAACTACCCCCCTGCCACCGTTGGAGGTTGGATAGCGGTTGCGCAGGCGCATTGGCACGGGAATGCGGCTTTTGTTGTCCTATGGGGCGGAGGTCCGCACTGACAGCGATTTCTGCCTATCCTGTATCGATGATGACCATGGGTCCGATTCTTCGGCGGAAGGTGAGGTAAATCAAGGGGTGTTATTCAACGATGACCATGTATCGTTAATCCAAGATCTGCCCAGTTCTTAATTATCTCTGATTTCTTACAATCTTTGGATAGATACATGTACACTCTGTGCCCCAAAATGATATTGGGTGTTGAAACATGGAGGTCACAGAGGCCAGGGAGTCCAGGGAGGGTATTTTTGTCACTGTTGGTGACGGCTGTTACGTATCGCCATATGAGAAAATGTTCCGACCACTTTTTAGCTGGTAAGAATTACGATTAGACAATTGATGTAGCGGATGGTACCTCGCGCGAGACCGTCTTTATTGAATTTTGCCTAATCTAATCCTCATACATACATGTAACTTTAGATGTCCACCGCTACCCGCGCGACGACCTATCTGCAGAAGTGCCCGATTCGGTGCTGAATTATGTGCCGCGCCTGCCTCCATATCTGCCTGCCTCGGCGACTACCTCCTACCTAGTGCTCGATCAGGTACTGGATTAATCGTGCTATTTAGAGCCTGATAAGTCGCCGATTTGGGTGTGGAGCTGGGTGCTCGATGCTGCCCTCGGTGTCGAACTCGGTGACGTGCTCGAATAGTTGCCGAATCAGGTGGCTAAATGCCAATTTCAGGGTCAATTAGGTGCCGAATTAGGCCAGGATTAGGGGCCGAATTCACAAGCGATAGAGAAGTTAGTATAGTTAGGTGTCAAAATGGAGAGGTAGGGAGATAGTCGAGATAAGGTGGAGATGGAGATGGTGGTGGAGATGGAGATGGAGACGTAGACGCGGATATAGATGTAGATGTAGTGGTAGAGGCAGATATAGAGGTAGAGGTAGAGGTAGATGTAGAGGTAGAAGTAGACTTTAAGCGGGTATGCGAGTGCACCGTTAGCGGCTGGGGGCGCTGTGTTGGCAGCAATAGGGGAGTGCTCTGGAGTGATACATAGAGCAGGTTATATAGATAACGGGGGAACCGGGTGGTTGTGGATGGAGCGGTGGGCGGCGTTTTGGGGTTGGAGCTTGGAGGGGTTGATTTGGTGGGGGGCGCGCGGGTAGCACATTGAGGGGTAGAAGCTGTTCAGCAACAGAGCCTCATCACACGGTGTGACTGGTTGTCTTGGCGTTCAGGCGTTGCGTCATCGGTCTCGGGCTTTGATTTGCCAAGAACTGCAACCCCCCGACCTGCGGCGAGTCTTGGCGCGAGTGATGGTGAAAATTTAATAATGTATAGATGCTGCTATCAACTGTAAGAACTCGGGGACGGAATGGTGCGGTGTCGTCGGGTCTGTCGAGGGCTAAAGGGGTGTCTATTGTGGTGCATGCCTTCTTTGCGGCGTTGGGCGGAGGGCGTCGTCGGCGTGGACGGGGATGTCGCTCCTGTGAGTATGTACGAGCCCACGGTCAAAAAAACCCGGTAGCGCATATAGCAACGGGGAGCTCCCCAACACCGGCCCCGAAGTATCTCAACAACAGACTGAGATATTTACCTCCTATTTAAAATAGATAAAGTTTGAGTATAGTTAAATACATTCATCATTTAATATTGAGTTATAAGTCCCTGCCTTTTCTTTACTTCCTGCAATCTTGTTGGCATGCTATCAATAAACCCATTCCAATCCTTTGACTCCAGCCTATCCCACTCTTCCTGAATTGCCTTTGCCATCAATTTTACAGTATTCGGAAATTGAGACCTTGCTTTAATCCGCTGTTTCATAATCCTCCATACATTCTCTATTGGGTTAAGGTCAGGGGATTGAGCAGGTTTAAAATGGAGAGGGATATCAAGTATTCTTTTGACTTCCACCAGTGCCTTCTTAGTCCCATGCCATGGCGCCCTATCTTCAACATATAGACCACCTGTAGATGCATTGTAGTCAAGCAGACCCATAAAGGCTGGCGCAACTATGGGTTCTAAGACTTGTTCCATATAGTCCTTTGCACAAATCCCTTTTCTACCCGTACCATCCAAAAACACTAGCTCCGACTTCCAATTGTAACTAATCGCTCCCCATACATGAACAGACCCCCGTCCACTGTTGAAAGTATATTGAATACAATCCTCATGGAATCGTTCCCCTGGAAGTCGTGTGACCCATGCTGAGCCTCGAGCGGAGGTGTCAAAGGTGCATTCATCAGAATACATGTGAGAACGCCAGAAGTCTGTTGTTTTGCCTAAGTGTTGATTGGCATAGGCTGTTCGTTCCTGTTGATTTTTACGACTAAGGAATGGCTTCTTGCAAGCCTTGCATCGGTGGTAACCCTTTCGAGCTAGTGCGCGTTGAATTGTACGGGGCGATGCGTCAAGATTGGCTGCTTTCCCTAATTTCCTCCAGCAAAGCCTTCTTCCCTCCCAGCCACTTCTAATTATCATAATAATGTGTCGGATATCGCGTTCTGTTAGTCGGCGCGGGCGGCCAGGGCGGTGGTGGTTGTGGCGGGAATGAGGAGGGTTTCGGCCCCAGTCACTAATGGTTTGCTGTGGTACCTCAGTCTGTTGAGATACCTCAGCTTGAGAGTGCCCATCTTCAAGTAAAGTATATACTCTTACTCTAGTGGGTGTCGTCCAGTGGCCACTAGGTCCGTTGCGGGGGGGAGTTGAACTCATCGTTGGCGTTTGTTTGTGGGTTAGTTGCCGTTGCTAGATGCGCAACCGGGTTCTTTTGACCATGGGCTCGTACAGTGCGCTCAACGCTACCATCTCAGAGCCGGTTAATTTTAGGGGAGCCCAATGACCATCAAAAAAGAAGTTTCATAAAAACACACACTTTTCTCTCATATAATTCTCTAAACAGGGCTAAGCCATTTGCACTTTTCAGATTTTCTGCGCGAGCCCTGATTGTTGTGTTATAAGCTCAGAAAGTCTGCATTTTAGTATGATTTTGGCCGCACAATGGCACGCGCCCGTTGTGCTCCCTCAATTTCACCAGGCTTTAAGAACGGAGAGAATTTGTGCTGAGGGAAGCACAACTTATCACCTGCAAAAATATCACTCGCATTCCCGGTCATGGAATATCAATCGCCTCAACCAAAAGGGAGTCCTGGTGGCGGAGGTGCAATTACCTACAATTATCTGCAATCATCCGCTAATTTGGATTTCGATTCTGTGCTGCTGGCGGAGGCGCTCACTTTCAGTTCTTGTATTTGTTTTTGTTTTTGTCTAATTCACTGATTGCATGCTACCCCCCAGTCATAAACATCCGCCCACGAGCTCCACCGAGCTGCGCTTAGAAGCTCTACTAGCTTGCACCCGCCAGCTCGCCCCCACCAGCTCGCCCATCACCACCGTACCCTCTTGCACTGCTCGCGCGGGGTGGTGGGGGGGTCTTTGTCCGTAGCTAGCGGCCGGCTTGAGAAGTGCGCCGGCGTCGGTGGAGGGCGACTAGAAACTCTTTGTATTCGTAGTCAGTGGCGCGGTGGAGTGGGTACGGAGGTAGATAGTGGTCGAGGAGCCGACGCTGGCGCCGCCGGCGGCAAGCGAGGAGAGTGCGAGTGGGAGGTCGTTGCTTTTGAAGCTTGGAAGAGGACCACGGCAGGAGCACGGTGCACGGAGGTGAGCGAGATGAGCGAGGCAAGGTGGTGGAGGTGTTTTGTGGTCAAGAAAGAGGAGAGTACAGAGGAAGTGGGGAGATGAGTGGCGACGGTCTGGATGAGGGGCTCAGAGACCGAGAGCAGCGGTAATGGGGTGTGTAGCCGTAGCATTGTTGCTGGTTAGAGCCACCGAAGTTGTTAATGGCGTTCTTGGGGAGTGGGGGAATTCGGGAGTTCGGGACTTGGGAGAGGAGGGGGGAGGAGGGAGGTTTGGGGGGGGGGGGGGGGGGTTACCTGTACCAAATGATAAGAACAGAAATTTCCCCTCGGCGGGCTCTTCTCAACTCTCCATCCCCTTCTTCCTGATAGACCCTGTTTCTGGCACACTCGCAGCTTGGAGGAGGAGAAGCTGTCCCGCAGAACATTATCAGCAGCGAGAACGGGATCTCAACACCGCGAGTGTTCCGATATGGAAGAGAAGCTGTTGCTTTCTGCCCCCCGCACAGCTGCGGAGGCGTCGGGGGGAGCAGACGTCGCAGTAACGGCGCCAAAATCGTGCGAGGAGAGTCGTTAATCATGGGCGGGGACCTCTCGCGTAGGCGGTTCAGTCTTGGCGCGAGGGGTGTCAATGATTGGGCAATTTGGGAAGGCTTGGCACTCCAGAGATTGGCGGCGCACCGTCGTGCGCCAGCGGAGGGTTTTAAGCGAAGGTATTCTAGGGTTACAAAAATAACCGATCACCTACATACCTAATGGCACTTCACATTCAGAATAACTCAACAACCGGGAGAGTGGTTGGGGAATTTCTTAGATGCTTGGAAAGGATCGGCTTATCCTTCTGACCCCGAACGTCTCGATGTAAGGTTTCTTCACTGGACAGTTTTGGTTGCTATGAGTCTCACGAGGGCCAGTGATCGATTATTTTTGTAACCCTACAATACATACGTATGTCCCCTTGTGTAAAAAGGAATTCCTGGTAAGCGCTTCGCTGAATTATCAGTTCGTAGAACACATGTGCTTCACGAATTGCTGATTTATTTCGGTCAATCATTTTCTCCATAGACCGCAACTGTACCGGGGGGGGGGGGGGGTCAACCATAAATACCGAGAATCTGATAAGATAAACACGCCTGTTTCACAGCAAGATTCCTTATCAGATTCTTCGTATTTACCCTCAACGCCCGGTACATCCGGTGGTAAGATATCTCGCTGGTTGCGGCTGAAGCCACGACACAACAGCACGCAAGGCAGCTACAGCCCAGCCTTGTTGGATAAGTACACTTCATCAACTGTGAGCGTGAGTTAAAGAGGACAAGTTCAACTCCCTACAATACTGCCGATTCAATCTACCCTTCAGCGATAATGGAAGTCGGCGGAGCTATTGTCGGGCTAGTCGCGGTTGGAGCGAACATAACTGTTGCAGTCCATCAGTTCGTATCCAGTTGCAATAATGCACCACTCTTCGCTCAATCGATCCTTCAAGAAATGCTCGACTTTAATTACGCCCTTACCAGAATACAAGATCTCATCGTCAGAGCACCGGAGACATCGCTCAACGCCTCAAGAACATCGATGATTGACGTCAACCATCTTTCTTTCACGCTGCTTGGATGTATGTGCACGTTTTCAGAGCTGGAGAAAGAGGTTACTCGCCTGAAACTTAGTGGTAAATTGGGTGTATGGGACCGTGTGAAATGGTCTCTTACAGAAAGGACTATTTCTTCAATTATTCAACGGATCCAGAACCATAAGATCTCCTTGATGTTGATGTTGACAATCCTGACGTAAGTATATCTCATTGTAGTACCAGTGTACTCTACTCGTTTGTTTTAATACATTCGGCTGATTTGGCTATGTTTCCGGAATGCGCCAGTGGACCAGTTTCCGATGCAATCAACAGCCAACAGACCCTATGCCAACACCTGTCCAGACCTAGCTCTAGCCCTATTGATGACGACTCAAACTCTATCAGGAGTGTATCTACCATCACTAGAAACCTATATCGACATGCTTTCGAGTCTACATTGCGCGTTAGCCGCCCATACATCAGAGAAAGGAGATTCAACGGTGGTCAATCGATAGTATCTGTGGCGACATCGCAGCGACCAAAGGGCGGATGGTCGTTGTACACCGGAAACACCGATCATTCGGTTTTTTCCTTGCCTTTATCCGTGGCATCCGTATCGGGTACAAGTCTGGCAGACATACCATCAATTCGCAGCTTGACTTTGCCGGTAACCTCCCTCTTCAACCCTGAGTGGTATGACTCCGGCATAAAGAAGCCATCCAACCCTCGAGAAACAGACCTTATCGGTTCTTTCTTGGTCGGCGATAGCGCTTTCCTCCTTGACGCCGCTCGTAAAGGGCTGATCGAAGTGGTAGTACTATTACTTGACAAAATTACAGATGGGAGTCTCATGCAGCCGGGGATCTTGAATAATGCTTTATGCGAAGCGGTGAGTAACGGGCATCTAGCACTCACAAAGGTCCTAGTAGACCGAGGTGCGGCGATCGAAGCGGGAGACAAAGAAGGATATAGTGTCCTACATATCGCCACCCAGCACGGATGTAAGGAAATTATAGAGTTCCTGCTGGACCGAGTTGCGGCAATCGAAGGGGCGGTGGGAAAGTCGACCACGATGTGGACACAGGAAAATGGATACAGGGCCCTACATATCGCAGCGCAGCACAGAGACAAGGAGATTATAGAGCTCCTGCTGGATCGAGGTGCGGCAATCGAAGCGGTTGCCAAAATGGGACGCGAAGAAGGAAATAGGGCCCTACATATCGCCGCGAGGCATGGAAATAAGGAAACTCTAGAGCTCCTGCTGAACCGAGGTGCGGCGATCGAAGCGGGAGACGAAGGAGGGTATAGGGCCCTGCATATAGCCGCGAGGTATGAACATAGGGATATTATAGAGCTCCTACTGGACCGGCGTGCGGCGATCGAAGCGGGAGACGAAGGCGGATACAGGGCCCTACATATCGCCACGCAGCACGGAAACAAGGAGATTATAGAGTTCCTGCTGGATCGAGGTGCGGCAATCGAAGCGGTGGTCAAACCGGGACGCGAAGAAGGAAATAGGGCGCTACATATCGCTGCGAGGCATGGTAATAAGGAAATCCTAGAACTACTGCTGGACCGTGGTGCCGCGATCGAAGCGGAAGACGAAAGAGGATATAGGGCTCTACTTATCACCGCGAGGTATGGAAATAAGGAATGCATAAAGCTACTGCTGGACCGAGGTGCGACAACCGAAGCGGCGATAAGAAAGACGCCCGGGGTGGAGGCACACGAAAAGGGATATAGGGCCCTACATATCGCCGCGAGGCATGGGAATAAGGAAACTCTAGAGCTCCTGCTGGACCGAGGTGCGGCGGTCGAAGCGGGACATAAAGGAGGATACAGGGCCCTACATATCGCCTCGAGATATGGAAATATGGAATGTATAAAACTTCTGCTGGACCGAGGTGCGGCAATCGAAGCGGTTATCGAAAGGGGGACCGGGATGTGGGGATATAGAGCCCTACATATCGCCGCGAGATATAGAAAAAAGGAAATTATAGAGCTCCTGCTTGACCGAGGTGCGGCAATCGAAGCGGCAATCGAAAAGGTGACTGGGATGTTGGCACAAGAAAATGGATATAGGGCTCTCCACATTGCCGCGAGATACAGAAAAAAGGAGATTATAGAGCTGCTGCTGGACCGAGGTACAGCAATCGAAACTAGGATCGAAAAGAGGATCAGGGCGGAGGTCAATGATGGATATACGGCCCTACACCTCGCCGCGATATATGGAAATACGGAAGGTATAGAGCCCCTGTTGGACCGAGGTGCGGAGATCGAAGCGCGAGACTCAAACGGACATACACCTCTCTTCTTTGTGTGTACGGTGGGGAGGAGTGATATGGCGGAGCTTCTTTTGAAACGAGGGGCAGACTGCAAAGCGGTAGATAAGAATGGCCAGACGGCTCTGCATCTTGCGGCATTGGATGGGAACAAGCGTGTTGCGGAGCTCCTGTTGGACCGGGGGGCAGCCGTTCAAGCGAAAGATCAGTATGGCCGGACACCCCTGCATCTTGCGGAAACGAATAGGAATGAGGATTTTGAAAAGCTCCTGTTGGATCGGGGGGCTGCCATGGGATCAGACGATGAGAATGACTGGACATCTTTTCCGGTACTTCATAGGAAGTAGGTTATCCTAAACCTTCCACCGGATCAAGGTGCCACTAGTATTCCCGGTGCCCCCGATTCTCAGACGGTCTGGATCTGTGGTGATATGGGAGACTGCAGTAACGACACTCGGTGCCATTCCTTAAACATCGTTGGCTGTGGATTGCCGGTGGACATTCAAGTGGCTCTATCAACTATGGAAACAAATCAAAATGCATCATATATCTAAGTGAAAGTTTGGTGGGAGATGAACGATGGGAAATGTCTTGATTAAATGCACTATTTTTAATGAGGAAAGAATTCTTCTTACTAGGGGAAAATTAATCAGGAAATGAATCTTGAGCTTGACGTTAATTCTCGATTAAATCTTAACACCGGGTGAGAAAAGGGGTGCATCTACACAAATCCGTGAAGTGTGATACGCCAATTCGACTTGCCCTTACTTCAAAAGATACAGGGGTAGCGGATTATTTGAGAATTGATGAGATGTCAATGTAATAAGCACATTAGCCTTAAACAAAAATTATATACAGGCACTGTGCAAAAGTATTTGTGATTTAGTCTCAAGGTCAGTGCGTAGTTTGGCGCACCGCAAAGTTAATGTTACTAAACTTAAGATTCAAGACAACCAAAAGTATATAATGTAGTTCGTGATTATATGTATTTAAAAAAAAGGCGGGTCATTAATCAACTCCCTCATTGATTTCGGGTGCCACTGGTCACTGGGAAAGCCTCCTCCTATCAGGGGTTTGATGCTCCGCCATGGTTACATATGAAGAAATGACTCACTCTGAAACCAGAATCACGGAAATAGAAGTAAGAAATAGTTCAGGGTTGAACCTGAGGGACGGCACTCATGCAGGTCAGATATTATCGTGTCGACTATTGATTGATACACACAGTCCTATTCTCCCGGCCTATTGACTTTAAACTATCAAATTGACTCTAGAAAAGGGTTAGGAATAGTGATGGGTACGAGACGAGATGAGGTGAGACTTCCCGGCTGTTGAATCATTGAATCTCTTTCCCCGGGGCCATAATATTAGTTAAAAGACTGTTCAACCTATCCGCGCAATCTTCTGTTTGTGCGGAAGACTCACTACATCGCGCATTAGTATAAGATCCCTCATCCCTAAGGCACAAGATTTGTATGCATATGTTTACTCTGAGCCCGGTCCGTGCTTAAGTTAATCAACAACGCCCTTAAATCTTTCAGTCATAGCTTTGTATTTATTTTAAACGATTCATTGTTTAGATTATCATAACCTTACATTGCTCATCCTAATCACATCTAATTTGATATCTTTGATATTAATCTTCTAAAGGTTTATCCTAAATTAAGCTCATTATTTGCATATATTAGAGATACTTAACTTAAATAGTTTCATCATCTTAAACCCCAAAGATTAATGTTAATATCTGTATGTATGTAGCAATCCGCTTAACAGTCTGTAGCTGCCTCTCTTAGTGTCTACTTAACCTCCGCACCCCACCCCGACCTGCCACCGATTGACTGTCAATTTGTTGTTAATTTGTGGCTGATTTTGAGTCTGTGACAGTGTCAGTACAAGCGTCGAAATACAGAGGCACAGACGTTTATATGTGTATCCTTGCATCGAGGTAGGTTGATAGACCTATACTTTGGGGTTCAGTAGTCGGGCATGCAGATAGGTAATCTGTCGGGGATACACATAGGTCGGCAGACGGGTAGGCTAACGTAGTAAACCAGCTAAGTAGACATAGGTCTTGTGATAAAATGTTTTATAGCTTATTGAGTACAGTTTTCGACTTCATTCGTAAGATCGTCGGTTCGAACCGTTACAGATCCTACCAAACTATTAGTAGGGGTAGGTTGTTAGTTGTACAGATGCACCATACACTAGCGGTGGTGCTGGTCCGGGAGCCACCGTCAAGTGCATTCTTATTACAAAATACATATTACCACATATCCTGTGTTCAAGGTAATCCGTATCTGTGCTAATGTCAAATCGGTATTCATATGAATAAATGTGTACAACAATTGCAAACACAGGTTATTTCATGCAAATACGGTATCTCAAGAGAACGGTATGCTCAAAGAAGCCGTACCAATACTACTCGCCAGCCGGTCATACAATTGGATTCTGTGAACGCGCTAGTATAAGGTCCATGGAGGAGTCTCCATGCACCATAGGTACAGGACTAGGCTAGACCTAGGTTCATCCCGCCTGCTTCCATCTTACCAGTAGGTAGTACTGGCTGTGGAATCAATGCAATCGATGGAGTAGTTCTATCTTGAGATCATACAAACATACACATGTACCAAGGAAATCTCCAGAACACCAAGTACAAGTATCAATTTTCAATTTTATATCGGAGACCTACTAGGTTCCAGAATCCTACTATGCTTTTGAATATTTTGGTATTTTAATGGTATATTAAAGGCGTACCAGGTACGGCATGTTCTAAAACACCGGTTTTTCTAAAGAGCGACTTGTGACCGAAATGACCCTTTTGAAGAATACCAGTTCTGTACTATATGTTCATAAGGTGGTTCTATAGAAATTAATTTCTGTGAAAGGTCGGTGTCTTTCTTAATATGGTTTTACTATGTCATTTTTAAACCTGCAAAATCTGTACGGCTCTAATCACACACGGGTTTCTTGTATTGTAGTTGCTGCATGGTGTAGGGTGGGTAGGGTATGTGATGTGCATTCTTGAGGGGCCAGAGGGGGATAGAACCCTGCGTGGAGGAGGGCGGCACGGAGGGGTCCCTGGTATCCTGTACGAAATCATTGGAATATTCGTAATCCGGCATATCAGGTTGCAGCTGTACTCTATCCTGTTAACTCTATATGATAGGCCGCCTATTGAATCAAGTCAAATTACCTTGATTCCATATTTTGCCCGAGGAGGCATCAGGTTGGTAATACCGGACTTTGCTGCTGCTCCATCTGTGGTATTTCTGTGGGTGGGATATATATGGATGTGAAAGCCTGGGTTTGGTAAACCACACAACCATAGGTCTGTTTATACAACACACCTCCCCGGACATTGGTGGCCAACGCAGGCCTACATCAACATCTACCTCTGCGGCGCGGCTGCCCCCTGCTGTTGCACCCGGGGCTATGTCAACCGTCGTAGACATAGACCAGCCATCACTAGTAACGCCGCCGTAGTGCAGAGCCCGTCGCATCAACTTCTCGGGCACCGCCGCTACCAGCACCCCCGCCGCAGCCTATACCACCACCTTCATTAGCACCGAAGGGCAAGCACCAACTCAGCGCCTCCGCCGCCAGCACCAAATCAACGCCCAGATCAACAGGTATCGCACCAGGTCAGCGGCTCTGTCCCGGCTGCCGCTGCCGCCATTACCCTAGGGTAGAGTTTCGAAATGGTAAACTACCATTAATGCGTGCTGACATATGTTACTCACAGTTGGGGATGAATTCGCAAACAAACTAAATCGAATTGGATGAGGTAGCCGATCAAGATGGTATATCATCCTAGACAATATCATGACATAAATGTAAGTGCTGTATTAAAGACTTGATATATTGCAGGAGTAATCGGGGTTTGAGCATGCATCATTTTGGATATACAATAAACAATATCCCATCTAGACTATGGGAAGGACATTAGGGATGTGCGCTATGAGTATATCATAGAGGATAGGCGCAGGAAGATGGTAGTTCGCCCTCCCCAGTCGATAACCCCCCAAAGGCTACATAGCCGTGTATTTGAAAAAGAAAATTCGCCAAGTGCAAAAAGGTAGGATTTATCTTATTTATCTCCCAATGGGGAACGATCAACCTGTACATCCTATAGTACCAATGGCAAGTAAAAGACCAGTCACGACATCTTAAATTTGCGGTAAATTACCGGAAAAGACCAAAAGAGTACGAGTCTACCCCAACGGCCTGATTCCATCCCTCCCACGAGGATGAAATGACCCGTGTACACCAAAGATATTGTACAGTAGGCATTTATAGATTAAACGGACAGAAGAAAAAAATTGAACCTTTACCGCCGCCTCCACCAGCCCCCCGGATCAAGCGCCTGCAAAACCTCCGCCGCGCAGCACCAAAACCAGCACCAAGTCAGCGGGTAATTATAGGCACTCACTCTCGACTAAGCACCGCCGCCAGCCCCAAACCCAGCGCCCCCGCCCAGTACCTCCACTCGCACCTCCGCCAGCATTAACTTTATAAATGGGCTCCTAGATCCGCACCGGACCTTGATCCAATCTGCACCCAACCAGGCACCATGTTACACCTACCATGCGTAGAGTCGATCGCCTACCCCTCCGTTTGCACCTGCACCGCATCTACAGCATTTCAGGAACCAATTCTCCAGCTAATTTCCTCCCCCATATTTCATTTTTCTCCTGCGCGCTTTATTTTCTCTTGCGCGTTGCCGGGTTGACAGGTAACAGGCGCCTGCTAGAGCACACAGTCAAGCAGCTGCTGGGAGCGTTTCGAGCACCGTTTCAGGCAACGTTCCGAGCACCGCTTCCGGCCAAACCATGCACCATATCAAGCACCGAAGCGGCGCCATCGCCGTCTGCACCAACGCAGCGCTTCCTCCAGCGCCTTATCATCAGCTTATTGCTACCGAATCAGCAGGCACATGCGAGTGATACTGTGTGACCAGCGCAATGCGAGTGATAGGTGGTGACACTAGGGTTATCTAGGGTTTTGGTATTGTGTGATATTAGTGACTGACATCAACGAAGTGATGTTCCGAGCCTAGATCCTCGTCATAGGCGACAGGGAAAGGCGAGAGGTGGAATCTGCTACCTCGAGTTTGGAATGTCACTGGTGGCTGTCGGTGGAACACGACAGGGGGGCGGTTAGTAAGCACACGCTGTGTGGCAACAGGGCACACTTTGAGGTACCGCAACTTCTGTGTGGCTTCATGGGGTCGGAGCTGGGGGCGATGTGTGGTGGGTATAAATATACAACCAGACAGAGGATTGTAGGTCATAGAATAGCGGCCTGTGCCCTCCCTCAAGATGTAAATCACCAATGGGGTTGCGGGAGGCACTGGCTGCTGTTACTAGAAGCGAGTGGACTCCTGGATATCCGCAGGTAAGTACAGTCTACCATCACCATCTTACACGCAGAATAAAAACCGAGCGAGAGAAAAATAAAAATGCGGGTGAGGGAATCGAGGTGCGAGGGAGGGAAACAGAGTGCACTGGAGTTGTTAAACTAAAATTAAAAGCGAGCGAAGGACGTGGAAGAAAAATTAAGAAGAAAGAAACACACAAAACAGCTGGCTAGCTCCTCTCAACCGCGCCGGCAGAGGCTCCAGTACCCTGCGCTCGCGCTAGATACGCGAGATCTGACAGAACACGGTATGCAAGTACACGTAATTTATAATCCAACAAAACTTATCCGGGGCTCATCCATGGAATCCGAGACCTCTGATTGGTTGCTCTACGTTTTTCCACTGTTAAACCCAAGGTCGCTTGGTAGTCAAATCACACCAAAAATCCCAACTTTCATCCCAATGATTAGCAGGAAATAAACTCCCAGTATTTTTTGAAAAGTTACCTGAGTATAAATATTGCCTTAAATATCATTATATGTTTTTTTGAAGTTTTATTGTCTTGATTTGACAAAGTAGTAAATAATTTAGGTTTGCTACTGCGGTAGAATCACGATTTTTCGTGAGGATTTGGTTTAGAATTTAGTCGCCCAACAATAAAATCACCTATGGCCATCAGAATTATTTCTATAAAGCATGAGCTTCTCTACAAGTCCATAAAACCTGAAGTTATCGCTTGGTGTTGAGAAACCTTAAAAAAAAGGTAGTCTCCTGAATTTGGGTGAGAGTAGGTAGGTGTCCTGTTACTAAACGACCGTAGGTTTGTTAACCCTGTACTTTTAGTTTTAAGCCGGGCTCACCTATCAAGCGCGATATCCAGAAAAAAAAAAAGAATACTTGTTAAAATTAAAAATGCATTTTGGAAGGATTGAACTCTGATAACTCCGAATCACCGGTGTGTTATTCCCTACACTATGAATTATTTCCGATGTTAAGAACGGGTTCAATACATCCATGAGATTACATATATTGATTTGCTAAACACCTTTCCCAGCACCTTTCCCGACGCCTTTCCCACCACCTTTATTGATCGGGAAAGACGTCGGGGAAATGCATCAAATTGGTATGGAAACAAATCAAATTATTCGCCTGTCCTGTGTATAAATGCGGGTATAATTGATCGAAATGCAGTACCAAGCTGTTGGCTACTGACAGCGCCAATTACCTGTTACAGAGGTTAGTGCCTCATACACATCTTCATTGACTGCGCTTACTTCCCACCCGACTCGTAATTAACATTCCTCAAGCTGGAATTGTTGATGAAGAAGTAATATAATGGTTGATGGACAGGTCTTGATGGAGTTGTGATAACAAACGCCAGCATGATTAAAGTGAGCGGCGACATGACTTGACTTGACAGTTGCGGCCACCTAAGCGACTTGACAGTTGCGGCCACC
The DNA here is from genome assembly GCA_024713705.1 of Morchella sp. 2018-W38C. Taxonomy (NCBI): domain Eukaryota; kingdom Fungi; phylum Ascomycota; class Pezizomycetes; order Pezizales; family Morchellaceae; genus Morchella; species Morchella sp. 2018-W38C. The sequence continues at coordinate 297,063 of JAMJEX010000026.1, read as the reverse complement.
TAAGCGGGTCCAACATTTGACTGGGTCCGTGTACGCGGGGGTGCCGGAAAGTGATGCAACGCTTGACCTAGCAACGCCGAAAGGTACTGAGAACTTCAACTTTTAACGCGACACAATACTTGAGCAAGATGGATAGTTTAGTCATACGCATGATAAATGAGCCTCTAGAATAGAGTCTGCAATCTTTCAGCTCATTGACTCGGGGCCCCCGGCCTGCAGAAGGAACACTTATGACAAGAGACAGTAGTAAAAGGAGGAAGCAACAGCCAGCCACATTATTTTTTTTTTTTTTTTAAGTCATTTCAATTTCTGTTTCTAGGTACACAATGATCGCATAAAGTAGAATACTATGGCGTAAAGAGACCTATCCCCTATCGACTCAATTTCTCCGCCAATTTTTAAAGAACTTACGAAGACAAAAGAAAGTAATGAAAGGGCCAATCCTTAAATGGGGGCCCCCGAGGTGCGACGCCTCATGGGGGCAATGGTGGTGGGTCGCGATGGTTTTATGAGATTTCCATAGCGGTTTGGGGGTTGGGGGGGGATGGGGGCGTGGTGGATTTCCTGCTGGGGCAGGAGGGGGCGGAAGAGCGGTGGTTCCCGTTGCAGTTGACGCACTTGGCGGGGGAGATTTCGCAGCAGTTCTCTAAGGGCGCTGACGCACCTTTGCACGAGGCAACGGGGCAGCGGTGTTCCTGGAGTTTGTGGGGGAGGGAGCAGAGGGGGCAGGCGATGGGTGACCTGCATCCCTGTGTGGCGTGACCGAGTTTGCAGCAGTTCCTGCATTGAGTGTAGGCGGAGGCTCGCCACATGACGTTGCAGCGTCTGGGGCGAGAGAAAAGGCGGATGGTAGCCAGCCACATTAACCCTCACCGTATCTATAATCTCCAGGTTCTGAATTACCATAGATTCGCGCTACATTCTGCTTGCTACAGAGGTCTTGGAGACAACGACGAAACTGGTTGAACGACGAACAGGGGTCTTTGTTGGTCAAGACAGTGGCTCAGGCTGGTATGCAACCCACCTCTTTGGCTGAAATCTGTGTTTTCGTCGTTGTCCCAGATTCAAGGAGATACGGGCTATTTGATCGTTGCGTCACTTTCCAGCACCCCCGGGTACATGTATTCAATACTAAACTCTGTACCTACCCCAGGGCATAATAAATTTAGACATATTCTAATCTACTCGGATAGTAATAGTAGAAGTTTTTAAGCGATACCCCTAGTCGTATCGCAACTAGACATAAACTCTCACTCAGTTCTGCAACATCACATCACCATTATATACTACAATATAACTCGCTTAATACCCTCTCTACCAACTACTTATGGAAACGAATCAAAAAAGGCGTCATATATCCAAGTAAAGGTTCTGTGTGAAATCAATCGTCGGATGTGCGTCTACCAAATGCACTGTCCTTAATGAGGCACCGAATCTTTTTACTATTTGTGGAAATGAATCCGGAAATGAATCTTGAGTCCCATATGCAACCTTAATAAGTACGTTGCCAATACCTAAAAGGTTATGTTCTTAATAAATGGGGATTGAAAAAGAATCGGCCTTGAGCCTAGGGGATTGCTATTAGACCGTCCACATCTTATCACCCACACCACTGATTGATAGATTAACCTCTGTACTGGTGGGGTGGCATAAAACATTTGGGCTGAGAGAATATATTTCTGATCCCCGCTGCAGTAGCGGAAAAGGCATCAAGAAAAGGCACCAAGGAAAGGTATTTTCGGCCATGGAAATCAATCTTTTGTGCCTTTTCCACAGGTGCCCCGGGAAATAAATCAGTTGGTTAGTTTTATTTTTTCTGTTTAATTCATTGATTGCATGCAACCTTTCGGTTATGGCGGCAATATCGCAACCTAGAAATACCCTGCTAACTTCTGGCTACACCCAACGAAGGGCACTCATCCGCCGCCGCTACCTAAAAATACCTAACTCGCTTGGTGGGAAACAAATAAAATTATTCTTCTTTTTTTGTTTGATTCACTAATTACATGCAACCTTTCGATGCTGGTAATGTCGCACTCCCTTCTTCCTCCGCCCTGCGCAATACCAAAACAAAACCATTTTAAAACACAGTAAAACAATAAAACTAAACGACTCTTGTTCCTCTTCCATGTTGTGGCGCAAGCGAGGCGCGAGGCGTTAGGACACCGAATTCAGTGTAACGTGGTCGGGCGACAAACCTGTTAAGTATATGTAGGTATCTTGACTTCGGGCTTATCCCACATTCTTGTTGCATGCATAACCCATCATCATTCATAATGCCAATCACATCACTCGTTTTTACATCAGAGCCAAGAGAAATCTAGACCATCACGGGAACACAAAAGAGGCAGCCCCAAAACGTCCCTTTCTAACCCTGGGTATCCTCTCCTTACCCTCAGTGGCTGGTAGAGAAATGGAAGTAAAAAATTCGGAAAAGATCAAATTACCTCAAGAGGGGTATACGCTATCAATTGTATAATCCTTATTGTGAATTCTTATTTATACGATTGGAAGATTAAAGATTCTGGTCCCGCTAAGGTTGTGAATGATGATATTATGACACGAAATATAATGTTGAATTCTAGTTAATCATATACATGTCCTTTCACTATGTAATAGCGTTGTTACTTCATAATAGCGTTGTTACTTCATAGTAGCGTTGTTAGTTCATAATAGCGTTGTGTGGGTAGAAGGTTTTGCTTACCTCAGCACAACTTCTCTCCCTTCTGAGATTTAGGGAGCGCGCGCCATTGCGCGGCCAGGGCTCGCGCAGCAAATCTGAAAAGTGCAAACGGCTTAGCGCTGCTCAGAGAACCCTCCGAGAGAAAACTGTGTGTTTTTATGCACACCATTTTTTTGATGGCCATTGCGCTCCCTCAATCTAGAGGCTATTCCTCTGGATTATGTAATGTAGCAGCGACAACGCACCGAACATCAGCCCAGCACGTTGTCGACGAGCCCTCGGATGCTCAAACACAACACCATGGATCCCCTTTCAGTCGCCGCCTCCATCTCCGGATTGTTAACTGCCTCCATTGAGATAATCAAGTTATTTGCGGCGCTCAAAGGAGCCTATGACTACGCACAGACGATCCATGATGAAATACATCACTTCAGATTTATTCTCTTCGAACTGCATAAATACGTTAGCTCGCAGTCAATGAATGTTGCCCGAGGGTCTATGATCGACCTGGATCAGGTTGTGTCAGTCATAATGGGTTGCATGTTCACATTTTCGGAGCTTGAAAGAGAAGCCAAACGCCTACAGTCAAGGTCAGGGAGGTTCGGGCGGATGTGGTGGACAATAGCAAGGTCTACGTTTGTGGACCTTGTCCAACGACTACAAAACCACAAGGGCACGATATGCTCCATGCTCTTAATTCTTACCAGGTATGCGTGAGAAGAGAGCACTACCCCTTGCCCCCACTCTCTCCCCCAGCCTTATAACCCTTATGTAGATTCAAAAGCTGAGGCGTGGAATGGGATGCAGCGGATCGCAAGGTGATGCTCTGAATGCCATGCATGAACTACAAAGGCAAGTAGCAGAGATGTCACGCATTAATAGCGAAATAGCACGTAACCTTGCCCCTCGAGTCGCCTCAACGTCAGGGGCCAGTATTGCGGCTAGTACAACACAAAGTGTGCTTTCCTTCTATTCAACCCGGACGAACTTTTCGACTACCCTCAAAAATAGTAGGGTATACAGGCGAGCACTATTCGAGCGGGTAAATAAGCCCATGCCGGCAACAAGCCGAGGGCCCGCTCCATCAATCCAACAAGCATGGTCGGTACTCTCAGGAATTAGCCTCTCTGAAGTATCAAACTATGCTGTTTATTCGTTACCTATCTCTCCGGAAGAGCTCTATAACCAAACCTGGTACACGAATCCTCACCCGATTGACACCCTTGGGCCTAACACACCCGAAGTACCAGCCTCCCTCACGAAAGCTTTCGCAGAAGACCTCAAGATTGCCCTGAAGCAGAGCGATGCGGAGACTGCAAAGAGCATTGCCAACTACATACCCTGGAATCTCGTCCTGAAAATGAGCGCGGCCTACCCCATGCTCGTAGCTGATCCATCGACTAGGAATAGCCCCGAGGAGGAGCTTGACAGGTTAACGCTCCTAAGATTATGGCTACAGTGCGGGGGTGACGCAGATGCCGAGGATCAGAACGGTCAAACTGGCATCCAGAAGGCAATGAAAGATGAAGATTGGGTTCTGTTTAAGCTGCTGGGTGAAAACGGGTCAGATATCAACTCAGCATTAATCTCGGGCAGTAATGCACTTCATCTTGTTTCTGGAGTAGGTGGTGAGATGTTGGTGCTTGTGCTCTGTGAACATATCGAGGAAGATAAGGCCAAGGTATCCCCAGTCGGTACCAGCCTGTTGGCGCGCCGCGAGTGGGCTGTTGAGATCCTGCTTGGGCTAGGGGCAACTGTTAACGCCGAGGACCGTAACCGGGAAACTGCACTCCATCATGCTGCAGGTAGTGGACACCGCGAGATCGTTGAGGTCTTGCTCAGTCGCGGAGCAGATGTCAATGCCAAGAACAACGAGGGCGAGACTGCACTCCATAGCGCTTCGGCGCACTTGTCCAAGGACGTCGCTGAGCTCCTGCTCAGTCACGGCGCGGATGTCAATGCCAAAAACAACGAGGGCGAGACCGCACTGCATAGCGCTTCGGCGCACTTGTCCAAGGACGTCGTTGAAATCCTGCTCAGTCACAGCGCACACGTCAATGGCAAGAACAACAGGGGCCGGACCGCACTCCATGTCGCTTCGGAGGGCGGGCACAAGGACGTCGTCGAAGTGCTGCTCAGTCACAGCGCAGACGTCGATGGCATGAACGACAAGGGCCAGACCGCACTCCATGGCGCTTCGGCGGGCGGGCACAAGGACACCGTTGAGGTCCTGCTCAGTCACGGTGCATATATCAGTGCCACGACAGACAGGGGCGAGACCGCACTCCATGGCGCTTCGGCGGGCGGGCACAAGGATGTCGTTGAAGTCCTGCTCAGTCACAGCGCACACGTCAATGGCATGAGAGACAGGGGCAAAACCGCACTCCACGATGCGTCGGAGGGTGGGCACAAGGACGTCGTTGAGGTCCTGCTTAGTCACGGCACAGATGTGAAAGCCAAGGACCGCTGGGACGAGACCGCACTCCATGTCGCTTCGGCGGGCGGGCACCATGAAGTCGTTGAGGTCCTGCTCAGTCACGGCGCAGATGTTAAAGCCAGGAACACCGAGGGCGGGACCGCACTCCATGGCGCTTCGGCGGGCGGGCACAAGGACACCGTTGAGGTCCTGCTCAGTCACGGTGCATATATCAGTGCCACGACAGACAGGGGCGAGACCGCACTCCATGGCGCTTCGGCGGGCGGGCACAAGGATGTCGTTGAAGTCCTGCTCAGTCACAGCGCACACGTCAATGGCATGAACAACAAGGGCCAGACCGCACTCCACGATGCGTCGGAGGGTGGGCACAAGGACGTCGTTGAGGTCCTGCTCAGTCACGGCGCAGATGTGAAAGCCAAGGACCGCTGGGGCGAGACCGCACTCCATGTCGCTTCGGCGGGCGGGCACAAGGACGTTGTTGAGGTCCTGCTCAGTCACGGCGCAGATGTTAAAGCCAAGAACACCAGGGACGAGACCGCACTCCATGGCGCTTCGGCGGGCGGGCGCAAGGACGTCGTTGAGGTCCTGCTCAGTCACGGCGCACATGCCAATGCTAAGAACGACGAGGGCGCGACCGCATTCCAAGGCGGCTGGCGGGGCTAGATTTAGGATTTCGTTGACACTCTCATTAAGTATAACAGAGATAGAGGAGGTACAATCGTCGGCGGGTCATCACTCTCGGTGCTCTAGTTGTCAATCCGTTGAGAGGGATCTTTCTTATCAGACATGCTGAAAATATGGAAATGGAATGTTTTTGAATACTTATGATTTTGATGTTTTCCCGTTATTTCCGCATATTCGTCAACGCTTTCTTTGTGTTTTTTTGTTCTCATTATTCGTCAATTTCTGCAATGGTACAAACTAGTATTCAAATGTCCCCACATTGTACCAACCGTACCACTAGGACCTCAAAGCCATACTAACTATTTAACCGCTTTTTCCAACATGCTTAAACCGGTTTTACTATTCATCCAAATGATATGGGGGTTAGGCCAGGTTCTTGGCATGTCCTCACGGCCAAATGTTGCTCCGGAGGGAACAAGGAGCGCTAAAAACAATATGCAGTAAATACCATTTACTATCAGTGGGCCACCAAGCAACCACGAAGGGCGCCGGTTTCGCTGCTGTGTGCTGGGCCCCGCGCTGGAATTCGGCGCGCCGCCCTGGTCCCTAGTGCGCAGTCGTCTGTCCCCCAGTTCTTTTGGTTTACCTTTAGTGTAGGTAGCTGTAGATTTCGAATGCCCATTGTGAATAATTCTGCAGGCCAGAGATAAATTGCCCATGTTTCCTCTCTATTCGCACTCTTCAATCCGTTCTTCCTTGCCTGCCTGCCTGCCTCTTTCTACACGCTACCTCTATAAACAATGTCCACCGCTAGCTACCGCCTCCTCCAGTGCACCTGCTGCAACTCCTTCTGCACCTTCCTCCAGTGTACCTCCTGCTGCACCCGCCTCATGATCACTGTTGTTTCGCCTCTTCCTCCATCGTTCGGAGACAACAACAGATTTAGGACGAATTTTTGAAAATAGCAACACAACCAGCAAGATAGAAGATATAAAAACAGTATATTCGGAATCAGCAGCTTCAGGGCTATTCATCACTAGTACTTTTATTCAGATACAGCAATATTAGCGAAAATTAGTGTTTTCAACCCGGGTTTTCGGTTTACACAGGGCCAAAAACCCCCGGATTTTGCAGAAATTCGGGTCTTTGAGGCCTAGTTCCACAACTACAATAGTTACAAGAAATTTAAAGACATAGCCAGTATCAGGGAAGTATTCTCTATAAGACATACTAAAATTTGGTGATAGATAGGATTAAACACCCCCTACTACTACTACATCCTTCTGGCTCAACTCACCCAGAAGAGGCTGCCAGCGCATTTTGGCTTGGCAGGCTTGGCAAGGCAAGGAAGGTTCTAGAGGCCTAGACGATAAGACAATAGTATTGTGGAAAAGAAAGGTATTGTTGGTACGAAATAGGAAAGTGATAGTTTATCCCTGCAGATTCGCATAGCAACCGCTACGACATAACAAAATGGAGAACATCGTATACGTAATCAACAAATGCGCGACGAGGTACACGAAGGGAATGGTAACAAGGGCGTACGTGGAAATGATAGGAGGAGGAACAGGCCCGTTGGTGTCAGATATTGGAGGCAAATGGAAAGAAACAAGCGAGGTACACATCAAGACAAGAAGTGGCTGTTATGATTTGGTCAGGGTGCAGTACGTGGATGGATGGCTATACACAGAAGCGGCTCTTGCTGCGAGGACAGCGGAGGAAATTGACGAGATCGTCAGGCAAGCAGAACAGTGGTCAGAGGTCGAATGGTCAGACACCGGAATGACCCCAGACAGAGACATGGAAGTGGAGACGGAGGAAGAAACAGAGAAAGGCAAGGAAGAAGCAGCAGGAGAAAATGAACTGGAAATGTCGGAAACAGAATGGCTGGGCGTCGACATCAACGATAGGATCGAGTACGCGGTTATTGCGGTAAGAGAATTGAGAGCCAAATACATAAACGAGCTGGCAGGACACACAGACATCGACATGGAGGACGTAGCTTGGGCCAATGATGTACCAAAGGACAAGGAGCCGGAAGACATTGTCATGGACATCGTCGATGGGAGCGGAAAGAAGAGGAAGAGAGAAGATAAGGAGGAGAAGGAGTGCGGTGAAGTGTTCCAGCAAGTATGGGTGAACAACAAACAGCAGATGACCGATAAAAGGAAAAAACAATATGTTGAAAACCTGGCGAAGGGCATGATGAGCAGCAGATGGGCGAGCAAGACTCTCCCGGCTATCAAGGAAGGGCTAATCAAGGTTGCCAAAGCAAGGAGAGAAGGCAAACCAAAAGCCAAAGGCCCCCCGTCAATCATCAGTATTCACTCCGATGACAGCAGGCGGTCATCACCCAACCCCGACGAAAACATACCGGCATGGGGCAAAGCCATTCTAGTAGAAGTAGCCAGTCTCCAAAGGCGTATTGCCGAACTAGAAGTTGAAAACAACAAGCTCAAGGGGCATAAGAAAAGAGAGCTGGAAAGGAAGGGAAACAGAGCACCACCCCCAGCCCTTCCATTGACACCCAGCCCACAGGGCCGAACCATTCTCACTAGGCCAGTAATAAGGGCAGCAGAAAACGGCAGAGGACAAGGCACAGGCGCAAATGCCAGCCCGCTCGGCAGCCGAACCAACGCCACAGGCAGAGAGGGACAATGCAGAGGAGACGCGAGGATCAAGGAAATAGAGGATGCCATGTGAGCGAGGAGGCGGTAGAAGCGGTAGAAAGCGATAGAAAGAAGAAAAGAGAAGGAGAGGGAGGAGAAAAAGAGGATCTGGGTCACACTAGATGACGACAATAAAGAAGACGCGGTGATAAACGGTACCGATGCACTCAAACGACTGGGCTTGAATGAGGAAACTGCGGACATTGACGAGGTACGCCCCGGGGGCAAAATGCTCAGCATTAAGTTCGCGAGCGAGGAAGAAGCAGCAAGGACCTTGCAGAAAGGCAGGGTTGCGGGTATCCAGAAGCTAGAGCAGAAAGAACAATGGGCAGGAAGGGTGGTGCACATGGTAGACTGCAAGTGGGAAGGAAAAATGGAGGAACTTAAGACACATATCGAGGAGAAGAATCAGGTCACCCTGGCAAACACCCCAAGATGGCTGACTAGGGCAGACACCCGGGGGACCGGAACCATGAACCTAGTCATCTACTTCAAGGACGAAGCCTCAGCCCAAAAACTGGCAAGAGGGGTTATCGTTGATGACGGCTACCACCATGGCATCTCAGACATCAAGACCCACTCCACAAGGGTCTTCATCACCCGAGCAATGAAACGGGAGATGCTCTGCACAACGTGCAGCGCATGGGGACACGAACACTCGCAATGCAGGACAAGAATCAAAAAGTGCGGCATCTGCGGCAGACTCGGACATAGGACGGCCCAACATAGATGCGATAACGCGCAGTGCAAGAACCTGGGGTGGTGCAGATTCCACAAAAATCGGTTAGGATGCGCGAACTGCGGAGGACCCCACACCGTTATCTCCAAACACTGCGACGAGAAAGAGAACCAATACAGAAAGGCGACGGGACAGGCAAGGCTACCGGCGAGGCCACCATGGAGACCGACAGGAGGCCCAAACAACAACAAAGGCAAATCTAGTAACGCCGAAGCAGTAAACCATGCCGATGAGTAAACAACTTACCATCCTACAGCATAACTGCAACGGATCTACCAACGTAATGCAGGGGCTGATGGAGAGTGGTAGAGAGGTGGATATTATAGCGATACAGGAACCGTATATAGGCAAGAGCAATAGCAATAAGAAAGTGAGAGGGGCGACGGAATTGGGGGGCGGTGAAATAACGGTAGGAAGCAACAACTGGGATATTATCTACCAGCCTAGGACAGAGAAGGGGAGAAGCAGGGTCATGTGGATGGTTAGAAAGAACAAGGGAATAAAATACGCAGTAAGGAATGACATCTGGGAAGACCCTGACGCTAGCATCATCGATATCATGAACCCCGAGGGAAAAACAGGGATCAGGATTATCAACGTATATAATCAAACACATAGCAGCAGGGAAGGATGGTGCCTGAACAGACTCCCGGAGGGAATGTTCGAGCAGCAGGGAACTATCATACTCGGCGACTTCAACGCCAAGGGGAGCCTGTGGGACTCACTGTCCGACCCAGTCCGCGAAGAATCCGTTATGGAAATAGTTGAAAGGGAAAATCTCGCACTGCTTAACGAACCCGACAGGACAACATGGCAGAGAGGAGACCAGAAGTCGGTCCTCGACCTCGCATGGGCAAATAATGGTATCGAGACGTTCGCAAAGTGGGAGATATCAAAAGAAGACACGGGGTCCGACCACGCACTTATAAGAATCACTATCACCAACGGTAGAGAGCAGGACTCCTACAACCCCCTCGAGAATCCATATAACTACAGAAAGGGCGACTGGGAGGCAGGGTTAGAAGCAGCCTCGGAGAGGATCAAAAACACGGAGGAGGAATGGAAGAGGGCTAAGGACAACGAGGACGTCGATGACATGGCAGAAATACTGGAGGACGTCATCAGGGCAGGCGTGGAGAAGGGAGTACCGAAGGCCGACAGAACCTGGAGAAGCAAGAAATGGTTCGACGAGGAGGTGAAAGCAAAGAGGAAAGAGGTGGCACGAGAAAGGAGGTGGAGCATGATAAGAGAGACAGAGACGGAATGGACAAGAGCCAAGAAGGCGAGGTGGAAAGTCCAACGCAATCAGTATTTCAGCCTGATCAGGAGGAAGAAAAAAGAGTGCTGGGATCGCTATGTGGGCAGCTCAACGGGCAAGGACCTATGGGGAGTGTGGCGGCTCTTAAGCAAAAAACGCTGCGCTAAAACGCCAACAATAGTGCACGGAGAGCGAACGGCGGTCACGTTCAAAGACAAGGAGCAAATATTTCTAGAATGCCTATTTCCGAGAGCTCCGCAAGACATAGACCCAGGCGTCCCGCCCATCTGCGAGACATCACCAGAAATCAGAATCACAGAGGACACAGCAAAGAACGCGATACGCAGGCAAGGATCCTATAAGGCACCAGGCCCAGACGGAGTATGCTTCATAGCACTGAAGGAACTCTGGGCTGCAATTGGAGACAGAGTCAGGGAAATATACCAGCTGGCCATCAACCAAGGATACCACCCAAAGAAATGGAGATCCGCTACTGGGGCAATTATTCCGAAGCCAGGAAAAGCCGACTATTCGAGAGCCAAAGCACATCGCCCGATCTCACTTCTTAACGCAGTAGGCAAAGGACTCGAACGAATCTGTACAGATATGCTGGTGGAGGTGGGAGAGAAAGGAGGACTAAGCGAGCATCAATGGGGTGGAAGAAAAGCAAGATCAGCGGAGGAATGCGTGGGACACACCCTCGACTGGGCGGAAGCAAAGAAGGAAGAGGGGAAAAAGGTAATACTGGTGGCCATGGACATCGCACAGGCCTTCCCGAATGTGTCAAAGACAAGACTAGCCAACATAGTATACCAGCAAAGTGGCAACCATAAGCTTGCACAATGGGTCAACAGCTTCATGAGCGACCGAACAGTCACGCTGCGATTCGATGGAGAAACAGGAGAGGAGCATAAGGTGGAAACAGGCATCCCTCAAGGAAGCCCGGCATCCCCGATCCTCTTCAACCTGTACATCGCCCCGCTTATCAAGGAAATAAATGAAGAAATCGACAGCGAGTTCGAAGGGGAAGCTATCACCCCGACGTTCATAGACGACTTCACTCTAGCAGTGGCGGGCAAGGACTGGGACCAAGCCATAACGAGAGCAGAGAACCTGATCGACAAGGCATATAAATGGGCCGAAAGGAACCACGTGAGGTTTGAGGAGGAGAAAATGGAATGGATCCGCATAGGCAGGAAAGGAGAAGAAGAAGAAACACTCGTGCTGCCAGGAGGGGCAGAGAAGGAAGAGTCAAGGGAAATTAAGTGGCTAGGAGTATGGATCGATAGCGGACTGACGTTCAAAAACCACGTCAGAGAAAAAGTAGCAAGAGCGTCGAGAGCCGCTCAGAGCATCATCAGGCTGGGACGAGGAAGCAAAGGTATGGGGGTAGACAATGCGAGGAAAATGTATATCGCATGCTCCAGGCAAGTGGCCGAGTACGGAGGGAAGGTGTGGTGGAAGGGCCAGAAGACCCTAGCCAAGGTGATAGACAAAGGGAACATACAGGCAATGAAACGGATAGGAGGACACTTCAGGACCGCCCCCACAGCCGCTGTGGAAGTGGAAAACAACATGATACCTACCGAACATAGGTTCAACGACAAAGAACGAGTGCTGGCAATCAAGGCGCTGCAGCGTGCGCCCAACCACCCCACAAACAGAGCGGCTAAAAGGGAAATAGAGAACGTGGTCGAGGCAGCCAACACCTGGAGCGCAGGAAGAAGAAGGAAGGCGGTAAGGAAGAGGGGTATGCCGGGCGCAGTCAGGAACCTGGAAACCCTAGTGGGAAAAGATTGGAACAAGATTGAAAAATGGAAAGCCCTACATAAGGAGGAGAGGAAATGGGAGAAAGAAGCGAGAGAAGAAATGGAGGTGGAAATAAGGGAATACGATAAAGAAGGGATGGAGAAGGAAAGACAGGAGCACCGGTCCGAGGGCGCCGACGAAATAATCATGTATAGCGATGGGTCCAAGAAAAACGAAGGTACAGCAGCAGGAGTATGTAGGCTGAGCGATGAGGGAGAGGTCATAAGGAGCATAGGTTTCCGGTTAGGGAAGAGAATGGAAATCATGGACGCCGAAATGGTGGGAATCAAGAAAGAAGAAAAGGAGGAGCACTATTACAGTACGGTGCGACAGTCAGGAAGCCATGAGAAGAGTCGTCAAAAGGCAGGGAACGTCGGGAGAAATGATGGCGCATAAGATACGATGGCTATATGATGCCGCCAAAACTCAAAAGATTAAAGTCAGACTGGAGTGGGTAAAGGCACACGCCAATATCAAGGGAAACACAATAGCAGACGAAGCAGCAAAAGCGGCAGCCGAAAGGCACCTCGACAGAGATACCTTCATTTCTTCGTGAAATATGAAACTACCATTAGAGACTGGGGAGAGGACTGGAAGACAAGGAGAAACAAGGAAATGGCGATACACGAGCCGGCCCAGCGCAACTTGATAAGGTTTGAGGCTACAGATAGAAAAGACAGAGCCACAATCAGCAGGTTAAGAACAGGACATATTGCCATCAACCAATATCTCCATCGTTTTAAGAAAAAAGAGACGGCGGAGTGCGAATGCGGAGGGGGTGAACAAAGCGTCGCCCACATCCTGACAGCCTGTAAGGCCACAGCGGAAACCAGAGACAAGGACGAAGACCATAAAACAGTCCAAGCCCTCCTGTGGACAAAGACAGGCATCGAGAGCGCGCTCAAAATATGGAAGGAGTTTGCTAAGTGGAGGCACGGGAATGGGGAGAGGGACGAAGAAAAAGACGAGGAAGAGAGAGAGGCAACGCGGGGGTGGGGAGGTCTCAAGGACAGGGAAGAAGGAGTGTAACCATTTCCTTTGTTAGCTTTCGTCTGTTTTCACACTTTGGCTACGGTTATGTAAGTGGCGGTTGTTCCGGGGAGTGCGATAGTACGGATACTGTGAGTGGCGGTGGAGGCTGAGAGGCAGTTCTGGGGAGTGCGATATTACCATAGACTACGGTCTGCATGTAATTAATGAGTTAAACAAAAAAAAAAAAAAGCCTCTTCCTCCATCGCCACCAGCCAAGCCTGCTGCCGAGCCTGCCAAGTCATTTACCCCTGCCAATGCCGACTCCGCCAATGCCGACTCCAATCGCGCAGACACCTCTGATCGCCAAGACCGTACGCGTTAGCCACGGCGAGCTTGCGAAACGATACCGCCGTGGGCGCACCACCTACAACGCTGCCGCAGCGCAGAGCCCGTCATGTCAACCGCCGCCATCAGCACCACCTCCACTCCCAGCACGGCCCCGGCCGCGTACTCCGAGCGCTAGCCACTGAATCGGGAAAGCGAGTTGTATTCCGTGGCCAGGGGAATAATGCCGCCCTCGTGGCGGCCACCAGCAATGCCGCCGCACAGCATGACCCGTCACGATGATATATTGTCTCCAGCACCGCCACGCCGACCTCCACAGCGTCCGTACAAACCCGCAACCGCACGCAAGACTCGCCGCGCACCGCCGCCTCCGCCACCGCCTGCGCTTGCACCTCCCTGCGGTATAATTGTTCTGCGGAGTGGGGTGAAATAATCCGCGCGGGGAGGATAATTGGCACAGAAAAGGTCAAAAACCGCCCCTTGTGTCCAAACTCGGTTTATTTACCGGGCAATGTCGATATATGGCAGAGGTGTCGTGATTAGCCTCCGGGGGTGGTAATTTTTGGCGTTGTCCCAAAGGGGATAGAACAAGCGAGTGCAGCAAAAGCAGGATGGCTGCCTGCTATAAGATATGACTATCGCCTGGGAGAGGTAACTGCTTTGATAGCGCACTAGGTCAGATCAAAAACCATTAATGAGTAAAGAAAACGAGAGTATAGTTGACAAGACTCTCATTAACAACCCATGATGGCCAAGGTTTCAACCCCCGAAAGCTCTATTTTTTGAAAGCCTCGTGCTCTGATGGTCTCATACCTTATGGATCGATGAGGACAAATAATCGTTTGATCAATGTAGCGTACCGCCTATTCAGGCATGTCGGTTCAGAGTTACCTCCTATTTTTGATAAACTTGTTGCTCACGGATATACCCTTCACCATAAATATCACCGACTATTGTTGGTAAACTATCTCTTTGAAATTGGGCCCTAGGACCTCCACCACCGCCTCCGCAGGCTTCTCCGCCATTACCAAACCGGCGCCCAGATGCAGAAATCAGGCACCGGGTGGGCATTACCAGGCTCTAAATCGAGGATCCCCGCTAAATGTAACTAACGAATTAAGCAAAAAGAACGAGAAAAAGACAAGCATTCCCGCCAACATCTCCGGGGCCTGCAGCACCACCACCAGCACCCACTCGACGCGACGCCTGATTTCACAGCTGATTCGAGGACATAATCCGACCCCCTGACTCAAAACTTGTTTGCGCCACAGATTGCATAAACGAGTTGGCATTATTCGTTACATTTTGTCCGTAACGGCACCTATGCGAGGCGGTGGCTGAGGACGTGCCGTATTGGGGGTTGGGGGGCGGGGCGCCGTGCGATATTACGATATACTAGCGCCAAAACTCGAGAAATCGGCTATGCATACAATATCAAACTTGCTACAAACAGATACTTCCGAGGCTGATCGATACCTTTCAGCCAATCGTTTTAGGGATAATCCCTGGACAGAGATAGCTAATTTTTCGAGCTTTGGCGGTACGTACGGCCGGCATGTATGTAGTTAATGAGTCGAACAAGAAGGGGGAGAGGAGGAGAAAAGAAGGGACACGTGATTGCACCGGGTTACCGGGCGCGGGCGGACGAGTGATATTCCCTGACTGGGTGAACCAGTTCGAGTGACGATTCATGACACTAGGGTTACCTAGGGTTATATAGGGTTATATAGGGTTATCTATGTTATCTAGGGTTACCTAGGGTTATGGTATTGAGTGACATTGGTGACCAAGATCTACGTAGTGATTTCCCGCGCGCTTTCGGTGCTCGTTGGAGGCTAGAAGGCAAGCCGGAGGATGGCATCAGCTGCCCGGTGGTCAGATCTATTACCTTGTTGCAATGGGCGGTGGCTGCAGCCTTCTTTCCCCCCTTTATCCCTCCTTTTTGAAATCAACCTCCAAATGCTACGTGGCAACCATGACCACCACACCAAAAGTCTTTAATTTTTAGGCATCACGCCTCTGAACAACCTCCTCCCGCCGATGAACATGGCCCCACTGGCTGCGGTCATCGCAGTCAACAGCGTTGACATTGCCCTGGGGAACATACCCACCGGGATGTCAGTTTCGGCTGCTACATCAGGTCATACGTCACTTCCGCCTCCTTGCAAGTGGAGGACTACGGGCCCCTCCCTACTCCGAAAAGGACAGCATCCTCGTGCTCGTGGGGGTGATAAAGCAGACCCACATCAATGTCAGGCCGTTGTAAGCATGGGCACCAAACACACCGAACTCAAGGAGTGATAGTCGGCTTTAAAAGCAGCACCCCAACCCCTTCAGACCCCCATCCACAAGAAACTGGACGAACTGGGACATCGACTAAAATCGCCCCCTCCCTGCTCAGCCCAAACCCCCCGTCCCACAACGCATGACCCCTCACGCCTAGCCGGCCCAACAAAAGGCCGCCCGCATATTCGAACAAGTGGCAAGATCCACCACGACCCCCCCACGCCCAACAGCCACAAAGGCAGCCAATACAGCCAACTCCCAGCTCCAGAATGCTTTCCGAAAGAGAAGCGCCTCCCGACAGCCCACCGCGGCTTCTACGCCACCAGGACAGCCCCAAGCCCCTTCGCCAGCGTCGAGAGGGTCTCGGCATCTCTCCCCCACCTCTTCGGCCAAGCACTGGCTAGAAGCCACCAAGTCACGCCCGTCACCTCCCTCTCTGTCTCCATCAACAACAGGGGGACCGTCTCTGTTCTCGCTCCCCCCACTGTCACTTACATGTTATACACTCCCTTCTTTGAGGCACTTACCACGATCCTCAACGTGGAAGTATCCTTCCCACATAACCTATACGCCACTTTCGACCCCGACCCTACCAATGTCATCTTCGCCATCCATGGCGTCCCGCTGAACAAGCTCCCCAACCAAGAATCGCTGGAGGAGATCCTCCGCAAGCTCTCACCCTCGCCCTCGGAATCACTCCCGCTGCCGTCTGCTTCCTAAACATAGACAAAATAACACTCTCCTCCAAGGCCACCACCTTAGTAATAGTCTCAGTGACAGCCAAGGAGGCAGCGGCCATAGGAATAACCATCAGACTCTTCTCCAGTAATGGGATATTTAAAGTATGGCACGGCTAAGCAATAGTTCTGTAGCTTTTAAACAAGTAATATTGTAGATCGGACTCCGCTCGCTGATACTGATATTCCTCTCTCAGCTCGCGGGAATCCGCCTGTCTATTTATACATGATTGGAACCTATGCCAAGGCCCGTTTCTATCTAGTACATTCTATCTCGCGTAATCCCTTCGACTCACAAATGCCGGCTATCAGGTTGTACCATACTATTACGTCGGTCACCCTCTCAAAGGAGAACAGCCTGCAGCCGTCAGCAATACTCTCGGAGTATGCCGCCCAATCTACTATGTACAGGAATATGATCAACCGTTGATTGTTGCAGCCTGATTGGCTGACAGCGACAGGGTTGTTTTGTAAGCGGCACATAGGGCGGTTACCCTGCCTTCAATGGGTCGGTTACCCTGCCTTCAATAGGGCGGTTACCCTGTCTTCAAGAGGGCGGTTACCCTGCCTTCACTAGGGTAAGCGGGTGGGTGCACTCTGGAAATTTGATGTGTCGCGCCCGTTGCTATGCAGGGTGCACCCAGCAGGTACAGTGTGAGTTCTGTGTGTAGGTTGCGGAGTTGTGGAAATGCACCAAAAAAAGGGCGTTTTCGACCCTGAAAATAACCCCCGGTTCGTCAAAGGGCCGGAACCCCCCTATTTTGCACCGGTGGATATATGGGAGCTGGGTGATAACACACACAACTCTCTGGGACCGGACTCTTTGCAAAATAATCTACTGAATAAAATCTACTGAATAAAATCTACTGAATAAAATCTACCGAATAAAATCTACTGAATACCATTCCATCACCACTCTAACAATCAATATATTTGATTAAATTATCTGCTCTCTAGCAAAACAAATTTTATAAAATAGAGTTCCTTCGTGTTCTCACCCAGCTCTCTCGACATCATGTCGACGATTAAATGCACAAACTGCAAATGTTATAAGGATATCGCAGATTATGATCTCGATAGGAATGGCCGGCACCGTAAATCATGTCGGTCATGCTTGGTGAGTTTACAAATTAAACAACTACTTGGGTTCTACTGATTCTGATTGTTATTAAGGCTCGCCTGCGGGAATATATACGTCGTCGAACGGAAGCCAGACGACTACAAACGGTGAATAATGAAATAGTGAGTTGGCAAATTGTTTTGAATACCATTACTCTGGACTATTATTCTAACAGATACTATGGCAGCCATCTCGGCTGCCAATTCAAGCTGCGGTACCATTAGCATTCCAATCATCACGAGCACGCTGGATGCCATTGGATTTGGGCAGAATGACAGTGATTTGTCCATCATGTCAAGCACTACATTGGCTAAGTGAGCGTGTGCAAGAGAGCACAATGATATCACCGCGGTTTGAAAATTGTTGCAAGAAAGGCGACGTTCAGTTGCCGGCATTGGAACAAGCACCCGGGTACTTAAAGTACCTACTAGAATCTACTGATACAATTGCGAGACAGTTCCGTAGCCGCATTAGGGAGTACAACTCCGCTTTGACCTTTACTTCCGTTAAATATACCTCAGATGAACGCATCGACCGTCAAGCTGGGGGGGTTAAATGCTTCCAAATCCATGGCGAGCTATACCACCTTCAGGGGCCCCTGACTGCAGCAGCAAACGATACGCCTGCTTTTGCTCAGTTATATTTCTATGACCCACTCTACGCTGCACAAATGATGCAGCAGGGATATCCAACTCTAGATATTGCGGTTTTGGAACGGTTGACACAAGAGATACACACAGTCAATCCGTTTATTCCATTATACAAGACAGCGAAGGAAAGATTGGAAGCTGCGTCCTCACAAGATGGGGATGTACGTGTCTTACTCAATCCGCAATTGCGGTTGATAATGGAGAGTGGAGCGGACAAACGGAGACATAATTTGCCTACAAGCAATGAAGTCGCGGCGATTATCCCGGATGAATATGGTGAAGCAGGATTCCGGGATATTGTCTTAGCACATAGAAATGCAGATGCCAATAGGCAGTTTAGTATAATTGATCCTAATCATGCCGCTTATATGCCCTTTATTACGTTCTGCTATTCCCGAATGGTGAGAGGGGTTGGCATTGGGGCTTACGGCTGCGGGATGAGTTGAACCGACGGAAGAATTTAAGGTTGCAACAACGCGAATTCTACAGGTTAGTAATAAACACCGAAGGCGCAAAGACTTTTTGATATGGCTAACTTTTTGAATACTACACATGGTGTGCAGGGACCGACTGCATACCAGGACGACTGAACCCATGACTTTGTTCCTTTCGCAGCGCCTTTTTCAGCAGTATTTGGTAGATGCTTGGGCTGTCTGTGATCAGAATAAGTTGAATTGGCTTCGACTGAATCAGGCAAATATTCGGGCGGATCTGTATAATGGGCTGGCGGATAATATGCGGCAGGAAGACTTTAACCCGGAACAAACCGGGAAGCGTATTATTCTACCACGAAGCTATACGGGAGGCGATCGATACATGCTGCAGTTGTTCCAGGATTCCATGGCTATAGTCCGTCACTTTGGGCGTCCCTCACTATTTGTTACCTTTACTGCGAATCCAAAGTGGGAAGAGATTACTGCGGAGTTACTACCGGGGCAAACTGCTGTTGATAGTCCGGATTTAGTTGCGAGAGTATTCCATCTCAAGCAACAAAAGCTCCTCCAGGAAATAAAGCGCAAACATATCTTTGGACGCTATCTTGGGTCTGTATGGACCATTGAGTACCAGAAAAGAGGGCTGCCACACATGCATCTACTGATATTCCTTCATCCGGATGATCGCTTTCTGACAGCAGAGAGGATCGACAAAACTGTGTGTGCAGAATTACCGGACCCCGCAACTGATCCTACGGGGGAACTCAATGCAATCATCAAAAGTTGCATGGTACACGGTCCATGTGGAGAGGCCAATATGCGATCGCCCTGCATGTCTTCAAAGGAGAACGGGGGATCAACGTCATGTTCCAAACGTTACCCTAAAGCCTATCAATCAGAAACAGTTGTACAAGAGGATGGCTATCCTCTATTCAGAAGACGTAATAATGGCAGAACCTTTTCAGTGGCGGTAAGGGGCTCAGGGTTCAATCAAGAGTACCAGATGGATAACAGATGGGTGGTTCCATATAATCCATATCTGTCTTTAAAGTATAAAGCTCATATTAATGTCGAGATCTGTGGGTCAATCCACGCGATAAAATATATACACAAATATATATATAAGGGTTCGGATCGGACAACACTCCAAGTGGGGAGTGACTCTTATGAGATTAGCAGATACCTCCAAGGACGTTATATAGGACCCACTGAGGGTGTATGGCGTTTGTTCGAATACGGGATGCATGAAGAATACCCGTCGGTCATTCATTTGGCTTTTCACTTGCCTGGCGAGCAACCGGTATACTATGGGGATAACTCCAACCGGGAAGAAATGTTACAGAGGATGCAAAGCTCGAGAACTACACTGATGGCGTACTTTGAGTACAATGCAGAGCACGAGGGGAGTGCTCAATATCTCTATCAAGAGCTTCCGGTGCACTTTACCTATGAAGCTAAATCGCGTAAGTGGGCATCCCGGAAAAGGGGTGTGGCTATTGGACGTATGTGGCATTGCAATCCTATGATGGGGGAGAAATACTATATGCGTCTACTGTTAACCGTGATTCCTGGCGCAAAATCTTTTGATTATCTGAAAACTGTCAATAATGTGCTGCATCCTACATTCAAGGCCGCATGCATTGCACTTGGCTTATTGGACGATGATCAAGAGTGGGTGCAGTGCTTTACTGAAGCGAGCATATTCTCGAGCGGATATTCCCTCCGTACACTATTCACTACCGCTTTGCTGTTTGGCAACGTGACTGAACCTCTACAATTATTGGAAAGATTCAAGTCAAATATCTGCGATGACTTACCCCGAGCTATGGAAAGAAACACAGGTCTCATTATACCCCCTGAGCTTCCGGATGCCCACCTGGACTATGGCCTCTACCTGATATCACAGATTCTTGCCGACTCCAACAGAACGCTTAACGACTTTGGATTGCCCCTCTATACAGTGGATTGGAACCGAACAGGCGGGAACGAGATGATTGCATCAGAGCTAAGATACGATATCGTTGCAGAAGCAGCAAGCCTACAGTTGAGAACCGCACAACTCAATTCAGATCAGTTGGAATGCTTTAATACTATTACACACAGTGTTGAAGAATCTGCGTCAGCCCTATTCTTTATTCAAGGGCCCGCAGGTACTGGAAAAACGTTTCTATACAACGTCCTTTGCAATCATTTCCGCTCACAGGGTAAGATTGTGCTTTGTGTTGCCTCTTCTGGCATTGCGGCACAGTTGCTCCCTGGAGGCAGAACATCTCATTCCAGATTCAAAATTCCAATTGCTATCCATGAGGGCTCAACGTGTGACATCAAACGTGGCAGCCTCTTGGCCGGTTTAATTCAAAAGACCGCGCTGATTATATGGGATGAGGTACCCATGCAGAATAAGTATTGCTTTGAAGCGGTTAGCCGGACCCTGAATGATATATGTAGTGTGGGAGATAATTGCCTGTTTGGAAATATTCCAGTCGTACTCGGAGGGGATTTTGCACAGATTTTACCAGTTGTGCAACGCGGTAATCGGGCTCAGATAGTACAGGCATGCCTACAACGGTCTTCTTTATGGCAGCACTTCAAAATATTAAGACTCAAGATCAATATGAGGGTCCGCAATGGCGTCGAGAATGAGGAGTTTGCGGCTTGGCTTGGGCAGATAAGCCATGATTCCCGATGGTATGGTAGAATAACTCTGCCACCATACATCCAGAGCTGTAAGACAATTGAGGACATTTGTATGCATGTATTCCCACAGCATATAATTGAATCAGCCCCAACCAACTACACCGCATTCTCGAAGCGGGCGGGCGAGCGATGAAAGCGATACAGTCGCCGAGTTCAATGATAGAGTTCTGCAGCAAATTCAAGGCGAGGTGCATATGTACTATTCAGCAGACACCGTTGACAGCGGAAATTCAGAAGAGAATGCAAATCTCTTACCTCCGGAGTATCTGCAGGGTCTGAATCCGTCTGGCCTCCCACCGTCTATCATCAAACTAAAGGTGGGAGCACCAATAATCCTTCTACGCAATCTATTTCCAAAGCAAGGTCTCTGCAACGGAACGCGAATGACGGTAACGAAGCTGGGTGTGCGGTGCATCGAAGCCAAGATTCTGGGTGGTGAGTTTGATGGGGAGCCAAAGGTTATACCACGTATACAACTATCGTCCACTGAGGGAGATCTACCTTTCACATTAATGAGGAGGCAGTTGCCTATTCGGCTGTGCTTTGCGATGACTGTCAATAAATCGCAGGGTCAATCACTGGATGTTGTTGGGGTTGACTTGAGGTCTGATCCCTTCACTCACGGGCAGCTCTATGTAGCGCTCTCAAGGGTTACAGACATAGCTGGCTTGATGGTGCTGCAACAAGATGAGACACCGGCGCAAACGGATAACATTGTATACCGTGAAGTGCTGCTGTAGAGAAGTAAGTCCCCTTGCTCCATATTCGTATTAATACTGACTGTTGCTTAGGGGATAAAGGACATTTGCTGGAGCCGGCTGGAGGATTCGGGGATTATGGGTGGAGGAGTTAGAAGATGGATTTATGAAGGGATGGTAAGTAAATGCTGCGAGCTGGAAGGTAGGTACAAGTCACTAATACCTGTTATAGGTTCTTCGTAAGGGAAAGAGGGAGGGGTGGGTTACGGTATTGGGTCTAGGATGTGGGAATGGGAAAGCAGGAGGAATGAGTATCAAATGGTAACTATATATCTCAAAAACGTACATCATGAAATTGCTAACTAAACGTGTAGGTTACAAGAACTTCAGATGAGGTGGAAAGGATAAGGGGAGGAAGGAAAAAGGTTAGACGGGTAGACATGCAGGTGGGAAAAAGGGATGGAAATGGTGGAGGCTATAGTGCAGTCTGAGGATAGTGGAGGGGAGCTTGGTAGGAGGGTGGGGGGCGAGAAGTCTTGGGGTTGTATTAAAAGCGGTGGACTGTATTTAGTTAGCACTTTGTATTTCTTTGGCGTGTATTTTTCCTTGCGTTTATCTGTATTATTCTCTGTCTTATCATTGTTTCTCGCATGGTTCTTTTGTAATAGAGTAATAAAAAGCCGTTAAAAAACATGTGATTAGTAGAAAAAAACTGCATCGAGTTACCCCGGTTATTTACACCATTCCCCGACTACGATCGTGTGAATTTATTAATTTTGTCACAGACTGCCGGATGGAGTAAATAAGGCATTCTGGCTCTTGGGTCTCATTTACCTGGAGTCTGTAAGCGGACAACCCTCTTCACTATGATGACAGGGTTATCAATCACACATCCTCTAACTAACGTCTGAATTTCACAATTTCGTATTTCCCGCTTTGGGTTGAACCCATAGCATTGAGGACATGTATCAGATATTCTTAATAAGTACCGTTGTTCTTGTATTAAGCTTACGAGCACTATAATCTATCTATTTATTTTTTTTTATTTTTATTTTTATTTTTATTTATTTATTTATTTAATATAATATCTCAGCTGCCTAAATTGCGCACACAACTCGCGGTCGCGAGGTGGCCCACCCCTAGTCTATAATGTACTATCGCTAATTTTTCTAACATTGGAACGGTTTGATTGGCTGCTGGGTGCAGGGGTATGGATTAGTCAGCACGGAACATCTGGCACGCCGAAACCCTAACCCAGACTGACTCCGGCATGAAACCTTAAATAATAAATATAACTATTAAAATCGTGTAGTCAACTATGAGTAGTGGGAGGTGAAGAAGGTTGGCGGGGAGGGAGGAAGGTGGGAGGAGGTATCAGTGGAGGTGGGAGGAGGGCGAGGGAGGGTGGAGGAGCGGTAGAGGGGGGTGGAGGCTAATGGGTGGACACAGTACTGGAGTGGCATTAATTGGGCTGGCAGTAATTAGAGCCGGCACTGGAGCTGGCACTGGAGATTGGAGCATGTATATATTGCCGTGGACATTGGAGCTGGCATATATTGGAGCTGGCAGTACCGGAGCGGACATTGAAGCGGGCATTGGAGCCGGCATTGGATTGGAGCTAGCATTAGAGCTGGCATATATTGGAGCTGGCATCGGGGCGGGCATTGGAGCTGGCACTGGACCTGGCATTGGAGCTGGCATTGGAGCTGGTAGTTGAAATATCTGATAATTAACGGAAAAATTTAGATTGCTATAGCAGCATTTGGGCATCGCGTGGGAACTGGCTATGCATGAGAGGGCTAAGGCAAATCTAACTAACTACTGGAGGTGCATGGATACTACACGGAGGTGGGAGAGAGGAATACCTCGCGGTCGCGAGGTGGTATACTGCTAGTAGTATAGTACGGGTGTGGTCGCACACAGGCGCCTCCACACCACCTCGATACCTTCCTATGCTTGTCCCTGGTTACCCGTACCTCCAAGCATCATGACCTCTCACTCGATTTCCCGTAACATCTCCCGCCCAGGACGCCCCAACGTCATGCGACGAGCTACCCCCATAACTAAATGAGGAACTGCGGCAAGCTAGCACACGCCACGCAAGGATGCAGGAGGCCAATTGCCTGCCCCCTCTGCTCACTCCCCTACAAACTCCTAGACCACCGCTGACCAGTGACATTTTGTAAGGAAGCGACGGCAGTTGCGAAATCACACATGCCCCTCATGCCAGTAACCTTGGCACCGCGTTTTAGCATTTCCCATTTCTCACTTTTCGTTTGTTTCGTTAGCACCTTAAAACTGTCGGGAAAAATAGTCCTTCGGTGATAGGTTTTCTTCACGCCATAGTATCAGCCTTACGCGACCATCATGTACCTAGAAACAACAATTGACCTCACCTTTAAAAAAAAGAAATGGGCGGTGGTGGTCGGTGGGAAGCGGCAGGGGCGGCATTCAGTAAGCACGGACTGCGCGGTGGGCGGGGGTGGGTATATATACCTCAAACAGATGGTGCCGGCCCCTAGACCAGCAGCATGTGTTTCCCCGAAAGACGGAGATAACACATGGGTCGTGGGAGGTAGATGCCAGCGCCCCCACAGACCTTCCCCGTGCCCCGCGAGTCCACGGGATAGCCGAGACTCGGCAGAACACGGTATGCAGGGACGCGTGCTTTGCAATCAGACAAGACGTGTTTACCAGACTGCTGCCGCGCGTTGGGGCCTGCGCACGGCTACGTCTACATCTCGGTCCGCGGCACGAGTACGCCCGCGCTGTAGCAGCAGAGCGCAGTTGCATCAACGCCGGAGAAGGAGAGCAGCCACCACGAGAAACGACGCTGCCGTCATGCCAACGTCTCGCCCACCGCCGCCGCCTGCACCGACATCTTCACTACTACCGAGGCAAGCGCCAAGTCAGCGCCTCGGTCAACACTTCCGCGGCCGCCAATGGTCGATTACACAAAACAGGAAAAAAACAGAAATCTCCACCGCCACCTCCACCAGCCCCCGGATCGCGCTCCTGCAGCACCTCCGCGCGCAGCACCACAGCCAGCACCAGCTCAACATGTAACCATCGCTCATCGAGCACCTGTGCCAGCACTACCAGCTCCTCCTCCATCACCCCCACCCACACCCCCGCCCGCACCAAGTCGCCGCCTAATGCGCACGCAACCCAGCCCAAACCCGCGCAAAGCAAAGCCGGCACCAAAGCGCCCTCTACCTGTAATGGGATATTAAAATATGG
Organism: Morchella sp. 2018-W38C; assembly: GCA_024713705.1. Lineage (NCBI taxonomy): Eukaryota > Fungi > Ascomycota > Pezizomycetes > Pezizales > Morchellaceae > Morchella > Morchella sp. 2018-W38C. The sequence goes on along the minus strand of JAMJEX010000026.1, from coordinate 271,665 downwards.
CACGGCTAAGCAATAGTTCTGTAGCTTTTAAACAAGTGATATTGTAGATCGGACTCCGCTCGCTGATACTATCGCTAGTACCCCTAAACTCGCGGGAATCCGCCTATCTATTTATACATGATTGGAACCTATGCCAAGGCCCGTTTCTATTCTAGTACGTTCCGTTTCTCGTAACCCCTATGACTCACACATGCCGGCTATCAGGCTGTACTATCGTAAACCGTAGTCACCTTCTCAAAGGAGAACAGCCCGCAGCCGTCAGCACTACCCCTACCCCGGAGTATGCCGCCCGATACTATAGTACAGGTGTGGTCGTACACGACTGCCCCACACCACCTCGATACCTTCCTATGCTTGTCCCTGGTTACCCGTACTCCCAAGCATCATACCTCCTCCCTTGATTTCCCGTAACACTACTCCCCCTTTCTAGACGTTCGCCCTCGACCGTTAAAAACCTTCCTATAGAAAAAACCCGTAAACGCTATAGGTAGGGAAAGGTATCGAGCTCAGTCCTTCTCGAACTTCCGTCGCTTGTGGGATAGTCTGGCTCCAATTATGGGTGCCTGACTGACTCGAGTGTGGGTTCGAGGTATTGAAAGGTTGTGCGTTCTCATCGGCTAAAACTTGAGGCTCAGGTCGCTATCCGCTTCCTGGTGTTCTGTTGCCTTGCGGATTTCCGTCTTCTCGGTAGGCGGAGCAGCATCTCGTGGAATCGTTGTGGACCTTCCATTCTACCGGTAGGTCTATCCTGTATGCCCGACTGCCGATGGCTGCTGTGACTGTGAAGGGTCCGGTGAACTTGTCCGACCACTTCCCGTATCCGCCCAGATTCCGAGTATCCAGCAGTACCTTCTGTCCAATGCTGAACTGTTGTACCGCTGGCCCTATGCGGGACGCCATCCTATCGAATGTCTTCTGCAGGGTCTCCCTTGCCAACTCGTGAGCTGACAAGAGGTCGTCAAGATAGGCATTCCCTTGCCCGTCCAGCTTTTCCAACTCCGCTTCCGATGGCCAGTTCATTCGTGGGTGAAAACCGTAGTTGCAATAAAACGGTGACTGCCCTATGGACGAGTGCTTGGAGTTGTTGTATGAGAACTCGCAAATGGGTAAGAGATCCTTCCATTTCTTGCCGGTTCCTCCGGTGAAGGCCCGTAGGTATGCCTCCAGGTGCTGGTTGGTGCGCTCCGTTTGTCCGTCCGTCTGAGGGTGGAAAGAGGTCGACATGCGCCTCCGGATTCCTAACCTCTCGGTGATCGTAGCCCAGAAGGCCGAGACGAACTGGGTACCCCTATCCGAGACTATGCTTCGGGGGAGTCCATGGAAGCGCCAGATGTCCTTGACGAAGGCGGTTGCTGTTTGTTCCGCAGTGATCCCCGTCATTGGTATGAAGTGCGCCATCTTACTGAAGCGATCAACTACCACCAAGACGTTCCGGAATCCAGACTTCTCCTTTGGCATTTCTACTATGAAATCCATTGAGATGTCCGTCCAAGGTGTGGCTGCTAACTCTAGGGGACTTGGAAGAGACAGGTGTCGTCGACGCTGCTTGGGCTCTTTGACAGATGTCATAAGCTGGCGTGGTAAGGCTGACATCCTTGGTTATGCCCGGCCACCAGTAGTTCCTGTCAATCAATTCCAGGGTTTTATCCCGCCCTAGGTGCCCCGCGGCTGGCGTATCGTGGTGTTCCTCTATCACTTGCTTGACCGCATGACCTGGCACTATCCAGCGCCCTTTATGGGTCGCCGTCCTCGTATCCGGGTCCCATACCGGCAGCGGCTCTGCGTTAGACGTGAGTGCACTCCGGGTCCACCTGTCATCTGGATCTCGGGAAGGGAGTGTGTCTTGCACCACTATTCTCCGAACCCATTGAGCCTCCGCTTCATACCAGTCCTGCAACTGCAGTGGGAGTGTCACCCCTGGTATTTCACACCACCGATCCAGCTCGATCCATTCCTCAGCAGGCTCGCCTATGGTCTCCGGGCCAGGTTCTATTCTGGTCCTTCGAGCGAAGTGATCCTCCGTGAGCAACTGTTTTACGGGTTGTTCTCGGATTACTCCCCCTTCCATAGCGAACTCCGGACGCCTGGTAAGTGCATCGGGCTTCCCGTTCTTCTCGCCGGGGCGGTAATGGATTTTGAACCGGAAGGATGCTATCTTCTCGGCCCATCGTGCCTGTCTTCGGGACAGTTTTTTGGTCGTGGTGAAATCTTTGGAGGTTCTGATGATCAGAATGTATCTCGATGGGGATACTAGTCCTTCGAGCCAGTGTCGCCCGTGTCAGAAGCGCGGATACAATAGCGAGCATCTCCTTATCGTAGATCTCGTAGTTCACTTCGGCCGTTGAACTTGCGACTATGGTAAGCCACAGGGTGTAAGCAAACCATCCTCGAAAATCTGGGAGAAAGCACTGCGGCTTCAGCCCAGTCGCTGGCATCTGTTTCAAGTATGGCCTGGCGATTTTAAATCGTAGTGTCAATAAGTATAGGCGGTCGTGAACACTCTTCTTGAGTTCATCGAAAGCGTCCTGCTGCTCACCGCCCATCTCCACTTGGTCGTTTTCAGGAGGTCCGTCATGGCTTTGCAGACCCCTGAGTATCGGTGGATGAACCGTCGTGGGAAGTTGGCGGCTAAGAAGACTGTAGTTCCCTGACTTTTGTTGGGACTTGCCATTCGAGGATCGCCTTCACTTTCGTGGGGGATACTCTGGTTCCTTTTCCTGACAGTAGGAAGCCGAGGAATTCTACCTCCTCAGCAAACCAAATCGTCTTCTCCGGGTTCCCATAGAGATGGTGCTTACGCAGCCGACCCAATACGCATCGAACTAGAGCAATATGCTCTTCCTTGGTCTTAGAGTAGATCAAGATATCATCTAGGTAGGCCACGACGCCTACATCTAGTAGATCCTTGAAGATGGTGTTGATCATAGCCTGGAATGTCGCCGGGGCATTGGTCAACCCAAAAGGCATCACCTTATACTCAAAATGACCGTATTTTGTTCGGAAAGCCGTCTTCCATTCTTCTCCTTCCTTAATACGCACCAGGTTGTACCCATTCTTCAAATCGATTTTGGTGAAGAGGGTAGCTCCCCGGGTTGCTTCCGCCAATTCGTCCATGAGAGGGAGGGGGTAACGATTCTTAACCGTCAGGGCGTTCAGTCCCCGGTAGTCAACGCATAGCCGCAGCTTTCCGTTGGCCTTTGGGACGAAGAGGATGGGTGCCGCAGCGGGGCTCGTGGAGGGACGGATCTTGCCAGAGGCGAGCATCTCGTCGAGGTATTCTCTTAGCGCCGCCTGCTCAGGTAGGGATAAGGGGTAGATGGGTCCCCATGGTGGTTGCTTTCCTTCCTCTAGTGGTATCGTATGATCCCACTCCGAGAACTCTGGAAGACTCTGTGCCCCTTCTGCAGAGAACACGTCTTCGTAGTCCTGATACTCGGGCGGCGTCAGTTGAGACTGGCCCCCGGTACTTCTCATCCAGAACGGGTGGTGCTCGGGCGAGTAGGAGGTGACGGGATCGTTGCGTAGTAGTCTTATTACTAGCTCGTCCTGGTCTTCCTCCTCTTCTGTATCTTCTCGCTCGAGGATAAGGCACCCCATTGTCTGGCAATAGGTACTGTCGAAGGAGATGGAATCTTCTCCCCAGTGTACCGTAGGGCGATGCTCCTGAAGCCATCGATGAGGGATGACTAGGTCTTCGGCCGCAAAGTCTCCGACTTCACAGGTTACTGACCTGTCTAGGTGTGAACCTATTCGTAGAGAGAGAGGGTAGGTGACGTGGGTGCCTGAGTTAGGCATGGTAGTCCCATCGGCCTGTCTGATTCGGAGAGGGGGTGTTCGCAGTTGGACGGGGATCTGGTATTTCTTTACACAGTCCCAGGACATAATCCAGTCCTCTGTTCCGCTGTCGACGAGGGCTTTTGTAACGCATGAGCCGTAGGCAGGTGATTTAGGGTCTGACCAAGAGATCTCAATCTCGAGGCGGGTTTCTTTGGTGGAGGAAGACATTGCTTGCTAGATTCAAGTATGTCTTTGGATAGTCGTGGGTAGGTATATAGGGAATGTTTTCTGATGTTCTCGTTTTTCTCTTCGGAGGGGGGAATCGAGTGGTTTATATATCCAAGTGTGGGGATCCAACGCCAAGCCCTTCCGTAGCTCGCTCCTGACATACAGGAATTCGGTGATACAGTCATGCTACCAGTGCGCCTTACGCTCTTCTGGTTTGTGCCCTCTTCTGTTCACTCTTTCCGCATGTTTAGAGATCGAGTACTTCTTTGGTCTTTTCTTTGATCATTTGGTCCCTTTGTCTTGTAGATGTATAATTGATTCGATAACCCCCAATTTATTATAGATGAAAACCCGTTTATATAATGAACCCATATGAAAAACCCTTTTTTAAACCTTTTAATCCTTTTTTTCTATATTATAACTCCTTAAAGAAATCCCGATTTTTATAAACCCAAACAAATGAAATTTAATCTTCTAAATTTGTGATCCGTGATCTAAACGCCTGTCCTTGTGGTCCCAATTTTGCCCTTTTATTACTCCCCCCTTCCTGGTCCTTCTCCCCGGGAGGACCTTCCTTCTCACTTCCTCTACTTCGCTTCCTACTTGATTGTGGCCGCTGGGAGGTGGCTCTGGTCCATATGGTGGTGGCAAAACAGTTATCCGCATGATATGGTTCTCTCTTCCACATCGGTAACATTTGTTTTCCTTCTTCCACTTGTCCTTCTGAGCTTGTGTGGCTCCCAGGTTTTCCTTCGGCTTCTCGCTCGGATTTTCCTGTCGTTTTACGGACCGGTCATCTCTGCTTCGACGAGGGGGTTTGGAGGCGGGCTTTTGTGGAGCCTTAGGGGTGTCTTCTCCCCTTAGGATTTTATGCCTAGCCTTCACATCGGCGTCCTTCCTCCCCACTCGTCGTACCCAAGACAGCCACGTATGGAATTCTTCGGGCTCTTCAATCGCCGCGGATAGCCTAGTCTCTAACGAGGAGTTTATTCCTGTCAGGATCATTGACTTCATCACGGTTGGCCCTACTTGAGCGTCCCACTCCAAGTTCTGCATCTCGTTGAGGTAGTCATCGATGGGTCCCGTCTGCCTGAGCTTATCCATTTTCTGTTTGGCTTGCTCTTGGCTTGTTCGGTTTCCATATTGGATGAGCAGTTCCTTCTTGAACCTCTTCCAGGTTCCGAGCTCAGGTTCCACGCTGAGTCTCTCCTTGAAGTTCTTCCAGAAGCTGGCCGCGCTACCGGTGAGTTCGAGAGAGGCCCACAGGATTTTGACCTTGTCCGTCCACTGAACCTTTGGTTGTAGTTCCATTAAGGTTTCCATCTGGTCGATCCAGTGGCGTACATCCTGTTTTGGGTCACCGTTGAAGGGGATTTTGGCCTGCTTTGGTCCGTCGTTGTAGGTATGGGCCCTTGGGTGAGTGATCGGGGTCTCTGGTCGGCGTTTCTGCCTGACCTGCCTGATATCTCTGCCCTTGGGGTCCCCTCCGTTACCGCTGGACTCATCGCTGGGACGAGGGATATCCTGGGTCTCCCCGTCGCCTGCCACCTCCATTGCCTCCTCGGCCTCCCGAACCTCCAACCTGGTCCTTGGTCCTTGGTGCTGCTGGGGCTGCTCCCTGCTCCAGAGGGGCTATGGGTGAGTGACTTCTTACAGTCTCTGCCCTAGCCTGCCTCTCCTTTCCTTTTCCCTTATCCCCAGCCGAGGCCTCCCATTGCTTTTCCGCCAGCTCCACCTGTTTCAGGGCTTCTCGTAGCCTGCCTTCCATTTCCAGGCGATCCTCTTCCCTAGCGGTTTTAAGCGCATCGAGGGCAGTAGTGATCGCTGCCTGCTTTTCGGTTTGGGCACCATCGTCTACGATGGCCTGCACCTGTTGCATTAGAGAGTCTATTCTCTGTTGCTGGTGGTCCTGCTGGATGGTGGAGGTGGTGGTGAGCTGGTCGAATAGGGTATGAATCTGTCCGAGCTGGGCCTTGGCAGCCTCGCTGGCTCGGTGTTCGACCTGGCGGAGGGCCTGGGACAGTTCTACCTGCCTGGCGTCGCTCTCCTCGAACTTTCGGGTAAGGTTGGCTATGAGCGTATCGTTTGCCTCCTGGACCCGACGGAGGTGCGCCTCGTGCTGCTGGACAATGGCCTCGATCTCCGGGACGTTCCGGGTTCGGGCGTCCAATTCTCCTACTCCTTGGTGTAGCCCTGCGACCACTTCGCCTCCTTGCCTGCGCACTTCCCTTCTCACTGTGTGGTATATGGGGGTGCGGGGCAGGTCCTCCTCGCTGTCCTCCACTAGCTCCTCCATCCTGAAGGGCCTGTGAGTAGTGGATGACTCTCGGGTTGGCGTGGTGTAGGGGGATCTTTCCCTGTGATCTCTGGGGGTCCACCGTGAGGATGCGATGCCCTGCTGTGGCCATAACGCCGTGACGGGCGTCTCTCCCTGTCTTCGTGTCTGCCTGCGCTGAGTCTGCGCCATGGAGGTGCGGTGGTCTCTCACCGTAACGGCATCCTCCATGTTGGAATCTTCCTCGTAAGGTAGAAGCTGTTGGTAAGACATTGTGAGGGGATTTGAGAGAGGGGAACTCGGTTAACTTAGAGGGGGATTCTTGAAAGAAGCCTTCTGAGTTTAGGTAGCCGCAGTAAAGGGGTTTCACACTTCTTCGTTGGATGATGGATGAAGTGGAATAGGTGGGGTGCATGCAGTGCAAACTCTAGATAGTTTCTTCGTTTCTTAGAGACAAGCGCACGGTGACTATCCGTCACACAATATACTCAAGTCTTTTAGAACTAGGAATGGTTTATCTTCGAGAGTGGTACTGGTCTGCGATCGTAATAAGCGAGTCGAATAAGAGACAATATAGTGTAATGGGATATTAAAATATGGCACGGCTAAGCAATAGTTCTGTAGCTTTTAAACAAGTGATATTGTAGATCGGACTCCGCTCGCTGATACTATCGCTAGTACCCTTAAACTCGCGGGAATCCGCCTATCTATTTATACATGATTGGAACCTATGCCAAGGCCCGTTTCTATTCTAGTACGTTCCGTTTCTCGTAACCCCTATGACTCACACATGCCGGCTATCAGGCTGTACTATCGTAAACCGTAGTCACCTTCTCAAAGGAGAACAGCCCGCAGCCGTCAGCACTACCCCTACCCCGGAGTATGCCGCCCGATACTATAGTACAGGTGTGGTCGTACACGACTGCCCCCACACCACCTCGATACCTTCCTATGCTTGTCCCTGGTTACCCGTACTCCCAAGCATCATACCTCCTCCCTTGATTTCCCGTAACACTACCGGTCGTAGAACCAAGCGCCTCCCCCACCGCTTACACCAAACCAAACCCGCCCCCTTTCTCAGCAACCATGCCGAATCAAGCACCACCCTGGAACCTCCTAGTGCCACTAAATCAAGCACCTAATCTCTCCATTTTTCTCCTGCGCCTTTTCTTTTCCTCCCGCACGCTGCCGGGTCGGCAACTACCATGCGCCTGCCCGGGCCCATAGTATGTACACCCACGCAGCCACCCGCTTCCACACCATGCACAAGACCAGCACAACACCAGCGGCTCCCCCGCCTGCGCCAACTCACCCCCCGCCGCACCACTTCATCAGCGAACTGCAGCCAAATTTCAACAAAAAATAAAAATAAACAGCTAACGCACCAAGTCTGCCGGCGCGCGCGAGTGACACCCTGTGACGCGCCGCCACCCCAGCACCAACAGCGCACAACGCAGCACCTCGGCGCAGCACCAGACCGGCGCCGCAGCCGCCACCAGTATGGGGTCGGGCAGCGAAGCAGCCCTGCCATCACTGCTTCTGGCACCACCAGCGCCCGCACGCGTCGAGTACAAACCGCCGCGCTGGACAGCGTTAGTGCTACCTTGCTGCTCGGTCTGGTCCTGGTTCCAAGCTCGGCTCGGCATGGTTAGCTTCTAGTTCGGTGCTTCATCTGGCGGAATTTGAAGGGCGGTCTTGCGGGTAAGCCGGTGTTTTAGTTCCACTGACACGGGCACCCGCTGCTGAAATGGGCGCGAGCTGCTGCAGGCACTGTGGGGCGGTGCCTTGACAGCGTTGCCGCTGCTGCCGTGACTGTACGGACATTTGCAGAGCGGTGTGGGGGTGGGGGGGGGGGGGGGCGCTGTACGACGGCTTGCTTGAGTCCGCCCGGAGTACTGATTGACAATAATTGATATCGTTAGTGGCGAGCTCTACCACGGCAGTAATGCGTCACAAATGGATCTTGAAACGCATCCCAGTCGCATTCAGTGAATAGAATGCGGCGGGCCGGGTAAGGTTCTGCGCAGAACTGTGCTATGATAACCGTTATGGTTTAGCTGTGGGAGCGGGGGGGGGGGGGGATAGAACTGCACCGCCGACTGCGGGTACCACACATCTGCGCTGTTTGCACTGCAGAAATCGCGGTTCACTACAGTGGAGGAAACTACGCCGGGTTACTCTACCCTTGGCCTTTCATGGGACTAAAAAAAAAGTTGTATCTCCAATACGGCATGATGCGCTATAGCATGAAGGCTAAGCTGTAAGACGAAACGCGTGAGGAGAACAGCCAACCTACAGGCGTCTGTCCGCCTCCCACCGCTTGTAATAGGAGAGGTACAGTCGAGACCTCTCTTCTCTCAGGCCCTTAGTATATTGGCGCTCTTGGTATCCACGGTGAGCTGCGAACCTTCAGGTTCGTACCGCATGATATCAATTCACCAACAGCTACGCTGTGTTATGTCCAGCGTTTAGAACGTACATCCAACAGGCGGAAAATTCCGTTAGTAATCTCCTTCCTCAATATCTACCACGGCAGGCTATGCATCAACGGCTACACTGCCCACGTAAGCATGATAAAAAACGCATCAAGTGATTGATTCACAAGCTGCCGCGAGTTGTGGAGAGTGGGTGTTGTCGAAGCATTATCGATCCATGTCTGTATATACAACGACTCTGCAGACGACCCTCTCTGCACGTAGTCCCCGGGCTCGTCTGTCCCAACTCCTCCTCAAACTCTATCCACATCAACTAGCCGCTTATTCGGCAACATGCACGATAACCAAGCGCGTTCCTCCAGGCCCGATCCCGACAAGGTATTTCTTTCCATTCCATCTCCCGCTATCAAGAAGTAGTGTCAGCAGTAAAATCGTCAACTCGGGCTGGGGATGCATTCGGTGATGCATTATCACGACACATCCCCCACCGTGGTAGAGCCCCCCCCCCCCCCCACCTATCCCGCCTGGAGTGAACTTGCATCAAGCTGGTTTATCGCTCGTAGCAAGTTGTTCACTCTTCCTTCTTTTCTTGAACTCTTTGAGGTTTAGCGGATGCCGCCGCACCTCTTGAACATTCCATCGCCCGCAACTGACTCGCAGTCCACCCAAGGATTCAGGAATCACAGTTAATTACTGGAGTGCCTGACAATGGGGGGGGACAATATGTTGAGATCCCCATCTCGTCCGACTTCCCCACTCGGCCAGTGCAGTGCTAAAAGTCATCGTAAAGTCGTCACAAAATGCATCATGCACACCCTTCAAGGGAGCCCTCGACAGGTAATAGACCAAGAGATATGTACATCGCCAAGCGCGTCTCTGTTCTTATGGGCAATGTGTTGATAATGCATCAAATGATGCATTTCCTGGCGCGGTAGAGAGGATATCACCCGGATTCTCGGCGGGGGTGCCGGTAGCGGAGGTGCAGAGGGGGAGGGGGAGGGGGGGGGGGCGCTTGATTAGCTGCCGGCGGAGGTTGGTTTACAGATTATTAATGTGTAAAATACCCGGGAAGTGTGTTTTGTACACGGTTTCGGTTCTCTCTGTGCTGTAATTGCAAAACAGATTATATGTGTGATATGGGCGCTCTGTGCTGTTTCCACAACTCGGTACTTTGTGAAGTTATAGAATTTATTAACCGGTGGCACATTGTTCTGTCTGATGAGCGTTTGAATAGATGCAATCTTTTGTAAGTCACAGGATTAATCGAGACCAACTGTGCTACAACGGTGGCACATTGTTCTGTCTGATGAGCGTTTGAATAGACGCAATCTTTTGTAAATCACAGGATTAATCGAGACCAACTGTGCTACAACCCTTATTTTCATCTTTTGATCACCAGGCTGTACAGTGGCATACTCTACCAGCGCAAAGAATGCATCAGTTGATGCACAAAGCTGTTGAAGCCTCAATAAATGCTTGCGGCTGACACATTTGCGACGATTTACTACACTATTACTTTCCAGACAAATGGAAATATCGTAAGGCAAGTCATCAGGAATATCGTCTTTGGATCAGGGGTCGTAGGGAAATGGTAAGGTAGGTCGTATGTAAAGTTGTCAGGAAGGTAGTAGGTAAAACCGTCTACATTTCCATTTGTATGGAAAGTGATAGGGAAACTCATCCAGAAAGCCATAGTTAAGCTCGTCAGGCCAAATACACTATTGCCCTTTGTATTTATTATCCCTCCTGATTATGGACTTGGAAACTTTTGATTTCCGGTGAGGCTGCGAATACGTATTGAGATACCCTATGAATTCCGCTTGTAAAGACTATATATTGAAAAGATATAATGATACAGGTGGTAAGCTCCAAGTTAGATCATCGGAATGATTGAGGCTCAACCCCACAAGATTACTTTTTGTTTTGCATCACAAATATCTACATGTGATTCATTTACTGACACATTTCATACCGTGGTAGGGAAGCCCGCCACCGTTCATTCATAATTGAACTCTTGGCAAAATGGGACTGGGATGCATTTTCGGATTCATTATACACACCCCGGGTGTTGCACAGACATGACCAAGACGATACATTCTAGATACCTTATGTGATGCATTTATTGGGGTGGTAGAGATAGGGGTTAATATCGGTGTAAACAGACAATATGTATGTAGTAGGTTCGAATCCCGTGTGGTGCATCATTTTTTTCTTTCATTGGCTGCTATACAAGATGGGTTAAAATCACAGGTCTTGTTCACCTCGTACCCAGTCTAGTATTTTGTGGTTACTGTGCCAAGACGTTCTACGAAAGTTGGCGCAACCAAGTACCAGCCTGGTGCAACTCGTTCAACTGGCCCCCGGAATATAGATGGTTTCCGGACAGAGGGCACCGGAAGTCATTATCTCATTCCGGTCCGGGGGCACCCAGAAATTTCATTCCCTTGTCAAAATCAACTATACTGAAATGTTTATTAACTATCAAATATCAATCAATGATTTTGACTAGTTCCGAGCAAGAATTGGGGGCGTTATAGTGATATTTCACTGCCACCGGAAGCACATTTTGATTCCGGAGACCACGACCTCGCTTTCCGCCGTCTTGGCGTCTTGGCATTGCATCTCCGTACAAGAATTTCACGAGTCGTACTTTGGCCCACACGTTCGCAGAGGAATCAGGTGACTACCAAGAAGTCTGGGTATGGGATCGAGTTCAAGGTCTTGTGTGTTTCAAACCCAGCTTTTATGTGTCAAAAGCGTGTTCGAAACACATTGGGGCAATATGGGCTACAGACACAATTATAATGTGTAATTAGCATTACGGTTTTCTTGCGTCAATTACACAAATCTTTCTGTACCATGGTGCTGGTCTCTACTATGTTGGGAAATGTGTAGTGATAATGCATCCTCCTCATGCCTCCATATAATGCATCGTGGAATGCATCGGCGAATGCATCCCTAGTCCCACTTTACGATTTTACTGAAATTACTTGGGAGCCAAAGATAAAAATTAAAAAAATACATTGTCGGGATCGGACCTAGAGTATTAAGCTTGAGGATCCCGCATTTTACCGTATAAGCCATCAGTGGATATAGTTCGATACTAAATTGAGACACAACGAATTAAAGTATAAAAATTGCATGTAGGGAAAAGTCAATAATGCGTTGGCCGTACGGGTTTACACAGCTCACGACAGCTTATGCATCAATAGATGCATTTACTCGACGCGTGTACGTGGGGAATGCATCCATTGATACATTTCCCGCCGTGGTAGAGGGTGGAGGTGCTGGTTGTGGCGGAGGCGGTGCTGCTAGGTGAGGCTTGCGTGGGTGGCGAATTTGGACGGGTTGCGCGCGGAAACGTGTGTACGGTCCGTACGCTACTCATCCATACAGGTACCGATTTTCTATCAACCATGTACAGTCGTTCACGGGGTAGTGACGGACACTGATGGGCGGCCTTTCAATCTTTAAAGCAAAGTTAGGCCTGGCCGTCTCTCCTTTCATCAACCCGTGAATGGATGAGCGAGAAGTGGGCGCGCACGCTGGTTTGTCATTAGGCCTGGATAGAGAGAGCTGCAGGGTAAAGTATGGCATTAGAGACAGCCTGTAACCGCTTGAATATTCCACTCAGGAGCAAGGTGTCTACTTCTAAACTTTTGACGTTTTTGAACGTAACTGATATTGCATACCAGACACAGATGCGCCAAGCTCATAGTTTTGGGTGCGGTCCAGTTCAGAAGCGCAAGGAAATATCTTATGCAGCGGGCCGCCCCCTCAGCTAGTTCTCCACTCGTTTTTCGCTGACGGTTTTGAACTGGGCCATTATTGCATACGCCCAAAACGATGAGCTTGGCGTATTTTTGTATGACATGCAATATCAGTCGTTTGCGAAATACGAGTAGGGATCGGTGCACAAAGTTATGTTTGGGTCTGCATATGGTATCCTTGGACTGGCGAGACATGCATATTCCACACTTCCTGATGAGGGTGTGGCAGAGTGACTTCGCGATTCATTTTTACAGAGGTAAAGTCACTCAGCCACCGCATGTAGTTCCCCAGCGAGGAGGTCGGGAAATCTGCATGTCTCACCAGGGCAAGGGATAAAATCTAAGTATCGCCTGGTCGGCCGAGACCTGCTCAAAATCTGGGGCTCTGCATAGTATACAGGTCTGGTGCTTGGCTTTCAACATAAGGTACTGATCGAACTGAAGTCAAAACAAGAAATACCTACAAACAGTAACTGTGGGGGCAAAGTTGCCAAGGCTGCAAAGCATCAGATTTTGAGCAGGTCTCGGCCGATCAGGCGATACAGGCCGGCAGTTTTGAACAAAATTGATGGTTGGCCTAAAACTTCTATTGGTGGGTGCTGGGTGTTGGCGGACAAGCCCAAAAAGAGACAGCCAAGCCAATTGTTGGCTTCAATCCACCAACAACCCGTGAATGTTTTAATCAAGCCTCGATTGTCCAGCTGCAGCGGCAGTGTGGTGCTACCCCCACACAGTTGCCTACTCGTCTATTTATAGCGTTTCCCACCACGGCTGCTATTGCATACCATACAAACAGGCGCCGAGTCCACCCTTTTGTATATCATGCAATATCATTGGTCGTGTTTCAACAAGTCATCGAGCCAGTTTGCGAGGCTCGATCGCGCTTGCGGGGCCGCCCATCAATAAAATGTATGTGATCGCTCAGCCTGGAGCGAAAATGCTAACCCCCCCCTTTAAAAAAATAAGTAAAAAAAGAAAAACTCGACGTAGACCCGCCATCTTTCTCATCTGTTATTGCGGGGTTAACATCAACAGCTTAGATCTTTCGCCAGTGTAGGACGCCAATTAGAAGCTGAACCTGGCGACACCCTCCGAGAGGATCAAAGCACACAAGGTTGATACAAGAAGGCACCAGCGATACAAAGTTTAAGCCACACTCACCTTCTTGGAGATCAAACTTGACACGCAAACCATCAAAACACATACTACTGTAACCAGCGAATACCGCCCAAGAGATGGAAAGTAAGTGAATCCACGGCTCTCTTTAGGCTTTGTTAACGGAAGCAGCGAACGATCGCGAAAAAACATTGACATGGTTATCATGTTTGTCCTTTGAACCCGAGTTACGAGAGTTCGTTAGGGACTGGCTCCCTGGGACATGTCAATGGATGAACTCGCATCACGAGTACTTGAGGTGGGAGGATCCAAGTGCGGACGCCCCTCAAGCCCTCTGGATATTTGGGAACCTTGGCTGTGGAAAAACATTTCTCTCACATGTAAATCCCCGCATCTATTACGAACCAGAAGATTCTAGTGATAAAAGAGTTCATTATTCAGATGATTCTAATGGTAAAACAGTTTATTAGGCAGAAGCTCTCACGAGAAGGTGTTGTTATATACTTTTACTTTAACTCAAAACAAGGGGACAGCGGAAAACAGTCGGCCAATGTGTTCTACCGAACTATTATATATCAACTTCTCAAAGCTCTTGAAGGCACAGCTATATCTGCCGACTGCTACTCGATTGCACATGAGTTGAGGAGGTAAGCCACTTTGAACCCTATCGACAAAAAGCACGTGGGCTCATAACACCTTTGCTTAGTGGTACCGGAGCCAATAATTCGATCACAAACGATAATCTTGTCAACACTCTAAAAGATATCTTGATGAGAATCGGGAAAAGGGTAACTATCGTAATTGACGCTCTAGACGAGTGCAAGGAGGACGACCAGGATTTGGTGGAAAGAAGCGTTTCATTGTGCCAGGATGTCCAATCCCTCAAGATCGTCATTACGAGCAGACCGGAACCGAACATAGTTGATCGGTGCAAGAAAATGTCGTCTAAAACTAATACCCAGCTCAGCTTTTCAAAAACGGAGTCGATTCAAGATATTAATCTCTACATCGAGCAACGTCTCCAAAATTCCAAAACATTGAGTGACGAGATGTTCCCGGCAATGACGCAAGAAATAAGGGGGAAACTCCGCAAGAATGCTGGGGTGAGTAAACCCATATCCGCCCCACGGGACCTTTGGAGTATCGCCTCTATACGGCAGTGTTAACATATAAGATGGATTACAGGGCATGTTTCTCTATGTAAAGCTCATGCTCGATATGCTAGAGCGGCAAGCCACAGAACAAGGCATACGCAACGGATTGGAAAGTCTGCCAGAGACTCTAGCTGGCACCTACCATACCATCATCCAGAAGATAGAGCAGAATGCCTCCGAAGACTTTGGCGAGACGGCAAAGCGTATTCTTCTTTGGGTGGCTGCTGCACAGCGACCACTGACTCTCGACGGGCTTATGATGGCGCTCAGGGCTGAGAACCTGAAAACCAAGGAGAACCCAACAATCAGTGATTTAGGCCCCTTCATACCAAACTACTGCGAACGGCTTTGGCAGATCTGCTTCCCACTCCTGGAAGTCCTCGAAGATAATACAGTACAGTTGGTGCATGTATCGTGGAGGCAATACCTACTCTGTGGAACAATCATCGGGCACGGGCCAGTGGCTGCTACACGCGGAGGCTATCATTACTTCCGGTTTGTCTCCCCCGCGGAGCATATCGAGATAGCTCACACATGTGTTGCTTATCTACACGCCCTCAAAATGACGCCAGTTGGCTTTCCCCTCGCCGAAAGTGATGGGAATGCGAAAAATATCGAGGTTGGATTTACTTATCTCCCCCATCGCATCCAATCACGTGAGCTAACTAGTGAGGAAGGACGTGATGAAGGGCTTCTTTGCGTACGCAACTCTCGAATGGACCAGGCATTACCAAGCGTCGGGGGATAGGGTCAACCTCCGAAAGCTGAATGACAGACTGTTGAAGTATTTTGGAGTGCATGACAAATTCAAAGGTTGGATTGAGGACTGCGCGGCCTTGGATGAAAGATTCGCCATCTACTTTGGCCTAGAAATTGGTAGTGGGGTGCTTATAACGGGTAATTGAACACTCCGTCCATTGCCAGTATCCACCTATTACTTATTCTAACATGCAAATACACCTTCTTAGGCAATCTTCCACAACTAATCCACATCTGTGCATATTTTGGCTTAGCCGAATTGTCCAGAGCATTGCTCGATAAAAACTGGGGTGATATTAACCTCAAGGACGCTACCGGTAGGACTCCGCTCCACATTGCTGCGGAGAGGAATTGGGCGGTCCTAGTCGATGATTACATCGATAAAGCACAGAAGCTACGGAACAGTGGCTACGGAGATATGGCGAAATATAAGGATTCCAAGGACAACAGCGGGAAGACTGCTCTTCACCGTGCTGCAGCCAAGGGGAACCGTCTCCCCGTGCTTAGCCTACTCAAAGCTGGTTTCAGTCCCAACTCCCCCGACAATCTTGGCCAAACTCCTCTCTTGTTAGGCGCGCTATCCGGAAGTTTTGTTCTCGAATTATGCGATGCCGGTAGGTTACTGGATTCTCCGAGCAAATCCGGTCTTACACCGCTTGATTATCTCATAATGCATGGGCATGAGAAGGCACTTAAAGGCTTGCTTTTGTCGGGCAGAGTGCCGGAAGACCTGCCCACATCTGCGAACTTGGCATTTATCACAGCGGCACGTAAGGGGTTCAGAGGTGTGATTGCTCTATTACTACACGCAAAGATCAATGTCAATGCCAGAGATGATATTTACCAAACCGCTCTTCATAGAGCAGCGACATGGGGGCACACCGAGGTAGTCAAATTACTTCTTCAGCAAGAGTGGAGGGCGGATGTCGATGCAGTTGACCAATCCTATAGGACCCCGCTCCATTTCGCCGCGGCAGGAGGGCATATAGCTATTGTTAAGCGTCTCATACAGGCTGGAGCCAAGGTCAATGTGCACGATAAACATAGTCAAACAGTTCTCTTTGAACCAGCCGGGAGAGGGCACACGGCAGTCGTAAAGGAATTGCTGGGCGCCGGGGTTGAAGCTAAGCAGTTCGATCATCGGAAGCGTTCAGCCCTCCATTGGGCTTCTCGAGGTGGCCATACGGAGGTGGTAGGGTTACTGCTAAATGCCGGAGCGGATCTGCATGGAGAGGAATGGAAGAAGGAAACACCACTGCATTGGGCTGCACAGAACGGGCAAGATATGATGATTGAACAGCTCATAAACGCCGGGGCTGAGCCTGAACCAAGAGATGAACAAGGACGAACACCACTTCATCACGGTGCATGGCGGGGGATGCAAGCCTCCGTGTACACTCTTCTGAAATACACATCCTCACAGGACGTTGTCGATCATAATGGGCATACACCTCTGTACTGGGGAGTAGTATCTGGAGATTCCGGTGTCGTGGAGACTCTGCTCGGTGCCGAAGCAAACATCACAGCTGGGGAAACGCAGAAAGTAACACCTCTCCATATCGCCGCTCAATACGGGCATGACGACATTTTGGGGCGGTTTCTTGATACGGGGCCTAACCTGGAAGCGAGAGACAACAAAAACAAAACTGCACTACACTTTGCAGCTCAAGAAGGAAACCATAACGCGATCCAGCTCCTACTTGATGCCGGCGCATCTCCCATAGCTGTAGATTTTAAAAGGCGGACACCGACATTGAATCAAAGCAAGAAAAGGGATGAATCAGATAGAATGAGTTCTGTATTAAATGAGGCAAAGGATTTTGCGGAGAGGGAATATCTTTCGCAGCTCCCCAGCTTACATCAGGCCGCGAGGAATGGCGATGACCTCACTGTGCGGAATCTCATCGCCGCAGGAAGAAGTATCAATGAAAAGGATGCTCGTGGACGATTAGCTCTACACTGGGCGGCTCTCAGAGGTCATGAGGCAATATTCTTATGCCTTGTCTCCGCCGCCGGGGCCAATATTCAATTTTCCGATGACTCGGGGCAAACAGCACTTCATGTAGCTGTGGAAAACCGACAGCCAGAAATAGTAAAGCAGTGCCTATTAGCTGGGGCCGATGTCATGATAAAGGACACCTGTGGGCGAATCCCATTGCACTTGGCCGTGGAAAAAGAGCATGAGGGAATTATAACACAACTACTCGAACTCCCAGGCTCCCCAGAGTGTGTAAACGTTGTGGACAACTGGTCTCGAACACCACTCCACTTTGCGGCGGAGAGTGGATCAAACCAACTTCTCGCAAACCTCCTGGCGTGCGGGGCCTCTACCATAAATAGCGGCGATTATAAGGGCCAAACGCCTCTTCACCGAGCAGCTCGCAAGGGATACCGCGACGTCGTTTGGGGACTACAGGGGGCGAAGCTTCATGTAACCGATAGCAATAGGCGGACAGTTTTGCATCTCGCAGCGAAACATGGGCACACTAATATGGTCCAGCAGTTCATATACGAAGAGGATATTATAGATGCAGTGGATAAAGATAACAGAACAGCGCTCCATCTGGCGGCGGAAAAAGGGTACTCTGCTTTTGTCGAGCACCTCCTATACGCAGAGAATATATACATAAATGCAAGGGATAAAGATAACAGAACGGCGCTTGATCTTGCGGCGGAAAATGGTCTCAACTCCACCCCGGAAGTCGACACCAAGGACAGTGGATACATTAGGCCACTCCACCGCATGGCCGAGAAGGGACCAGCAAGTGTGGTAAAATGCCTTCTGGATGCTGGAGCGACCGTGTGCACTCACGATAATCTTGAAAGAACTCCCCTTCACCTTGCCGCCCAGAGCGATCACAAAGAAATAGTCGATGTGTTGGTAGATGCCAAGGCAATGGTTGATGTCAGAGACTATTGGCAGAAAACACCGCTGCACTGGGCCTCAAAGAATGGGAACATTACAATCGTACAGAAACTGCTGAGTGCAGGTGCCAAGGCTCGTGTCGCCGGTGATGCACATGATACGCCTCTGCATTCAGCGGCCGAAAACAGCCATGAGGAGATAGTCAGACTATTGATAGATGCTGGAGCTGACCCTGATGCTACTCTCTATCAAACGCGGGAAACGCCTCTTCACATCGCGGCGAAGAATGGTAACGTTGTGGCGATGAGGTACTTACTCGATTCCTATCCCGATGTCAGATGCCTGGACGCTTCTGAGGAAACACCGCTGCACTATGCAGCCCGCGAGGGTCGTGTCAATGCTGCGAAACTGTTGCTAGAGTACAGTGCGGATACGGAGGCACGGAATGCCGAAGGAAAAACACCAGCGGATATTGCAAAATTGTCACAGCAAACCAAAATCACGGAACTCTTTGTCCGGTTCGGTTGTTAATGGAGTACTGCTGATGGGAAGGGCCGTATATACGAAGTTTGTGGTACACTGGAGAGAGTGTGGGAAATGTTGAGGTTGATCTGTCTCTTCTCATATTTCTTTTGTAGCTTATGCGGGTATATTCCTTATGACTCTTTGACGTTGGCAGTGTTTGAAATGGGACGAACCGGTTGTGATTTTTCAAAACTGTACCAACATTAGGAAATAAGAACAAAACCAACCATTTATTTAACTGTCACTACTAGTGGGACTAACCAGCAAAAGACCACTTACTTAATGAGACTAATCAGTAGTGCTCGGCGGCTCTACTCTCTTAATGACAATCATAATCAGCCTGGATCAGGCTCTCGGACTAATATTTGGGCCATCTTGTCATTCCCGATAACCTACCGAGTGTTAATGGGACCAACAGGTTTCGATTTACGGTACTACTGATTTAATCGACTTTATAATCTGGCCGTCTGTACCAACTGTCTCGTTAACATTAATGTTTGAACTGGTTCGTACTACTAAACCACTAAACCATTAAAAACACTGGACGTTGGACATGAAGGGGGCCTGTGACCGAAAGATGATACGTGATCGGGGGTCACTTATCTCTCATATGTAGCGTACTGGAGTTGGAGGAAACGATATTTATTAACACATTGTAATTCTTGATTTTGTGATACCATGCGAGATCAACAGGCATACATATAGGTAAGCTACGCGTAAATGCACATCACCCACACCACTCTCCCTCACAGATCGCCTCTCAGCCTGCGGTGTCCGGATATTCACTGATCCCCGACAATGGGTGGCATCTTCGCGATCGTTGATATTATTAAGATTCCATTACTTGCGCTACAGAGGTTAAAGTTGTTCTGACCCACAAACCCGTCGCTCCCCATACAGTGATATTGCACTGGCCGATATAGGAACTCGGACTACCGAGGAATCTGAACCAGTTATTACTTCGTCGTTTAGGGGTTCAGGAATTAACTTACGTTCCTCATTCGTCAGACGAGGGAGGACTAATTCACTTGAACACTAGTATTGAGGGGGGATTGAGGAATCAGCTATCACCGCAATCAGACCAAGGTTCTCGATGGCACGTATTGATATGGACCGTCCCTCGTATCGTACCAGTTGGCAGTAGCCAAGAGCCGTATCATACCACGTGATATTTTGCCTACCACATATTTTATCAACTGTGATAGTTAATTGTAGAAACGAGTGATGTTCTATGATTTGGTTAGTCCCTTTTTACCTTTTGGTTAACTAATTTTGCGGAAAGCCTCGGGTTGTTCTTTTGTTCTATACAATTCATGAAGTACAGATCTAAGAGTAACACCACGCCACTCACAATAATAAAATACAGTCTTGGAGAGAATTTCACTACGTGCAAAGACTTAATTGTCATATAGGCGATATTATCGATGTCAGGGATTTACTACATCTTACCTACTATTACCGACAAACCAGCATATCATACCATATCCACTCATATCAAATAATCCTATCAGTACATATATCGCCATACCGGCTTATCACTGAGAACGCTGAATCAGTCTAGGGCCGGCAATCTTAAAAGTCTCCCAGCTATCTCACCTCGGGCGAAGGTGAATCGATCTGATTATCGCTCGTATGAAATTATTCACTCTTTTTTCTCACCTTTCTATTCTTTCAGGCTCAGCGGATGCCCCCGCATTTCTAAAACATTCCATCGCCCGCAACTGATCCCCGGTGCGCCCAAAGATTCGGGAGTCATAGTTGATTATAGAGAAATGTATGAGGAGAATGTAGTATATTGAGCGTGATAATGAAACTAACTGATGGGGGAAAGCCCCAGTATTTATACCAAAGAAAGGTGGTACAGAGAGGTAGTATGACTAATAGAATCCCGTGCCATATCCATGGCATACAATATATCCTGAGTCATATCCTATGACTAATACCTTATTCAATGACTCACACCGGAGTCATGTGCATACAATGAGAATTGACTAATACAATGAGATTGTGCCGAGCGTACTATTTCGAGAGATTACTGAAGTCCTGACGGTGGTGGAATAACATTCTCAAATTCCAATCGCGTCTGGCTTCCTCACTTGGCCAGTGCAATATCAACATATAGGACGGCCCACTCACCCGACATCATCCAATGGCATTATCCATTCTTCTATGGGCATGGACAGCAGACTGAGAGACCTATCTGGCAACATTTCAGTATGGGTAGTGAAGCACACTGAGGGGGAATGTAAAGGCTTTACATTATATCACTGACAGTAATTGCTGTACCCGGCCCCGAGGTTCTGGACATCCCAGAAGCTATTTGAGCTTCTGCTCCCTCCCTAGAAGATTAGACTCGCAACAGCAGCAGCGCAAGCTGCTAGGCCCGCACTAGGATTTCTAGACTCACCCCAGTAGCATACTAAGCTCCTACACTCACCCAGTGAGCTACACACTCGCTCCAGAACAGCTATTGACTCGACCCAGAGACTGTACACAGATCTCAGAAGCTATACAGGCTACCGGACTCAGATCTGAACCTGTGCCCTTAATCCATCACTTATGCAAGATCCTGACCCCGCCCCAGTCGCCCAGGACACGCGTCACTAACATAGCATGCTCCTGCACCCTTCCCAGCAGAGGTTCAAGCTCATGGAGCTGGACCAGTAGCGCAGAAGACTCCTACACCTACCCCAGGAGCAATAGACCCCCCACAGTAGCATAGAAAGCTCCTGCACCGGCCCCAGCAGCTGGCCAACCTTCGCCACCTACTCCAGCAATCCCGGACTCAGCCCAGGAGCTCCGGTATCGAGAGTGAGGCTTTGGAGGGAAATCCATCAGGGACTTTCCGGAACTGAACTCTAGATTGGTATGTATGATGAAAGAGGTGTATGCGGAGCATCATGAAGAGATGGCTATGACTGTTAAAGATACTCCGGAACTTGTTGAAAGTTATGGTGGTGCAATGGGCGATACAAGTACTTTGACGAGTGCGGGATATTCCTGTCTTGTCCGTGCGGGATAGGAATCCTCCTGAGTCAACATTATTTCTATTTTAGTTCATTCCTGAGCTGTCAGACGAAGAAGAAACCTCGGTGAACCGCCCCGCATAGTTCAAAAACCAAAGTGAAAATATTCTCTTCTCATGTTCGACTACCAGACACATACTTACAGCTGACTGGTTGAATTCATAAAGCCGCTTACATATACAAAGCTATTCGTGATTTGATTTTAATGTCAGCGCGCAGTGCGGTGCAACCCGAAATGTCGTTGTTACCTTTAATCCTAACATGTTTCTCCGTCAGATCCAGACACATCTTCCAAATCAACTTTTATATGGTTGACGTCCTTCGGGGATGCACCGATGGCGTTCTCGTGGATCACAGTTGATGAACTGACAGCTACACTAAGCCCAATCAGTGAGGCTAAGATACCACAGTCCTCGGAGTACAACCTTAACCAGGTTTCCCTAAATGCGGCTGCACGAACCCATTTCTGGCTCTCGGCGACAAGCTTGACACCATTCTCGAGGCGAACAACAGTTAGTTATCTGAAAATAGGTGAATATTGGATGATTGGTCATGGTCACACTCCAGTTTGTGAAACCAAGGTCCACAAGAACCAAGGACGTTTTAATATTCGAAATAGACACTTGATGGCGCAATTCATCACTTACCTTCACATGAGCCACCTTCTTCGTATATCCCCTGTTTCTGGGTGGCAATGGGACCATTCGATTCGATCACCGGAGAAGCCTCCTTTTCAGCTGCTGAGCTAAGAGACAACCAAAGTACCTGGGGCACCTCTTTGATCGGATTTCCGGCAGTGAGGTTCTTTATCGGTTCTCGGACTTATCGGTGAGTCTGCCCAGTCCGTCCTGAAGCTCATTCGTCACCTTCAAATAAATGAACACCCGGCAGAGGAACTATTCCCGTCCCATTCCTTGGTTATCACGCCTTTCCGGGGGATACCGATGAGACCAGGAAATGGTTTATCTAGAGAGTCCAGCAGTTCTGGTATAACACCAAGAAACGGCATTTATGGCGATTTTGATTCTGATATCTGTAGTCAATCAGCACTCGTATGTGGCATTTGGACCCGCTTATTACCGAGTGACATTTCATGAATCTAGTACGTAACTAACTTTTGACCAGCCAGTAACCCTTTTTACTAGGAGCAGGAAGATGAGATATATACAAATCAGCAATAAACATATATGGTGCGCACACCGATAAATGTAGACAAAGATTGGTGCAATTTCAAATTTGAATAACTTTTCAACCATGATAGATATCAAAAATCCGGTGGATGAATTTCAAGGACTGGTGATGAAGAGTAGATTTATCCACCGGATTTTTGATATCTGTCCTGGTTAAAAAGTTATTCAAATTTGAAATTGGGTGTTTTAGTATGTAAAATGCGCCAAGCATTTACAAAGTGGAACAGTATTATACCCATGTATATCCTTAAAGAAGCAAACCCGATTAGGCCATGGTAGTGATGCAGCAGCAGGCCCTTCTCTTATTGGCCCATGAGGCGATATTGCAGCCACAATTGTTCCACTTCTGTATCTTCTGTACGCCACCCTATCACTTTTATGCGTGTGCGCACCATATCACATGCGGTCTTATATCATTTAACATAAGTCCCATACACCAATGGTAATCAGTATGGCAATTCTACGGCTCCCCAATTGTGACACATCCGCCTACCTCGGCCTGTATTGTTCTCGTTTCTTTTTCGTGGTGCGCTTTATGCTAAAGACTTGCGTTCTAGTGGAATCGTTTCGCATGAACCCTCTTAACTGCTCGATAACCCGGCCTGTGCCGTGATATCCTCTAAGGCTCGAACCAGATCCCCAACTACGTTGTTTGAATAGGAATCGATCAATTATGTATATATATTATTATGTGTTTATGTGCGCTTCCCAAATTAATAATATCTATACGAACCAATGCCAAAGCCTATTTACAATAGACTACGGTCTACATGCCATAATTGATGAGTTACACCAAAAAACAGAGTTCCAAAGCCTATACTGCCATACCCACACTACAAGAGGCTGCAGCAAGGCTACAACGCCGTTAATGTCACATCGTCCGCCATGACCCTGTATACAGTCCCCGAGTTAGCACATGCGAATCCCAAGCGGACAACCGCAGTGCTAACTCCCGCCGGCGCATTCCACATCGCCTGGTTACCCGACCACGCCCCCGCCATCGGGGTCATCGTGATCAGCGGGGAGTCATTAATGTAAGCCGTGACGATGCAGTTTCCACCTGTCCCCGAGGGCGTAAAGGCCCACATGCCCAGTGCATACTTTGTTCCTGGACAAACAGCCACTGTCTGGGCTATACCGACGTTCCAGTTGTTGGAGGCACCCTGCGCGCGGCTATCAGACAGGCATATTAGTACATAAAATTTAGATGATACCGGGCTGGGAGGAAGACAACTCACAATGCACGAGTGCCGGAGCGCTGGCTGCCGGTATAGAAACCAGTGTTGGCCGAGGAGAGCCCAGAACTAGAGACGAGGGACCAAGACCCGCTGGAGCCAAGGGCACCGGCCTCAAAGCCGGTGTTTTGTAGGGGAGAGGTCGTGGGGCAGGAACTGAAGAACAATAATGTTAGTGGAAGTAAACATGATGAGAGGGCAGGCATTTGTGGCTACTCACGCTGGGAGCGTGGTACTAGTGACTGTCTGAGTCTCTGTAGTAGTTGTAGGCTTATCGATCGTGGCAGTTGAAGTTGTAGTGTCAGTGATAGTGGTAGGCTCCCGGATAGTTGTGGAGGAGACCTCGGTGATCGTTGTGGATGAGACCTCAGTGGTAGTTGTAAGTTTACCCTCCTCAGTAACCGTGACTGTGGTCGGTTGAGTTGTTGTGACTGTTTCAGCGGGCAGGGAGACTGTGGTCGGGACAGTAATTGTCGTCGGGACTGAGATCGTAGTCAGTTCACCAGCACTGGTGACCGTGAAGGTTGTCGATAGTGTCGTCCCAGGAAGCTCCACCGTTGTTGGGACTGTGATAGTAGTGGGCACAGTCAATGTCGTGAGCAGGTCTTCTCCGGGCAAAGTTATCGTTGTCGGTACCGTGACGGTAGTGATCTCGCCAGCCCCAGGGATAGTGACAGTGGTGACTGTTCCAGGAAGCTCAACCGTAGTTGGGATAGTAGTTGGGACGGTGACAGTGGTAACCTCTCCAGCTCCCGGGATAGTAAGCGTCGTTGGGACAGTGATGGTCTCTGCCGCTGCAGGGAGAGTGACCGTTGTTGGGACAGTGATAGTTGTTAGTTCCCCTGCGCCAGGAATCGTAATGGTCGTGACCTCCCCAGCGCCTGGAATTGTCAGTGTAGATGTAGTGACGCTTCCCGGGAGCTCAACGGTGGTGGGTACAGTGACGGTCGTGATCTCCCCTGCTCCTGGGATGGTGAGAGTGGATGTGGTGGTAGTCCCAGGGAGCTCCACGGTCGTCGGGACAGTGACTGTCGTAACCTCTCCCGCCCCCGGGATAGTAAGTGTCGTTGGGACTGTCACTGTGGTAAGATCACCTGCGCCCAGGACAGTAAGAGTAGAGGTAGTAACAGCTCCTTGAAGTTCGACTGTGGTAGGAACAGTGACGGTTATAACCTCTCCTGCACCTGGGACGGTGAGTGTCGTTGCGACCGTGATTGTCTCCGCATCACCTGGAAGAGTCAGAGTTGTTGGTATAGTAACAGTTGTCAGCTGACCCGCGCCAGGAATGGTGACGGTTGTGACCTCGCCAGCCCCAGGGATTGTAAGGGTGGATGTGGCGGTAGTGCCAGGGAGTTCAACGGTCGTAGGGATAGTAACAGTTATCACCTCGCCAGCTCCCGGAATTGTAAGGGTTGTAGGAACGGTTACCGTTGTGACCTCTCCAGCCCCCGGCAAGGTAACAGTGGAAGTGGTGGTGGTACCAGGAACCTCGACAGTGGTGGGGACTGTGACAGTCGTAACCTCACCTGCGCCAGGGATAGTAAGTGTTGTCGGGACCGTCACAGTAGTAAGCTCTCCCGCCCCTGGGACGGTGATAGTAGTGACCTCGCCCGCGCCCGGAATTGTAAGTGTGGATGTCGTGACACTCCCGGGGAGCTCAACGGTAGTGGGTACAGTTACGGTCGTCACCTCACCAGCACCCGGAATGGTGAGAGTTGTAGGAACAGTGACAGTGGTTAGTTCACCTGCTCCTGGAATGGTAAGAGTGGACGTTGTCACAGCGCCAGGAAGCTCGACAGTGGTCGGCACAGTTACGGTGATAACCTCGCCAGCCCCGGGGATAGTGAGGGTTGTAGGGATTGTAATTGTCTGGGCCTCGCCCGGCAGAGTAACGATTGTGGGCACAGTGACTGTTGTGAGCTCTCCAGCGCCGGGAATGGTAATGGTTGTGACCTCGCCTGCTCCCGGGATTGTGAGTGTAGACGTTGTGGTGGATCCAGGGAGCTCTACGGTGGTCGGAATGGTGATCGTGGTCATCTCTCCCGCACCAGGAATCGTGACTGTCGTTGCCGTCACGCCGCCAGGAAGTTCGACCGTGGTCGGAACAGTGACTGTTATGACCTCGCCCGCACCCGGGATGGTCAAAGTGGTGGGAATAGTAACAGTGGTAAGCTCTCCTTGACCGGGAATAGTGATGGTAGTGGGAACCGTAACAGTGGTAGCCTCTGCTGGAACAGTGACAGTCGTGACTTCCCCGGCCCCAGGAATGGTAAGTGTGGTAGGGACGGTAACGGTTTCCGCTTCGAGCGGGAGAGTAACCGTCGTCGGCACAGTTACGGTGGTAATCTCTCCAGCTGCTGTTGTAGCCGCCGGTAGAGTGACTGTGGAATACTGCGAGTTCGTGATGGTTGTGACGTCGCATACATCGTGGGTGGTCAAGGTGGTGGTCGATACACCCCCGGGCAGCGTAACGGTTGTGGGAATGGTGATGGTGGTGATAACACCGTTCGCTGTGATAGTCCTGATACTTCCCGGGATGGTGGATGTGGAGACAACATTCGTTTTTGTGCTTGTATAAAGAGTGACACTTTTCTCCATCAGCTAAAGAAACTATCCCTATCGCAATTGGTAGGATGCTCGGAAATAATGGATATACACTCACGTTTTTCCTACATCACGCCCAGGCACATACTTTGTGCTCGTCTTCGTAACCGTTGTAGTAGTTGGGGGTACCCATTTCGTCACCGTTGTCCCAGGGAGCTTCCTACACGCCATTCAGTCAGAGCTTCCTTGATACCACCCGCCACTCAAGTTAAGGTATTCATTCGGATATATCTATGGTTACGTACCTCGTTCTAATGTTCCACATCGTCGTTGTGACCTTATTAGCACACTCCCCCTGACGCCTGTCATCATGCGCATGTACAGCTACAAGACCTCCCGAGAGCAGGAGCGCAGAAATGAGCGGAAACTTCATGATGTTGATTGTTGTAACGACAGTCGGTACGTACGGTAGAGAACGAATATTTCTTTCTCTTTCTCCTCCTCCACCTCCGGGCTGGGAAGAGAGGCCGTTTTTATCATCTCATCTCATCCCTTTCTGTCGCTAGCTGAGATTTCACAGGCCAAAAGGAAAGGAAAAGAGGCGCGGTAGTTGTGGTGTCCGGGCAGAATAGAGGTGTAGGACTGTGTGGCGCTTCCAGGCACGGTCTAGGGCGGCCCCCATCCCGAGCTTGCATGGATGCAGTACCAAGACACACACGGCGTCTCCGGTCCCAGCCCCTGCGAGTCGGCAATCTACCCCAGCGAAAGTCGCTAAATCCAGCATCTCCCCCCTGCTCATCTCTACTTGTACGGGGGTGTCTGGGTGAGTCTGTTGACAGCGAGACTTGTTGCAACCACGGCCCACTGTCAACAGTCTCACCCCTACCTGCTAGCCTACACTACAACCGAGAGTCGTACTGAGTCGTATAGGCTAGCCTTTGAGGAAATGAAGAGCCTGGTCGAACAGCAACGAAACACAGGTATCAGCCAATCGCGTCCATCATTACGCTTTAGCCCTGGTTCCTCTGGCTAGACTCACAAATGTATGTATGTAATTACCTGCTGTTCGTTGCCGTGAGGCTTTGTAGCTATCCCCACCCTTTGTCGAGGACGGGCGCCGGGTAAGACTTTAATGGTTTTGGGAACTGCGTATGGTCTAGAATAAAGCTCCGGTACAGATTGCTTATTTCTGCACTTCAATCTCGCCTCGGGTAAACCCGGACCCACTGCACTGGAACACATACATATGCAGAATATGTTGTGCAGCTATAGATGGCTAAACGAATTGCACAACCAAGTGACGGCAGATCCTGTCTGATGCTTGTTGTGCCTGTCGCAATTTACCCCTGCAGCTGGCGTCCCGAATTCAACTCTGCTATTGGCCCCAAGTTCTTTGACCGCCATCAGACAGGATCCGCCTTCGGCACGCGAGTGACTGTACCTTTGCGAATTGGGTGGGTGGCGCATTGCTTCCTTGGTGACACAGCGCGGCGGTAGCGGCTAGGGAACAAATACCATATAGAGATCTACCCAACACTATTTCCCCTTCATGATCTGCCCAATTCTCTACCGGCTCAGTGCTTTCCAGTAATATGCACTCACGCAGATATATATAGTCGTACAGCGCTCCATTGAACATATATAATCGGGCGCGGTTTGTTCCTTATAGCAAAAATTCCTTACAGCAAATTGTACAGAAAATGGGTTAGGGTTTCTTCGCAATGTCTTCCACCAGTTTTGGGTTTTTTTGGGGGTTCTAGGTGCTTTTAACAATGGTCACATGTAGACTCTCGAAGAGTACAGATAATCCTATATATTTTCAATCGTGAAGCTCCGGTGATTACTGAAAAAATAACTCATCGGGGGAGAGAAAATGTATGATCACGAGAGGTCGTAAAATAGTTGAAGAATTTAAAGAAGACTTTGAGAGATCTAGTAAAAATTGATGTTTAAAACCGAGTGGTAATTCCTTACAGTAGACTTGGTTTGTGTGGGAACAGGGGTCGGATAGGAGTGTTTGATTTGAAAGTTTCATCAACTACACTAAAAGCGGTTCCTTTACTTATACAGGGATTTCTTTGGTTAGGCGCAGAACAATCCTTAAATTTTTTCTATTATCCCTTGGACTGATGGAACTCTCATGTTCGCAGCTACCCATTTTCAGCTGATGCTAGACCAATCAATTAACTCGTACTGACTTTCTATTGCTGTATTACTGTTACCGCAAACCAAACACAAGAAGGTTACCTGACTAAGTGCGTACACGGTTCAGGCTACGAATTCAGAGTTCCGTCTGTCCAAGGGATAGGAAAATTTGCTTAACCTGGGGTTCCGCAATCCTAGGTGTAATTGTACCCAGGGGTACCGGAAAGTGATGCAACTATCAAAAGAATCGTGTATTGATTGTTAGAATTTTCATAATTTGGTCTTGAAGTGAAAAGATTAAATTACTAGTAGGAAGCGATTGATAGGAAAAGAGGAGAATTGCTCATAATTAAAATAATCAAACTAAACGGAATTATCAACATGGGTATACACTAGTGCATTCTCCCCAACAACCAAAGTAGATAACAGAATGTGGGGCGGATCTACGGTAATTGAAAGGCTAGAGATCGTATTTATGGTAAGAGTAGGTATGAAAAGCTATCACTTCTCCTATATTACTGACTCCGGTCGCAAGTTGTGCTTTTGCAGGCCAAAAGCCTGAATCAATGACCTGAAAAGAAATTGAGTCTCTATTATAGAGACTCATATATGATATGTGTGACAAAAATATCTATGCTATATCAAACATTGCATATTTTTCTGGCAGCCCTGGGATACAAGCCATTGGATGTAAGTCATTTCAGTTCTATTTCTAGGTACAAAATGGTTGTATAAAGTTAATACTATACAGTAAAAACAGTTTTGTCCAAATAGAGATACTTCATGCCGCCAAAAATAGAAAAAGTAAAGCTTCAAAAGCAAAATGTGTATAAGAAAGTTAGAACAAGGTAAGGTAGAACAGAGAGTCATAGGTCGGAGGTGAGCTGGTACGTTCCATCTTCGGATCCAGCTGCAGCAGGAACCATTTGGCAATTAGTTGAACGAATGTGTATATGGTGGAGGTGACGACCACCTGTGTGGAATATAAGCAGAGTGTGAAGAGGATATAGATAAGGAATGACACTATTTCTAGGTCCCATCCTCACTCGCACAGTGATCCGTCTCACTTGATTGGTAACCTACTTTCACGATGGTTATGAACAGCACCCTACCAAAATTCTTTGGAAGTCATACATATTACAACAAAACGTGGTCCAAATGCAGCCACCACCCACAACATAATTTCCATCAATAATGAATAAGGCTTTAGGGTATCAAATATTAACTATTAAGTTTAATATGTCTAAAATGGCACTATCTCAACTCAGATTCGAAACAAAGTACAGAAGTTAGAAATAGAGCAATCTGGGAATTTGGCTACATCTCATACAAATATATAGTCTCGGCGTATTTTCTGCAACTCAACAGACCAAAAGCAATACAGCTCATGCTAGGAATGAAATATTATAATTTTCCGCTGATAAAGTGATTATTTACATACAAAATATATGATCTTCCAATTCTCAGATAATATCTGTTTTAATTGGTTGTTGAGGGCCAGGTTAAAAGGTGGCATTTTCGGTGTAAAATGGATGACTTCCCACATATTTTGGTAGGGTCTTGTACATAGCTATGTAGATCGTTGGTATTACGGGAGGCGAGTGAGAAGCAGTGATGGAGGAAATGTCTGGTAACTGGGGATAAGCATAGACATCAGCAAGATTGTTAGTATGAATGAGTCTCCCAACACTCTCCTGAGTCTCCTGAGATTCTCCTGAGACATCAAACGGATTTTGATTCGCTGGAGGCTCAGGAGATGCTTTACGGAAATTGTTCAGCTTGTTGATGAAGGTATCGAGGTAGTGTGAGACATTGCGTATACGACCACACCTGTAGTATACTATCGGGCGGCAAACTCCCGAAGTGATGCTAACGGCTGCAGGCTATTCTTCTTCCTAAAGGAGACCAATGCAACAGTACGGTACAACCCGATAGCCGGCAATTGTGAGTCAAAGGGATTACGCGATATAGAATGGACTAGATAAAAGCGGGCCCTGATACGGGTTCCTCAATGTATAAATAGAGGGGCGGGTTCCTGCGAGCTGAGAGGATTGTTCTTATCATCAGCGAGCAGAATCCAGTCTACAATATTACTTGTAAAAGCAACAGAACTATTGCTTAGCATTGACCTATCTTTCATATCCCAAAACAGAGACACACGTCGACCTCATTTCATCCCCAAACTGATAGATAGACGGAGCAAACCAACCAGTACCCGCAATCATAATTACGGGCGTTCACCGCAGGAACTGGCAAGAGATGGAAGAACCTCCTACCAATCTGCAGGTTCTCCTCATACAACCCCAAGCACTTATCCATGGGGCAATGATTGCTCAATCATTGCAATTACGGCTTTCACCTTCGAATGAACTAGCCCTCGGAGGTAGAACTGGAAAAGCCGGATGGCCAGAGCAATGTCTATCTCGAATACTTCTTGGGAGCACAAAGGTTGGTAAGCGAGGCCCTGGAGAAAACTTTCAATAAAATGGTGTCTCGAAAGAGACCGACGTTACAACAGTTCAGCATTAGACAGAACAACAGCAAACTGTCCCATTTCTCAGGGTGCAACCTCTACGTCCTGGGGCCCTGGGTGCCAAGCTATGCTAGAGCGGAATGCTTGCGCCTGACGCTGTCAGGGTAGAGCCCTCGCGCCTGGCAATGCTAGGGCATGCGACCTTTTCTCCTCCCCGCCAAAGCACCACCCCTGTGTCTGTCGCCACCAGAGCAAAACATCGTGTATTCGGCACTGCCAGCCTGAGAGCAACGTACTCGAGCCCGCCACTCCCATTGCAGAGCACTACTCACGACTGCCGCTCCATGCTGCCTCGCCAAAATAGAGCACTCGGTTCACGCAGTACCAGGCAAAACATCCTCAGTCAGGAGATCACTCGCCAATACTCTATTAACCTCCTGCTGCCAGGGCATCCTATTTGCGCCTGTTGAGCACTCCCTATTCGCGCCCGTTGAGCACTTCTTAATGCATCTTATTTGCACTCGCTAATGCTACAGTCTACAGAGCCCTCCAAAAGACATTACCTACATCCACAGAGCACTGGTCAATGCTCTCTCCGCTATCCCCACACAGTCTCCTCCAGGCGCCGCCATGGAATATCACTCAGGCCCAGAGAGCACTCAACAATGTTTTCTCCGCGAGGAGACCTCTCGTGAACGAGCTGTCCGCCAGGCCCTACCAGGATATATCGCTCACGCCCAGAGAATGCTCGACAATGTTATCTGCACCAGGAGACCTCTCACCAACGATCTGTCTGCTAGCCAATGCCAGGGCATATCACGCACACACAGAGAGCACTCGACAATGCTATCTGCACCAGGAGACTTCTCGCTAACGAGTTGTTTGCCAGGTTTTGCCAAGAGATATCGTTCACGTCCAGAGAGCACAACAATCGCTTCCAGGACGCTTCCACATCGCTCACCAATGTTCGTAAAGGTTTGGAAGCATCTTTAATAATACTATTCAG
The DNA here is from genome assembly GCA_024713705.1 of Morchella sp. 2018-W38C. NCBI lineage: Eukaryota > Fungi > Ascomycota > Pezizomycetes > Pezizales > Morchellaceae > Morchella > Morchella sp. 2018-W38C. The sequence continues at coordinate 239,141 of JAMJEX010000026.1, read as the reverse complement.
GGTGGGACACCCCTCTATTATGGGATATCAAAAGTATGGCACGGCTAAGCAATAGTTCTGTAGCTTTTAAACAAGTAATATTGTAGATCGGATTCCACTCGCTGATACTATCGCTAGTACCCCTAAACTCGCGGGAATCCGCCTGTCTATTTATACATCATTGGAACCTATGCCAAGGCCCGTTTCTATTCTAGTACGTTCCATTTCTCGTAACCCTTATGACTCACAAATGCCGGCTATCGGGCTGTGCCATCGTAACCGTAGTCACCTTCTCAAAGGAGAACGACCCGCAGCCGTCAGCACTACCCCTACCCCGGAGTATGCCGCCCGATACTATAGTACAGGTGTGGTCGCACGCAGACGCCCCACACCACCTCGATACCTTCCTATGCTTGTCCCTAGTTACCCGTACTTCCAAGCATCACACCCTCTCACTCGAGTTTCCCGTAACAGTACCATGCTATTGCGTTGACCTCCTTCTCAAAGGAGAACAGCCTGCAGCCGTAAGCACCGCATTCCAAGCGTGGCGCCCAATAGTAGAATCCACATCAGTAAAAAATTAGGTTCCTCCGGACGAAGCTAGGCGTACCCAGGCGCACCAGGCGCCATCAGACGTACTAGGCGCACAAGAGGTTTTGTTACCTGCATCGCTACGCCCCGGCGCAAAAAGACATCGTCTTGACAAAAGATACGATCGCCTCGTCTTTTAACTCTAAGACGTGGTCTTGGGAAGACAAGACGAGGTCGTCTTTTGACCCCAAAACGAACACCACGTCCAGACGCGGGTAGCTTTTGCCCGGTTAACGGGTTTGGCTAGCACATTTTGGTGGAAGAATGAGATCACTCGGCAATCGGTACATAGACTAGGACACTAGTTCCGCGCAATTGTCACGTATATTGATCCACATGTCTATGTAATTCTATGTACATATTTGCTAGCGACCCACCAACCTCCGCCGGTCCCCCAACTACCTCCGCTCACTCCGGCCCCACCCCCCTTCCTGCCCGTTGAGCTGTGCGCTGAGCTCGCCGCGGGTTGAACTCGCCGCTGAGTAGCGGTCTGAGCTCACCGTTGAATAGCAGGCTGAATAGCGTGCTGAATAGACCGCTGAGCTGCCCGCAGCGGCGTGAATATGCTGCACGATATGGAGCCCGCAGCGGCGTCAGTATAATCGTCAATATACTGGGGATTTGGCGTCAACAGCGGCGTCAATATACTAGGGTATTTAGCTGCAGCGGAGTCAGTATAATCGTCAATATACTGGGTATTTGACGCCTTCAGCGGCAACAGCAGCGGCATCAACATACTGGGGTATTTACCTGCAGCGGAGTCAGTATAATCGTCAACATACTGGGAATTTGACGCCTTCAGCGGCGTCAGCAGCGGCGTCAATATACCCTGGTATTTACCTGCAGCGGCGTCGATATGCTGGAGTATTTGGAGCCTGCAGCGGGGTCAGTAAAGGCGTCAAAATGCAGAGGAAGCTAAATACGTATCCAGGGCTCATTGCAGGCAGGAGATAGGTGTAGATAGAGGCAGGGGGTGGGTGTCCATAGAGGCAGGACATTGGTGTCGATAGAGGCAGGAGGTGGGTGTCGATAGAGGCAGGAGGTAGGTGTCGAGGTGTGGGCAGCGGCGCCAACAACTGAGCCGGGCAGCCGGGCGTTTGTGGACATCTGTATCAATTGATGCCAAGGTTTGGTTTGTGATTTGACAAATGTAATTGTAATTGTTGTGCCGGATCATCAGCAAAAAAAAAATTCCTCCAAGACGGATTGTACGTCTAGACGTACCGATTCGTCTTTTGCGACAAAAACCTCGTCTTTTGCTACCAAATACTCGCATTTTGGTATTTCCGCGCTACCCGGAGCTCCCAAATGTGACTCCTCGTCTTTTAACGCCTATTTCATCTCCCAAATGTGATATCTCTCCTCTTTTGACGCCGCGCGGATGTGATATTCCGCCTATGTACTGGCACTAATGCAAATACCGCTAGCTAATGTCGTCATATTTGACTCTTCTCCACACCTCGAGGATCCACCCACACCTCCACATATACACCTAACTACCTCGCCTCCTACCTCGCCTCCTACCGCACCTCCTACCTCCTACCTCACCTCCTACCTCACCTCCTACCTGTATCGACCTCCTGCCTGTATCGACGCCTACTACTAGATACGTATTTACCCTACTCTGCATTTTGACGTCTTTACTGACTGCGCTGCAGGCTCCAAATCATGCAGTATATCGACGCCGCTGGAGGCGTCAAATTGGGCAGTATATTGACGCCGCTGGAGGCGTCAAATTGGGCAGTATATAGACGCCGCTGCAGGCACCAAATGGACACCCCCAGGCAGCGAATACTGCAGCTACCAGTCATCAATACTGCACCATTTAGACACCTCCTAGGCAGCAAATACTGCACGATTTGGACCCCTCCTAGGCAGCGAATCCTGAACCTACCAGTCACCAAATAATGCACCAAATGGACACCTACCAGACAGGCAGGTCAGCGGGCAGGAAGGCACGCGGCAGGGAGCTCAGCGGGCAGGAAGGGGGGGGGGCAGGAGTGAGCGGAGGTAGGTGGGGCGTCGGCGGAGGTAGGTGGGTCGCTAGCAAATATGTACATAGTATTACGTAGACATGTGGATCAATAAACGTGACATTTGCGCGGAACTATTGTCCTAGTCCAGCCGTTTACCAGGCAAAAGCTTCCCAGGTTTGTACCCGGTGTTCGTATTGGGGTCAAAGACGAAGCCATTTGGTCAAAAGACGAACTCTTTGGTCAAAGACGACGTCATTTGCCCAAAAGACGAACCCGTCTTACCAAAAGACGACTCCGCGACGAGAACGGGAGAGATTTTCGTATTTTCCCGTCGAGACGATGTCTTTTTGCGCCGGGGCGTATGGATGCAGGTAAGAAAACTTCTCATGTGCCTGGTACTCCCAATGACGCCCAATAGCGCCAGGTGCACCTGGGTACGCCCAGGGTCATCGGGTCGAACACAATTTTTTGCTCATGGAGCGCTTGATGCCGCCCTCCCCATCGGCTACCAATACCTGGTTGTTCTGCTGGTCCCTGCAGAGCATTCGATACCCCTTCACCCGTACATAAGAGATGAAGCAGCAGAGCCCTTGCCCCAGAAACACCCCCGACCGCTCAGGTAGAATACGTCAGTGCTCCAAAAGCATCATCCCCAATCGCTCAAGCTCAATTCAGAATGAGTCAGGCGAACAAAGCAAAGACAACTCTATGTTTACTCAACCTACCTAAAGTGTACACTAACATCCGCAATAGCCTCAAAGCGCTGATGCAGAACATCGGTTGGGTTAATAAAAGCGTTTCCAAGATAGGAGCATTCGATGCTCGATGCCTCTATTTGAGGAACTTACACTCCCTCAATGCTTTCCTGCCTATTTGGACAGCAGTCGATTCCAAACCCCGCAGAGCACTCTCCGATGCTTTAAAGTGGTTGATTAGCAATGTTGGGCAGAAGGAAAAGCTATCAAGGGGGCAGGAAGATAGCCAGTACAGAGAAGCTCCCGGTGATAATGATGATGATGACGACGGTCAACTGCCCGCCCAACGTTCTAGGAAGCGTAAATGGGAACAAGTTCCGGCAGAGCTAGATCGACCTTCCATAATCGTTACATTGGTAGACCCCGATGCTCTAGGAGCATTCTTCATAATTGTCCCACCTCCTACCTATGATGGGAACCACCGACAAAATCTGCCCTCCTTAATTGGAATCCTGACCACAATAGCCTTTCCAGATCTTGCAATTTGATCCTGAAGCACACTGCGCCTGGTAGAGCGATCAGGACGATCCGGGGAGCACTCGATAACGTTCCACCTGCATCCAATCCCCTGTTTGGCTAAAGAAGGTCCAGATCGTTGATCCGTAAGAGGTCGAGGGTTGGTTGAAGCATAGCGTTGGCAGGCCTCAGAGAATATTGACATTACTCCACAGAGCATGCGCGGGTGCTAATTTGGGTGATGCTGAATCACCACCGCTGAACTGAATATTCCCTGATATTAAAGAACATGATTATATGATGATTAATGTTCCTGCAGGGGACTCTGATTACGAGGAGGGAAGGCATTGCATCACTGCAGAAGGATTGAGAGTATATTTGCCCAGAACTGATGCCAGTAAACAAAGGCTAATCCAAATGTAAACGGATATCAAAGATATGGCTATCCTAAGCCATAGTTCTGTAGCTTTTAAACAAGTAATATTGTAAACCGGATTCCGCTGGCTGATGATTAGAATGATATCCTCAACTCGCGGCAGTCGGCCCTCTATTTATACATGATTGGAACCTGTTCCTATTCCCGTTTCCCTTATCTAATTCTATACCGATACGTAACCCCTTTGACTCACAATTGCCGGCTATCAGGCTATACCGTACTATTCCATTGGTTTCCTTCTCAAAGGAGAACAGCCTGCAGCCGTCAGCAATACTGTCGGAGTATGCCGCCTGATAGTATAGTACAGGTGTGGTCATACACATGCGCCCCTACACCACCTCGATACCTTCCTATGCTTGTCCCTAGTTACCCGTACTTCCAAGCAACACACCCTCTCACTCGACTTCCCGTAACACCAAACTCTTGGTAGACGTCATGATAGACAGAAGGATGCCACCAATGATATAGACTACAAATACCTTGGGAAGTATCCTCTCTGGGTGGGGGTTGCTGATCCGAATTTTGTACAGGGACTAATCTGAACGCCTGCTGCAATAGCAGCCAAAAGAGCTGCTGATGAACTCGCGTCTACTGGTGGAGGTGGAGGTGGAGGTGGAGGTCCTGGAGGCGGTGGTGGAGGACCTCCTGGAGGCGGTGGTGGAGGTCCTTCTGGCGGCGGTGGTGGAGGTCCTTCTGGCGGCGGTGGTGGAGGTCCTGGAGGTGTTGGTAATGGTGGTGGTGATGGTGGTGGTGGTGGCGATGGTGGCGGGCATCATTGGGTTCCTTTGGTAGAATCTCTCGTCTCTCTTTCTGCCAAATGATCGCTTACCTCTGAATAGCGGTTTTCTATTTTTTTCTGAGCATTGGCGAGTGCTACTGGGATTGGGTATAGTGCCATTTGATGTTTTAGATTATCTTTATATGATATTAGATTTATTGGATTTTATTAGATTATATTAGCTAAGAGTATTCCGTTCCGTACTTGAATTGCAGTCGACTCAAACTCCTAGAATGCTCTCAGAGCACTCGGTATTGCTTCTGAAAGTGCAGTAAAACGAGTGATCAAAAATGACTCAGAAGCGGTGGAGCGGAAGCAGTTGAGCGGATCGTTACCCTAGGAACTTCCTGATGAAAATTCTTCTTGCTTGGCGACGAAAACTCTGTCGCCAAGCGTTGATTTCCAATCAAAGATATGCAAAAAATGCTCCTAGAGCACTTTAGATACTCCTGCCACCAAGCAGAACCCTCCCAACAAGCGATCCGCTGGTTCATCATTTCTTTCCGCAAAGAGACTACGACTGCCAGTACAACCTGAAGAGCATGATGATTCACAGCCTGATGGGTTTGATGTATTATACCGAGCATTGACCGCACTGTCAACCAGCACTCGGAGCAGTCAGTTAACCACCAGCCCAATAGCGCGTAAAGGGCTTCTCTGTTCTTCCGGGACCTCCACTGTAAGAAGGAGCGCAAGAAGGGTAGAATTCCATCTCCCCGATGGCAATACAGATAGCGCTGAATCGCAGGAGGATGTGCCAGAGGTGGAGGAAACCGCTGATACAAGCCACTCGGAGTATGACGACTCCTCAGAGAACGACCACCAGAGCTCTGAGGAGAACCCGGATGACTCGGAGGAAGAACCTTAAGCCCCCACAAAGAGATCACAGAGTACGAGGAAGATACCTTGTAAAGTCCAGCGGACTACTGCCAGAGCACTGGGCAATGCTCGGAGGAGACCAACCGGTCCGGTAGCGGAGGTTATTGTTTACTCCGACGTGTCTGTTGATGTGGTACAGTTTCGACTCCATCTTACCAATTGATGCTCTTTAAACAGGGACACAACGCTAACGATTCAGGGGGGCGCACAACCAGGTGCAAAGGTAATACGGAGAGAAGGATGAGGGATAGCAGCACCCACTTCGTCACACAGACAAAATGCATCCCAGGGAGCGCTCACCGCGTCCCATAGAGCGCCAGTTTTGGAGAATGGCCGGGAAGCATCTCAGAGAGCATTCCCGGCATGTAGGAGAGTATTCCCAGCATCTCAGAGAGCATTCCCGGCATCTCAGAGACCCCCCCCCCATACCCTCAGAGAGCACTATCGATATTCTCATAGTCCATGTCTTCTTCTGTACCTGTGTATTCTTGCGATATTGGCTAGAGCTCTTCTGCACGGCACATTGATCTTTCCTCGATGAGTTCAACTTACAGTGAATCCACGCCCAATTACCGCCCCTATGGTTCCTCGCCGCCTTTTGAAGGCATTGGGGAGAGCTCCATGAACAGTCCCTGAATTCTTCCAAGCCCTCAGGTTTATTTTCCAGAAGCCAAACCCAACTTTCACTATCAAGTGGTAATCCAGTGTGCTGACGAAGAAGGGGAAGAGCAGCTTGTTGATGACGCTGAGGATTTCGACGATTGAAAGGACAAAAAACCCTTTTTGCTTGACAAGAGCCTGCACCTACGGTACACCATTCGAGATGGGCAAGCGGTTTTTAAGAGTCTACAATATGGTACATCTTCCTTCATCTAGTAGGGACAAAAAGAATGATTCTATAGTAGAGAGCGAGATTTGTAGTATTCCGAAAAGCGGTCACTACTCCTTTGAGAGAACTGTTGACATTCATGCGAGCGATCTATCTCATAGATCCTTGTTACCTAGTTTGAGGAGTGCAGATGTGCCCTCAATCCAGGCTCAGAGAATTAAAACCGGTGTAGCACCTTAATCGGGGACCACACTATTCTACATGAGTCTTTTCCACCTGCAGCGAGGTTTTCAGTACTGGTAGTGAGAATGTGGGCAGCTCCGAGTCGCAGGGTGAAATGTACGGTGGATCTGGACGAGGTCATTATCAAACAGGTGAGTCCCCCAGAAACGTTGATGAGTGCTCCGGAAGCATAATTGAAGTTAATAACGATATGTCAGAAGTCTACACTCCCGAGTTCGTTCGTACTTGATGCACGAGGTAAAAGGGCGCCTAGCGGAATCGACCATATACGGGCTTAGAAATCTCTCGGAGCCTGAGGCAAGGGCTGCTGAAGTGCAGTATCTTTTGAAAAATGGACAGTTCTTGAGCTCCGTTCAGCATTACAAGGTATGATTAATCCCCACAGAGCACCCGGGAGTGTGCACAGAGCACCCGGTGCCAATGTCCACGCAGCACCCGGGAGCGCTCAGAGAGCACCTATTGCCAATGTTCAACCAGTACCCGGAATATGCAGATAGCACCCGAAATACACAGGGAGCACCCGAGAATGCCCAGAGAGCACTCGCGAACGTTGCTAACAGATACTACACTTCCTGACTACGGTTTCTTGTGCCAGAAATAATCGACATAATGTATTATAAATACTTTGATGGGGTGAGGATTTGAGGGGTCAAAGCCATCGAATTCCTAAAGCGGTTTACACCTACTTCATTTGCCTGATTCCGACGGCGCTTTGGCGTGGCATTTGGGCATGGTTAATAGGAACATACATAAAGGATGAGTACGTAGAACCAGTAGGCAACGTTAGAAGTGGTCAAGGATAACCTCTGAGAAAAGGTATGCTATTAGGACCGATGCCACAATGGCAAAGTGCTTTCTGAACACTGAAGCTAACGTGCATAGACATGAGAGAAGAAGAGCATCACTATCGAGATGATACCGGGAGATGGACTTAGCGAGGACGACGATGCTTTAGCTGCAGATCTTGCGGCATTCCGAAATATTCGGAGAGCACCCTCGAGTGCTCCAGTGGATTTCACTAGTTCCGACAACAGTGGTGGCTAGGACAAGGTGGTTCATGCTCAACTTTGGGGCATTGAAGCAGAAGAGGAAGGCCAAGAGTATGAATAGAAGCAGGAAGAGGGGGATCGCGAAGGAGGCAATGAGAAAGAGGATGTGTAGAGCACTGTAGCGTGGTGTGGAGAGCACTGTCAAGTGCTTTGGAGAGCATGGGCAAGTGCTTGAGAGAGCACGGGCGAATGCTTTGCAGAACACAAGTGGGTGCTTTAGAGGGTATCAGCAAGTGCTTTGGAGAAGGAAGTACCCATATAGCTACATCAGCAAAAAATTGGGTCTGCTCTGACGTGCTTGGGCGTACCCAGGCGCACCAGACGCAATTGGGCGCACCAGGCGCATGAGAGGTTTTCTTACCTGCATCCATACGCCCCGGCGCAAAAAGACATCGTCTCGACGGGAAAATACGAAAATCTCTCCCGTTCTCGTCGCGGAGTCGTCTTTTGGTCAAAAGACGGGTTCGTCTTTTGACCCCAAAACGAACACCGGGTCCACACCTAGGGAGCTTTTGCCCGGTTAACGGCTTTCGCTAGTGAATTTGCTGGCAGAATGAGGTCACTCGGCAATCGGTACATAGACTAGGACACCAGTTCCGCGCAAATGTCACGTATATTGATCCACATGTCTACGTAATTCTATGTACGTTTCTAAGCGCCCCACCTACCTCCGCTTACTCCTGCCCCGGGCACTGCACTCCTGCCCGACTGACCTCGCCGCTAAGCTGCCTGCCCGCTGAGCTCGCCGCTAACCTCCCTGCTGCCTGCCTCCTGCCCGCTGACGTGCCTGCCTGCCTCCTGCCCGCTGAGCTGCCTGCCTGGTAGGTGTCAATTAGGACTAGTATTCGCTGCCTAGGAGGTGTCCAAATGGTGCAGTATTCGGTGTCCAAATGGTGCAGGATTCGCTGCCTGGGGGGTGCAGTATTCTCTGCATGGGGGGTGCAGTATTCGCTGCCTAGAGGGTGCAATATTCGCCGCCTGGGGGGTGCAAATTGTGCAGTATTCGCTGCCTGGGGGGTGCAGTATTCGCTGCCTGGGGGGTGTCCAAATTGTGCAGTATTCGCTGCCTGGATGGTGCAGTATTCGCCCCCTGGGGGTATCCATATGGTGCAGTATTCGCTCCCTGGTAGCTGACAATTTGGTGACTGCAGCGGCGTCAGTACAGAGTCAATATACTGGGTATTTGACGCCTCCAGCGGCGTCGATATACTGCATGATTTGGAGCCTGCAGCGCAGTCAGGAAAGGCGTCAATATACTGCCCAATTTGACGCCTCCAGCGGCATCAATACACCGACGATTTGGTGCCTCTAGCGGCGTCGATATACTGTATGATTTGGAGGCCGTAGCACTGTCAGTAAAGGCGTCAAAGTGCAGAGGAAGGTAATCACGTATCTAGGCGTCGATACAGGTAGGAGGTAGGCGTCGGTACAGGCAGGAGGTCAATACAAGTAGGAGGTAGGCGTCGATATAGGCAGGAGGTGGATACAGGTAGGAGTTAGGCGTTGATACAGGCAGGAGGTGGGGTAGGAGGTGAGGTAGGAGGTGAGGTAGGAGGTAGGAGGTGTAATGGGATATCAAAAGTATAGCACGGCTAAGCAATAGTTCTATAGCTTTTAAACAAGTGATATTGTAGATCGGACTCCGCTTGCTGATACTATCGCTAGTACCCTTAAACTCGCGGGAATCCGCCTATCTATTTATACATGATTGGAACCTATGCCAAAGCCCGTTTCTATCTAGTACGTTCTATCTCGCGTAACCCTATGACTCACAAATGCCGGCTATCAGGCTGTACTATTTATAAACCGTAGTTATCTTCTCGAAGGAGAACAGCCCGCAGCCGTCAGCACTACCCCTACCCTGGAGTATGCCGCCCGATACTATAGTACAGGTGTGGTCGTACGCGACTGCCCCACACCACCTCGATACCTTCCTATGCTTGTCCCTAGTTACCCGTACTTCCAAGTATCATACCCTCTCACTCGAGTTTCCCGTAACAGGAGGTGAGGTAGGAGGCGAGGTAGGAGGCGAGGTAGCTGGGTGGAGGTGTGGGTGGATCCTCGAGGTGTGGAGGAGTCAAATCTGACGTCATTAGCTAGCGCTATTAGCATTAGCGCCAGTACATAGGCGGAATATCACATCCGCCCGACTTCAAAAGACGAGATATCACATTTGGGAGACGAGCTAGGCGTCAAAGGACGAGACGTCACATTTGAGACGCATACTAGGCGCCAAAAGACGACCTGTCATATTTCGGAGCTCCGGGATGAGCGGGACTAGTATTTGGGTGCAAAAGACGAGGTTTTGGTCGCAAAAGACGAATCGGTACTTCTGGACGTACAGTTCGTCTTGGCGGTTCGTTTTTTTTGCTGATGTATTGTTAGTGTGTAATAGTAAAATCACGGTTTTGAATGCTCTGCAAAGTAGTGCCCACTGAAGCAATGAGTAGTATGTCTTGTAAAAACAGGGCGCTGAAAGGTAAAATACTGTGCATCCGGGATGCGCCAGGTTCAAGAAGCAATATCGGGTGTCGCTGGAGAGGTCTATATGGCTCCAGGAGCAGTCAAAGAACTGTTGGAGGAGTCAAAGAGCTCCAGAAAGTATCAAGCAGGCTCCAGGAGCGTCCAGGAGATATGTGAGGTTCCAGGCGGGGGGTTCGCCATGTCGTGGTAGCGTCAGGCGAAAGATCCCTCAGTGAGGGTAGCGGTAGGTAGAGAGCACTCCGCCACAATATCGTCAGGCAGAAGGTATTGGTATTGGAGCGCGCTGGGATCATTAGTGTCTGCCTGGGCGAGCTAGGAGTTCTAGTGTGCGCCCAGGCGGAATACTATACCCTAGAGTGTGCTAGGAGCATTCTCCTGTTTCTCTGGGGAGCTAGTTTACCTACCAAGCTGTTACGGGCGAGCGGCGTTGCTTCGTGGAAGAGAGTGTCTTCGTGAAGGGGCCCTCGTAGATTCGCAACGACTAGGGTTCTTGGCAGGCGTGGTCGGCAGGAGATGGATTCGGGGCAGGCAGGGGCGAGACAGGGACGGGCGAGACTAGAACGCAGTGGAGTGCTGAGTTCGCCCCCAGCTGGCGGAGAACAGGACTGAGCAGGAGGCCACCGGCAGGGGCGAGCAGGGCAGGGGAGAGAGGAACAGGAGTCGGTGGCAGGGCGAAGGGAGCAGGGCGAGGGACGGGGACCGGAGGACAGGACAGGACAGGACGGGTGCTAGGGTTCACCCCCTAGCTGGTGGAGGACGGGAGAGCAGAACAAGGAGGAGACTCTAAGCCAGACAGGGCGCGATGGCTAACAGGAGAGAGTCGACCGAGGACTGGATCAGGGACGGCTAGTTGGAGCGATAGCCGGGCGGAGGCGGGAGGCGGGAGGCAGGGCCGCGGCTGACCAGGCGAGGCGATGGTCGGGCCGTGGGGCAGGAGGCCAGGCTAACAGGAAGCATAACAGGCGAGGCGAGGCGGAGTCAGAGCGAGCAAACGGCAGACAGGGCAGCCAGGCTAGATCTGAGGGCATGACAGCGGCCTGGCAGGAGGCAGAGTCAGGCGAAGGAAGACAAGGGTTCTCGGACAGGCTCTAAGGAAGCGGAGGCGGCAGCCTTGAACACAGACAAAACAAAAAGGCAGACTGGACAGGCTCTAGGAAGAGCCTAGGCAGCAAGCGAGACGAGATTCATGAGTCCTCCCGAGGAGGCGGAGGAAGGAGCGTGGTCTACGAGGGAAACGATTCTCTGGGCGAAAGACTGAATTGAATCGTACAAGATTATACAAGAAGAAAAGACTAGAGAACTAAAAGGAAAGCCCTCGAGAGAGAGACTACCTTATATACAAGAATCATACTTGCCGCTGATTAATCCAGGCGGCCTTAAGAGCGAAAGCGGAAGCAGAGCGAGACAGGAAAAGCAGAGCAGGAGCGAGCGAGAACAGAGGCGAGGAAAGAACAGGCGAAGAAGCGGAGACAGGAGCATGAGGAAAACAGGAGCGGAGAACAGAGCGAGAACAGAAGCAGGAGCGAGCAGCGATAGGAGCGAAGACAGAAGCTAGAGCGAACTAGGAAAGTACAGGAGTCAAGGAGACAGGAAGCGGGACAGGGCAAGGCGAGGCGAGGCGAGGCGACAGAGGCAGGGGACAGGAGCACAGACTGGAATCGATCGGCAAATACCCTGCGACATGTGAGGCGCTAGAGCTGGGCCGATGATAAGAGGTGGAGGCGTGGCCAAGACATAGAAAACCTTCTCGACGTGGGATGTGCTTCAGGTACCAAAAGCCATCTTCAATCGTCCAGGGTGGAATAGTCACTGCGACGATAAAGGTTGACAGGGGTAAAGCCAGAGCAGGGAAGAGCCTACAGGGGATCGGGGATACTAGGACTCAGGAGCGGGGAGACTAGGGGCTAAGGAAGGATAGGGGTACAGGATGGTTCGGTAGGAAACAGAGAAAGACATGGACAGGGCTTGCGGCCGGGGATGTGACCCGACGGCAAGGAAACAGGGAAACAGAGACAGGAAAACAGGAAACGAGGCCAAGGAAACAGGAAACAGGAGCAAGGAAACAAGGAACGGGACCAGACTGGGGTCGGTCCCGTACGCCGTTACACAAGTGCGCTGAGAGCCCTAAGCGCCCATAGCGTCTGGCGGAGGTTACGGGTTTGCTGATGACTAAGAGGAAACTGAGAATGACACCTGAACCTCAAGAAGCCCTATCTGACAGGAAAGTACAATCCACTCCGAAAAACTGTACATACACTTGAAGTCATGCATACATAATTGGAGCAAGATAATCCCACAAACGACCGAAGTTCAAGATGGATTAAGCTTCAATAAATATCCCTTACCTATAGCTTTTCTCACAGGGCTTTTTCCTATAGGAAGGTTATTAACGGTGCAGGTCAACGCATAGGGAGGGGGAGTAATGATACAGGAAGTGGAGTGAGAAGGTATAATACACATCAGCAAAAAATCAAGCGCGATATCTAATCGGCTTTGGCTTGCCCTAATCCTGTGCTAATCTAGCTAATGTGGTTTATATGGCAACCGGGGGACAAATTTCATCCTCTTTAGACTCTGTGTCATCTAAATATCAGATCCGTAGCTGATTTGTAAAAATACTATTGTCAAGTGCGAATAAAAAAATCTTGTATTCACATGAATTTCACGTCGCGCTCAAGAATTTGCGAATGTAGTATAATCTAGTCATGTTTTAGCCCTAAAGCGTCCTTCAACCGACATTATTCATTCACTGGATGTTCTTTATCTATGGCTATATCTACGGTACAAAAATAAACTGCGATCTAGCATACAAGATTGAAAGTGCGGAGGTCAATTCTACTATTCACAAACCACCAGTTGTCGCTATTGATACTCTCAGGTACCAGCTGCACCCGCCCTAGTATATCCTTTATACTGATACACCGGAGATTCCATTCAGTCGTCTGTCGGACGATTACAACCCCATGTGGTTCCTGTACTTCACCTCCCTTTCTGGGTCAGTAGTTCCAAGATAACTACCCGAAATGTACACTTTCGAGAGTGCGATACCGACCCAGGGGTCCGTACATTCATAAGCGATGTAAGAACCGCCGGTATTCGTCCATGAAGAGACGAATAGCGTCTTTCGTCCCCAGTCCAAACCCATATACTGTCGTTCCTAGGTTGCTTGGAATATCTCCACAACTTGGGACGGGAGGTCCGGATCATATGTATCTCCTGTGCTATCTCATTCTGAAAGTTCAGTACTGGCACGTGCAAAAGTCGATAGTGCTGCGCCGGGTACACTTGTACACGAATTCCGTCTATATTGTGCGATATTCGTCTTAAGTACGTTGTGAGAAGGGAGGCTAGATCTGGAATTTTGCAAAGCTCGGCGATCTTTCCTACAGTATTGGCACTATCTCCACGTGTCATGGACTCTACACGCATTAAGTCATCTGGAGCTGACATATCGCGTCTGCTGGCCGATGTATCGCGTCCTTCCTTCGCCCTTCCAAGAGGTTTAGTTCCGCCACTGCGAAACACTCAACCGTTGCTATATGGGTGAGGATCTGCTCTGAAGCATCCATCTTATACGACCGCTTGTATCCCACTTTTATAGCCTTATGACTTGCGTCGCCCAGCTCGGTGGAAAACTGGGGTATGCTGCCGTACTTGATGACATTACTGCGGAAGTGAGACAGCATCTGCATTTCCGGGAAGTTGAAATCCGATCTGTCTCTTGTATATTCCAAGACTTGAGAATCTATTGCCAGAAGTTCAGCGTCCTCTAAGCGCAGCCTTTGGCTGTGGGGGGCTCCTCTTCGTCGGACGTTGTCTCCAGTACGTCTCTTCGCAGCTGGCTCCCGAACATTCTGGCCTCCCGATTGAGCTTTTTGCCTCCTCGAAACTCCAAGAAGACGTCTTTCTCCCTGTGAAAGCCCATGAGATATCTCTCCAAAAACTCCAGCGTTTCCGTGGTGTGGCTTCGATATTGAGCCATCAGCGTAAAATCAACAAGATATCGAACAGATCTAATCGCCTTATCAAAGAGAGGACGCTGCTTGGCCCTGGGGCGACGCAAAGAGGCTGCTATGGTTGGTAAAAGAACCTTCACCAAGTTGCGCATCTCTTTTCCCTGCTATTGGGAGATCTGACTATAGGGCTTGTTCATGGCGTTGAAACCCGGGTAAGGTGGAATGCGAGCCCGGATAGTATCAAATTCGTCCTTTCGTTTATGCTTTTTGGGCAATGCCATGAGCCAGTCCATCATGTGCTTGAATAATCCCAAATACAGGACATGCAAGATATCTGGTTTTGGGAGTTGCACTGGGTCGACGAAGGGGATATTCCAGAGGACGCCTCTCGTCTGCTTTATGCCTCTTGCCTTCAATTCTTGTTCTGCTCCTGCCTCTCCTTCTTTGAGCCTTCGATGTAGGTCTTGATATCTCCAGGTCTCCCGAGTTGGCGCCGGTCGCATAATGTACTCTCCGAATGTAGTTTTGTCCGCTTCACATACAGGGCAGAGATTCCCGGTGATATTGTGGAGCGTCATGTTCTCTTTATGGTCCGCGATCCAGGCACATAGTATAGGGAAGCATCTTCTGACAAATCCGTCGCTGCATTCCATGTCGATTCCTTCACTGCTAGCCTCCCTCAGTGGCTCGAACAAAAGGTCAATGATCTCTCTCAATATTCGGCTGCTCCTTCTCCGCAATGCTTCGTCTCTTTTCCGCTTTCTGGACATCTTAGGGAGGATGGATAGCAGTGCGAAAAGGACGTTTGCGTGCATGCTCGGCCTGTTCCGAGTCCTCGAATCGATGTTTCCTATCTTAAGATAAATTTGCCATGCCTTTTTGTCTCCCGAGAAATTGGTTAGTTGTGTCTCGTCGGAGGAGATCAGCAGCGGGATGACGGTGGCGGCGGTCGGCAATTTCTACTGTAGCGATGAGCAAAGGACGTGAAACGTCGGAAAAGAGCCTACCTGCGTCTCCCACCACCATTCTCCAGTATGTATCTCATTATATATCCTTTGTCCCTTGCCATTTCTTTCGATTATTAGAGAATACACCATGTTCTCTGAGAAGCAAGGCTGTCTCATAAGATAGGATGCCGCTTTCACTATACCTCGATAAAAAAATGGCGTGGAGGTGGTCGAGCGTCGTTGGGATTCGTCCTCCATATCACTGGAGTCCTCAAAAGGACGCATATCGTCTTCTGGAGGCTGGAAATCGACTTGACCCTCATCCAACTACTCGAATCCAGCCCATCGGAGAGCCCATCCATTTTCTTAAATAGTTTGTAGGCAGAGTTGTACCAGACCTCCTGCCTTGCCAATCCGTTATTGAAGTAGCCATTAATGTGTTCCCTAGACACCCCCGACTCTATGAACCACTTCGCCAGATCGAAATCCTGCTGACTCTCAAAAGGCGCTCATAGATTCGATTCGTCTTCTAAAGCACGTTCAACGTCCCCTAACATTTCTCCAGCTCTGGGGAAAGTTGTCACTTCGGAGGGTTGTTGCTCGTTCTCCTCGTCGACACTTTCGTCTGAAAGAGTCTCATGGTCGGAGTTCAAGCCGTCAGCTAAATCATTACCCTCGTCCGTCAGTAGCCGTGTTTCGTCGTGTAATAGTGTTCCCTCTTCTCGTCGAAGCAGAGGCTTTGTGGGATGTCTAGTTCTGAGATGGTTTCGATAGCTCATTCCATATTTGAAGATAGTCCCGCACCATGGACATGCTGATCCTTGAATGGCAGACATGCTGAATATCGTCTTTTGATCAAAACCGACGTTTCTGGGACCCAATAGGACCGCAGGCGTCCCCTCAGGCACTTCCTGCAGCGAGATGCTGGTTGACGTCATTCAGACGCACATGCTTTGTTCTCCGAATGGGGTTAGTGTAGCACACTGCAGTATTAATTTACCAACTACAACATCTGTCCGCCAAACAACACACTGGCGTCCTTTGCCTAAATCAACACCTCAAAGAACTCGACGTTTCAAAATGACTAGCGCTACCGCATCTACCACCTATTAGCTATCAAACAAATGTTTAACGAATTCAAAGCATTCATTACTGACATCGGCGTCGTGAGATAATGGCTTTGAAAGGGACAACAGAGAACGTTTACCGTCTGTTGGTGGCTGCTGTTATATCTATCAACTGCAACTATATTCACATATCACATTGCACGATCACCTTCCAGCAAATTCTATAAGATGGCAGAGTTTTCCCCTTCAGCCTCGCTTCCCCCCAAACACAGCAAACTTCAGCCATCAATCGCAGGAAATAGGACGCATATCGTCCACTAGTCTCTCAGTCGATTACAAGGTACGAAGAGATCTATTCTATAATCTTGACTTACTTGCTGACCCGGTTTGGATAAACAGAGTGTCAGCGGACGCCACTCGTCCACTTACAGTATCAATAATAGCTGATGATGGCAAGATGAGGACCAAGGACTACAAGATTGAGCTCAATCTGCATGACATAAAGAAATGGAATGCCGTTCGCTCTCATATCTCGGCATGGGCAAGGACGAATAGATGCTTCAACTCTCGAAACCCGAAATACCAGCAGCTGCTCGACTATGCAATGACCCATCCAGAACTCGCTGGGTTTAGGCCGAAATACCAATCCGCTAAGACGCGAAGCAGCCCTCATGCCAGCTTTCATAGAGCTCTCAACGCTCTAGTACAAGATTGGATGAAAAAGGTCAAGGAAGGCAAGTGTAACGGGGGTCCTAGACTACTAGAATGTAATAGAATAGGGACGGCCGGAGCAGGATAGAAATCAGGTTACAGGTTCAAGATTCTTCTCGCTAGAACTTAGAATAATCTTAAGGCTCTTGCTTCTGCTTGCCGATAGGTCTGAGGATGGAAACTGGAGAACTAAGGGGCGGGAATGAAGCTGAGTACTTATACTCCGAAGCCTTCTATTCTCTGCTCCCAGTGTTCCTACTAAGTTCCGGTGGGACTGAGTTCCTGGTGCTTGCAAACATTCCACCGCTACCCCGCTTTCCTTTAAGCGCCAGCAGGAGTTTCCAAGACCTTCAGTGCTACCCTTAGTGAAAGCCTATAGGTAATCTGCCGCTTGGTTTGTCACACAACCTCTGCCTGCAGAATTTAACCGGCTTTAGTTGCTGTAGAGCTCATTGCTTATTGTAGACTTCCCAGGCCGAGTGCTAGCGCTATAGCGGCACTTCTAATGCTCAGAGGATACAGAGGGTCGCCGGGCAATCAGAGTCCTACTCTGGCCGGCCTTCTAATCAGTCAGCAAGGCATAGACTCGTCAGTCTGTCCCCCTGTGAATAGACCTTCTTCCTAGTTACCGGAATATAGTTACACTTGCAGCTGGTGGCGATCCACACTGCAGGTACTTGTATGTCACCGGGTACTGGCTTCTATCAATAACTCTCAGCATATAGCGGGCCCTGGTTAGCATGCTCTCATGCCATCCAGTTAGAATGGCTCCGTTATAGCAAGAACAAGGCCGGTGAGCCCCTGGATGAAAGAAATACAGACGACGAAGCAGGTGAGATATCGGACGTCTACCGTCTGACAGAAGACTAATTCCGTCTCTAGAGCGTGACGAACATGTCGAGGTTAAAATTGCGCGGAGACACCCAAAGTTTGCGGAGGTTGCAGTACGATTCGTGATCATTGATCCTGCACACGAGCGTCGGCCAAGCTCTACCACTGTGCATCGCCCATGGGAAGGCCGCATGTTGAGATATCCCACCTCGTTCACCTTTACAATGCGCGTGCGGGACCTGCACCCAGGAAGGATATCCGGACGTTATCTGGCGCGTTGGGGATAATAGCGTCGCTCTTGCGCCCTGATGATTCGGATATCATTGAGCTTTTTGGCGATATGACGGTGCATGCATGGATCAGAATGTCAACTGGCGAAGTTGACATCTGTGTCGTCCTCCGCCGTACCACGTCCCTGGGGAGACCTGATACACCTCTTCTGACCGGGCATTTCTTCCTGAACGCCATCGATTATAGAGACCCAGTATGGTATGAGGACCCTGCGGAGGAGAAGCGTCGCGATATTATCCGCAGAGCGCCGGAAACGTCCCATGCCCACCACCCGTCAGGGCCTCGAGCAGAGACCAGATTTGATCCGTAAGAGGATCAACCGACAGGTGCTTCTTAAAAAGAAGGTAAAGCTACACCAACGTGCAAAGGTGGGAGCCAAAAACATCCTCGAGTCGGGCGAAGAGGGCTGGTATACGGGTGTAAAGCCCCCAAAGCAAATCTCGTTGAAGACGAGCAATATGCCCGCAGCCGCCACACTGTGGGCCGCGAACCCAGCAGTAGTAGCAGCAACAGCAGCCGGCACCGCAGTCCCTAGTGACCCTAATCACTATGGAAAGAAGGTTGCTGCGGGAGGCTATCCACTCGCTGGACGCCATTTTCGGTTGTCCGTCGCGAAGCGTCGCCAGATAGAGGCAATGCGTCACTTTTTTCTTTTTTCTTTCTTTTATTAATTTTATTTATTTTATTTTATATTTTTTCATTTGTATTGGGTAGGGCTACGTTTTCTTTTTATTTCTGTTTGACGACTCGATGTGGAAAGCTATATCTATTTCGAAACAGTGGTAACCTCTATCCCAACCTAGTATAGCCCCAAGCCTACCGCTAATTGATGTTTAGTTTAGACCTTCTTATTGTTTACTGTTACTTGGAGACAGGATCGTAAGAGTCCAAGGAATACAATCTAAACAGGAGGCTTAGAGGTAGACTCTAAGCAAGCGAAGTATCTTGGAACACTCTTGGCCGACGGGACCAAGAGATCGTAAACGTAGAACTATAAAAGAATCAAACTGATGATTTTCTTTAAAATACAAGAAGAAGAAGAAGAAGAACCTTATATCGCATTGAAGCATAAAGCTTATCGCGCAACTATACTACCCGTACTACAACCTCCATCGACTAACCCAAACGAAAGACAAAGCGAAAAAACTAAACTAAACAAGATACAAAATGGTACGCTCGAAGAGGGCGCGATAACAAGTGCTACAGGTAAGCAGAATCAAAGTGACAGCAATGAAACCTCCCCGTGGTAAGAATGACCCCAAACTCCTCCGTCAGCTACATTAGTTAGGTACGTTCCCATACATGGCGTTCAACTGAAACAGTATCACGACCGAGTTCTTATCTTATCCGTGGACAAACCTTAAGAGGATAAGAAACCATGCCCTACAAGGCAGTAAAGACCGACCGCCGGGGCGTCAGGCAAATGTTACGGCGTCGCGACAGGTAATAGAACGATGTGTTGTGGTGTGAAGTGAAGTGTGGTGGCAACGGTCGGAGAATGAGTCATATGGGTTTCTATGTGTTTCTATACGGTTCGGTTATGAGTCATCTTCGAACAGGAATTATTCGGTTATATAAAGGGTCCTGTCTTCCGTCTACATCTTGTTTCTCTTCCTTTCCTTTTCTCTTCACGCAACCTTCTGTATTTTTTCGAACAAATTCGCTACGAACAAACATTATTATCGGTTATTTTATTCTGTCTATTTTATTTTCGCGCTACGGTTTACCCTAGTATATCATACTAGGCGAGGCCATTTCATCTTTTGACCATACGGTCGCGTTGGTTTTCTCTGTTCTAAGCGAAGGAAACTCTTGTTATTATGGCTTCCAACCAACCCCATATTCCAGACACAGGGAAGGGAAGGAAGAGAGTCACTTCTCCCTCACCAACCCCGAGCAGATTCGGCTTCACCTTGGGAGCGACTTCCCTGGCATCCCTCTCTAGCTATTTCGCGGCGGAGCCTCCCCCAGGCACCCCCGCCCCCCCTCGCTTCGGCCCAACCCAGTCCCAGGACTTGGATGAAGCCCCCCAAGATGAACCACTCTCTGTATACGCAACCGAGGAGGATTACGGGAGAGCATATATTCCCAGGATCGACTACCTCGAACCCAGCATTGTCCCAGGTGAAATGCACAACAAAATGGACATGAACTACGTCTCATGGGCCATCAGACACGCAATAACAAACAAACTTGAGGGAGTGTCAGCCGCCCAGGCGTTGGCCAAACAAGAACGACTGCAAACCCAAATAGAAGTCAGGAAAATGGCTTACGACATTAAAGCCATCTCAGATCGAACAAAGAAACACGAAAAAGAAATGGAGGACATGAGGGCAGCTCTCGCCCAAACCATTTTTCCCCTCATACAAAAAATTGAGCAGACACAAGAACTAGCGATGAAGCGAGCCACTGAGCAGATCGAGGAGCTGAAAACCCTCCTCCTCAGCAGACCCAACCCGCCTCCTCCCCCTCCCCCTCCAGCCCTCCCCGCCCATGTCCATTCCGCCCCCATGGCCCAACCTGCTCGTGCCCGACCGGTGCAGAAGGTCCAGCAACAACCACTTCAAACACAACAACAACAACCACAACAACAACAACAACAAGTACAACAACAACAAACACAGCAACAATCCCCTCGATCCTTCGCGAATGTGGCTCGGACAAACAACCCGAACCAAGAAAGCGTTAAGTGGTATCAAGGAAAAAGGCCCCCAAGAAACCAGACCCACTTTTCAAATCCGATTTCTCCAGGACCAACAGAGAAATCATTATTGAGTCTGACGCCCCCCTAAAGCCCGTGCAACCAAACCCCCTCCGAAATCCGAGCAAAAATTAACGCCGGAATTCCAGACGCCAAATGCCACTTCATTGCGGCAAGAAAGACCATCAACCACCACATCGTACTGGAAACCAAGAATCACGATACCTCCGCAATTTCGCCTGGCGAAATCAGGGCGTGCTCACGGCGATGAGAATCTACGTTATCGACATCAAAGCCAACTCGAAATGGTCAAAATTCCTCCTACACAGCATCCCAACAGCAATCGGGGATGGACTCGACGCCAATTGGTCGCGTCTGAAATTAGAAACAACTATGGGGAAAAGTTTGAACTTGCCCAGATTCCCAGATGGATTACCACCCCGGAGAAGAGACTCGGGAAAGAACACTCCTCAATGATTATCGCGATCCCAGGATCCTTTACCATCCAAACCCTAGGACTTCAGTCCCTCCTTCTTTTCGACCGTCGCTGCTTCCTTGAAGCTTATCTCAATATCAGAAGACACCCAGTGTGCAGGAACTGCCTTGAATTCGGGCACCGACAGGAACAATGTTCCAACGAAACAGGCCGATGCGGGCATTGCGCCGAAGACCATACTACAGACAATCACCCGTGCAAGTCCTGCCCGGGAGGAGTCAAGTGCACCCACTCGCCCATCAGATGTTACAACTGCAACATCAGCAAAAAAAAAAATCCGCCAAGACGAATTGTACGTCCAGACGTACTAATTCGTCTTTTGTGACCGAAACCTCGTCTTTTGCTACCAAATACTCGACTTTTGGTCGTCCCTCGCTTCCCGGGACTCCAAAAAATGACACGTCGTCTTTTGGCGCCTAGTATTCGTCCCAAATGTGACACCTCGTCTTTTGACGCCTAGTTCGTCTTCCAAATGTGATACCTCGTCTTTTGACATCGCGCGGATGTGATATTCCGTCTATCTACTGGCGCTAATGCTAATAGCGCTAGCTAATGACGTCAGATTTGACTCCTCCACACCTCGAGGATCCACCCACACCTCCACCTCCCTCCACATATACACCTAGCTACCTCACCTCCTACCTCACCTCCTACCTCACCTCCTACCTCACCTCCTACCTCACCTCCTACCTCACCTCCTACCCCACCTCCTGCCTGTATCGACGCCTACCTCCTACCTGTATCCACCTCCTGCCTGTATCGACGCCTACCTCCTACCTGTATCGACCTCCTGCCTGTATCGACGCCTACCTCCTACCTGTATCGACACCTCCTGCCTGTATAGACCTCCTGCCTGTATTGACGCCTAGATACGTATTTACCTCCCTATGCATTTTGACGCCTTTACTGACTGCGCTGCAGGCTCCAAATCCTGCAGTATATCGACGCCGCTGGAGGCATCAAATTGGGCAGTATATTGACGCCACTGCTGACGCCGCTGCTGACGCCGCTGGAGGCGTCAGATTCCCACTATATTGACGATTCTACTGACGCCGCTGCTGACGCCGCTGCTGACGCCGCTGGAGGCGTCAAATTCCCAGTATATTGACGATTATACTGACTCCGCTGCTGACGCCGCTGCTGACGCCGCTGGAGGCGTCAAATTCCCAGTATATTCGCTATTATACTGACTCCGCTGCAGGTAAATAGCCCAGTATATTGATGCCGCTGCTGACGCCGCTGCAGGTTCCAAATCCTGCAATATATTGACGGTATACTGACGCCGCTGCAGGCTCCAAATTGACAGCTACCAGTCCTCGAATACTGCACCATTTGGACACCTCCTAGGCAGCGGATACTGCAGCTACCAGTCACCAATACTGCACCATTTGGACACCCCCAGGCAGCGAATACTGCAGCTACCAGTCACCAAATACTGCACCATTTGGACACCTCCTAGGCAGCGAATCCTGCACCTACCAGTCACCAAATAATGCACCAAATGGACACCTACCAGACAGGCAGGTCAGCGGGCAGGAAGGCAGGCAGCAGGGAGGTCAGCGGGCAGGAGGGCAGGCAGCTCAGCGGCGAGCTCAGCGGGCAGGCAGCTCAGCGGCGAGCTCAGCGGACAGGCAGCTCAGCGGTGAGCTCAGCGGTGAGCTCAGCGGGCAGGCAGCTCAGCGGCGAGCTCAGTGGACAGGAGGACAGGCAGCTCAGTGGGTAGCTCAGCGGGCAGGCAGCTCAGTGGGTAGCTCAGCGGGCAAGCAGCTCCCTGGCGAGCTCAGCGGACGGGAGGACAGGCAGCTCAGTGGGTAGCTCAGCGGGCAGGCAGCTCCGTGGCGAGCTCAGCGGGCAAGCAGCTCTCTGGCGAGCTCAGCGGGCAGGAGGAGAGGGAGCTCAGTGGGTAGCTCAGCGGACAGGAGGACAGGCAGCTCAGCGGCGAGCTCAGTGGGCAGGCAGCTCAGCGGGCAGGAGGGCAGGCAGGCAGCTCAGTGGCGAGTTCAGTGGGCAGGCAGGCAGCCCAGCGGCGAGCTCAGCAGGCAGGCAGCTCAGCGGCGAGCACAGCGGGCAGGCAGCTCAGCGGCGAGCTCAACATTGGCAGGAGGGCAGGCAGGAGGGCAGGTCAGCGGGCAGGAGGCAGGGAGCAGGGAGCAGGGAGGTCAGCGGGCAGGAGGCAGGCAGCTCAGCGGCGAGATCAGCGGGCAGGCAGCTCAGCGGTGAGCTCAGCAGGCGGGGAGCTCAACGGGGAGCTCAGCGGGCAGGCAGCTCAGCGCGCAGGAGGGTAGTGCCCGGGGCAGGAGTAAGCGGAGGTGGGTGGGGCGCTTAGAAATGTGTACATAGAATTACGTAGACATGTGGCTCAATATACGTGACATTTGCGCGGAACTAGTGTCCTAATCTATGTACCGATTGCCGAGTGACCTCATTCTGCCAGCGAAATGTGCTAGCGAAAGCCGTTAACCGGGTGAAAGCTACGTAGGCGTGGACCCGGTGTTCATTTTGGGGTCAAAGACGACGTCATTTGCCCAAAAGACGAACCCTTCTTTTGGTCAAAAGACGACGTCGCGACGGGAACGGGAGAGATGTTCGTTTTTTCTCGTCGAGACGATATCGTTTTGCGCCGGGGCGTATGGATGCAGGTAAGAAAACTTCTCATGCGCCTGGTGCGCCTGGTGCGCCTGGGTACGCCCAGGTGCATCAGAATGAACCCAATTTTTTGCTGATGAAGGGCTTTCATAAAGCAATCGATCGAGCGTGCCCAGAGCGCGCAAAGGCAACACTAAAAGCATCACTGAGATTTAATGAATCCAGACCCCAGAAAATAGCTTCGGCTCTCATCAACGTGGCTCCAGTAGCCCCAGCACCAGTAGTCCCGGCCCCAGCAGTCCCGGCCCCAGTGGTCGTGGCCTCAACGGCGCCGAGCTCTACCATCCAAGTACCCGCAACCCCGGCACCGGCTCCGGGTGATAAAGATCACGACACGGGAAATATTTAGGTTTGACTAGTCTCGCTTAACGTTTTTCCTTTCTCTCTCTTACTCTTTCACTCCGTGTCATCTGCGGCCTCACCCGCCGCGGTAACCTGTTGATTGTTTTATCTTCTCGCTTGTTTTTATCTTGTCTTCGGCTTCGTTTTTGTTCTCGCGTTTTTGTTTTGGGTTAGTCGGCGGAGGTTGTAGTTCGGGTAGTATAGTTGTGCGATAAGTCTTGTACTTTAAAGCAATATAAGGTTCTTCTTCTTCTTCTTCCTGTATTCCTCTCGAGCCTGCCCGCTCGGGGGACGCCCTCCTCGTCGATAAGTCGGATACATGAGTTCTAGTTTAGCCTACGGGTGGCTAGTTCCCCCTCTATGACACGAGTCTCCCCTCCCTCTCCTACCCCCCTTTCTCACCGAGTTGATGCCTTCGGGATGCGTCCATCACTCACCAACTCCTCAAAACGACGGCCACCTTTCGACGGTCGTTTCCCCCTCTTTTGGCCGCTCATCGCACGAGCACCACACACGTTGGGTTCGCACACTGTCCGTACTCTCTAGTCAGCGAGAACCTCTAGCTCGACAGCCCAGTTTTGCGTTCCTTGAGCGAAACATTAAATCAAATTTTTTACCCGAGGTCCTCACGTGACCTTACCCCTCTTTTCTCTCGGCCCTAATCGGGCCTCCCATTCTCAACCGAGGCGGCTCCGATCCCCTCACCCACACACACACTGGTCCCCGAGACCACCCCTCAATACCACGGTCGGCACTTTCGATTGCGACCACCCAAACACACACCGAGTTGGCAGCCCCAACTCCCCATTCTCAACCGAGGCGGCTCCGATCCCCTCACCCACATACACACTGGTCCCTGGGACCACCACTCAATACCACGGTCGGCACCTTCGATTGCGACCACCACATACACAGAGTTGGCAGCCCCAACTCCCCATTCTAGCACGTCCCCCCCAGAGGACACAATTCTTTACCGGGCTCCCAAGCCCACCCCCCACCACCGGTCGGCACCTTCGATTGCGACCACCTCCTCCTCAACCGCTCTGCTACCCGACAAGTAGACTCCCAGAGCACCACTCTTGACACCCCCACCATCGCTTTCACACCTCGGCCCGTACCATCCAAAGATTCAACGATCACGGTGACCCAGCCCCAGATCAACCTCGCAATGACCTAGCGCCTTAAACAAGTGACCTGAGAGTTAGGTTCTGGAATACGCTAAGAGTACCCCATCGTTCTACGGAGTTAAGTGCGGACTGTTGCATGTCGGAGAAGTGTCATGGTTCATTCTTACAGCGGGAAGGTTTCTTTGTTGTCCTTAGATTCTGCTTACCTGCACCACTTGTATTTCGCCAGCGCTCCATTCTTTGATGTACGTAGCCTTCGTAGTTGCGTTCTTTTTGTGTTCGGGTTAGTCGGCGGAGGTTGTAGTTCGGGTAGTATAGTTGCGCGATAAGCTTTATGCTTTTATGCGAATATAAGGTTCTTCTTCTTCTTCTTCTGTATTCCTCTCGAGCCCGCCCGCTCGGGGGACACCCTCCTCGTCGATAAGTCGGATACCCAGAGTTCTAGCTTTGCCTACGGGTGGCTAGTTCCCCCTCTATGACACGAGTCTCCCCTCCTCTCCTACCCCCCTTTCACCGGGTTGATGCCTTCGGGATGCGTCCATCACCCACCAACTCCTCAACACGACGGCCACCTTTCGACGGTCGTTCCCCCTCTTTGGCCTCATCGCGAGCCACATACGTTGGGTTCAAAAGCGCTCGACAGCCCGCAGTTTTGCGTTCCTCGGTATGAAAACATTAAATCAAATTTTACCCGAGGTCCTCGCGTGACCTTCTCTTTTTTCTCGGCCCTAATCAGGCCACCCACTCTCAACCGAGGCGGCTCCGATCCCCTCACCCACACACACACTGGTCCCCAAGACCACCCCTCAACACCACGGTCGGCACTTTCGATTGCGACCACCACACATTTACTGAGTTGGTAGCCCTAACTCCCCACTCTCAACCGAGGCGGCTTCGATCCCCTCACCACCCACACACTGGTCCTCCGAGACCACCCCTCAATACCACGGTCGGCACTTACGATTGCGACCACCAAACACACACTGGGCCCTAGGCCTACCACTCTTGCACGTCCCCCCCAGAGGACACAATTCTTTACCGGTCTCCCAAGACCACCCTTCAACACCGGTCGGCACCTTAGACTGCGACCACCCCTCACTCTCAACTGCCCTGCTACCCGACAAGTAGACTCCCAGGGCACAATTCTTGACACAAACACCATCGCTTTCACACCTCGGCCCCTCGTCGGCTTACCATCCAAAGATTCAACGATCACGGTGTGACCTGAGAGTTAGGTTCTGGAACACGCTAAGAGTACCCCATCGTTCTACGGAGTTAAGTGCGGACTGTTGGATGTCCTTGGAGAAGTGTACATGGTTCATTCTTGCCGCGGGAAG
The DNA here is from genome assembly GCA_024713705.1 of Morchella sp. 2018-W38C. NCBI lineage: Eukaryota > Fungi > Ascomycota > Pezizomycetes > Pezizales > Morchellaceae > Morchella > Morchella sp. 2018-W38C. The sequence continues at coordinate 212,234 of JAMJEX010000026.1, read as the reverse complement.
GTTTCTTTGTTGTCCCTTAGATTCTGCTTACCTGCACCATTTGTATTTCGCGCCCTTCGGGCGCTCCATTCATTGATGTACATAGCCTTCGTAGTTGCGTTCTTTTGTCTTCGGGTTAGTCGGTGGAGGTTGTAGTTCGGGTAGTATAGTTGCGCGATAAGCTTTATGCTTCTATGCGAATATAAGGTTCTTCTTCTTCTTCTTCCTATATTCCTTTTCGAACAAACTCGTTACGAACAACTATCATTATCGGATATTTTATTCTTTTTATTTTTATTCTCGCGTTACGGTTCACCCTAGTATATCATACTAGGCGAAGCCACTTTATTTTTTGGCCGCACGGTCGCGTTGTTGTTGTTTTTAAGCGAAGAAAAATTTTTTACGTTGGATTCAAACGAATCCCTCTCAAATTCAGGCCTACCGAAAGGAAGGAAGAGATTCCTTGCCGACGCATCATCTCCGGACAGATCTGCCTTTGGAATGGCTTCCCAGGCGTCCCTCTCCAGCTACTTTGCGGCGGAGCCCCCTCCAGGCACCCCGGCCCCTCCTCGCTTCGACCAAACCCAGTCCCAAGACCAGGACCAAAACCCCCCGGGACTCCTCCCCAAATTCGCGACTGCATTAGACTATGAAATTCCTTACGTCCCCATGACCGACTATCTTGACCCCAGCATTGTCCCAGGTGACTGGCACAACAGAATGGACTTGAACTACACTTCATGGGCCATCAGACACGCCGTAATGACCAACACCAAACCAATAAAAACAGCTCAGGAGACACTCCTCGAAGACCTCGCAATAACAAAAGCCTCGCAGGAGTCAACCCTCAAAGAACTACGAGACCTCGCATCAACGGTTAGGAATATCTCCTACCAAGTAAAATCCATGATCGACCAGAGCAACAAACAAGATAAGTCCTTCGAACTAGTGCGGGAGGTACTCGCCCAATCGATCTACCCCACAATTAAGAAAACAGAGGAGGAACAAGCCCTCCTCTCAAAACAGATTACTAAACAATTCGAGGAGACCCAAACCCTCCTCCTCAGCAGACCCAATCCGCCTCCCCCCCCTCCTGCCCTTCCTGCCCGTGCCCCCGCCCCCATCCCCGCCCGAGCTCAACCCGCTCGTGCCCGACCGGTGCAAACGGAACAGCAACAAGCACCCCAACGACAACAACCACAACCACGACAACCACAACAACAACCACAACAACAGCAAACACAGCAACAACCCCCTCGATCTTTCGCTAATGTGGTTCGGACAAACAACCCGACCCAAGAAGCGTTCAAAGTAGTACAAAGGAAAAAGGCCCCGAAGAAACCAGACCCACTCTTCAAATCCGATTTCTCCAGGACCAACAGAGAAATCATCGTCGAATGCAACGCTCCCTCCGACCAAGCCCCGTGCAACCAAACCCCTTCCGAAATCCGAGCAAAAATTAACGCCGGAATCCCAGACGCCAAATGCCACTTCATTGCGGCAAGAAAGACCATCAACCACAACATCGTACTAGAAACCAAGTACGATACCTCCGCCGAAACAGCGCTCGCCTACAAGCACGAAATCAAGGACGTGCTCACGGGGATGAGAATATACGTAATCGACATCAAGGACAACTCAAAATGGTCAAAACTCCTCCTACACAGCATCCCGACAACAATCGGGGATGGACTCGACGCGGGCCAGCTGGTCGCGTCTGAAATTAGAAACAACTATGGGGAAAAGTTTGAACTTGCCCAGATCCCCAGATGGATTACCACCCCGGAGAAAAGAATCGGGAAAGAACACTGCACAATGATCATCGCGATACCAGGATCCTTCACCATTCAGACCCTAGGGCTCAGATCCCTCCTCCTCTTCGACCGCCGCTGCTCCCTTGAAAGTTACCTCAACATCGGAGAAGACACCCAATGCAGAAACTGCCTCGAATTGGGCAACCGACAGGAACAGTGTTCCAAACGAAACAGGCCGATCGGGCATTGCGGAACCATATATTACAGGCGACCACCGTGCAAGTCCTGCCGGGAGAGTCAAGTCTGCACCCACTCGCCCATCAGGTGTTACAACTGCAAGGGCTTCCATAAAGCAATCGACCGAGCGTGCCCAGAGCGCGCAAAAGCAACACTAAGAGCATCACTGAGATTCAACGAATCCAGACCCCAGAAGATAGCCCCGGCTCTCATCCCAGTAGCTCCAGCAACCCCTGCACCAGTAGTCCCAGCCCCAGCAGTCCCGGCCCCAGTGGTCGTGGCCTCAACGGCTCCGAACTCTACCATTCAAGTACCCGCAACACCGGCACCGGCCCCGGTAGTTAATGATCACGACATGGGAAATGCCTAGGTTTGATTTTGGTCTCGCTTAGTCTTTTTTCTCTCTCTCTCCACTCTTTCTTTTATCATCCGCGGCCTCACCCGCCGCGGTAACTTGTTGATCGTCATGTCGCCTCGCTTGTCTGTGTTTTTCCGTTTTTGTTCTCGCGTTTTGTTTTGGGTTAGTCGGCGGAGGTTGTAGTTCGGGTAGTATAGTTGTGCGATAAGCGTTTACGCTTCTAAGCAATATAAAATCTCTCTCTCTCCTATATTTCTCTCGAGCCTGCCCGCTCGGGGGACGCCCTCCTCGTCGATAAGTCGGATACCCAGAGTTCTAGTTTAGCCTACGGGTGGCTAGTTCCCCCTCTATGACACGAGTCTCCCCTCCCTCTCCTACCCCCCTTTCTCACCGAGTTGATGCCTTCGGGATGCGTACATCGCTCACTAACTCCCCAAACCGACGGCCACCTTTCGACGGCCGTTCCCCCTTTCCGGGCTTCATCGCGAAGCCCAAACGCGTTGAGTTATGTCTGTCCATTGCTCTCTAGTCAGCGAGTTCATGGCCAGCTCGACAATGAAGTTTTGCGTTCGCCGGCGAAACATTAAATCAAATTTTTTTACCCGAGGTCCGCACGTGACCTTACCCCTCTTTCTTCCCGGCCCTAATCAGGCCACCCATTCTCAACCGAGGCGGCTCCGATCCCCTCACCACCCACCCACACTGGTCCTCCAAGGCCACCCCTCAACACCACGGTCGGCCCTTCCGATGGCGACCACCACATACCACCGGGTCCTAGACCCCCCACTCTCGCACGTCCCCCCCAGAGGACACAATTCTTACCGGTCTCCGAGACCACCCCTCAACCAACACGGTCGGCACTCTCGATTGCGACCACCTCCACTCCTACCCGCCCTGCTACCTGACAAGTAGACTCCCAGGGCACAATTCTTGACACAAACACCATCGCTTTCGCACCTCGGCTCCTTGTCAGCTTACCATCCAAAGATTCAACGATCACGGTGACCCAGCCCCAGATCAACCTCGCAATGACCTAGCGCCTTAAACAAGTGACCTGAGAGTTACGTTCTGGAACACGCTAAGAGTACCCCATCGTTCTACGGAGTTAAGTGCGGACTTTGCATGTCCTTGGAGAAGTGTACATGGTTCATTCTTACCGCGGGAAGGTTTCTTTGTTGTCCCTTAGATTCTGCTTACCTGCACCATTTGTATTTCGCGCCCTTCGGGCGCTCCATTCTTTGATGTACGTAGCCTTCGTAGTTGCGTTCTTTTGTCTTCGGGTTAGTCGGTGGAGGTTGTAGTTCGGGTAGTATAGTTGCGCGATAAGCTTCGGCTTCAATGCGAATATAAGGTTCTTCTTCTTCCTATATTCCTCTCGAGCCCGCCCGCTCGGGGGACGCCCTCCTCGTCGATAAGTCGGATACCCAGAGTTCTAGCTTTGCCTACGGGTGGCTAGTTCCCCCTCTATGACACGAGTCTCCCTCTCCTCTCCCCCCCTTTTCACCGGGTTGATGCCTTCGGGATGCGTCCATCACCCACCAACTCCTACCATAAAGCAGCGGCCCGCTCGTGATCGTTTCACTTTCGACTCTTCATCGCGCGAAACAGCACACAGGTTCGCTGTCCGTTCTCTCAAGTCAGCGAGAATCTCTGACCATGCGCTCAACAGCCCGCGAAATTTGCGTTCCTACGGGCGCGAATTATCGTCAAATTTTTACCCGAGGTCCCCACGTGACCTTACCCCTCTTTTCTCTCGGCCCTAATCAGGCCACCCATTCTTAACCGAGGGGGCTCCGATCCCCTCACCACCCACACACACCGGTCCCCCCGAGACCACCACTCAATACCACGGTCGGCACTTTCGATTGCGACCACCCCATACATACCGGGTACTAGACCCACCACTCTTGCACGTCCCCCCCTGAGGACACAACTTCAACCGGTCTCCGAGACCACCCCTCAACACGGTCGGCACTTTCGATTGCGACCACCACATATACACTGAGTCTCAGACTCACCCCTCTTGCACGTCCCCTCCAGAGGACACCATTCAAACACGACTCGGGCACAGTCTTTAGCCATTGCTCCTGGGACCGACGACCCCACCCACTACTACCACGGTTGAGGTTATTCTATAGCCAGCTTCGCGCCGCGCTCCCTCTTCCCTCCACATTTAACTGCCCTGCTACTTGACAGGTAGACTCCCAGGGCACCACTCTTGACACCACCCCCTAGCTTTCGCACCTGACGACGGCTTTGTTGGCCTCCTTTAACGCCTTCGTGCCCGGATTCCACCGGACTCCGTTAAGGTTCGTCCACATTTAAAGTCCACCGGTTCTAGTAATGATCCATTTTGAGTGAACGGTTCGGAAGGGATAGCTCGCTTAGTTTAGTCTGACGGAGAAGTTGGGGTTTCATTCTTACAACGGGGAGGTTTCTTTGATGTCGCTTAGATTCTGCTCACCTGTACCACTCGCGTTATCTGCGCCCTCTTCGAGCACACCCATATTTGTATTTACGTAGTTGTTTAGTTAGTTTTCTTTCTGGCGGACGGTTGGCGCGCGATAAGCCTTGAGCTTCTATGCGATAATAAAATCTATCTATCTATCTTGTATTTTAAGGAATATTATTAGTTTGATTCTTCCATAGTTCCACGTCTACGATCTCTTGGTCCCGTCGGCCAAGAGTGTTCCAAGATACTTCGCTTGCTTAGAGTCTACCTCTAAGCCTCCTGTTTAGATTGTGTTCCTTGGAGTCTTACGACTTTGTCTCCAAATCACAGCAAAGCGAGGGGGTGGTGTCGAGAGTGGAGCCCTGGGAGTCTACTTGTGGGGTAGCAGGGCGGTTGAGGTGAGGAGGAGAAGGGAGCGCGGCGCGAAGCTGGCCATTGAATAACCTTTCCGTGATGAGTATGGGTGGGGTCGTCGGTCCTTGGAGCAACGGCTAAAGACTGTGCCCGAGTCGTGATATGGAGTCCTCTGGAGGGGACGTGCAAGAGGGGGGTGAGTCTGAGACTTAGTTTGTATGTGGTGGTTGCAATCGAAGGTGCCAACCAGATGTTAAAGGGTGGTCTCGGAGACCGGGAGGAGTGGTGAGGGGAGCAGGCCGCCTCGGTGAAGAATGGGGAGTTGGGGCTGCCAACTCGGTATGTTTTGGGTGGTCGCAATCGAAAGTGCCGACCGTGATATTGAGGGGTGATCTCGGGGGACCAGTGTGGGTGGGTGGTGAGGGGATCGGAGCCGCCTCGGTTAAGAATAAGTGGCCTGATTAGGGCCGAGAGGAAAGAGGGGTAAGGTCACGTGGGGACCTGGGGTAAAAATTTGACGAATGTTTCGCCCTTAGGAGCATAAAACTTCGGGCTGATGGCGCTTTGGCGTGAGTTCTCGCTGACTAGAGAGTATGCGGACAGTGTCGCGAACGATGGTGGTGTCTTTGAGCGGCCAAGAGAGGCGACCGTCGAAAAGGTGGCGTCGTTTTGAGGAATTGGTGGGTGATGGACGCATCCCGAAGGCATCAACCCGGTGAAAGGGGGGGAAAGGAGAGGGAGACTCGTGTCATAGAGGGGGAACTAGCGACCCGTAGGCGAAACTAGAACTCTGGGTATCCGACTTATCGACGAGGAGGGCGTCCCCCGAGCGGGCGGGCTCGAGAGGAATACAGAAGAAGAAGAAGAAGAAACTTATATTCGCATAGAGGCATAAAGCCTATCGCGCAACTATACTACCCGAACTACAACCTCCACCGACTAACCCGAAGACAAAAGAACAAACGAACGCAACTACAAAGGCTACGTACATCGAAGAATGGAGCGCCTAAATAAGCAGGTAAGCAGAATCTAAGGGACAACAAAGAAACCTTCCCGCGGTAAGAATGAACCATGTACACTTCTCCAAGGACATCCAACAGTCCGCACTTAACTCCGTAGAACGATGGGGTACTCTTAGCGTATTCCAGAACCTAACTCTCAGGTCACTTGTTTAAGGCGCTAGGTCATTGCGAGGTTGATCTGGGGCTGGGTCACCGTGATCGTTGAATCTTTGGATGGTAAGCCGACGAGGGGCCGAGGTGTGAAAGCGATGGTGGGGGTGTCAAGAGTGATGCTCTGGGAGTCTACTTGTCGGATAGCAGAGCTGTTGAGGAGGAGGTGGTCGCAGTCTAAGGTGCCGACCGGTGATGAGGGGTGGTCTTGGGAGACCGGTAAAGAATTGTGTCCTCTGGTGGGGACGTGCAAGAGTGGTGGGTCTAGGACCCAGTGTGTATTTGGTGGTCGCAATCGAAAGTGCCGACCGTGGTGTTGAGGGGTGGTCTCGGGGACCAGTGTAGAGTGGTGAGGGGATCGGAGCCGCCTCGGTTGAGAATGGGGAGTTGGGGCTACCAACTCAAGTAAATGTGTGGTGGTCATAATTGAAAGTGCCGACCGTGGTGTTGAGGGTGGTCTCGAGACCAGTGTGTGTGGGTGAGGGGATCGGAGGCGCCTCGGTTGAGAATGGGTGGCCTGATTAGGGCCGAGAAAGAGGGGTAAGGTCGCGTGGGGGACCTCGGTGTGAATGTTTGCGCCCGAAGGGCATAAAACCATGCGGGCTGTCAGCGCTTTGGCCGTAGATTCTCGCTGACTAGAAATGCGGACAGTGTCTGAACGCGTGTGTGGTGCTCGTGCGATGAGCGGCCAAAAGAGGGGGAACGACCGTCGAAAGGTGGCCGTCGGTTTGAGGAGTTGGTGGGTGATGGACGCGTCCCGAAGGCATCAACCCGGTGAAAAGGGGGGAAAGAGGAGGGGTAGACTCGTGTCATAGAGGGGGAACTAGCCACCCGTAGGCAAAGCTAGAACTCATGTATCCGACTTATCGACGAGGAGGGCGTCCCCCGAGCGGGCAGGCTCGAGAGGAATACAAGAGGTTGCGTGAAGAGAAAAGAAAAGGAAGAGAAACAAGATGTAGACGGAAGACAGGACCCTTTATATAACCGAATAATTCCTGTTCGAAGATGACTCATAACCGAACCGTATAGAAACACATAGAAACCCATATGACTCATTCTCCGACCGTTGCCACCACACTTCTCTTCACGCCACAACACATCGTTCTATTACCTGTCGCGACGCTGTAACATAGAGGAAACTCAAGAAATAGAGATGTCCGAAGGGGAATCTGACGATGACGAATTGTGATAATCTTGTCCTTATATATAGATGATAGATAGGAACCAATAAATGCCGATAAGTGTCCTCTCTACAAATTTTAATTTGCCATGCCATGTTCTACAAGTTGTTGCGATATCCGTGAGTTATTAAATTTAACGGAAATGTATCGATTTCCGTGCACGCTCGGAAATCGTACATAAACAAACGATATTAGGCAGTTAGAGGACGATGTAAGGAACCATGGACGACGTAGTAGCTGAGGGGTCGAGGGACATAGTTAGGTTCCGGGATGGAAGGGTAAAGGTCTGTATGAAGACAGAGAGGAAGGCGGCGACGAAGGTCTATACGAGTACAGAGGCGAATATCTGTACGAGGACGGAGATGACAGCACTCGGCATGGTAGCCGAAAAGAGGGGGACAATGAGAGCGGTCGGCATGTTAACCGAGAAGGACAATACGAGGAGGACCACGAAGGCGGCGACGGCGATGACAGCGGATGCGCAAAGCATGATGAACAGTAGACATAACGTGGACTAAGAGTAAAGAAGTGTATTGAAGCGAAGTAAATCCCCCAAAGTAATAACCCAAAGTAAAATACAAGATCTTGCGTAAGGAAAGAGATAGAAAGACAACGGAGAGATAAGCGACCCTTTATAGTACGAAGAACACACCCGATTACTAATCCCACAGAACCTTCCAGACTTCCCGATGACTCAGGCGTATTCGTGTAGCAGTATGGTTCGTAACAGACAATAAACAGATGTGCTTCACACAAAGGGCGTATTGCTAGCAGAGGGGGATTAATTTCACGGAGGTGAATTTATTTCATATTTGCATCGCGGAGGAGCAAATAATAGGGTAGCTCCACGGAGACAAAATTCTTCCGTGAGCTCTGTGAGCTCTGTCGCCTCCATGGAGGCGACAAAGCAAATTGATCTTTTGCTGATGCATGGCAGGACGGGTAACCAGAGGCAAGCATAAAAAGGGATCAGGATAGTGTGAGCAGTCTGTGTATGACCACACCTGAATTACACTACTGAGTGGCACGTCCAGGAAGCAGTAGTTATGGCTACAGGCTGTGCTACTTTGAGAAGTAGCTCGTGGCAATAGTATGGTACAGCCTGATAGCCGGCAATTGTAAGTAAAAGGGGTTATGTGTCGGAATAGAATTGTATAAGAGAGCAGTACTTGATACGGGTTCTTTCATGTATATAGAGAGGGGCCGATTCCCGCAAGCTGAGAGGAATCTTATTATCATGATAATCACCGAGGATTAGAGAAGAATATCTCTCCCGTGTCAAGAATTACCCTATCAGTTCAAAAACAAAAATTATGCCGCTTTCGGCCTTACGTAAAAAGAATAGGCCGGCCCTCGGGGTGAAGGTGTCTAAAACGCCCTTTTACTGCACCCTAGTATGTATCAGCATCTCAATTTGGCCAAAATATGAGAATTTGAAACTTAAATCTTCTCCATCGAAATTATGTTATCCCATGAACTTAAATTCGCTGCCTGTAACGTGCACGCACTTAGTCAGGTAACCTTCTTGCCTCTTGTGCGTGGTGACAGTAATACACCCAATCGAAAATCAGTACCAGTTACTATATAGGTTAGTGTCAACTGCAAGAGGGAAGATGCGAATGTGAGATTTACATTCGTCTAAGGGATACTTTGTAGGCACCGATTTAGTATATCTATGGGACTTTTTATGTGCTATTGAAAACCACAATTTTTGGTGAGTTTTGCTGATTGCGCCAATAGATATCGGATATGCGAGTAGGTAGTGGTGAAGTAAATGCGCTGATACGCCGGACTTCATTGCCGCCTTGCAATGAATTGTTTAAACGACGGGTCTTCAACGCCCGACACTATTGTTCGTTTATTATTGCTGAGATGCATGCGAGTCCTAATAATCCTGTAACGCTGAAAACCTGTTTACAAACCTCTACCCCGCGTTTGTAATGAGCTGCAACTTGTTGATCCCATGGGCTGGCGAGACATGCTCAGAATCTAGTGCACTGCAGATTCGTTGTCTTGGCGCTAATGTTTGTTGCTTTGTGGGATGTTTTCTTTTAATTATTACTATATATGGTAACCTCAGTGCCAGGCCTGTATAATATGCAGTGCAGCAGATTCGGAGCATGTCTCGCCAGGCCATGGGATAATCACAATTTGGATTGACCGATGCATAGCGATGCCGCGCGCTTTTTTGAGCATTAACGCGGTGCTTAGGTAGGTAGGATTGATATTTTAGTTATACATGATATACGAGTCTCTGGAATAGAGCCTGTATTTTCCAGCTCATTGATTTGGGGTTTTTAGCCTGAAAAATGACAACTTGGTGACAAGAGACAGTAATAAAAGAAGAAGCAAGAGCGATTCATATTAACTCTTACCATAACTATCATCCCTATATTCTAAATTACTATAGATCCGCTCCATATTCTGTTAGCTACTCTGGTTGCTAAGGAATACAGACTACTTGATCGTTGAATCACTTCCTAGCACCCCCGGGTAAACAACAGTATCATTCGACATCGATCCGAACCTAGTACTGCATGGATCCCGCTCTGCGATGGCCCACCCCGCTCCACAATGACAGGGATAGTGGGCGGGGTAACGAAAAACCGCAACAAGGGAGCGAGTAACCATGCAGATCAGGGCAGCCACAAGTCTCTCATCGTATACTATTAATGGTAACTGAGAGCACCATGTCCCTCACTGATAGGTCGTCTTGACGTCATAGTCTTTGTACAGGCGTACCTTAAATCGCTCACTGATATCCACAAATGTAATGCGCCCCATTCCAAGGGACTATCCCCTGCTAGGCCGAGATCTGCTCACATCTGGTGCTCTGCAGCTTGGCTATTTTGGGTCCAGAATCACTGTGTGAGTTTCTTAAACTCTATCATGACCATTTCCCGCTATCGGAAACCAAGCGCTGGAATCGTACTATATGCAGCGCACCAGATCTAGAACAGGACTCGGCCTACCATGTGACAGTGATAGGAGATCACGGGACCTATCACGGTGAATAATAATACTGTGTTGACAACAAGGATATTGTGATAGAGTTGGCGGTTTTCTTGGGAGCTGGATATTTTAACTAGCGGGAAGATGCACGGGTGGAATCTCGGTGTTGAATCTTACTGTACTACCTGATATTTCTCTCTGTCACACAAGAACCGGAGCCTAATTTTGATGGTCAATTCTACAATACATAATGGTAGTTGACAGGCCATAAAATAAGTGGAGCATCCCCGGCTCCTAGTACAGCTGGGCATACACATACACCATTCGGTCAAACATTTCTATTCCTTTACCGACCTCGATACTTCGATCCTTCGGCCCACTGAAACAATCAACCAACATGGCCTCCTCCAAATGTAGCCACCCCGCCAACTGTATCTGATATACCAACCCCAACACCGTCAGAATCACGGGCTGCACAAGGTCTCATACAGCAACTAAATCTTGATGTTCACCCTGAGGGCTGTGGCTATATTCGTGTAACTCAGACCAACGAGATAAATATCCAAAACCCCTGCCTCAACAACCCGGGTCAGGAGCACTTGCCATGTAACGACACCCGGGCAGCATCATCTGCCGTTTTAAACCTCCTCACGCCGCATTCTCCACTGACATTCCTTCACAAGAATAGAGGGTTAACAATGCACGCTATCCACAAAGGGCGTGCAAATCATATTCTAATATACGAATCCGGAAAAATCGAAACATTAAATGTAGGAGGGTGTTTGGGAGATGGGAAACACCTCCAGTGGAGTGTAAAGGGTGGCGTGTGGAAGGCTTCGTATTGGATTGCGGACGCAGATGTTTCCCACGAGGATCAACAAGGGATATTGATCTCAGAGGTATGCCTATTTTGTGCTCTCTCTGCATATCTATGGATGTATATCTACACAACTTGGAGGCCAGCAATAACCCGGTATTGGATGCAGATCTTGTCGCCTAGCTTCGACAGTCGTGATTATGAGTTGATGACCCGTCGTACGCTAATAGAGCTAGTCGAACAGGAGAACGCAGAGTCACTTAAGGCATTGATACACGAAAGAATCTCTACAGAACAGTGATACGTGGGATTGGATTTGATCGTCGATTTTTAGTTTTGTGGTTTACTTCTTAACTGTATGAGTTTGTGGCGAAGGTAAATGTTAAATCTGAACGTCTTATGAAATGTAATTCTACAAATAGTATTTTACTGTTCCCTATGTTAGATACATAGATGGGTAATAGTAGTCGCTATAATACTGTATGGCTTCCATCGAAGCTTCTACCACGCTAGAAAATATATCGTTTGAAGCATTACCCATACATCAATCGTCTGTTAAATGTACCAATTGACGCATAACACGTCGATGCCTCTATCTCATCCTCGCTCTGATAATTTCACTTAAGCTTTTACTAGCGAATTGTAGCTAAGGTCATGCGTATTGAAAGTCGTTACGATATGCAATTACTTCACTATCATATGAGTATAATTCTTTGAATAAATATTATGGCGTATGTGATGATATCTTGGTTGGATATTCGGAACTATTGGAGTTCAATCCCCCCATCGGCACGAGATTTATATAGTGTAAAGATCGTAGCTGATACCGCCACAACCGCTATGTTGTTAGTAAGATCATCAGTAAAGTCGTTAGTCGTGGGCGATGCATTAAGTGGGATGAGGATGCATTATGGGATGCATTAATACGATTCATTAAGACGATTCATTCTTGGGATCACGCGTAGCATACAGCGATGGGGAAAATTATTGTAGAAACAGGGGTCTAAAAACAGGGTTTAGGTGGCTGCCCTGGCCAATAGGACTCTTGCCATACTTCTACAATAATTTTCCCCATCGCTGTACATGCGGCACCCCCCCCCCAGTCCCGATGCATTTACGGCCGATTTTCACTGATATATTTCTTGCGTTGGTATAGAGCCACTTACACAGCTTGTTGGGTAATGCGTGGTTTTTTCTTATTGGTAACTCTGTGATTAAGGCTAATATATATATATTCATACCCAATGGTAAGATGAAATGTACCAAACTTACGACCTCCCTTTTCAGCTTTCACTAGCCTTGTGTGGTAATCCCGAGAAACCCCCGATTTGCTGTTCCGTAAAAGGCAAGATAACTCACAACTTTTATCCTACTATGGGATAAGACAAAGCTGTTACGCTCTGTTCCTTATTCGGTCTTGCGCATATATGATCGCCGTGGTGAATGTACTCGTATTTTTCTAACGTTTCCGAACTGGACTGGGTCTGCATATGGGCATAAATAGTGCTTGGCAACTAGAGTTTGGTGGTATGCAGACCCAGTCCAGTTCGGAAACGTTAGAAAAATACGAGTAGAGACTGAGGCGATTTCGCCTATACTTCGTACACGATAGGCTGAAGTGGGGAAAAAAAAGAAACTCAAGTCATGCTCGTGGGATATCTTTGCCCCATATGCACCGTATTACTCGCTCGGTCATGACGTTTCCGGACTGGACCGCTATTGCATACACCAGAATCTACACAAAATGCCTTTTTTTGTATGGCATGCAATAGTGGTCCAGTCCGGAAACGTCATGACAGAACGAGTATATTTCCTAAGATCTACACTACACATCGCATGTATGAAAGGTAGTAGGGACCTCACGCTAAGTCAGGGGAACATTCGTACCTTCACTTCAGTGAACCATGCAGTGCCCGCTACCAGCTAGAAGCACTTTATTCGCCTCCAGGCTACCGTGGGGGTTGGGCTCGGTGGCCGGTTACACAAGACGGTGGAATTCACATATCTAGGACTAAGCCCCCCTCATTGTACATCTAGGAATACCCCGGACCGTATTAAAAGAACGGGTGACAGGGAAACAAATCAAATCCCAGAAATGCCTCAAACCAGCCCCATCCAGATGCCACACCGCCTATCATCTGACCCTACTGCAGAGAATACAGTCTGCTATCTCAAGCCATCATATTATATTGACCCACCGCCAAAACTCGACAAGTTGGCTATGCATGCAAGATCAAAATTACTACTAATGGAAACTTCTGAGGCTGATTTATAGCCTTCAACGTATTGTTAAGAAGATAATCCCTGGCCGGAGATAGCTAATCTATCGAGTTTTGGTGGTACTCGTTTACCGGCATATGAACCAAAAATGCAGTTTCTAGGGTCAAGGACTACTCATATGGAGTGGCGGAGATCTCTCATACAGATAATCCCAGTCTCCGTCACTTGAATTTTCGGGTTCTTCCCGTTTTAACTAAGTAAATCACTTGGAAACATTGCGGCTAACGCAGGCCCTCGAGTAGAACAAGAAACAGGCAGGCTACCGACGCTTGCGCGATTTGACCGGAGACCATTTTGAGCCACCTGCAGCAGCCTGATTTTATAATTGATATCATGGGGAAAGCTTCACGAGGTCTTGCGACGTTGGTTCTGCTTACGCACACCTATATTACGTTCTAAGAGTGCTCTAATACAAGGAAAGTTCCATACAAGTGACATTGTCCGGACAGGAATATTTCATAACTCTACCAATGAAGAATTGTTCCAAACTTCTAAGCACATAAGAGGATAAAGCAGGTGAAACTGAGCATCTCGATGAAATAAACTAAAAATGTGTTGGTGGTGGTTGATGAGGCTCCTCCACAATATCTCTGCTCTTCTCCGAACTTGTTTGTTACTGCATATCACGAGGGCACGGCTGAGCGACAGTTTTTGCCACATTTAGAGGGTTAGTTCCATTTGAAACATTATACGTACATTAGATTATGAGTTACATATGACAGCGCCTCTGCACATGCGCAGTGATTAACCGGGATGCGCATTTTGATTCCAGAGATGGCCTGTTACAGATAGAATTCAGGGATTCCAATTGTAAAGCAGTGTAACATGTTTTATACTGTATTTATGTAACCGGGACATGCATGTTTGAACTATGTGACTTTTTAGGAAAGACTGGAGCAGTATTCCTAATCGGGTAATCAATGTATGGTATAATTGCAAATCAACTAATTTCCGACCTGGAGTGTAACCCAAGCCCCAGAAATATAATACCCAACTGGTAAAGTTTATTTGCTGAGTCACAATGTGATTCAACTGGTTCCCTATCACTTTTTTTTCTTTTTTTTTCTTTTTTTTTTTATATCAGTGTTTCATTTATTTCTGGGTACAAGAATATCGCATGGAGCCTAAGCTATGGCGTGAACAACACCCCTCCCCTACCAAACCGCCGAAGAGAAGAACAAATGGAAGGAAGAACGAAAAAAGATATACATGAAGCAGAGACTGGAAAGAAACCCTGACATATCCTCCAGGCCTAGCAAACTAAAAAAAAAAAAAATTCGGGCGTCCCCATATGGGGCGTAATACTTTCGTACTAGCTACGTATATCATGACAGGACATAGGAGAAAAGAGACAAGGGAGAGGAGAGGAGATTCTTAGAACAATTCTGGTTCCCTATCACTCTACTGTACTCTTTTAAATTAAGATATCAGGGTTGCCAATCATTAAGGCTCCAAATGAAGCGGTTTTGACTTTCCGTCTCAAGTATCCTCATCTATGGATTTCCCTTTAAATGGGGCTTGTATTTCTGATATGTAGGGGTCAGGGGTATGAGAACTGCCAAGGACCTATCTATATAATTAATATCATGGTAACCATCCACATAGCTCTAACCCTATCTTAGTAATTGTACAATATATTCCGCGGTGGGCAATAGGTTATTAGATTACCTAACCTCAATCTTGCCTGCCAATACGTATTTTGATTATGTTCGGTCCAATGATATATCACCCACTGTTGTATATATATCCGTCCACTACAAGCGACAAAATATGAGGCTTGACAGTAAACGCTATACCTGAAATAAAGAAATGAAAATGAATCATACATAATGTTGATATCTTCCTATTGAATCAATTGATCTAAAAAAAATCGCTATCTTCACGTGCAAATGCGAACATCAAAATATGTACAATTAACTTGCCAATCAAGTATATCTTGACGCCGGAGTCATGTGCTTACAAATGAGAATTGACTAATATGATGAAAACGTGCTGAGCGTACTATTCCGAGATTCATTACTTCCTGTATAGGTGGAACCTCCGAAATACCGATAGTGTGGCTGAGGGAGGTAAAATATGTATCATGTAATCAAGCCTTGTGCTTTACTACTCGCAACTTCATAGCGTTTCTAAACACAACCGCTATTGCATGCCATACAAAAATGTAGTCTTGGCGGTTTTTGGTGTGTATGCAATATTGGTTGTGTTCAAAAACGCTATGAAATTGCGAGTATAGAATGAACTTGCCTCCTTAAATTCCGTGTATCATCTTAGCTATCTTTAGGTTATATTTACTATTTTTCCGATTTTTATTGCCATCTGTTGCCTATGTACCGGGGGTTGAGGGTAAGTACGAAGAACCCGTCGTGATAGGTTGACTGGTTGTATGCGGGCTCTGACTGGTTGGTGTTAGAAATCAGCCACAGAAGGTTCAACTGAACTGGTGTTTGTGGGCGGCGGAAGGTGCAAGGGGTTCTCGTTATTTTTTTCCTCACACAAATTGCATAACTATCATTGGTTGGCTCCTACCCGCCACTGGTGGCTTATATTTCAAACAGGGGGGGTTCTCGGTATTTATGGTGAACACCCGGTACAGCACCCTACCAATATTCGTGCGAAATGCACGGCAATAGCAACGCTGCGACACCGCAGCGCCGGGACATAGATCCTTCACAACCCGATAGGCCGACCCATAGCCAAAACGCCAAGGGAGGATGGTCGGAGTCTCTAGAAATTATCAGCTATTCAAAAGATTAGTTGTGGTTGTTGTGCTCATAATCGTGGTCCAGCGGGTGGTGTTCGAAGTGGTTGCCGCGTGCCCGTTTCCCACGAATTTTGGTAGGGTGCTATATATCGAAGTTTTGTTACATATTTGTTCCATAAGCGGGTACCGCTCCGTGGAACAATCAATAATAATGTGAGTTAATCGATGCATATGCAGCACGCCTTTTGTCCTTTCGGTCATTGCATTGATGCGAGGTGGATTCAAATACTCGTATTTTCGTGACGTTTGTGAAAATGACCGGTATTGCATACCATACTAAATTGTAGACTTGGCGCGTATTTATATGGTATGCAATAGCGGTTGCTTTTGCGGACGTCAGGAAAATACGAGTATTGGGGGTGTGTGGGCCAGTTGGGTTAGAGAACCACCAATCAAATCAACTGCAAGCCTGATGCAGGCGGCCCAAAATGGTTTTTCCGATCATCCTCGGAGAGCGAATTGCCCTTGCCGATGTGCATAGCGTGTGTACCCCGCATAACTCCCAGTGCATGGTGTGCCCGACCTTAAGGTAACGGAAAGTCGGACCGAAATAGGTTCGCCACCACAGCACATAGAGGAAATCTGTCAGAACGATTTACAGTGGTAGTGATGAATGATAAAACTGTCTGACAGTTTTTTAATATCCTTTGTGGTGGGAAATGAATAGGAGTTTGAAAATGGCGATCTTTGCACTTAAAAAGTGCCAAGATTGAACGAAGTGGAACAGTATTATAGGTCTATACCGCCCAAAAGCAAACATGGCTGAGCTATGGGCACCAAGCTGGCCAGGATCAGACCCTTGGCCTTTTGAGTCAGATTGCAGCTACGATTGTTCCACCTCCATATGCAGCGTGTAACCTTGGAGACTGGGCGCCACATGGAGTCTTTATTAGAAGTTGCGCGATATTAGTGAAGAACATGGTCTGTACTAACTCGTACACAGGCCGTGTAGACAAATCAGAAAATTAGCTTGAGATTAAAAATTTGCCAGATACAGACATGATGTGCGCCCAAAAAGCCGAAGGAGACCAAACACAAGCCACCCAGCAAAAGGACAAGATTTTTGACTCTGTATACACACCCCTGTAGATGGTATTTACTTTCACTCCAGTACTCTAAACGATCCAGTGCCGGCTGCGGTGCAGGAAGCAGCCTTTTCACCCCCAGTCCTATACGCGCTGATCGTGAGACGATCGTTAGGGAGCTTGTTTTTACTCAGCTAGCTAGATCGCAGTTATGAGCTGCGGGCGTGAGTGGTGCACGAGTATCGTATTAGTGCTTGGGAGGCGGAGCTTTTAGACGAGCTATTCTACTGTCCATTTATGACGTTTCCGGACTTGTCCGGGTCTGCATATGGGGGTAAATTGTGCATAACAGCCATATTTTAGTGGTATGCTGACCCAGTCCAGTCCTGAAACATCATGGAATAGAGAGTAGCACTCTCCTGGCATCTGTAGGAGGGACCGCTATTGCATACGATACTAAATCATAGACTTGGCGCGTTTTTGTATGGTATGCAATAGTGGTTCCTTTTACAAACACCGGGAAAATACGAGTAGTGCGATGGCAATGCTATACAGCCTTAACTCGCAGTTTGTATAGTATTAGGTAGGAGCAAAACAAGTATAAAATGCGTCGTAAGTTCAATCCCCTCAACAACATCACTCTCATCAAAAAATCCTCAATCCTCTCTCCCAACATCCACCCCTCATATATTTTCATGTACCATCAACCCCATGACTTCCACCCTAAACCGGGCCATATCCAGCCTAGTTTCCACTGTCGTGTTGGGCAGTACCCACCGGCCCAGCTCCGCCTGCCTGAATACGGGCCATGGCTCACAATTCCTATGCCGGAGACCAAGCCCACAAGAGGAGGCCCTAGAGTGGGTTCTACCAAACTCAATGGTTTTCCAGTTCCAGGAATGCAGTCTCCCAGAGCGCAGTCTACGATGGCAGCCCACTACTTCGTCGAGTATGAATATTCCTTTATTCTTCTCAAGATCTGTGGGATTAAACTCTGACCACGAGGCAGCGATATGACCTGGGAGACAATTCTGAACCATGGCGAGTTTGACTATATCGTTATTGGCTCCGGTTTCACCGCCCTCGCCTTCATCGACGAGGCATTATGGTTGAAACCCTCGGCAAGGATCCTATGCTTAGAGCGAGGAGGTATGTGTATCAGTTTATAAAACCGCTGGAACCCCCGTTGACTATACTAATTTCGTGGCCTGAATTTAGAATTTTGGCTCCCAGTCCATTTTCAAAACCTTCCACTGCCATTTAAGCTTACGCTTGGTGGGCCTTCGGAGACATTCCCGTGGACACTAACCCTCGATACACACCAGTCACCAGTCAGGTATATGCATGGATCTTGCCCTTTTTTCGGCGGAAGGTCAACCTTTTGGTCTGCCTGGTCGCCCAAGCCGCAGCCCCGTGAACTCCGGCACTTCCCACAGAGTATGATTGACACTCTCTCCAAACCGGGGTTTTGGGATGGTCCAACTAGGCTACTGAACGTCCAAGTCGCCTCGGAGATTCAGGACAGCATCTTTGGTGATCTGCAGACGGCCGTTGACTATAGAATGGAGCACTTTTATACTGATATTAGGTTCTCAACTCACACTGAGTCAGCTCCACTCTCAGTTGGCCCTAACAATCCAACTTCCACGCTCAAGTTCAATAAATTCTCCGTCCAAGGAAAGCTTCTCAAATTAGCCGAACACCAGCAGGTAGGCAGCAATCAAAACCAGGTTGTCAAACCACTGGAAATAGCCCTCAATTGTGCAGTGCTCAAACTAGGCGAACCAGACCGCCAAGGATATGTGAGATCAATTGATACCAGCCGAGGAACGCTAGCTTTTGGAGCGAATACAAAAGTCATTCTTTGCGCTGGCGTAAGTAACCCGAATCAACGATCCTGTCTCTCAATGAATCTCAACCCCATCCTCGAATAGAAACTGATGAGGTGGGGAATAGATAATTCCGAGTGCCACCGTTCTCCTTAATTCATTCCCTATGGTGAGAGGTACTGCGGGAAAACGCTTGACCGGCCACTTTCTTTCGCACCTCGTTGCTCGCTGCCCCGTGGAGCAGTACCCTGGTATCCTGATAGATAGGAATAGACAAGCCGAGAGTATACAGGAACTTGAGAGAGGGGTCCAAGTGCAAAAGAAATTAGTGACCGATATGAAGAGCAGCCCCCGGGCCTTCGAGCGGCTCGAAACCCGGGGAGAGCATGAAACCGGGATGGAGTTCCAAATCCAGACATTGCGACGGCTCGAGAGGCAGCTTGAAAGCGAAAGGGCGATGCAGGGTAAGTTCCAAATCGCGGCACATTATCTGGCGGGGGAGGCTGGAGAAGATGGGGGGGAAAAGAGGCAGTTCCACGTGCAGATCACAGCAATTCATAGCCCAGATCCAGAGCAGAACGCCGATGACCTTGCAAGGGAGTGTCCTGATTATGCTGCGGCTGCCTCAGCTGAGCAGTTAAAGGGTTCAGAGAAATATGTCCTTTTTGGTAAGCGCTTTGCGAGGCCTGACCATCCACAAGACACTGTAACTGATAATTGGTGTCATACAGTCTGTGCCACACTGGGTGAATTAGATGAAAGCAACGAGAATTCGTACATTAAATTGAATGGGGGGCTGGATCCCACCTGCAACATCGATCTTCAAGTCACTCTGACTGCGCGAGATGAAAAGCTTTGGAACGACATGGACGATGCAACAGTCGATACAATTGCAGTATTGTCGGACAAGGTCCCGACGGGTAATCAGCAGATCCCAGGAGTTGAGTATTGGCATGAGGGAATCATACCTCATAAAAAAGGATATTGGTCCGCTGAGTACCCTGGGCGGAATAATATTAGAATTCCCGGTATCGTGCATGAGGCAAGCACGTTACCCATGAATAGAGACGCAACAATAGGGACTGTGAACGAGGACTACCAGGTGCATGGCGTCAATGAGCAGGGTGAGGTGAAGGTGATAAACAACGTGGTATGTTTTGCGTTCAACCCACATCACACACAGTGTCATCAACTAATCATTCTCAATCGGTAGTATGTGACCGGTGCAGCTATATTCCCCACCTCGGGAAGCTGGAATCCTACATTAACCATGTGTGGGCTTACACAAGACCTGGCCAGGAAGCTCGCTTCTTGTGATAGAGAGTTGATCGATTAAGTTGTTGATTGATACGTGAGGGCTTGACTAGCCTAGCTGCAAGTGTGCGATGATCCTAATGGCCCCAGCTCATTGCCATCGCGTTGTGTCAAGACCAACTGAGTGATTGTTTGTAGTCTAAATTGTCCAATGGTGTCTGGTGTGTTTTTTGTTATTTCGTTTTGAAGACTTCTTTTGGACAGTAAGCCCTCAAATTCATGATTTCTCCAGTTCCTTCCTTCAAGGCTCGGCTGCAAATTACATAATCAGGGTTGTTTGTTGTGTCGAGTGAGGGTACGGGTTAAAGATACCTTAAAATCATACGTTATCTCATAAGGTGGTAGCAAATAGGCAATCCGGTTTTGTACCGGCGTCGAACCCCTGCCAATGGAGGAGGCCTTTGGTCCATACGGGCGGCGAGCCCTCGTCAATAGACTGGGGCCTTTGACCACAGTAAGACTGGGTTAGGTAGGAATTTGCATTTTTGACCAGATACACCCTTATGGAGGCATGCTTAATTCTACAATTAGGCGGAGACATGTAGTTAGTCAGAAGCGTGATTCAGGGTCAAGGTCGGGGTTAGAAGCTCCTAGGGGAAACGGCCCCCCACGCACCCACACTCCTATCATAGCTTCTTGTTCCAATCATTTGTCAACTAGGAAAGGACTCTACTTTTCTGTCTATACTCAGGCAGGCGTGAAGGTAGGATGTAGGCGCTAGGCGGAGCTGTGACGAGCTATGTACATAGATACACAGATAGAAAAATATAATATATGTGACAATCGCTTGTCCTATCCCATGACCCGTAACCTGGCAATTCCGAGAGCTTGAAGCCCTCGTTCAAAACAACCCCCCCTCATTGCTACTCAACAATGAGCGTGAATGAGCTCAGAATATGATAGGTCGTTGCTATCCCATGAACCGTTACGGTGACATATTTGTCATGTAAAATCTGAATTTTCACGGTAGCCGGCAACCATGGCACAGACACCTTACAAATACCTCATAAAGAAAATTTTTTCGAATTCTGTAGTATCTAATGTGTATAATGCAAGCATCAAAAAAAGTCTAATATAATCTGAGCAGGATATAAAAATGTTTCAAAGGATGGCTTCAATTCCTCCATAGCAACCTCAATAGCAACCTCAATAGCAACCTCCATAGCAACCTCCATAGCAACCTCCATAGCAACCAGCCATGCCCTGTTCAAAAATTACTAGCAATACAACCATACAGCGCAGAGCTTTGAGATCGCGTAAGAATGATCTCAACTCGATTATCTGGAGTCTCTCAGGTTGATTCTAGCACCTCAACGATTGGTGCCAAGACTTGCATCACAAGCCATCACTCACCTCCACTTGACCACCCTTCCAAGTCAAATATCTCCACAACCACAATAGATGAAGAGAATCGGACACCGGGAATGGATTCCCAGCATCCTAAAACACCATCCAAGAAGTGCTCGAAAACTACAGTCATGAATAAGACCTCAAAAACACCAAAGCCAAAAATACCCGCAAGTATTCAATCACCTTCACTGGCACTGCAATTCCATCCTTTGATTCATCCGGTGCCACTACATAAAGCACATAATACTCTACCTATGGAGTTGCGCCGCCTTGGTTCTGCAATCACTGCAGACCAAATATTCAATCTATTTTTCACTGATAAGATGATTGATTTAATGGTGGAGAATACAAACCTTTATGCTTAAAAGACAATGGAGGAGAGTGATAATACGCAGCAAGGACGCAATGTAAGGTGGAAGGGGGTCACTGCCCAAGATATTCGGATATGGCTGGGTTTGACAATACATATGGGTTGTGTAGGAATCCCACCTACCCATTTTTAGAGAAGAGATGGTAAATACTCGGGGAGGGGTGGTCTCCCCACTACGCCCTTTATGAGCCAGGAAAAGTTTGAACAAATTCGCCGCTACTTTCATATCTCTCCTCCATTTGATTCGCCACCACAGGGCTCTACCTGGCATCACAATATAGATCCTCTCTTGGATCAGCTCAGGCGGTCCTCACAGGCATATAGGGTGCCATTATCCAATATAACTATGGACGAGGCTATGATATTATGTACTGGGAGATCAGTGCATATAAACAAGATGCCAAATAAGCCAATCGGTATGGGGTACAAATTCTTTGCTCTGGCGGACAGAGGTTATGTCTGGGACTTCCACCCTAGCTCAAATGTCATGAGTCTTGATCCTATTGATATGGAGTCCACGCTGTTGAACTCAGATCACAGTAACACGTCCCGCATGGTACATACTCTAGCACGACGGCTCCATCTTCGTCACCAGAAAAAAGCCTTTAATATCTACATGGACAACTATTTTACAACCGTACCTTTACTGTCAGAATTAAGACGCATCGGTATTGGAGGCTGTGGTACTGCAAGATCAAATCGGAAGAGATTCCCAAAGGAACTAGCTGTAGGGAAGAAAGCTAAAATTGCATATCACTCGAAAATATTGGCTGTGAAGGACGAGGTAGGAGTGGTGGTTTCGATGGACAGCACTCCAGTGACCGTTATGACGACAATTCATGACACAGGTGGCGAGAGATCCGAGGAGTTGAAAACTGGATGGCACCCAGGTGACAAAAGTACAAACGCGACCGCTGCCATGCAGGAGTTTCAAGGGGCCCGCCAAAAGGAAGTGATGATACCTGTTATCATTCTTCATTACAATAAGTACAAAGTAAGTGTGATGTTGCAGATCAATACCGCACCTACTGCGACACACAACTGACGTCACGAAGAAACTGGTATCCCATCTTCTACTGGATACTTGAGACAGCCATTATAAACTCTTTATTCATTTACAGATATCGAAAGCGCAGTGCCGTTGAACATCTAGAGTACCGCTTAGACATTGCATGGGGGTTGATAGAGCGTGGGGTCAATGATATTAAGTCTTCGGAAACCGGCCTCGGCGTTTCTTGGCGCAAGAGAACGGCCTCTACAGAACTCTCCCCACCAACCCACAAGAGAATTACCAAGGAAATGAAGCTTCCAGTGTGTAGATTGGCACCGGGCCCTCATGTTCCTGTACATTTAGACAGCAGGGTCCATTGCTTCCTTTGTAGTTGGAACCTCAAAAACATTGACGGTAAGGCTGAAGGGGGTAAAACTGGAATAAAATGCGCATCATGTAATGAAGCCTTGTGATTTACTAAAGAACGGAATTGTTTTCTTAAATTTCATGTATCTTAGTTTCTTTTTGCAACCCACCTACTATTTTTATAATTTTTTTTGCTATTCGTTGCCTACATTGAAGTTTCATGACATATTTGTCTAATAAACGGGTACCGGTTCATGGGATATATGTCAGTAAAGTGTCCCGGGGGTACTTAGTATTTCAGACTGAGAAAATAGTATAAATTCTAGGTTGGTCTCCCTGGTCCATTTCCTATAGTAGACCAGTCATTACCTTAGTAATCTAATATGTACTGAAATATACTTTTTCGCATCACTTGTCTTCCCTCTATTGTATCGAGTTTTTGAAATTCACCACCAAGTTTTGCGTTGCAACTACGTTACACAGGTAGAAAAGTCTTTAACAATGTGGCTTAAGAGGCTCAAAATACTTCCACCACCCCATCCTCATCACCCTCCAGCCTCTACCATGAGCACTAACCCTGCCCCTACTCTGCTGAAACATCCCTTCCTCTCCTACACCCAGACAGGCGCCGCCTTTGCCATCCCCCAGCTCCTCCAAATGGATAAACATCAGACCCTCAATAAGATGGGGCTCGAGGAGGAATCTCCCGCCACAGACAACCTCCTCCAGCACATCTCAGCCCTCTTTGTCGCGCAGGACTCAGCCCTTATTCCGCCAAAGCCATCGTCAGCCTCCTCCTTGGCCTCTCGACCCAAGTGGATAAGCTCACCTTGGAAGTCCACTCCTTAGCAGCCAGACACATAGCCGACGTGACCCAACTCAACGGCCGTGTTAATAAACCAACCCCCCCCACCCCCACCCCCACCGGACCAGCCCGCACCATGCCCGGAAGGCAGGCCAACCCCGCCCCATGCCGAAACCCACGCCCGCAACTGCAAGACCCCCCGCCACCCCGCTGATCGTCAACGATGAGGTCTCCACCGATGACCCAATCGAAACCATAGACGCCCACGGAAACATACGCCACCTCACCTACTCCGAAAAGGTCGCACTGAATAACAACAGGCCCCGCTCCGCTGGCCAACCCCCCCAATCCAGAAACCAACCCGCCAGAAGGACTACAGCACCCGCAGCCACAAAGTCCAACCTCCCCTCCGGTCAGCGCCGGTTTTTCACAACCAGATCACCCCTGCCCCCTTCACCAACCACCAACAGCTCAAAGCCAAGCTACCCTTTGACCTTGGGAGGGTCCTTGCCAACGCAGGGCTAACTCACCCCCACAGGTCCCTCCAAGTCCAAGTCAACCGTAATGGCACAGTAACCTGCAGCGCCTCCCCCTCCACCCCCACCACTCCCCCTCCACCCCCACCAAAGACATTGCCCCTTACTTCCCTGGGCTCCTCGCGGTCCTCAACCTGGCGTGCAAATCCCCGAGAACCTCTTCACCCCCATCATCGCGGAGGCAGTCACACTTGCTACTGGAGCCTCCATCGCCAAAGCCCGCTTCCTCTCTAAACCAGAGAACAGAGTAGGAAAGACCATCACCTCCATAGTCATCTCCGTTCCAGTCGAAGACACCGACACGATCGGGGCACAAATTCGCCTTTTCGGACACACCCGCCGCAGCAGCAAACTTTGGCTCGCATCCCCCAACACCCTCTGCCGCAAGTGGGAAGGGAACCTCAGGTCAGTTACCGACAGCACCCCGTGCCCCTCCTTTAACCCCAGGTGCATTAATTGCAATGGCCGCCACCCCGCCTCCGCCAGAGACTGCCCATCCAGACACTCCCGCCCCAACACCGCGCCCGCCACTCCGGGCACCCGAGACCCCACTCCTTCCCCCCCGCAGCCATCCCAAGTCAGACCTCCGCCAGCCAGTACCAACCAGTCACCGCACAGCCCCAGCAAGGGCTGGCGGATGGGGACCTCCCCATGACGAATAAAGATGCCAGCACGATCTTCCTCCCTCCACTCCTCCCCGCCCCCCTCAGATACTCAGCAATCAGACATATCCAGCGCAGATTCTTCCAGCAATTTCTTTACCATCATCCAACTAAACTGCGCGAAGAGCAACGCAGTCTTCCTCTCTCTTTTTCATCCTTTTCCAAGCGCCGCCCCCCCCAAATAGTCGCAGTCCAAGAACCCTTCACCATTCGCAACCAACCCCTCAACGCGCCGGGATACGAGTGCGTTCTCCCCCCCACCACCAAGGACGAACCAGAGTCTGTGGCCTTCTACATACACTCTGACTTCCTCCACAACACCTCCTACGTTCCCATTAACTTCGATAGAGGCGACGCCTTCGGCATCGCCACATATTGGAGGGAACAAAACTCCTCAGCACTGCCAGCGCAGCTAGAAATGGTTAATGCCTACAACCAACATATCTCACACAGCAGAAGGTCAATTTTCCCAGACACCCTCTTCCGTAACCCCAGAAACCCGCCATCGTGTTCGGAGTCCTCAACATCTACAACATCCGCACCAACCCCCTGCGCGCGCTGAACAGAAGAGAAGAAGCGCTATCATCTCCTTGTTTCTCCACGGCCGCCGTTCACGGGTACTCCCTACTCAACAGACCAGGCAGCGTTATCCGAGTATCGCCCAACCCACTCCAAAGACACGGGGTTATCGATCTAGCCTTCGCAAACCCCCCCTCACTCAATCTTTTCCAGTCATGGTCCAACCGGCTGCCTAATGCAGGCTCAAACCACACCCCAATCAAGCTACAGTTTATACTCTCTCCAAGCATGATCCCCACCCCCACACACACCCCCGACTAGATGAACGCCCCATGGCCAGAGATCCAGGAAACACTTAGCAAGAACACTCTCCTACCCCTCTCTTATCCCATCGACCACTGGTTCGGACACGCCCTAGCCACCATCTCCGCACCAGTCCTGGCAGCCAGCAAAACCAAAAGGCTATCTTCTTGGTCAAAACCCTGGTGGTCCCCCCACCTCTCAACCCTCAGACGGATTTTCAGCTCCGTGGCCAGAGCATACCGAAAGGGAATGTCTCCCCGCTTTGAATCCAAAACAGCCCGCAATGCCTATTTTGCGGCCATCCAAGAAGCCAAGAAGATGCACGTGAATGACTTCGTAGCCCAGCCAACTGACGGCAGGTTTGGGCCCTCAGGAAATCAGCAACCCGGAACAAAGAGACTAAGCTTCCCAAGTTCCCAAACTCCTCCCCAACAGAGGTCAATCAAGCCCTCATCTCCCACTTCCTCCCCCCCCAACCGAACCGCTCCCCAGAACCCCAACCTGGCTTTTTCCCTGACACCCCGGAAATGACAGCAGACGAAGTGGCTAAAGCTTTAATCGCCTTCGCAAACAACTCAGCACCGGGCCCGGACACATTTCCCCCCATATCCTAGAAGAGATCCACCAAGGAAACCCATCCCTCATCCCGCAGATTCTCACCCCCCTCCTCCAAAGTGAATACCACCCGATAGAACTCAAGAGCGCCCTCAGAGTAATCCTCCGCAAACCCAGTAAACTGGACTATAACTCCCCAGGCGCCTATCGGATCATAATCCTCCTAGAAACCGTCTCCAGAATCCTCGAATGCGTAATGACATACCGCCTCCACCCCTTCGCCTCCTCCTCACGCCTCATACACCCCCACCAATGCGGCTCTACCAAAGGCCTGTCCACAGCGGACGCCGCAACCACCCTTCTCCACAAAGTCAGACTCCTCCAACGCGGGGTCCGAAAGTCTCCTCCCTCTTCCTCGATGTCAAACGGGGCTTCGATCACGCCATCCCCTCGGTCCTCGCAGACACCCTCCGCAGTAAAAACACCCCCCAATACATGGTCCAATCGGTCCTCTCATTCCTATCGGACTGCGAATGCATACTCCTCTTCCCAGGCGGCCCAAAGGCCTCACTACCGGTAGCCGTCGGAGTCCCCAACACTCCCCCATCTCCCCTCTTCTATTCTGCATATACATCGCCCCACATCACGTTGATCCCACCCCGGGCATCACTATCTCGAATGTAGACTACTTCGCCTTCATCGTCGCCTCCTACTCATATCAGCAAAACATCATGTTACTAGAGAACGCCTTCCTCAAAGCAACAGACAAAGGCACACCACGCAACATTCATTTCTCACTCCCCAAAACGGATCTCATCTACTGGCGCACTAGCGCTGACAGGGTTGTCCCATCCACGCTCCCCATCTCACTGAACCGGATCCCGCTCGACCCCAAAAGAGAAATCCGATGGTTGGGCCTCCAGCTCACTGAGTGTAATGGGATATCAAAAGTATGGCACGGCTGAGCAATAGTTCTGTAGCTTTTAAACAAGTAATATTGTAGATCGGACTCCGCTCGCTGATACTGAAAAACGTCTCTCTCACTCGCGGGAATCCGCCTAGCTATTTATACATGATTGGAACCTATGCCAAGGCCCGTTTCTATTCTAGTACGTTCTATCTCGCGTAATCCCTATGACTCACAATTGCCGGCTATCAGGCTGTACCATCGTAAACCGTAGTCACCTTCTCAAAGGAGAACATCTCGCAGCCGTCAGCACCACCCCTTCCCCGGGGTGTGCCGCCCGATACTATAGTACAGGTGTGGTCGTACACGACTGCCCCACACCACCTCGATACCTTCCTATGCTTGTCCCTAGTTACGCGTACTTCCCAGCATCATACCCTCTCACTCGAGTTCCCGTAACACCGAGAACCTCAACTCTTTCAACCAGTTTTAGCAAAAGATGCTCTTCTGCCCAAGCCTCCTTCGCCATTATCTGAGGGTTCACCTCACCCGGCAAAGGCATCACCCGCCTCAACTACCGACGACTCGCTGATACGGGAATCCTCCCCATGCTCACATATGGCTCCTCCAACCTCAACCCCACCGCACGAGCATTAAAGAGACTCGAAACCACCTGGCACTCAGTCCTCATGTGGGTCACCAATTGCTTCAGATGCACTCCTCTCACCGTACTACAAGCCGAAACATCCTTCCCCCGACCCGCCCTCTACATCTCCTCCCTAGGCATCAGATACGCGGTAAGAATACAGGCCGCATCCCCAGCATATCACCCAGTAACGGCCCGCACACCCAGCTCCTTCCACACCCTCTCCACTTACAGAGAAATCTCCCATCGACACCTGCTTTGAGGCCGCCCAAACCCCCCAGTTATCTGGAACTCCAACAAGAATATCAGCAAACTCTCCTATTTCTCAGGGCGCAGCCCGTACGCCCTGGGCGCCAGGAGCGCAAGCACCGCCAGGGCAGAGTGTCTGTGCCCAACACCCCCAGGGCAGAGTGTCTGCACCTGGCAACGCCAGGGTAGAGTGCTCGCGCCTGGCAACGTCAGAGAATACTGCTTTCTGTCCTCTCCGCCAGACCACTGCCCCTGTATTTGGCGCCGCCAGAGCAGAGACAGGAAGCATCCAGCGCCGCCGGAGCAGAATGCTCGCTTCCGGCACTGTCAGAGCAGTATGCTCACGTCCGGAGCTGCAGAGCAGAGTGCTCGCGTCAGGCGGTGCCAGAGCAGTATGCTCGTGTTCGGCATTTGCAGAGCAGAATACTCCTTTCCGCCGCTCCCAGAGACTTGTGCTCACGTCTGGCACTACCAGAGCAGAAAACTCCTTTCCGCCGCTCCCAGAGCAGTTTGCTCGAGTCTGGCGCTGTCAGTGCAGTGTGCTCGCGTCGGGCGCTGCCAGAGCAGAATACTCGTTCCCGCCACTCCATGCTAGGTCGTCATCGCAAAGCACTCGCTCCTCCGTCACGTGATCAATCGCCAATACTCTATTCATCTGCTGCTGGCAGGGCATCCTATCTGCGCCCGTTGAGTACTCCCTAATGCGCCTTTTTGCACTCGCTAATGCTACCGTCTACAGAGCCCTCCAAAAGTTATACCCTACACCCATAGAGCACTGGGCAATACTCTCTCCGCTATTCCCACTTAGTCTCCTCTAGGCGCGTCAGCCGCCTCCAGGCGATATGATCTCCATCCTGAGAGCACCTGGCGATGCTCTCTCCGCCATGCCACGCCTGGGGTATTTCTCCTGCGTGTGGAGAACAAACCACTAATGACTATCCACCCAGAGACTGGCTACACGATAACGGACGAGTCGGGACACGCCAGGAGAAAGGTCCCGCACCCTGCGTGCACTTGTCAATACTATCTGCGCCAGGAGATCATGTCTCAACAATCTGCTCGCCAGGCGCTGCCACAGCATAAAGCCCACGCCCAGAGAGTACTGGATAATGCTATCTGCGCCAGGAGACTCTTCGCTAACGAGTTTTATCCAGGTTCTGCCAAGAGATATTGCTCACATCCAGAGAGTACAACAAATGTTTCGAGGATGCTCCCATAGCACTGACCAATGCTCATAGAGCTGCGGAAACATCTTTAATAATACTATTCAAGGTGAGACACCCCTCACTTAGACCCAAATGAATCGATACGCTTTCCTCAAAGGCAAGGTAGGCATTGCCAATCTCTCAAACGCTATCTCACTTGGGTATTCTTCACGCCGCTGAACTGTCAGTCGCGGAATGCTGATACGAGCACTGTCGTGTATACTGGAGATGGCTACCAAACCTTTTACGATGGTGTGTGTATCCGTCGATTCGTGAAAGGCATTTTAGCCTTGAAGTTTAGGCTATGGTACGGCTCGTCTGAAAAGCTCAATGCCCTGCCTAAGCAGCACTCCGGCGCGAGCTTGCTGGAAATCATTTCCATGCATATGCAGCATTATGCTGGTGGAGCGAGCTTGCTGGATAACAGACTCAGATACTGAGCGGCCGAAACTCACCTCCCTCTTCCTCCTCAGCCTACAGACCTTCAGCAGCCCATGTGAGCTATCAGTGATACCACGATCCTTCGCCTCAAGCAGCTCAACCATACATAGTCGATATGCTCACCCTGTGCTATCCCGCACCTTGAACAATGCCTCCAGACGTCCTGGTAAGCGTCATCGAAACACTCCCCACTGCTCTGAGGAACCTACCGATACCCATGCCCAATCCTTTCTTATTTTCCCCTTCCTAAAAGATGATGTTCCCGTACACCTGATATTGTGAACCTCATATACGTGAGGCCTTTGGAAGATTGGTATCGGAACCTGCAAGCATGTGAAAACCTCCACCCGGCGCTCCAAAATGCTCTCAGAGCATTCCGCATCTTCGGCATACTCCTTTATCGCTGTCGGCAGCGTGATATGGCTCATTTGCAATCTGTCTGCTACGTTGAACAGTCTTTCCGATTTCGCGGCGGGGTTGCAAAGACGCTTCAGGGGCAGTCCGCTTTCTACTATTGAGCGTTCATTCGGCGTTTTTTTGTGGTCCTCGATTTTGAAAATGTCGAGCAACTCCTTGAGGATATCCTGATGGCTCCAGAAGATGTCATCAGTGCTCTCAGGACCTCCGCCGATATCTTTCAGATTTAGAATTCGGATCTCTAACGCCAATCGCCTTCCTCCATAGTCCAGTATCTGCGTTGCAGCGTCGACCTTGTTGGACGCTCTGTAAGCCTCTTTTACCTGACATACATGGGCAAGCTCGCTAACGTCCGTGCAGTACTGAGCGATGCTCCGAAAGCTCAAAACGTCTTTCATTAGTAGCGTGCCAAGATGCGAAGTTGAAGTCGATCTTTCCCGAATCTCCGGATCTCCTCCAAGCTTGGTGGGTGCTCTGGGAGCCACTAACTTCTTTTGTTCGATCTCGCGTCCTTTAATGTCTTCTTGTACGCCCTGAATTCTAAAAAGATATCCTTGTGTTTATGGAAATCGTCGAGATAGCTCTCCATATAGTCCAGGGTGCTTGTTGTATGACTCCCATATTGTGCCATTAAGTGGAAGTCTATTAGACTTCGAACGCATTTCAAAGCCTTCGCGAAGTCGCTCCTGACAGCCACTCCCGGATTTCTCAGAGCAGCCGCGAGTGCTCCTAGAACAACCCGCCCCAGATTCCGCATCTCTTTACCTTGCCATTGGGTGGTAGAACGATATGCTTTGTTTGGTATTGCCAGCCCAGGGTAAGGCGCAATCGAAGCCCGCGCTTTGTCGAATTCCTCCAACCAGTGGTGCTTCTTCAGGAAGCCCTGAATCCACTCCATCTGCGCTTCAACATCCCCAGGTAGATATTGTGCAGAATGTCCGGTTTCTTGAGATCGTACAGATTAACCCTCAGCATACCCCAGAAAGCATTGAAGAGTGTTTTGACGGATCTCGCGACAAGGTATTCTACAGGTTCCAGATTGCCCGGGTTCTCGCTAAATAGCAGTACTCTCTCCCTGTAGTCCTCGTGATTGCGAACAGAGCTTCGGCGAGTGCTCACAAGACTGTGAAACTCGACCTCGCATCTTGGGCAAGCACTAGTGCTGATGTTTTGCAAGTTTGAATACGCGGGTTGATCAGCGATCCACCCCGAGAGCACCGGAAAGGAAAGTTGTTCATACCCGTCGGCGCATTTGATCAGCTCACCGTCCTGAGAGCACTCGCGAATGCATTGAAAGATCTCTCCAAGAGCGCGATGCTGTAATGGGATATTAAAAGTATGGCACGGCTAAGCAATAGTTCTGTAGCTTTTAAACAAGTAATATTGTAGATCGGACTCCGCTCGCTGATACTATCGCTAGTACCGTTAAACTCGCGGGAATCCGCCTATCTATTTATACATAATTGGAACCTATGCCAAGGCCCGTTTCTATCTAGTACGTACTATCTCGCGTAACCCCTATGACTCACAATTGCCGGCTATCAGGCTGTACTATAATTAAACCGTAGTCACCTTCTCGAAGGAGAACAGCCCGCAGCCGTCAGCACTACCCCTACCCCGGAGTATGCCGCCCGATACTATAGTACAGGTGTGGTCGCACGCAGGCGCCCCCACACCACCTCGATACCTTCCTATGCTTGTCCCTAGTTACCCGTACTTCCAAGCATCATTCCCTCTCACTCGAATCTCCCGTAACAGATGCAGTGCCATTTGAGTCTGACGTCGTAAAACGGAGCTAGCTAGTGTTGTATTCTTCCCGAGCTTTGGTGGCACCGGTAGTAGTACTAGGAGAATGAATGAATGGCCTGTGGGCTTATTGCGCACCGACGATTTGATGTTCCCTATGCTAAGATAGATTGGCCAGGCTTTCTTGTCCCCGCTGAAATTTGTCAGATGTGTGCCATCCGATGCGCAGATGATTGGTACCACAGTGGACCCCTCCGGTAACGTATTCTGTCGAGAAAGCTTTAGCGACATCTCTTGGAGCACTCCGACTTCAAGTGAACAGGTTGAGGCTTACGGACCTGCATCTCCTACCACCAATCTCCTGTGTGTATTTCCCCGTACATTCGCTCGCCGAATTCATGATGCTCCACCACCGGCGAGTACACCAATGACTTCCGGAAGGCACGTTGCCCTAGAATATATCGGACGACTACCATTGGATCCCGGTAGTAGTAAGTGATCCTCTCCCCCCCAATATCCACCTCTGAATGGTTCCAGCTCGCCTTTTCTAGTATGGCCTTCATTTCATCCAGCCTCTTGATAAAACCCCGCGCAGTGCTGTAGGAGCACTCGCCACTGCTCGGCGGAGCGTGTAGAAAGAAGCTGTCAATGTTTCCCTGTGAGGCTTTGGATAGTGTGAAATAGCGTGGCATTCTGAACTCGTATGCTGACCGGAATGGGTGCCATGGGTATCGGAGCAGGCTCTGTAAGCATTTGTCGTAGTCCTCACAGCGGTAAAGTGGTTCCCCAGCGCCCTCGTAAGCTGTAGTAGATGCCTGACGCCCATTCGCACCGCCGTCTGCGTCTTCGATCAAGAAATATGATTCGGATTTGAGGTCTGAATTGTTACCGGTATCTTGATCAAAACTATCCGATTCAGAAGCGTAATGCGTGTCTGAATAGTAGTCGGGAATGCTCTCTGGGCTTTCGTCAGTGTCATCGGGAGTCTCTGCAGGTTGATGGCACTCCAGGAGTGAATATTGGTTTCCCAGCCATTCATCTGCTTTCAAAGGATGGATCGTTCGAAGATGTCTGTCAAAGTTCGCGGAGGGGCTGTACCTCTTGCTGCAAAGAGGGCAAGACGATTTCATTGAACTTGAGAATTTGCATTCTGCCAAGGCCGAAGAGGCTCTTTCCTGCAGGCGGTGCAGAGTGCTCTACAAACAATCTGTCATCCAATGAGGCTCTCACCGCAAATCTCTCGGCGAGCGATTGTGCAGACTGCTCTACGAGCGATTTGTCATCCAATGAGACTCTTGCTGCAGAGCGCTTGCCGAGCGAATGTGCAGAGCGCTTGCCGAGCGAATGTGCAGAGTGCTCTACGAACGATTTGTCACCCAATGAGGCTCTGGTTGCCAAGCAGTTGTGCAGAGTGCTCTACAAGCGATTTGTCACCCCATGCAGAGTGCCTTGTGCTCGCACCTCCTCTACAGCGAGGCTGATTTTGACGTCATACATCTCCAACGGAATAATGCAATCACAAACACAAACATAAAACGAGGAAAACAACAATCACCACAATCAGGCAGCCAACGATGCTCCGTTCTACCCTCTCAGCGTTCGCACACTCTCTCTGAGCACTCGCGGATGCTATTCACATCATCGAGAGGCTGTTCTCAGCGCCAAATTCGATACTAATATCGAATATGAGCTCAAAGGATACACACACCCCGACTCGGCTCCATAGCGCACAGAGCACCGAGAGCAACAAGAACATAAACACCAACCCAACATCAGAATCCAGCCGACACCACTGTTGGTACTACTGTCAGAGCATTCCCGAGTGCGCCCAGAGCATTCATATACGTCATTTCAATTGAAGCAAACTACCAGATGTTACGGGCGAACGGCGTTGCTTCGTGGAAGAGAGTGTCTTCGAGAAGGGGCCCTCGTAGATTCGTAGCGACTAAGGTTCTTGGCTGGGCTGGGTCGGCAGGAGATGGACCTAGGACGGGAACGGGGGGCGAGACGAGATACGGAAAGCTGGAAGGGGAGCAATAGCAGATTCCGGGGGACGGGGAGACGGGGCGAGAACAGGATACGACTGAGAACGGGGGGCCACCGACGAGGACGAGGAGCAGGACGGGAAACAGGACGGGACAGGGGTCGGTGGCAGGGCGAAGGGAGCGAGGCAGGGACGGGAGCCGAGGGACAGAGCAGGACAGGACGGGCGCTGGGGTTCACCCCCCAGCTGGTGGAAGAACGGGAGAGCAGAACAAGGAGGAGACTCTAAGCCAGACAGGGCGCGATAGCTAACAGAAGAGAGTTGACCGAGGACTGGATCAGGGACGGCTAGATGGAGCGATAGCCGGGCGGAGCGGAGGCGGGAGACAGGGCACGGCAAACCAGACGAGGAGCGATGGTCGGGCTGTGGGACGAGGACGAGGGTTCTAGGTCAGGCTCTAGAGAAAGGCGGAGCCGGCACGCGAGACGAGGACAGGACGAGGGAAAGACAAAGGTTCTAGGACAGGCTCTAAGGGAAGCGGAGCCAGCACGCAGACACAGACGAAACGAAGACGGGACTGCACAGGCTCTAGGAAAAGCGGAGCCTGGACGCGAAACGAGGACGAGGATTCATGAGTACTCTTCCGAGGCGAGGAGCCCCGGAGGAAGGAACGTGGTCTACGAGAGAAACGCTTTCTGGATAAGGACTTGAATAAAGCATACGAGAGATACAAGAAGAAAAGACTAGAGAATTGAAAGGAAAGCCCCTCGAAGAGAGAGAGAGAGCCCCCTTATATACAAGAATCATAACGCCGCTGATTAATCCAGACGCGCAAGAACGAGAAAGCGGAAGCAGAGCCGAGACAGGAAAAGCAGAACGAGACGAGAACGAGAACGAGACGAGGAGAGAACAGGCGAAGAACGGAGACAGGAACGCAGATGAAAACAGGAACGGAGAACAGAAGCGAGAACAGAGACAGGAACGAGAACAGCAACGGGAACGAAGACAGAAGCTGGAACGAGCTAGGAAAGTACAGGAGTCTAGGAAACAGGAAACGGGACAGGACAAGGCAGGACGACGCGAGGCGAGGCGACAGAGACGGGGGACAGGAGCACAGACTGGAACCGATCGGCAAATACCCTAGCGACATGTGAGACGCTAGGGCTGGGCATTACCTCACGAAGTGCAACGGGGATCGGAGGATGACAAGAGGATCGAGGCGTAGCCAAGACATAGGAAACCTTCTCGGGCAGTAGGATGTGCTTCCAGGTACCAAAGCCATCTTCCAATACGTCCGGGTTGAATAGTCCCGCGACGATAAAGGTTGACAGGGGTAAAGCCAGAGCAGGGAAGAGCCTACAGGGGATCGGGGATACTAGGACTCAGGAGCGGGGAGACTAGGGGCTAAGGGTGGACAGGGGTACATGATGGTAACGAAAGGAAAAAGAAACGGGGGCTTGCGGCAGGGGATGTGACCCGACAGCAAGGAAACAGGGAAACAGAGACGGAGACAGGGAAACAGGGACAGGAAAGCAGGAAACAGAACACGAGAGACAGGAAACGAGACCAAGGGAACAGGAAACGGAAACAAGGAAACAAGGAACGGGACCAGACTGGGGTCGGTCCCATACGCCGTTACACCAGACCATCTTCGAGTGCGCCTAGAGCATTCATATATATCATGTAATGAAGCATACATCTACGCCATGTATTGGAGCAAACATTCAGCACGGCTAGGAGCACCTCATTCAGCACTCGTGGGAGCACTCGAGAGTGCTCGTATAGCACACGAGGGTGGTTGTATAGCACACGAGGGTTCTCTAGGAAGCATGATGAGCCTGGTAAAGCTGATTGTATTTGGTATAAGAGCCCTCTTCTCCTCCTTCCAGTTCGTGAGAGATTCTTAACTATCTTAAATTTCCAGTGCCCCTCTACCTATCACTTCAAGCGCTCTGCTATCTAAGCTTTCAAGATTACCTCTTTAAAGCAAATCCAAGTTTCGTTCCAAGTTCAAGCTTTCAAGCTATACACCTCGCAATCGTATATAAGATGGTATATCCTCCCCAATCCTATTGCTTTCAGAGCCATACTCATTACATATTCACAATAGCCTTCAACCCCCGCTCAGAGCACTCCCAAGCGCTCACAGAAGTCCGAAAAACCCCAGAAACATTGGAAGAACTTGAAGCCCAATCGCGAGCAAGATCCGGACGAACCAGATGGCGGTAGCCGTAAACACTGAAAAGAGAAGAAGCATAAGTCCTCCCGTTCCTCGCGTCGCAAAGAGCGTAAAAGCCTCCAGCCTATCCCAGAAGAGATAGAAGAGACACCCCTGCCACGGTTGTCGCCTTCTAAGAAGCATCCCCGAGTGATTTCAATCTCCCCAGAGCACTCGTCACCGCCCCCAGAGCACTCGTCACAAACCCAAGAAGAGCTCGTGGGACCCTTCCCAAAGGAGTGGGATCAAGAGGAATCTGGACCTGAGCACAACAGCGAAGATTCAGCAGAAGGCCCAGCAGACCTAGCAACACCGTCAGCAAAGCGTTCAGCGGTAGTCACAGCAGCAGGCCCAGCGACACCGTCAGCAAAGCGCTCAGCAGCAGGCACAGCAGCAGGCCCAGCAGGCCCAGTAACATACTCCGCAAAGCGCTCGGGAACAGGCACCGCAGCAGGCCCAGCAGGCCCAGTAACATGCTCCGCAAAGCGCTCAGGAACAGGCCCAGCAGCAGAACCCGGAAGAGGACGAGCAGTTCGACGAGTCCCCAGTACTTCCCCAGAATTCTGCATCTCGCCGCCACCACCTCCGTCCCCTGTCCGTAGAACCGTACTCCCACTTCGTTCATCTGCTCCAGAAGCAGTCGTCAGTGCTCCAGAGAGACCTCAATTCCGACATCCCCGTCGGTGACCAATACCTGGTTCGCGCCCACCGGTAGAGCAAAGGCAAAGTAGCAGAGCTCGTGCCCCACACACACCCCTGCGTTCTCACATAGCATACGCCAGTCCTCCAGAAGCATACCCCAGTGCTCCAGAAGCAGACCCCATTGCTGCAGAAGCATCATCCCCAATCGCTCAAGCTCGACACACTGCTAGTGGCAACATGCCTCAGGCGAACAAAGCAAAGATGACTTTAGGTTTGCTCAACCTACCTAAAGTGTACAATAACGTCCGCAACAGCCTCAAAGTGGAGATGCAGAACGTCGGATGGGTCAACAAAAGCGTTTCTAGGACGGCGGCGTTCAATAGCTCATGCTTCTATTTGATCAACTTCGGGTTGCGCCCCCTCTGCGGTTTTCTGCCTATATGGAACGGAGGCGATTCCGCTACCCACAGAGCACTCCCGGACGCTTTCAAGTGGCTCATTGCTGATGTTGGGCAGAAGGAAAAGCTATCGAGGGGGCAGGGAAATCGTGAGTACAAAGAAGCTGCTGACGATAGCGATGATGAGGACAGTGGACGGTCCGCCGAACTCTCTAGGAAGCGTAAGCGGGATCAAGTGCCCACAGCACTAGATCGACCTTCCATAATGGTTACGGTGATAGACCCTGATGCTCTAGGAGCATTCTCCATGGTTGCCCGGCACCCTATCTATGACTGGAAACATCGACGAAATCAGCATTCGTTCATTTGAATCTTGACGAAGATAGCGTTTCCAGAGCTCTGCAATTTGATCCTGACGCATGCTGGGCCCGGTAGAGTGATCAGGACCATGTGAGCAACACTCGATAACGTTCCACCGCCATCCAGTCCTCCGGTTCGGCCGATGGAAGTCCAAATCACTGATTCGGAAGAGGTTGAGGGTTGGTTGAAGAATAGCGTTGGCAGACCTCGGAGGATACTGGCGATACTCCACAGAGCGGTCGCGGGTACTAATTTGGGTGGTGCTGAATCACTGCCGCTGAATCGAGCATTCCCTCATATCGAAAAAGATGATTATACGATGATCGATGTTCCTGCGGAGGACTCCGATTACGAGGAGGGAAACCACCGCATCAATTTCAAAAGAATGAGGGTATATTTGCCCAGAACTGATGCCAGTAATCAGAGGCTAATCCAAACTCTTGTTAGACGCCGCGATAGGCAGCGGGATGCTATCAACGATATAGACCCCAAATATCTTAGGAAGTATCCTTTGGGGTTGGGGGTTGCTGATCCAAATTTTGTACAGGGAGTAATCTGGATGTGTAATGGGATATCAAAGTATGGCACGGCTAAGCAATAGTTCTGTAGCTTTTAAACAAGTAATATTGTAGATCGGACTCCGCTCGCTGATACTATCGCTAGTACCCCTAAACTCGCGGGAATCCGCCTATCTATTTATACATGATTGGAACCTATGCCAAGGTCTGCTTATTCTAGTACGCTCTATCTCACAGAACCCCTATGACTCACAATTGCGGCCATCGGGTTGTACCATCAGAACCGTACTCACCTTCTCAAAGGAGAACAGCCCGCAGCCGTCAGCACTACCCCTACCCCGGAGTATGCCGCCCGATACGATAGTACAGGTGTGGTCGTACCCGACTGCCCCACACCACCTCGATACCTTCCTATGTTCGTCCCTAGTTACCCGTACTTCCAAGCATCATACCTTCTCACTCAGTTCCCGTAACACTACTCCCCCTTCCTAGACGTTCGCCCTCGACCGTTAAAAACCTTCCTATAGAAAAAACCCTGTGGGAAACGCTTATAGGTAGGGAAAGGTATCGAGGCTCAGTCCTTCTCGCATTGCCGCTGGGGTAGTCTGGCTCCAATTATGGGTGCCTGACTCCGAGTGTAGGTTCGAGGTATTGCCGAAGGTTGTGCATTCTCATCGGCTAAGGCTTCTTGAGGCTCAGGTATCGCTATCCGTTTCCTGGTGTTCTGTTGCCTTGCCGGGTTCGCTTTTCTAGGGGCGAGCAGCATCTCGCGAATACGCTAGGACCTTCCATTCTACCGTAGGTCTATCCTGTATGCCCGACTGCCGATGGCTGCTGTGACTGTGAAGGGTCCGTGAACTTGTCCGACCACTTCAGATCCGCCCAGATTCCGAAAGATCCAGCAGTACCTTCTGTCCAATGCTGAACTGTTGTACCGCTGGTCTATGCGCGACGCCATCCTATCGAATGTCTTCTGTAGGGTCTCCCTTGCCAACTCGTGAGCTGACAAGAGGTCGCCAAGATAGGCATTCCTCGTCCCAGCTTTTTCCAACTCCGCTCGGCGGCCGCCTATTCGTGGGTGAAAACCGTAGTTGCAATAAAACGGTGACTGCCCTATGGACGAGTGCTTGGAGTTGTTGTATGAGAACTCGCAAATGGGTAAGAGATCCTTCCATTTCTTGCCGGTTCCTCCGGTGATGCCTCTCCAGGTGCTGGTTGGTGCGCCTGCGCTTGTCCGTCTGCCTGAGGGTGGAAAGAGGTTACGCGCCCGATTCCTAACCTCTCGTGATCAGAAATTTCAGAAGGCCGAGATTTAACTGGGTACCCTGTCCGAGACTATGCTTCGGGGAGCCTGGAAGCGCCAGATGTCCTTGACGGCGTGCTTGTTTGTTCGCAGTGATTCCCGTCATTGGTATGAAGTGCGCCATTTTACTGAAGCGATCAACTACCACCAAGACGTTCCGGAATCCAGACTTCTCCTTTGGCAATTCTACTATGAAATCCATTGAGATGTCCGTCCAAGGTGTGGCTGCTAACTCTAGGGGACTTGGAAGAGACAGGTGTCGTCGACGCTGCTTGGCTCTTTGGCAGACATCACAAGTGCTGACGTAGGCGCTGACATCCTTGGTTATGCCCGGCCACCAATAGTTCCTGTCAATCAATTCCAGGGTTTTATCCGCCTAGGTGCCCCGCTGCTGGCGATCGTGGTGTTCTCGATCACTTGCTTGACCGCAAGATGACTAAGATTATCCAGCGCCTTTTATGGGTCGCCGCCCTCAGATCCGGCCCCATACCGCAGCGTTAGACGTGAGTGCACTCCGGGTCCACCTGTCATCTGGGTCTCGGGAAGGGAGTGTGTCTTGCACCACTATTCTCCGAACCCATTGAGCCTCCGCTTCATACCAGTCCTGCAACTGCAGTGGGAGTGTCACCCCTGGTATTTCACACCACCGATCCAACTCGCTCCATTCCTCAGCAGGTTCGCCAATGGTCTCCGGGCCAGGTTCTATTCTGGTCCTTCGAAATAAGTGATCCTCCGCGAAGCAACTGTTTTACGGGTTGTTTCGGATTACTCTTCCATAAATAACTCCGGACGCCTGGTAAGTGCATCGGCTTCCGCTCTTCGCCGGGCGTAATGGATTTTGAACCGAAAGGATGCTATCTTCGCCCATCGCGCTCGTCGCCGACAGCTTCTTGGTCGTGGTGAAGTACTGGAGGTTCTGATGATCAGAGTGTATCTCGATGATACTAGTCCTTCGAGCCAGTGCCGCCATGTCAGAAGCGGATACAATAGCGAGCATCTCCTTATCGTAGATCTCGTAGTTCACTTCGCTTCATGAACTTGGCGACTATGGTAAGCCACAGGTGCAGCAAACCATCCTCGAAAAATCTGGGAGAGCACTGCGGCTTCAGCCCAGTCGCTGGCATCTGTTTCAAGTATTGCCTGGCGATTTGGCCATAGTGTCAGAAGATAGGGGCGGTCGTGAACCTCTTCTTGAGTTCATCGAAAGCGTCCTGCTGCTCACCGGCCCATCTCCACTTGGTCCCCGTTTTCAGGAGGTCCGTCATGGCTTTGCAGACCCCCGAGTATCGGTGGATGAACCGTCGTAGGAAGTTGGCAAAGCCTAAGAAGACTTGTAGTTCCCTGACTTTTGTTGGGACTTGCCATTCGAGGATCGCCTTTACTTTCGTGGGGGATACTCTGGTTCCTTTTCCTGACAGTAGGAAGCCGAGGAATTCTACCTCCTCAGCAAACCAAATCGTCTTTTCCGGGTTCCCATAGAGATGGTGCCACGAATGTAATCTAATACGCATCGAACTAGAGCTACATGCTCTTCCTTGGTCTTCGAGTAGATCAAGATATCATCTAGGTAGGCCACGACGCCTACATCTAGTAGATCCTTGAAGATGGTGTTGATCATGGCCTGGAATGTCGCCGGGGCATTGGTCAACCCGAAAGGCATCACCTTGTACTCAAAATGCATCAGCAAAAAAAAAAATCCTCCAAGACGAATTGTACATCCAGACGTACTAATTCGTCTTTTGTGACCGAAACCTCGTCTTTTGCTACCAAATACTCGACTTTTGGTCGTCCCTCGCTTCCCGGGACTCCAAAAAATGACACGTCGTCTTTTGGCGCCTAGTATTCGTCCCAAATGTGACACCTCGTCTTTTGACGCCTAGTTCGTCTTCCAAATGTGATACCTCGTCTTTTGACATCGCGCGGATGTGATATTCCGTCTATCTACTGGCGCTAATGCTAATAGCGCTAGCTAATGACGTCAGATTTGACTCCTCCACACCTCGAGGATCCACCCACACCTCCACCTCCACCTCGACATATACACCTAGCTACCTCGCCTCCTACCTCACCTCCTACCTCCTACCTCACCTCCTACCTCACCTCCTACCCCACCTCCTGCCTGTATCGACGCCTACCTCCTACCTGTATCCACCTCCTGCCTGTATCGACGCCTACCTCCTACCTGTATCGACCTCCTGCCTGTATCGACGCCTACCTCCTACCTGTATCCACCTCCTGCCTGTATCGACGCCTACCTCCTACCTGTATCGACCTCCTGCCTGTATCGACACCTCCTGCCTGTATCGACGCCTAGATACGTATTTACCCTCCTCTGCATTTTGACGCCTTTCCTGACTGCGCTGCAGGCTCCAAATCATGCAGTATATCGACGCCGCTGGAGGCGTCAAATTCCCAGTATATTGGCGATTATACTGACTCCGCTGCAGGTAAATGCCCCAGTATATTGACGCCGCTGCTGACGCCGCTGCTGACGCCGCTGCTGACGCCGCTGGAGGCGTCAAATACCCAGTATATTGACGGTATACTGACTCCGCTGCAGGCTCCAAATCCTGCAGTATACTGACGCCGCTGCAGGCTCCAAATTGACAGCTACCAGTCACCAATACTGCACCATTTGGACACCTCCTAGGCAGCGAATACTGCTCCATTTGGACACCTACTAGGCAGCGAATACTGCACCATTTGGACACCTCCTAGGCAGCGAATACTGCTCCATTTGGACACCTACTAGGCAGCGAATACTGCACCTCCTAGGCAGCGAATACTGCTCTATTTGGACACCTCCTAGGCAGCGAATCCTGCTCCATTTGGACACCTCCTAGGCAGCGAATCCTGCACCATATGGACACCTACCAGTCACCGAATACTAGTCCAAATCGACACCTCCCAGGCAGGCAGCTCAGCGGGCAGGCAGCTCAGCGGGCAGGCAGCTCAGCGTGCAGGCAGCTCAGCGTGCAGGAGGGCACGCAGGCAGGTCAGCGGGCAGGAGGGCACGCAGGCAGCTCAGCGTGCAGGCAGGCAGGTCAGCGGGCAGGCAGCTCAGCGTGCAGGAGGGCACGCAGGCAGGTCAGCGGGCAGGCAGGTCAGCGGGCAGGCAGATCAGCGGGCAGGATGTCGGCGGGGGGCAGGAGTAAGCGGAGGTAGGTGGGGCGCCGGCGGAGGCAGGTGGGTCGCTAGCAAATATGTACATAGAATTACGTAGACATGTGGATCAATAAACGTGACATTTGAGCGGAACTGGTGTCCTAGTCTATGTACCGATTGCCGAGTGACCTCATTCTGCCAGCGAATTCGCTAGTGAAAGCCGTTAACCGGGCAAAAGCTACGTAGGCGTGGACCCGGTGTTCGTTTTGGTGTCAAAAGACGACGTAATTCGGTCAAAAGACGAGTTCGTCTTTTGACCAAAAGACGACGTCGCGACGGGAACGGGAGAGATGTTCGTTTTTTCTCGTCGAGACGATATCGTTTTGCGCCGGGGCGTATGGATGCAGGTAAGAAAACTTCTCATGCGCCTGGTGCGCCTGCTGCGCCTGGGTACGCCCAAGCACGTCAGACCGAACCCAATTTTTTGCTGATGTGACCGTATTTGATTCGGAAAGCCGTCTTCCATTCTTCTCCTTCCTTTATACGTACCAGGTTGTACCCATTCTTCAAATCGATTTTGGTGAAGAAGGTAGATCCCCGGGTTGATTCCGCCAACTCGTCCATGAGGGGGAGGGGGTAACGGTTCTTAACCGTCAGAGCGTTCAATCCCCGGTAGTCAACGCATAGCCGCAGCTTTCCGTTGGCCTTTGGGACGAAGAGGATAGGTGCCGCAGCGGGGCTCGTGGAGGGACGGATCTTGCCAGAGGCTAGCATCTCGTCGAGGTACTCCCTCAGCGCCGCCTGCTCAGGTAGAGATAAGGGGTAGATGGGTCCCCATGGTGGTTGCTTTCCTTCCATGAGTGGTATCGTGTGATCCCACTCCGAGAACTCTGGAAGACTTTGTGCCCCTTCTGCAGAGAACACGTCTTCGTAGTCCTTATACTCGGGCGGTACGTCCGAAGACTGTCCCCCGGTACTTCTCATCCAGAATGGGTGATGCTCGTGCGAGTAGGAGGTGACGGGGTCTTGGCGTAGTAGTCTTATTACTAGCTCGTCCTGGTCTTCTTCCTCCTCTGTGTCTTCTTGCTCGAGGATAAGGCACCCTCTTGCCTGGCAATAGGTACTGTCGAAGGAGATGGTGTCTTCCCCCCAATGTACCGTAGGGCGGTGCTCTTGTAGCCACCGATGAGGGATGACTAGGTCTTCAGCTGC
Source organism: Morchella sp. 2018-W38C (assembly GCA_024713705.1). Taxonomy (NCBI): domain Eukaryota; kingdom Fungi; phylum Ascomycota; class Pezizomycetes; order Pezizales; family Morchellaceae; genus Morchella; species Morchella sp. 2018-W38C. Next base: position 167,958 of record JAMJEX010000026.1, on the reverse strand, counting down.
GAAGTCTCCGACTTCACAGGTTACTGACCTGTCTAGGTGTGAACCTATTCGTAGAGAGAGAGGGTAGGTGACGTGGGTGCCTGAGTTAGGCATTGTAGTCCCATCGGCCTGTCGGATTCTGAGGGGTGGTGATCGCAGTTGGACGGGGATCTGGTATTTCTTTACGCAGTCCCAGGACATAATCCAGTCCTCTGTTCCACTGTCGACCAAGGCTTTCGTGATACATGAGCCGTAGGCAGGTGATTTAGGGTCTGACCAAGAGATCTCAATCTCGAGGCGGGTTTCTTTGGTGGAGGAAGACATTGCTTGCTAGATTCAAGTGTGTCTTTGGATAGTCGTGGGTAGGTATAGAGGGAATGTTTTCTGATGTTCTGGTTTTTCTCTTCGGAGGGGGGAATCGAGTGGTTTATATATCCAAGTGCGGGGATCCCACGCCAAGCCCTTCCGTAGCTCGCTCATGACATACAGGAATTCGGTGATACAGTCATGCTGCCAGTGCGCCTTACGCTCTTCTGGTTTGTGCCCTCTTCTGCTCGCTCTTTCCGCATGTTTAGAGATCGAGTACTTCTTTGGTTTTTTTTTTCTTTGGTCATTTGGTCCCTTTGTCTTGTAGATGTATAATTGATTCGATAACCCCAAAATTATTTATAGATGAAAACCCGTTTAATGAACCCATATGAAAACCCCTTTATAGTCCTTTTAATCCTTTTTTCTATATTTTAACTCCAATGAAATCCCGATTTTTATAAACCCAAACAAATGAAATCTAATCTTCTAAATTTGTGATCCGTGATCTAAACGCCTGCCCTTGTGGTCCCAATTTTGCCCTTTTATTACTCCCCTCTTCCTGGTCCTTCTCCCCGGAAGGACCTTCCCTCTCACTTCCTCTACTCCTTTTCCTGTTCTGTTGTGGCCGCTGGGAGGTGGCTCTGGTGAGTATGGTAGTGGCAAAACAGTTATCCGCAATGTGGTTTTCTCTTCCACATCGGTAACATTTGTTTTCCTTTTTCCACTTGTCAAACTTCCTCCCAGGCTTCTTCTGGCTTTCGGATTTTCCTGTCGTTTTACGGACCGGTCATCTTTGCTTCGACGAGGGGGTTTGGAGGCGGGCTTTTGTGGAGCCTTAGGGGTGTCTTCTCCCCTTAGGATTTTATGCCTAGCCTTCACATCGGCGTCCTTCCTTCCCACTCGTCGTACCCAAGACAGCCACGTATGGAATTCCTCAGTCTCTTCAATCGCCGCGGATAGCCTAGTCTCTAACGAGGAGTTTATTCCTGTCAGGATCATTGACTTCATCACGGTTGGCCCTACTTGAGCGTCCCACTCCAAGTTCTGCATCTCGTTGAGGTAGTCATCGATGGGTCCGGTTTGCCTGAGCTTGTCCATTTTCTGCTTGGCTTGCTCTTGGCTCGTTCGGTTTCCATATTGGATGAGTAGCTCCTTCTTGAACCTCTTCCAGGTTCCGAGCTCAGGTTCCACGCTGAGCCTCTCCTTGAAGTTCTTCCAGAAACTAGCCGCACTACCAGTGAGTTCCAGGGATGCCCACAGGATCTTGACTTTATCCGTCCATTGGACCTTTGGTTGGAGTTCCATTAAGGTCTCCATTTGGTCGATCCAGTGTCGGACATCCTGCTTCGGGTCACCGTTGAAGGGAATTTTGGCCTGCTTGGGTCCGTCGTTGTAGGTGTGGGCCCCGGGGTGAGTGATCGGGGTCTCCGGTTGGCGTCTCTGCCTAACCTGCCTGATATCTCTGCCCTTGAGGTCCCATTGTCTACTGCCGGACTCGTCGCTGGAAGAGGGATATCCTGGGTCTCCTCTCCTCTCGCCACCTCCATTGCCTCCTCGGCCTCCTGAACCTCCAACCTGGCCTTCGGGTCTTGGTGCTGCTGGGGCTGTTCATTGCTCCAGAGGTGCCGTGGGTGAGTGACTTCTTACAGTCTCTGCCCTGGCCTGCCTCTCCTTGCCTTTCCCCTTATCCGCCGAGGCTTCCCACTGTTTCTCAGCTAGTTCCACCTGCCTCATGGCATCCTTCAGCCTGTTTTCCATTTCCCGGCGATCCTCTTCCCTAGCGGTTTTAAGCGCATTGAGGGCAGTAGTGATCGCTGCCTGGTCTTCGGTTTGGGCACCTTCGGCTGCGATAGCCTGCACCTGTTGCATTAGAGAGTCTATTCTCTTCTGCTGGTGATCTTGCTGGAGGGTGGAGGTGGTGGTGAGCTGGTCGAACAGAGTGTGGATCTGTCCGAGTTGGGATTTGGCAGCCTCGCTGGTGCGGTGCTCGACCTGGAGGAGGGCCCGGGACAGTTCTACCTGCCTGGCGTCGCTCTCTTCGAACTTGCGGGTAAGGTTGGCGATGAGGGTGTCGTTGGCCTCCTGGACCTGACGGAGGTGTGCCTCGTGCTGTTGGACAATGGCCTCGATCTCCGGGACGTTCCGGGTTCGGGCGTCCAGTTCTCCTACCCCTTGGTGTAGCCCTGCGACTACCTCGCCTCCTTGCCTGCGCACTTCCCGTCTCACTGTGTGGTATATGGGGGTGCGGGGGAGGTCTTCCTCGCTGTCTTCCACTAGCTCCTCCATCCTGAAGGGTCTGTGAGTAGTGGATGACTCTCGGGTAGGCGTGGTATAGGGGGATCTCGTCCTGGGGTCTCTGGGGGCCCACCGCGAAGCTGCGGTGCCCTGCTGTGGCCATAGCGACGTTACCGGCGTCTCCCCTTGTCTTCTGGCTCTGCGCTGAGTCTGCGCCATGGAGGTACGGTGGTCCCTCACCGTAACGGCATCCTCCATGTTGGAGTCTTCCTCGTAATGTAGAAGCTGCTGGTGAGACATCTTGGAGGGATTGGATAAGAGGGGGCCCGGTTAACTTAGAAGGGGATTCCTGAAAGAAACCTTCGGAGTCCAGGTAACCGCAGTAGAGGGGTTTCACACTTCTTCGTTGAATGATAGATGAAGTGGAAGAGGTAGGGTGCATGCAGTGCAAACTCTAGATAGTTTTCTTTGTTTCTTAGAGACAAGCGCACGGTGACTATCCGTCACACAATATACTCAAGTCTTTTAGAACTAGGAATGATTTATCTTCGAGAGTGGTACTGGTCTGCGATCGTAATAAGCGAGTCGGATAAGAGACAATATAGTGTAATTTATTATGCTTTTTACAGTGAGACTATTTGATGCCTCTACCCACATCAAAAAAGTGCAAAAGCGTTTAACAAAATAACTCCTGATCTTTGCTTTTAAAGTTCTCTTAGGCCTTCGGTGATTCCAATAGTGTATGGTGATAGCAGCAGATCTGCATCGCACTATGAATGCCCCCGGTCCGACTTATTCTCAACTGCTTCGGGTACCTCCCTACACACTTCGTATGGGTTGGCTCGCAAGCTTGTTCCCAAGGTTGGCCCTTCAGGCTTGTTCCTTACGATAGCTGTAGATCGGATTCCTGCTAGTTGATACTATCGCTAGTACCCCTAAACTCGCGGGAATCCGCCTATCTATTTATACATGATTGGAACCTATGCCAAGGCCCGTTTCTATTCTAGTACGTTCTATCTCGCGTAACCCCTATGACTCACAATTGCCGGCTATCGGGTTGTACCATCGTAAACCGTAGTCACCTTCTCAAAGGAGAACAGCCCGCAGCCGTCAGCACTACCCCTACCCCGGAGTATGCCGCCCGATACGATAGTACAGGTGTGGTCGTACCCGACTGCCCCACACCACCTCGATACCTTCCTATGTTCGTCCCTAGTTACCCGTACTTCCAAGCATCATACCTTCTCACTCAGTTCCCGTAACAGGATGCCTGCTGCAATAGCAGCCCAGAGAGCTGCTGACGCACTCGCAGCTGCTGGTGCAAGTGGAGGTGGAGGTGGAGGTCCTGGAGGTGGTGGTGGAGGACCTTCTGGAGGCGGTGCTGGAGGTCCTTCTGGAGGCGGTGGTGGAGGTCCTTGTGGAGGTGGTGGTGGAGGTCCTGGAGGTGGTGGTGGAGGTCCTGGAGGTGGTGGTGGAGGTCCTGGAGGTGGTGGTGGAGGTCCTGGAGGTGGTGGTGGAGGTCCTGGAGGTGGTGGTGGAGGTCCTGGAGGCGGTGGTGGAGGTCCTGGAGGCGGTGGTGGAGGACCTTCTGGAGGCGGTGGTGGAGGTCCTGGAGGTGGTGATGGTGGCGGGCATCATTAGTTTCCTTTGGTATAATGTCTCGTCTCTCTTTCTGCCGAACGATCGCTTACCTCTGAATAGCAGTGTGTACTGTTGGACAGCGCTGTGTACTGTTGGATAGTGTGTATTGTTTTCTGAGCACTGGCGAGTTCTACTGGCATCATTGGTTTCATTTGGTATAATGGCTGGTCTCTCTTTCTCCCGAACGATTGTTTACCTTTGAATAGCGGTGTGTATTGTTTTCTGAAGAACTGACGAGTGCTAGTGGGATTGGATTAGGTGCTATTTGATGTTTTAGATTATCGCTATATGATATTAGATTATTCGATTTTATTAGATTAGATTAGATAAGAGTATTCCGTTCCGTAATTGAATTGCAGTCGACTCAAACTCCTAGAATACTCTCAGAGCACTCGGTATTGCTTCTGAAAGTGCAGTAGAACGAGCGATCAAAAATGACTCGGAAGCAGTGGAGCAGAAGCGGTTGAGCGGATCGTTACCCTAGGAGGTTAGCGGTAAAGATTCTTCTTGCTTGGCGACGAAAACTCTGTCGCCAAGTGTTGATTTCTAATCAAAGATATGCAAAAAAATGCTCCTAGAGCACTTTGGATACTCCTGCCACCAAGCAGAATGCCTCTCAACAAGCGAACCGCCGGTTCAGCACTTCTTTGCGCAAAGCCACCACGACTCCCAGTACCACCCGAAGAGCGTTATGATTCACATACTGATGGGTCTGATGTATCAGACCGAGCATTGACTCCACTGTCAACCAACACTCGGAGGAGTCGGTCGACGACCGCCCCAATAGCGCGTAAAGGGCTTCTCCGTTCTTCCGACACATCCACTGGAAGAAGCAGCCCTAGAAGAGTAGAATTTCATCTCCCCGATGACAATACTGACAGCGCTGAAGTGCAGGAGCAGCAGGAGGATATGCCAGAGGTGGAGGAAACAGCCGATACCAGCCACTCGGAGTATGACGACTCCCCAGAGAACGCCCAGAAGAGCTCTGAGCAGAACCTGGATGACCCGGAGGAGTCGGAAGAACCTCAAGCCTCCAAGCAGAGATCCCAAAGTACGGGGAAGAGACCTCGTACCGTCCAGCCGACTACTGCCAGAGCACTGGGCAATGCTGGGAGGGGACCAACTGGGGCGGTAGCGGAGGTTATTGCTTCCTCCGACGTTTCGGTCGATGGGGTACAGGTTCGACTCCATCTTACCGATTAATGCTTTTTAGACAGGGACACAATCCTGACGATTCAGCGGGGAACACGACCGGGTGCGAAGGTAATACGGAGAGAAGGTCCAGGGAGAGCAGCACCCACTTCGGTACGCACACAGAATGCATCCCAGAGAGCGCCCACCGCATCCCAGAGAGCGCCCACTTCGGCATCCAGCTAGGAAGCATCTCAGAGAGCATCTCCGGCATCTCAGAGAGCACTCCCGACACCCTCGCGGTCAATGCCTTCTTCCGTACCCGTTTATTCTCGCGATATTGACTATAGCTCTTATACACGGCACATAAACCTTTCCTCGATGCGTTCGAGGTACGGTGATTCCTCACCCACTTACTGCCCCTATCGTTCCTCCCCGCCATTTGAGGGCATTGGCGAAAGCTCCATGAGCAGTCCACGGATCCCCTCAAGCCCTCAGGTATATTTACCAGTAGCACAACCAAGAGTCTACGATATCGCACAGCTTTCGTCATCTATTAGAGAGGAAGAGAATGCTCCTGTAGCAGAAAGCGAGGTTAGTAGTATTCCCAAAACACTCAACACCGCTTTGAGAGCACTGGTAACAGTCATGCGAGGAATTTATCTCAGAGATCTTTGTTACCTAGCTCAAGGAGTGCAAACGTTCTCTCAATGCAGGCTCAGAGTATTGAAAAGGGGTGCAGCACGCTAATCGGGGACCACACTCTTCTACATGAGCCTTTCCCTCCTGCAGTGAGGCTTTTGGTACTGGTAGTGAGCATGTGGGCAGCTGCGAGTTGCAGGGTGGTATGTACGGTGAATCTAGACGAGGTCGTTATCAAACAGGTGAGTGCCCCGGAAACATCGACGAGTGCTCTGGGAGCATAATTGAAGTTGGGAACGATAGGTCAGAAGTCAACACTCCCGAGTCCATTCGTCCTTGATGCACGAGGTTAAAGGGCGCCTGGCGAACTCAACCATATACGGGCTCGGAAACCTCTCAGGTCCTGAGGCAAAGGCTGCTCAAGCGGAGTATCTTTTGAAGAATGATCGCTTCTTGAGCCCCACGCAGCATTACGAGGTATGATCAATCCCCAGAGAGCACCCAGGGGTGTTAAGAGAGCACTCGGGTGTCAATGCTCAGAGAGCATCCGGACTCCCGAGGCTGACCAGAGAGCGCTCGCGAACGCTGCTCACAGGTACTAGACCTACCGTCTACAGTTTCTTGTGCCAGAGATTATCGACATATTGTACTATAAATACTTTGATGGAGTCAGGATGCGAGGGGTAAAAGACCCCGAATTCCTAGAGCGGATTACCCCTACGTTTATTTGCCTGATATCGACTGTAATTTGGCATGGCATTCGGGCATGGTCAACAGGAACATACGTGAAGCCTGACCATTTCCAGTCACAGAACGAGAGTGTTTTCAGTATCCGTCCCTGATACCCATACATCCTCTTACAGCTATAGCGAGCGCTTTGAGAGCAGTGACGGGTGCTCTCGAGACTACCGAATGCTTTGATAGCACTGACGGACGCTCTCAGGGCTATAATGGATTTGTGCGCTGACATTGAAATACAAATAGAAACGTTCAACAGGATGAGCAACACATGTAAGGGGAGGAGTAGGCAGAACCAGGAGGCAACGTTGGAGGTGGTCAAGGATAACCTCCGGGAAAAGGTATGCCAGAAGGATGGATGCTACAATAGCGGAGTGCTTTCTGAACACTGAGGCTGACGTTGATAGATACGAGAGAAGAAGGGCATCACTATCGAGGTGATACCGGAAGATGGATTTAGCGAAGACGACGAAGCGTTAGCTGCGGTTCTTGCGGCATTCCGGAATGCTCGGAGAGCACCCCCGAGTACTCCAGTGGATCCCTTTGGTTCCGACAACGGTGGCGGCCAGGAAGAACTGGTTCACGCTCAACTTTGGGGCATTGAAGGGGAAGAGGAAGGCAAAGAGAATGAAGAGGAGCAAGAAGAGGGGGATACGAAGGAGACGAGGAGGAAGAAGATGTGTAGAGCACCCGCGAGTTCTTCGGAGAGCACTGCCGAGCGCTTTGGACGCGAATGCTTTGGAGAGCACTCCCGAGCGCTTCGGAGGCGAGTGCTTTGGAGAGCACTGGCGAGTGCTTTGGAGGCGAGTGCATTGGAGAGCACTGGCGAGTGCTTTGGAGGCGTGTGCATTTGAGAGCACTGGCGACTGCTTTGAAGCGTATCGTCGAGTTCTTTGGAGATGGGAGTACCTATATCCCTAGATTATATTCAATTAGTGGGTTCAAGACGGATTGTAGTGTTAGGGAATAGCAAACGAATCACGGTTTTGTATGCTCTTCAGAGCAGTGCCCACTAAAGCAAAGAGTAGTATGCCTGGTAAAAACAGGCCGCTGAAAGGTAAAACGCGGTGCATTGCGGTGCGCCAGGTTCAACAAGCAATATCGGGTGCTCCAGGAGGAGTCAGTAGTGCTCCAGGAGCAGTCCGGAGTGCTCCAGGAGCATTAGCAACATGCTCAGAAGCAGTCAGAAATGCTTCAGGAGGCGTCGGAGGGCTCCAGCAGTGTCCAGGAGATATTTAGTAGTGTTAGGCGAGCGAGCATTCCGTCGAGGGAGTGTTAGGCGAAAGAGCGTTCCGTCAAGATAGTGTCAGGCAAAAGAGCGTTCCGTCAAGAGAGGGTGAGGGGAGAGAACGTTCTGTCGAGAGAGAGTCAGGGGAGAGAACGTTCTGTCGGGATAGCGTCAGGCGAGAGAATGTTCCGTCCAGATAGCTTCAGGGGAGAGAGCATTCCTTCAGGGTAAGGTAATCGGTGTTGGGGCGCGCTGTAACGCTAGTATCCGCCTCTGCTCGCTCGGAGCACTAGGGCGCGCCAGGGCGGAATGCTTTACGCCAGAGCGCGCCAGGGGCATTCTGCTCCCTCTCTGGAGAGGCAGTTTGTCTACCGAGCTCCCTGGGCGCCCTGAGCGCCCAGAGCGTCTGGCGGAGGCTGGGTTAGCTGATGTGCCTGCTTTGTGCCGTTACCCTGCCTACCATGCTGCTGGCACCCCAGTGAAACCCTAGCCCTGAATACCAGCCCAGCTAACGCAATTCTTTATAATTAAATAATAAATATAATCATTCAATGGTTGACTATGAGTAATGAGTAGTGAAGAAGAGTGGGAGGGGGAGGGGGAGGGGGAGGGGAGAGGAGAGAGGAGGCCGTGGGAGGGGGGGAGGGAAGGTGAGGGAGGGAAGTTGGACGAGCAGAAGCGGTTGATGGAGAAGCGATGGAGGGAGAGGGGATGAGAAGAGTGGGACCAGGGGGAAAGGGGTCGAGAGGTGGAGGTGAAGAAACGGGTAAGGAAGCTGACATATACTGGAGCTGGAAACGGAGCTGGCACTGAAGCTGCTATGCGCACTGGAGCCGGCACTGGAGCTGGCAATGGAGCTGGCTCCGGAGCTGGCATATAATGGAGCTGGTACCGGAGCAGGCATTGGAAATAGTATTGGAGCTGTCATTGGAGCCTGAACTGGCACTGGAGCTAACATCTATTTGAGCTGGCACTGAAGCTGGCACTGGAGCTGACATTTATTTGAGCTCGCACCGGAGCGGTCTTTGGAGATGTCACCGGAGCGGGCACCGGAGTGGGGACCGGAGCTGGGAGAGGAGCGGGTACCGGAGCTAGCACTGGAGCCGGCATTGGGGCTGGCATTAGAGCCTGGGTTTGCACTGGAGCTGGCACATGTTGGAGCTGGCACTGGACTTGGCATTAGAGCTGGCAGAGATAGCTGATAGTAATTAGCAGAAAGAGATGGATCTCTACAGAAGATTAAGGCATTTATGCGACATGCATGATTGGGAGAACTGGGCATGAGACGGCTAGGACAAAGCTAACTAACTACTGGAGGTGCATAAATACAACACGGAGGTGGGAGAGAAGGGGACCTCGCGGTCGCGAGTTGGCGCATCCCTATTTATTATGTATCTCTCAACCACAATGATAGAGGAAGCGCTCAATCCATGTACTATCAGCACTTCACACTATAAAGCCGAATCTGCGAGCTCTTCATCCCCTAGAAGAGGAAAGAAGCCCTTTTCTAAGGTCTTCCAAAGCCGTATCATGAAATATCACTCACATATCACAAAAACACCGGGCAAGGCAAGATCTATGTCAAGTCTCTAATATACCCTACCCAGAGACCCATATCTTAAGTCCTTTGTACACACTCAAACTCTAAACAATGCACAGAACTGTTGCCACCCTCTATTACAGATATGTATGTTGTGGCGCAACGTCACATCTCTGTTCTTTCTTTTCCTGAAGATATACTGCAGCGGATGACCAATAACACCAACCTTTATGCAGGAGAAAAAAGGAAAAAGAAACCTGGTGGTGATAGTTATCTACTAGATGGGCGTGCATGGGTTCTGGTGATTCCTGGTAAATCAAGATGCTGGTTTGGTGTCATAATTTACATGGGTTTCGTGCAAGAACCGGCAGTATCTGACTAATACCCCAGCAAAAACGCGCTTCACCGAGACGAACCGGTGCGCTCAAAACCCCGTCTTTTACGTCTAAAACCTCGTCTTCTGCTCGTCCCGCGCGTCCCGGAGCTCCCGAATGCGACACGTCGCCCCTTGGAGCCTAGTATGCGTCCCAAATGTGAACTCTCATCTTTTGGCGCCTAGGTCGACTCCCAAATGTGATATCTTGTCTTTTAACGTCTTTTGACGTCGCGCAGAAGCGATATTCTGCCACAGTACTGGCGCTAGTGTTAATATCGCTAGCTAATGACGTCAGATTTGACGCGCTCTCCACACCTCGAGGACCCATCCACACCTGCTTGCCTACAACGACACCTACCACGACGCCTACCTCGACACCTACCTCGACACCTACCTCCTGCCTGCATTGACACCTACCTCATGCCTGCACCGACGCCTAGATACCTTACGTAGTGGTACATCTGCTGTAGGTGGTACATATGCCGCCTAAGAACCAAAGGTCTAAGGGCCAGCGGAGACACTGGACGATATACCGACCCCCGATCTCTGGCCCGCTCCAATCTCCGCACAAGAAGCCTTAACCCTGAGTATCGAGGACCTCCAGGGCCCTATATCTGATTTTTTCTTCCTCTCCCTCACACCCCATCAAGCACTCAACCGGCTTAGGTCCACGCCCACCACATCCCCGCAGCTAACCACTACCTGTCATATGCCTACCAACGAGATCACCGAAAAACCGAGCGCCCCCCATGCTCGTATCAGCTCTCCGCCACGCCCTAACCGCTGTTTCCTTACCTGCTCCGCCTCGCAAAATCCGGGGTATCGCAATCGTAAATCTCACAGAGATTTACAATCTCGCTTGGCTCCTTACCAACTCTGTCACCTACCTGTCCGGCGCCATCAATCTGCAATCACGTGAGCTAGAGAGCACGCCCGAAAGCGATCGGAGCCGTCACGCTTATATCATATTCCTCGCCCGCCTGCACGGCCGCCGTTATGATGCCCTCCGTAAACCCGCCGACCTCGAGAGCAGCATCAAGTATTTTGAGGAATGGATAGCCATTGACATGACACCCCGAGAAGTGCAGGGGGCCAGAATGAGTAACATAGAAAGGTGCGATATAAACTATCAGCTGGGCATTCGCCTCCGTGAGCGCGGTGATCTCAACAAGGCTATCCAGCGCTTCAAGACCGCTGTAGAGCTCAGCGGGGACAACATCGAGGTGCGCGCGAAAGCATTCGTAGCCATTGTCAACACTATATATGAAGCAAACCCAGGAGACGTAAAAACTCTCATTGCGATGCTTGAGATGGGAATCAAGGTACTCCCACCTTCACACCCTATGGTAGCCTCATTCCGAAAGGACATTGAGCGTGTTTTGGGATATCAAAGATATGGCAATGCTAAGCGATGGTTCTGTAGCTTTTAAACGATATAATTTAATAGACCGCACTCCGCTCGCTGATGATGAGAATCCTCCCCTCAACTCGCGGCAGTCCGCCCTCTATTTATACATGATTGGAACCCGTTCCTAGGCCCGTTTCCCTTATCTAATTCTATTCCGATACGTAACCCCTTTGACTCACAATTGCCGGCTATCAGGCTGTACCGTACTATTACGTTGGTCACCTTCTCAAAGGAGAACAGCCTGCAGCTGTCAGCAATACTCTCGGAGTATGCCGTCCAATAGTATAGTACAGGTGTGGTCGCACACAGGCGCCCCACACCACCTCGATACCTTCCTATGCTTGCCCCCGGTTACCCGTACTTCCAAGCATCATGCCTTCTCACTCGACTTCCTGTAACAGAGCGTTTACAAAGACTCGGCCCAGGCGACGAAATATTGGCCCTTAAGGCTGAGATTGAGGCGGGGGGTGGAGACCTTGAGAAGCTGGCGGAACTCAGTGAGAGCCTTTTTAGGCGATTTAAGCGCAGCAATGATATCCGTGATTTGAATGCCTCAGTCGAGCCAGCAGAGATTTCACTAGCAGCGACGGAGCCCGAGGACGAGCACTACCTAAGGCGCATTTTGACGATCGCGAAGATATTGCAGACACGTTATATAACTGTTGGGAATCTAGATGATCTGAACAAGGCTATCGAGACAACGGAGTAGGCGACGGAGATTGCAGAGGGGGAGATGAAGTTAACAGCCATAACCAGTTTAAGCCAGGCATTTTATTCACGGCACAGACATGAGTCAAGCGCAACGGACGTAGATAAGGCGCTGGCACTTGCAAAGTTAGCATCCGATGCAACGGGGAAGGGAGAGGTGGAATATGCAGGACGACTCCTGAACCTCGCCAATTGCTTCACCGGAAGATTTAGGGTGTATGGAGCCAAGGCAGACATCGATCAGGGGATTGCTATGACGCGGCGGGCACTGGAGGCGGCCGGGGAGAAAGGCAGCAGCGTTGATAGACCAGGTGTGATGGGAAACCTGGGAGCGCAGCTGCTACTACGTTACCAGGGGTTTCAAGACAGATCGGATTTAGCTGAGGCGGTAGAATACTCGGAGAAGGCGTCGAAAGAGACCCCACAAGATAGGCCACATTACCTAGAGCGACTGTTGAACATAGCAACAATTTTGGAAATACGGGGTGAAGCGGGTGATCTCGAGCGGTCGATTCACATAACGCGGGGTGCATTGGAAGCCGTTCCGAAGGGCCATAGAATTATACCGGGGACCATGGCACAGCTGGCGGGGCGTATTGAGCGGCTTCATGGGAAAGGTGGGGAGGGATTCGACGCGGCGATCGTGGCGGGGGAAGAGGCGGCGGAGGCGGCAAAGGTTGGACATCCAGATCCTGCGCAGATCCTGTTAGTGTTAGCAACGTGTTACGGGAATCCGAGTGAGAGATTATGATGCTTGGAAGTACGGGTAACTAAGGACAAGCATAGAAAGGTATCGAGGTGGTGTGGGGGCGCCTGTGTGCGACCACACCAGTACTATACTATCGGGCGGCACACTCCGAGAGTATTGCTGACGGCTGCAGGCTGTTCTCCTTTGAGAAGGTGACCGACGTAATGGTATGGTACAGCCTGATAGCCGGCATTTGTGAGTCATAGCGGTTACGCGAGATAGAATATACTAGATAGAAACGGGCCTTGGCATAGGTTCCAATCATGTATAAATAGAAGGCGGATGACCGCGAGTGGAGGATCTCTCATCATCAGCGAGCGGAGTCCGATCTACAATATTACTTGTTTTAAAAGCTACAGAACTATTGCTTAGCATTGCCGTATCTTTGATATCCCATTACACAACGAGGTATCGTATACGATACCAACGCAGAGAAAATGTGTGGGACATGGAGAGGGCTGTGCAGAGAGGCTATGCGGCGGTGAGGACCGCCGAGGGGTCAACCGCAATGAAAGGAGAGATCTTAAGCGAGTTGAGTGAATGTTTGAGAATAAGACATCGATGCCTTGGGTCCGCAGAGGATCTGAAGATGTCGGTGAAAACGGCCAGAGAGGCACTCGACTGCACGCCGGTTGAGCATCGACTTCGGTCTCAACAGCTTATCGAACTCTGCGAGCGACTTATCGACGACTTCGAGCACTGTGGCGACGGTGATGATCTCATTAGTGCTATCACAATAAGGGGTCTTTGCCACAAAAAGCCCGCTAAAAACGACCCCAACCAACCCCGCCGCTTTGATATCGTAGCCAAAGCTCTCCACCTACGCTATACAGAGACGAAATTGTTCTGGACTGATCTCGGCCGTGCATTAATCATGACGCAGGATGCACTGGATCTGCTTCCCGCTCTGATGGTGAAGTCACTCGACCACAGATACTACATTAATTGGGAAGAATTCTACGCAGCTACTATCGCTGCAAGCGCGAGCTCTCTGTAATCGATCAAGCGATTGAAACACTCGAGCGCGCAGCAATCGAGATTGAGGTTTAGATGCCTTTGCGTGCTGAAATCATCGACGACCTCGCTCGCTTCTACCTCATCCGCTATCAGGCCCTCGGGAATAAGGGACCCGACGGTGAGTGCTCTTATGTCACTTTCAACGACGCATGGCAGTGTATGACCGCGAGGCCTCTCATTCGTACCCGTGCTGCAACGCGTGTCTGCGATATCTTGACAAGGGCAAAGAGGTGGAGTGATGCTACGGATATATATGAGGAGTGCGTAAAGCTCATGCCTCGAGTCGCTCCGCCGTCATTGGCCAAAACACCTTGATACATGATAATGTGTCAATAGCCGGATGATGTCTAGGAGTTTCCATATAAGCACTTCTATTTACATATAAATCATTAGTATATTAGTAGTAATAACCTCGTGTAAGGGTTAACGAAGTGGAGATTTAGCTAAACCCCTCAGCACGGACCACTCAATATTATTGACTCTAATTCCTAAGATGAGAAATATAGACACTCCAGAACCAGCTCAATTAATTTCAAGGTCTATCTGTTGGTAGTGGTGGAAGGCAGAGTTTCGAAAAAATGGATGTGTTGGTGTGTTTTGGGCGTTGTCCCATGATTTTTGAACTCGAGCTATACATACATACATATAAATTAGTTGTACTATCCAGGGATAGAATTAGACCTTCCGTAGCTGGGAGTGGGCCTTTGTCAGAAGTGTCAACCGATCCCAGATGAATACTTGTTAGACCCCAGTGCGTTCGCACTCTGGAGCCTTGTGTGTACCCAGGGGTGCCGGAAGGTGATCCAACGTTTAACCTAGCAATGTGGAAAGACACTCAGAATTGCAATTTTTAACATAACACAATGCTTAGGCAGGATGGATATTTTAGCTATACGCATGATATATGAGTCTCTAGAATAGAGCCTGCATTTTTCCAGGTCATTGGTTTGGGTTTTTAGCCTGAATAAAGACAACTTGTGACAAGACCTTGAGACAGTAATAAAGGTAGATGCAATAACGATTCGTCTTAACTCTTACCATAACTACCATCCCTAGCCTCTGACTTACTATAGATTCGCTCCGCATTCTGTTAGGTAGTCTGGTTATTAAGGAATATGGACTTTTTGATCGTTGCATCACTTTCCAGCACCCCCGGGTACACACCTCGCTAAGAACACCGCGGGGGTTCTACTACATATAGTCTTGCCACATGTTCCTAATCTGTCTGGTATACCATTCAGGGCCAGGGCTACTAATGCTGCAATCTCACAAGATGTATATACTCTGTTTACCTATCCCTATCAATGACCGAGAATCGTAGCAGCCGAGCCTGCAGCCAAGGAATGTTTGTATGTGAATCTCGCTCGGTAGGGAAACGGAGTAGAGTTATTACTACTACACTACTGATCTATCCAT
Source organism: Morchella sp. 2018-W38C (assembly GCA_024713705.1). Lineage (NCBI taxonomy): Eukaryota > Fungi > Ascomycota > Pezizomycetes > Pezizales > Morchellaceae > Morchella > Morchella sp. 2018-W38C. Next base: position 152,842 of record JAMJEX010000026.1, on the reverse strand, counting down.
CGGTAAGGAATTAACCTTTAGATGCGTACGATTCGGCTTCCACCCCTTCCGGGCACCCTTGATACACGAGCACAGCTGCAGCAAGGTGCGATGCCCAAAATATTTCAGTTGGAAAATGTAAGTCGCCCGTAAAGCCATCACAATGAAGAATTGTACACAGCTTAATCGGCATATACACCAACCATGCTATGCCCTTTCCCAAATTCTAATTAATAGTTACTATGACCTCATTCCTAAAATTACTAATATACTAGACGCAGTTAAGACAACACTGTTTAACCTACAAGGAACCATGCTTCAGATGCTCATCATATTTGCTACCCTTTTCTCGTCGGATTCAAGATAACTGGGAGCAGCGGAGGGACCCAGTAATAATATCTTCATACTTGAAGGCTACTTAAACTTATTGAATAGCTGATTCACCAACCTAATGGTGGCTGATGTCGGGGCAAGGCACAATCATAAGCTGTCACTCGGGGATCTCGAGTGATTGCGCATGACGTCGCCCGCCCACGCCCATTTTTTTCATTTTATTTTTTTTCATTATAGTCTAGGTTTATACAGGGAAATCATTCATATTTGAAAGACAAATTTCAATTACACAACTTCACAAGTCACCTAACCCTGATATTTCGGTGTACACCTTGGCACACAATGTTTTCATCCGCCCATCAGCCGCATGCCTCACACCTTGTGGCACGCCAGTTGACCCATGCTTTCCATGTACGCTAGAACCCAAACACACGCATATATACTCTCCTTCAAAGTTAGAGCTCTCTACTGCTAGAATTAAACTCATCCATATTTAGCGGCCACATGATTGATATGAAGTTTTATATACCGAGTATAAAGTAGTGTGAATTTGCAATGTTTTGATTTAAGCTTTGCATGTGTTCTTTTTCCTAAGTTATTGAATTAGATGAGTTAGGTAAAAAAAAAACAGAAAGAGTAAAAGAGAGAAAAAAGAAAGCGAAAGTTAGAGGTACTTATTAACTAAATCTTTTTATTGATTTACTCTATTTTTCAGTCTCTACCACGTCTGTTTGTTCATGAATAGATACATTGCCTACGTAAACATGGGAAGTAAATATATCAATTAATTCATAAGCTGTCGTGAGTTGTGGAAAGTAGTATGGTCGATGCATGATCGATCTACAACCACGTTGTAGACGACTTTCTCTGCACGTAATCGTTGGACTTTGTTTTCTTCTGTCTTAATTTACTATCTAACCATACTTGTATCTACCGATAGCTTATACGGAGACATGCAGGGTAGTCAAGCGTAATACTCCAAGTTTGATCCCGGCAATGTATTCTTTTTTAATTTTACCTCTGACTTTCAAGTAATGTCAGTAGCTAGTAAGGTTCGAAAGAGGGACTAGGGATGCATTCGCCAATGCACTCGCCGATGCGCTCGCCGATGCATTATAGGGATGCACTCGTCGATGCAATATCACGATACAATTCCCACCGCGGTAGAGAGTGAGTGTCATATTCCTTTTATGGTATTATATTGAGATATATATATATGGTTTAGGTAGGGGGCCTTTGTGATCAATATATGAAGCTACCTCGTTCGTATCATACCTCTTTAGTGACATTCTTCTATTTTATGATCCCCACTGGTCAAACGGGCCGGCTTATACTCCCATATACTGCTCTCTCATGCTTGGAAATGAGCAACAAACCCAGCATCAACCCTTCCGATCATCCACAGCGGTTACGTCAGCAGAGGGAGGGGGATCATTGGCTTTCTTGGCATAAGAGTGTTCTCTGGGGCCCACTTTCCTACGACTAGAAGTCGGCCGACTCCGTAACAAACAAGCGTATATATCGGGCATCGGAGTGGAACATGCCGAGGCGCTCCACAAACCCTTTTTTCTCTGTAATTGCTAGGGGTGCTCAATTACGACGGTATACAGCTCTCAGTACCAGTGGAACGACTCCGGGGTCGGGCGGAATTCAGAGATCTGAGCCTAGTTTAGACTATCTCTACTGAATTATTGCTTCGGTAAGATTTTTAAGACTCTACCCGGCGCATGAGCACAACCCCTGGAGCTTTTCGATCCAATTATAGTTATCTTGGTCAGGGTTAGGGTTATACTTGTAGGTGTTCTGGTTTTCTTATCACGGCTGGTCAAAGGTATGAATGAGCGGTAGAGAGCCTTTAATAGAGGATTCAATTACTTTAACACACTCCAGCTGTTCTGGTTGCCAGAGCTGCATGTAACTACCTACACCCCGACGTGCACCAAAGCGGACGGCCAACAGAAATACCACTAGATCCTAACTCCCAGGTGAAGCGATGTACTACAAACATCTTCAATCATGTCATTCCCAAGAGACTTAACTCCGCCCCTACTCGGACCCCCACGGAGCCCAAGCATGAAATATCACTCGCCCGAACTGATGGCCCGCTCCCAGAATTTCTTTTGGTTTTTTTTAGTTTATCGCTTTAGAATTTGATTGTGATAGGGCGAGACTTAATTCTCTAATTGACTATGGACTATAGACACCTAGATACTCATGAAACATACTAGGGGTATTCACTTGCCGGGAATACATGCTTTTAAAATAATCAGTAGTTGCATATCCAGAAATATGTACTAAGAGAAGAGATCTAGAGTAATCATGAACAATCCAAATTACATCCGAAACCTTGACCGTATATTTGTACATATAGTAGTGGTTGACTCTACACAAGGGAAATTCGCTTCTGGAAATACATAAAATAATCGGCAATCACATATTTGGAAATATGTATGGGCAGAAAATAAAAATTATTAACCTACTTTATTGGCCCATACATAGACAATCTATGTGTAAAGGTGATTAATCACAGTATGAAGAAATGTGGTGAAATCACTTCCATAGGACTACGGTATTTAGTGATGAATACCGAATTCAACCAGTATTGGAGGAAGAATACTGTCCCAATACCGTAATCTTACCGCACTACTAGCGTATTGACGGGAATACCGTAGTGATCCCGCCCCCCTTTTTGGTACTGTAGTATACTACACATAAACACAAACCTCTAAATGGTATGCTTAGTGACCTGGTCCTAAAATATGGAATGTGCCGGTATATATCCAACTATTTGAAAGGTGATGTACATACATATATACTCACTCGTTAATTGAAAGGCCGGAAGTCATTACAACCAAATCCCCACAAAATGTTCCGACTTTTTAGTTAACGCGCGAGTATCAACAGCATCGTAATGCAGCGTTATAAAGCCATATATCTCTAGAAATGGATATCCATACTATGTTACAATGGCAATCACCTATACCGGACATGTAGTCTCAGGCACATTGGTTGATGCCTATGCTCAGAAGCAAGATAAATCAAAACACTTCCGGTCTACCTACTTAGGTACGGATATGCCGATGGCCGGTGGGTGGCGCACGCAGAGCAGCCGATACAAGATGTTCGCTCCCCATGGCTACAGCACAATGATGAAGTTGGCTCAATTTATATCTATATCACGTAGCACGTTGCATTCGGAGGAGCTAGCCACTAGTAGCCGCGTTATAATAGTCTCGCTGGCTACATGTAATCATATAGTCCTCGCCACCGGCAATGCCATGATCGCGACAAGGGTAATATTCCAACCAGACTGCCTAGGACTATAAGTCGGGTACGCGTGACTGTCCTCTATGTATATATACAAGACTTCCATTTAATTTTGGCTTTCATTTTAAGGGCCTGTTTGGCAGTTTTCCTGGTGAAACTCGGTTAGAGGCAAGTAGGTTTTTGGAAACAGAGTTTAGGATTCGCAAACAGCAGTGTAGTTTAGTTGTCAAGTTGCAAACAAAGCTGGAAGGTAGGAAGAACCAAGTTCTCGAAAAATAAAAGAAAGAAAGAAAAAAAGGCGTTTAAAGCCGTTAAAGGAGGTTTAAAATCGACATGTACCCGGGGGTGCCGGAAAGTGATGCAACGCTTGACCCGGCAACGCCGAAAGGTACTCAGAACTTGGACTTTTAACGCGACACGATACTTGAGCAGGATGGCTATTTTAGTCATACGCATGATAATTGAGATTCTAGAATAGAGTTCGCAATTTTTTAGATCATTGATTTGGGGTTATGGCCTGAAGAAGGAACACCTGTGGCAAGAGACAGTAATAAAACGAGAAGTAACATTCAACCACATGAAATCCGACCATATATAATCTCCAGGTTTTAAATTGCCATCGATTCGCTCTACATTCTGTTCGCTAGTTTGGTTGCTGGGAGGTATGGGCTATTTAATCGTTGCATCACTTTCCGGCACCGCCGGTACAATTGCAACACAACCATTCGGTGCATAATGGAATTTTACCGTACCAACTTTCCCGTAAACTCCGCTTAGACCTGCTGCCGGGTGGACTAAAGTCAGCGAGGACCCGCGCTGTTCATTGTTAATATACATTAGTGAGAATATGAAGGCGAGAGTATCTAGCGCAGATCGATCACGCTGGCGGCCGCAACTATGGAATTTGTGTGTGTAAGAGCAATGACTTGTACTGTAATATACCTCCCTGTGTAAACTTCATGGGGCTAGGTCCTGTTGATATCTGTACCAGAAATCTCAATTTTATGGGCTATCTGTCGACAGGCCTGGCCCCGGCGGTGCCTATACCCACCCACCGCCCACACCACCAACCAAAATTCAGGTATGATAATACTAGTACTCGTCGTAGCTCGCAATTGAGAACCGCCATCTAACCCCACTGCAAGAACCCTGGATAGGAATCAAATAAGCCCCAATGAAAGAGGATGAACTATACTGCCCAGAACGCGATCTCCCATACTATGATTGTATCCCCTGCGCATGCTTCGCTCGGCAATCTCAGATAAGCCTCTGCAGGGGTAACAGCGGCGTACTGTCTGCCGCGCCCCAAGACCAACCAAGACGTGCGTGGCTGACTACTGCCGTTTCACACTTCGTACCTGACGATCCGGTCCCTCGCTCCAAGACACGCTAGATATGCAGGTCCCGGGAGTCTGGAAAGACCGGGGCGTTGATGGCGGCGTGTGGTTGGTCGCTTGTTTCATCCCTGCCGACCAATTGGTTGGGTGGGTTAGGGGTTAGCGTGTTTACGTCAGCACCATGGAAGGGGGGGAACGATATCATTGACACTGTGCTTGGCGGTGGAGTGGGGATGGGGTGGCGCTGGGGGAAGGATATCATTGACCCTGGGCTTGGCGATGGCGTGGGGGGAGGGGATGGGGTGGCGCTGGGGTTCTGGTTGAGCTACAGCGATGGGGAAAATTATTGTAGAAGTATGGCAAGTGTCCTATTGGCCGGGGCAGCCACCTAAACCCTGTTTTTAGACCCCTGTTTCTACAATAATTTTCCCCATCGCTGTAGAGGTAGAGGCGTGCATGTACAGCGATGGGGAAAATTATTGTAGAAGTATGGCAAGAGTCCTATTGGCCAGGGCAGCCACCTAAACCCTGTTTTTAGACCCCTGTTTCTACAATAATTTTCCCCATCGCTGTAAGGGGAAATTCAATGTTTTATGTATGTTTTGTGCTCTCCATCTATACTCGTATCCGTATTCGATTAATTTCACACACACACACTAGGGTCCCGTCACAAACTCGGGAGTTTGAAATTGAGCCAATGCCAGACAGTTTTGAACTGGTTAAAATGTGGCTGTCGGAAACCTGGGTGTCACTGTCAAAACTCAACAGCTTTTTGGGAGTGGGTTAGGGAATTTAGGTTAAAAGCAGCGGTTTATGACAGCCCGACGCAGTTGGTAACTCCAGTCCTGAGTTTGTCACGGGACCCAACACACACACACAAAAAAAAAAAAGATAGTAGTGTAACAGACAGGGATCACATTCCCGGCTAGGCACTTGTAGCCAAGCAGCATACCAAGCATTGAACGCGCAACTAATCAGAGGCTAATCCTTGCACTATGCCTTTGTTACTGATTGTGCATTCCATTGTAGGTACAGGAACTCGCATATCACTAAATTGAAACTCAGTGTCCATGACTGTGTCCACGCAACACCACCGCACGAGCCAACCCGATTATCTAGATCTGATTATAAATATATGTAACTGATCATGACAGCCGTTACCCAAGTACATACCTTTGCTATCCCCTCCCCCGCTTCCCTTTCCCCCTCCAACAGGCGCTGCCACGTCGTTTCACCCCTTCGATAATCGCTGCTCTCTCCACCTACCCCCCCGTCCTTCATCACCCACCATGTATGTACCACATCCCATCCGGATAACCAATGCGTCCCCATCCCTGCCTCGTATGCAGCTGTTTACTCTTATCCATGCCCGCCCAGCTAGCTAGGCGACAACGTCACCACAGCCTCCCGGAACGGCTGCGGGCTATCCGAACACGACCATCATGTGCGGCGGCCAATGGGGGTGTGGTGTGGGAGGGGAGTGTTGCGACTAGGGCTGGTGGTGGTGGTGGTGGTGGTGGTGGTGGTGGTAAGCAAAGAATTCGGGCATGGGTTGGCATGGGTTGGCATGGATGGTGGTGTGGATGTAGAGTACCTACAGCTACACCTCGTTATAAGAAACCTTGCTATAAGAAAACCTTTCTGTAAGAAACAGCGCATAGGGTACACGCCAACAGCTCTACACCAAAATGTTACTAGCTATAAGAAATATTGGATATGAGAAACGAAGATTGCCTGCGCCTTGGCGTTTCGTATAGCGAGGTGTAGCTGTAAAGTATGTACGCTAGAGTAGAACCATCTCGAGCGGGGTGGGTGAGAGAAAAAAAAGGACTGGCCAGCCCTAAGGGTTGATATATACTTTACATAAATACTCTATATATATGCGACGCTTACATACCGGTTATTTTATCATTTGTGTGTGTGTGTGTGTTTGTGTGTGTGTGGACGAACGACGATAATAGAGACTTCGCAGCCAGCTCTATATTTCGACCATCTGGTTGGCTAATGATGTTGTGATCGGCGCCAATCAGGTTGTCGGAAAATCGAGGTGGCTCAATTTACGCAAGGCCTCTGATACTGCTCTGCTGTTTCTAGAGACCAGAGACTTTGCGCAAAGACTCTAATGACTTTCAAGCTCGGAGTGTCCGGAACAATTCAGTGATTGCTCAGATACCCGTATCATTGCATATTCGGAGCCGGAATAACTATCATTACCCGAATACTCCAATTCCGGGGGGTCCGGGGGTTCCAAAATCCACACTCACTCACCCACGCATTCACTCGCACTCAATTAACCAAAACACCAACCCACCCGCTCCTTCCAAAGCGAGAAGACAAAACTAAAACCACAACTCTCTCCTACATCTACACTCCAACAATCCTAAAACCCCCCCCCACCCACCACCCAGCCCCAGCAGAGCAATGGGAATCTCCACCGCCGCCCTCATCCCCCTCATCCTCATGTGCTTCCTCATCGCCGGCGGCGTCTTCGCCTTCGCCAAGATCCTGCGGACGCCCGAGCCCTCGCTGCCCTCGGCCTACTACATGTACAGCAACGACTACGAGACGGGCCGAAACACCAGCCTTGTGGCGGCCCCCGAGAGGGCGCATGTCCGGCGCGGAGATGTGGAGAGGGGGACGGGGAGCGGCGTGCCGTCGGTCAGGCAGATCAGGGACATGGCGTATGCGGGGCAGGGGCAGGCAAGGGGGATGAGCTTGCCGAGGGAGGGCAGCTTGCGGAGGGAGGGGACTTACGGGAGCGGCGGGCGCCAGGATAGGGCGTATGATCAGAGGGGGTACGAGCAGAGGGGCAACGAGCAGAGGGGGTATGAGCAGAGGGGTTACGACCAGAGGGGCTACGAGCAGAGGGTATACGACCAGAGGGTATACGACCAGAGGGGCTACGAACAGCGGGGCTATAACGGCGATAGACCATACGTATACCCCGGCGAGCGAGAGCTGAGCCCGACCGAGAGGGCGGCTATGGACCCCGGCGAGCGGGTGGCGGGTCGTATAGTTCCCGGGAACACCCAGGAGATGGTGCAGACGTCGGCGGTTTCCTCATAGCCAGCCTCTACCGCGACGATTTGGGGGGGCAGGTCCGGAGTGTTGAACTTTTTTATTTTATCTTATCTTATTGTATCTTTTTCTTTTGTCTACCTTGTCGCAAGGGTTTTACTGGGTGAAATGTGTATATGTATATTTCTTATTCTAGCAAGCTACGGAGAGAGGGGAGGGGATGCGAAGAAATGATAATTCTAATCCTCTTGAACCTGAATTGGCACACCCGTTGTACCCGTTGTGAAAATGTTTTCCTCGATCGACCCCTCCCCTCATCCCCACGACAGCCACGCGTAAGCCCGCCAGAAGAGAACCACGCCATGCGCACGTGATCAAGTGCAGTTTTACATATGTGTTTTTTGTTTTTGTTTTCAGCACTTTATCCATCTGTTTACACAGCTGCCGGAAATAGAAGCATAGCAGTCAAACTGTACCTCCTTCAACCCACCGACTGACTCACGCTGGTAGTCGCCATCGCCAATCACCAAATGCGCGGTCGAGTGATGTCTCATGTCCAGCTCTGTAGGCACTATACACATGGCCCGTGCGATACGCGATAAGAGTGAGACTGCGCTGCAGGTGTGGGCGTGCCGGGGACCGGGAACCGACCCACCGACCCGATAAGATAAGATAAGATCACACCGGATCGATGTCTCAGATGCAGCCGATATTCACAACGGGTATCGATACGATGGCGGGTTCATTCTGGTTGGTGATGGATTGGCTGTAAACACAGGATTCCACGCACGAGCGGGCGCGCGAGGCGATCACATGTTTTTGTCTTTTTATTTTTCTTTGGAGAATTCAAGGCGGGTACCATGTTCACAATCAATGGTGGGAATATCAGCTAACTGGCTAGCCACCAACGCGCATAACGCGCCTACCCCGCAGGATTCTAGCTAGTGCGCGAGTACGACCCCCACAAGCAACTATCCAGAATTGGATCTCCCCAACTAATTGCAACGCGCCCAAACACACGTCCGTACCCAGCACCCCCGAGCCCTGCTCTCTCCCGGAGTCCGCCCGGCCGCCGCGGCGGCTACTTCCCTTCCTCCCTCTCCCTACATACACCTTCAACACTACACGTAGCAGCACCGTCTACTAACACCTCCACAGCCCGCATCCCGGCCCAGCCACAACCGTCAATGGCCGAACTCGTCAAGCATCATGACAACAGCTCGTATCGCAATATTATACGGCCACGGCGCCGAACCTCACCTCACCGTTCTAGTTCTAAAACCGGTTCAGAAAACCAATATTCAATTCAGTTCGGTTCAGTTGAGTTGGAGATGCAATTTAGTACAGTCCGGTGTCGTGTGACCTCCCGATAGAACCACCTCCAACCATCGGAACCGCTGCCGGGGGTGCACTTCACTTGAGCCGGTACCTCCACAACACCCCCGAACCTTCATCATTTCCCGCCCGCTAACCCACCCGTAGAGGCGGATCCATCTCGACCTCCTTCTTACCACTCAACGGCACGCCCACCTCTCATGGACACTCCTGCCACGACGGCATCCCCCGCCACCATGAGATAGAGATTAGTGCTACCGAGAATGCACGCGAGCGGGCGCACACGGATGCGGCTACTGCGTCAGTCTCTACAAAAGACGGACTGTAGGTGAGCGGGTATCTGGTTTTGGCTGTATCTTCCACGATTGTCGTCGAGCCGCTGACTCTCTGCCAGCTTTGGAAAAAAAACAAAAATCAATTGCTTCATTCCCTACAAAAGCCGGTTTTGGGAGCGAGGCATCGGAGTCATTTCTAGTGGGCACGTTAATTGAAAGTAAAAATCCCGAGTCATTCCCACACCCATTTGAAGCATTTTCTCCGATACCTTGCCAGTCAATTAATTGGTGGCAAAGACTTTGGGAAAGGCATCGGGAAAGGTGCTGGGAAAGATGCTGAGGAAGTCGGTGGTCTCGGGAATTTAAAATAGTCAATAGCATAGGCGATAACACTTATATTGGTTATTCAAAATTGGCAAAATTCAATCCTTGCCAACTGATCTTTGTTTATTCTATTTGTTTTTGATCTCGAACTAGGAATTGCGTACGTTTTAGTGACAAAGTGAAATTGTTGATTTGTGGACCTATTCTTATCCCTATACTCATTTGGTATTTCCCCCTTATATGGTGCGCCCACTCTTAAAGGTAACCGAAGATTGCGCAGAGTCGATGCCGAGTAACTTTTCGATGAAGATTAAAAGAAATCGGGAGAGCCGAAGTCAAGTACCTGTGATGAAGTATAGTTTGTCTTTCCAGATCTTTGATATCTGTCCTAGTTGTGAAGAGTGGTTCGAGATTGAAACTGTCTGTTTTTTCTCTGTAAAAAGCACCAAGACTGAGCAAAGCGGAACCGTATTATACCCATTTACACCCCCCCTCAAAAGGTGAATTGCGGCAGGAATGAAGCAAGGTGGCTAGGAATAAGCCCTCTAATGCATTGGCTTTGGAGTTCATCTTGCAGCCACAATTGTTCCACATCCGTACGCCTCCATGCCACCTGTAAGAGCGTGCGCACCACACTCTAATTCATTTCTCAGCCCGCACCTTACCTGACAATAAGATTCATTCACTGATCGATTTATAAAACTCGTATGTAGGTGCTGTGTTGATGGATTTATTTTTGTTCTCCGATCCGCGTTGATACTATAGATAAATACATATATCGACAGACGTCCACACAAGTAGAGAGAACAGTCTTATATTATCAACTAGAAGAGAGGAGAGCGCCACTCTTCTCATTCCATCCAATAGCTGACCATCTTGCCATCCAATTCAACTAATGCCGACATGACGTTTTGTTGTAGTGCGCCTGGTGTGCCAAGTATACAAGTCAGGGTTAGGGGTAGCTGCCGGCAGGAGATGTTTCCTTCCCGGCAAGTGAGATCAGACTAGTAGGCTGTATTGATCTAGCCACGGCGGTAGGAAAATAAACTGAAAGTACCACCAATGATTTCAAGAAGCGCTTGTTCTGTAAAAACGTTTGGAGGTAAGTATCGGCGTGCCAGCCGATGATCTGCGCCCGATAGAGGAATGGTCGGTAAGCGGGTGGTAATTTTATAAATACACTCATGGCTAGGGAAGTGCAGTGTATCTCGGTTCTTTATCTTTGCTTGCCTGAGAAGAATGAGGGGGATGGACAGGGGCGAGCGGGATAGAATTCAGCAGTCACGGTATATCACTCGGTGGATTTGTGCGACCGAGGGTTGGACTTGTGTTCCGAGCCTAGGAGCAAAGTCCTAATACACATATGAGCATGAGTATATATGTCGATATGCAGTCATATATGGACTGTTCTAGGCTCAATATTATTGTATAAACATGGGCTTGAAATGCCCCCTGCACTGTAGTTATGCAAGTCAATCAAGGAGGCCACCGTCTTGCGCATTTATGGTTATTTATTATTCTTCACTACTATTTACTATTTTTCACTAATATTTATTCCCAACACCGAGGGGAGGGGCCGCGAAGATATGCACTTCAATCCCGCAATTTATCACTGAATCCACCACTCTCTTCGTTTGCATGTAAACATACCTAGTGAAGCTCGGGTTCCGTAAACGTATCATTGCATCATTGGGCTACAGACAGAACTTACTTTTGTGTAGTGGCTTTAGTCTTCGGCAGACGTGCTCATTCCCTCCCGCGATATGGTTTAGGGCACGCTATGCAGAAGCGACATTGTCGCGTATGAACTACGGGGCAGAACGAAAACCTGTTATTATTATGCTATGGAGCAAATCGTGATGGGTAATGATTCAAATATTCTGGACTAATCCTCTACTCGTAGTTTTCTGGCGTTTCCGGACGCAACTGCTATTGCATGCCATACAAAAGATAGCCTTGGCGGGTTTTTTCTGTGTATGCAATAGCAGTTGCGTCCGGAAACGCCAAAAACTACGAGTACAAGACGCCAATTGTTCGGACATTGCTCTTAGTTGCACGTCGGGATTGGTGCATGTTCCGTATCTCGCTTGCAGGTATGCAACCGATTCTAGCGCGCAAAACTCGGTGGATTCTTATCTGATTTATGCTTATCTTGCTTTTCCCTTATCTTATCAGATTGTAGCCCGCAGTTTGTGCGGTTTTGATTTATCTTATCTTATCGTATCTTATCTTATCACGCTGTCCCATCGCCCCCATGCTGCCTCCCTAGAAAAAGTGATAATGGATGTAAGGGATATGATATAGCTTTCTGTAGTCTTTGCTTTCCCTTATTTCACGGCCCGTAAATAAGCTATAGAATAATTCCGCTAGTAGTACTACTACTCTTTTCCAAGGGGAGACTGGGCACGAGACAGCTGTGATGCAACAGAGCCCCTTGGGGTTAACGCGTTACACAATCAACCCCTGCACACCCCGCAATCTCGACTGCATTATCGCGGGATCTTATCGCATGCTCTTGGGCGCCTACCAAGCCTCACCCTCTCATAGACTATGCTTTCCCCTCCCCCCCAAAACCACCACCACCGGGTCGACTCCTACCTCTCCTTAATGATGTCAACTTCTAGGACGTCCTCGACTATCTCCGCTGCTTTCGCGAACCGGGCCCTGTCGGCAAGCCCACCCACTCACTCTTGGACGAAGGATCTTACTGCGCCCCGCAAACCAGACGGTGACATGACGAGCGAGAGGGAGCTGTAGAGGGACAATCCACAGGGTCCCAAAGTGCCCGCGTCAGCGGGTGGTACCGCCCCGTCTCCCTACCCCCGCCCCTGATGTTTGAACAATGCTGGCATCACCTACTGCGCAAACCCCTCCATACACCTCCCTCACCCGACGCCAACACCATCCCCGCCCGCACCACCACCTACAAACGCACCACTGCCCCCATCCACGCGCAAGGAAACCAAAGAAACCCAAAACGTCTACTACCCCGCACGCTCCACAATTGGCAGAAATTGCGGGAAGGACTGAGCCATCCTCTACGCGCGCACGTGGGCGGTGGATTTGCAGGATCCCCACGCCCGAGTGCAGCCCGACTACACGGCGGAGGGAGGGGGGAAGTGGCCTACGCGGATAGCGTCACCTGGGGAAGGGGGAGACAGTTTCTGGCTATGTGAGAACCCAGGCTTAAACCTCAAGAGCTGCTACGTGGTCAACGGATAGCCGGTGTTCATTAACCATTGCATGATTAGGCTTCCGGGGGTGCACTTGAGTCGACACCTCCGCAAACCCCTTGAACCTTTACACGTCTCCTCGCCTGCTGACCTAACTATAGAGGCGAATCAATCGATCTCGATCTACTCCTCGACACGCATGAACGCGCCCACGTCTCACGGCCATCGCCACACTGCCCACGAAACAGGGATCAGTGCTGTCGAGCACGGGCATATCCGGACGCTTCCAAGAGTCAACAGAGACTACCTCCGGAGGGGAACAATCGTGTAGAAGAGACTCCTAGCGGTGGTTGACTGGAAGAAGCAGCTCCTATCTCATCATGCCTAATATGAGCCAATCAAGACCACCCCGAACTGGAAAAGAATGTGTAGATGGGGCTCCTACTAAGTGATTGATTTAGTATCTCCACGCTCAACGTGGAGAGCATGTATAGGAAAGCATGTATATCCTAGCTGAATCGCCCAAGAACCAATAAAAGCTACCTCCAGAGAGGGACAATTCTGTAGACGAGGCCCCGAACGGTGGTTGAATGACAGAAGTGACTCCTATCCCACAAATGAATGCAGGAGTAACAATCGCGTAGAAGAGACTCCTACGGGTAATTAGCTGATCGCAGCGATTGCAAAGTTGGCTTGAGAGCGTGAATACAGCACTCTAGTCGGTAGCTGTAGCTGGATAATAAGGATGCTTGTCTGGATCGATTGAAGTATTGAATGCCAATTAATCGCATCCAAGAATAAAATTGGATATTTTACATTGAACGCATCCGGAAAAGGTGTCGCGTAATCACTGGCCTTAGTCCCAGCCTCAAGATTCGGTAATATTAGCCTCGATCCTAGGCTTTGTTTGGGTGCTTGACCACCACCCATCGAATACGCTTTTGGTATACTTCAACACTACATTACGCATCTGTCTGGGTGAGTGGTGTTACGGACCGTACGCACGTTTGCGCGCGCAACCCATACAAATCCGTGACCCCGCGCAAGCCTCACCCCGCGCCGCCGCCTCCGGACCCCACTGGCACCTCCGCCGGCAGCTAATCACCGCCTGCACAAAATCAAGCTCCAAATATGCAGGTAAGTATAAGTATTTAGATCCCGCCACTAGCACTGTTTAAAATAAATAAATAAATAATAATAAATGTGGAAGACTATTGACTTTCTTAATTGGCTTGTATGGCGGTCTCTAGTAGCCGTGTAAATGCATATATATTGACGTTTCCCATACAAAACGTTGCGAAATACACATTATTTAATGCAATAACCGCAATACTTTGTGTTAAAGGCAATCCTGTCCCATTACCGACGACTTTTCTGACGACTTTACTGACGACTTTCCCAGATAAAGGCATGTTAAAGGCATTCTTGTCCCATTACCGACGATTTTACCACAGATAAAGGCATGCTAAAGGCATTGCTGTTCCATTACCGACGATTTTACCACAGATAAAGGCATGTTAAATGCATGATTTCTGGCATTTCCTGTTTTCTGCCGGAACATGAATGGTTTCTCATGAAGCTCACCTTTTAGATCTCGAGATATTTGAGCATTCAAACAAAATAATTCGATGGGGTTATCAAATGGTATCTGGCATCAATGGGCTTGTAACAGTTGGGGAATACAATTTCATTTTGGTGGATCCAATGTTTGGTATATATATGCCAGGTATTCTGGCTTGATGCTTCAGGTACAATAGTAGGATGTCTCGTGATGATTAGTTTCAGTGATGGCATTCGTCGATCATGTGAAGCATCATCGGTTGCCAAAACTTATCCCCCCCTCCCTTTTGTATACGCTGGCGGCGGGTGACAGGCAAATACCTCTGTATAGTCGTCTGTATAGTCGTCCGTATAGTCGTCCGATTTCCCTTAAAACGACTTTCCCCCCACCAAAATATTGACATTTCTCAGCGAATATTAAACCCCTCAGAAACGACTTTCCGGATGACTTTACTGAATATTCTGGGTACACATTTACACGGCTCCTAGAGGGTTATGTAGGGGGCATTGTAAGTCCTTATATATACAAATGGTCATTGGCCCAGAACAGCCTGTATATGACTACATCGTGACATATATAATAACACTCATATGTGTATTAGGACTTTGCTCTTAGGCTCGGAACATAATTTCAACCAGCACCCCCGCCGAGACCCCGAGTGATATTCTGTGACTAATGATATTAATCATTGTCAATTAGGGTTCCGGATATGCTCAAGAATGCCATCGTACAATGCCCCCAGCAGTGCCAGTGCTCTCCAAGGCGCAGTACGGTTGCCCCCGCAGCAGCAGCGCCAAGTTGGCGGCTAATTGTTCTGGATCGAACATTAAGTCTGTATTGCAGGTGTAAAAAGTAACCAGGCACCGAAATTTGTGTTTGAAAAGAGCATTTTCGAGGCCAACCACTCGGAAAATGCGGCCACGAAGCTTATAACCTACAGGAAAGATCATTGGAGTTCTAGAAACTCACATATGCACTCGCCGAGTGAGGAAGGGTGACGAGATGGAGTCTAAACAGGTTATTCCACCAAGGTTATTCCACCACCGCCAGGCACCTCAGCAGTTAGCTATAATCCCCGAATGTCTGGGCGAGCCGGGAATCAGTTGCGGGCGAATGAATGTGTTAGGAGTGCGGGGGCATCTGCTGAGGGTAATAGCATAGAAAGGGAAAAAAACGAGTGAACTATTTCCTATGAGGGATAAATCAGATTGATTCAACTTCGCCTGAGGTGATATAGCTAGGAGACAGACCTTTGAGATTGGCGGTTCTAGTCTAATTACGGTGATAGCCGAATGTTCGGTCGTCTCGCAGTGGTCATTGTGAAGGGAATCAGTCCTCACTCGTCTGACAAATGAGGAACACAACTTAATTCCTGGAACACCAAACAACACAAGAATAATTCGATGAGGTTCCGCGATAGTTGGAATTAGTATATCGGCCACTGCACATATACACTTATCTCTCTCACAGCCTATATAGTTATGCATTAGCTATCCTTCAAAGTTCGGCCTTTTTGTTAGTAATCCACACAGCGCTATGGTACAATTTCGGAATGGCAAAGTAAGATTAATAGGCGCTGACCTGTGTTATCCGCATTGGGGGATGAGATTGGTAAACAATAGTAGATCTAATTGGATGAACATCAGCAAAAAATCAAGCGCTGATATGTAATTACCTATCAATCGGGTGCTAATCTCACTAATATGGGCTCCCTGTGGTCCGTGTCGCCTCCACTAGCTGATTTCTGAGATGACCAGTCATTTTTTGCTAATCCGGGTCGTCTGAAGTATGATATGTGGGGTAGCTAGTCCCGGTAAGGCAGTGGCGAATGACGTCAGATTTGACTGTTCTCCACACCTCGAGGATCCACCCACACCTCCTACCTCACCTCCTACCTCACCTCCTACCTCCTACCTCTATCGACACCTACCTCCTGCCTGTATTGACACCTACCTCCTGCCTGTATCGACGCCTGGATACGTATATACCTTCCTCTGCTTTTTGACGCCTTTACTGACACCGCTGCAGGAAGCAAATCGACACCTACCAGTCAACAAATATTGCACCAAATGGACACCCCCGGGCAGCGAATCGACACCTACCAGTCGCTGAATACTGCACCAAATGGACACCCCCAGGCAGCGAATCTACACCTACCAGTCACGAATACTGCACCAAATGGACACCCCCATGCAGCGAATCGACACCTACCAGTCACCAAATACTGCACGATTTGGACACCTCCTAGGCAGCGAATACTGCACCAAATGGACACCCCCAGGCAGGGAGGTCAGCGGGCAGGAGGGCAGGCAGCAGGCAGCTCAGCAGGCAGGCAGCTCAGCGGCGAGCTCAGCAGGCGCTCAACTCAGCGGCGAGCCCAGCGGGCAGGCAGCTCAGCGGGCAGGCAGCTCAGCAGCGAGCTCAGCGGGCAGGCAGCTCAGCAGCGAGCTCAGCGAGCAGACAGCTCAACGGCGAGCTCAGCGGGCAGCTCAGCAGCGAACTCAGCAGGCAGACAGCTCAGCGGCGAGCTCAGCGGGCAGGCAGCTCAGCAGCGAGCTCAGCAGGCAGACAGCTCAGCGGCGAGCTCAGCGGGCAGGCAGCTCAGCAGCGAGCTCAGCGAGCAGACAGCTCAACGGCGAGCTCAGCGGGCAGCTCAGCAGCGAACTCAGCAGGCAGACAGCTCAGCGGCGAGCTCAGCGGGCAGGCAGCTCAGCAGCGAGCTCAGCGAGCAGACAGCTCAACGGCGAGCTCAGCGGGCAGCTCAGCAGCGAACTCAGCAGGCAGACAGCTCAGCGGCGAGCTCAGCGGGCAGGCAGCTCAGCAGCGAGCTCAGCAGGCAGACAGCTCAGCGGCGAGCTCAGCGGGCAGGCAGCTCAGCAGCGAGCTCAGCGAGCAGACAGCTCAACGGCGAGCTCAGCGGGCAGCTCAGCAGCGAACTCAGCAGGCAGACAGCTCAGCGGCGAGCTCAGGGGGCAGCTCAGCAGCGAGCTCAGCAGGCAGACAGCTCAGCAGCGAGCTCAGCAGGCGGGCAAGCAGCTCAGCGGGCAGGAGGGTAGGCAGGTAGCACAGCGGCGACCTCAACGGGTAGGAGGTCGGCGGGGGGCAGGAGTACGCCGAGGTAGGTGGGGCGCCGGCGGAGGTAGGCGCGGAGGCAGGCGCGGAGGTGACAGGTGGATGATGTAATTGGCTTAGATAATATATATAGTCATAAACGACGATTCACGGCTTATAGAGGACTACTTGTGGCGAGGTCACGAATGTGACCTGACTTATCTCACATTTGCTCGTGGAGCAGTATTTATTTCATATTTGGCTCGCGGAGGAGAAGCAAATAGGTTCGCTCCATGGAGACAAAATTCCTCCGTGTGCTCCGTGGGGTCTGTCGCCTCCATGGAGGCGACAGAGCAAATTGATTTTTTGCTGATGAAGTAGCTGGTATGTCATCCTAGATAATATCATGACATATATCTAAGCTGTGTATCAAAATGGATGTATTGCAGGAATGATCGGTGCTTGAGCCTGCATCATTTTGGATATACACTAGAAGCTATACCATCTAGGCTATGGGAGAAGATATCAAGTATGGTGCGCACCATTTTAAAGGTGACAGATTGCGACGAAATTTAAAAAGCCTAAGGCTTTTCAACGAAAAATGTTAAAATAAATGTAGGAAAATAGAACTCTAGTGCAAGTGCTAAATATTAGTTCTATTTTTTTCAAATTTTCATATCTATCTTAGGTCGAAAGCCTTAGCAATTTGAAAATGGGGATTTTTGTATGTAAAATGGGCAAAGCATTCACAGAGTGAGACAGGCTTAACAGGAGGTACACAACAACACCCCAAATGTGCAAGCCAATATGGTAGATAATAAATCGTTATTTTAGGCCAGAATATTTGAGTAGCCTAGGAATATATAGAAAATTTAAAATCAATTTTTCTATATATTCATAGGCTAGTCAACTATCCTGCTCCAAAATCACGATTTATTATCCAAATATTTGGGGTGTTGTTGTGTAGCTCCTGCGAAGCCTGTTTCACCCGCCAAACCTGACTTGTCACCTTTACAATGGTGGGCTCCATATGTGTTCTATCAGTATATCATAGAGACTAGTGACGAGGAGAGGATACTACAGTACCAGAATTCAATATGTAGCGAGTAGAGTAGTGATGCGGCATCCCCAGCCACCCGGCATTCCTACACATTTAGTCGAGTGCGGCAGTCATTAGTACTTATATATTGGTATTGATACCGGTTAGTAACAATATGATATCCCTGCCGGATTTAATGAATTACGTAATCCCCAAGCAATGGGCATTTCCACAAATGTCATATTGTAGTAGTATTGTTATGGCATTCCTTCTCGCTTGGCGTTATTATTCAGCATTTATGTTTAATGTGAAGGCTTGCTTGTATTTTATTCACACCATAATACGATATCTGACATGTAAGACATTCAAGTCTATAAACCCCTCTAAAACTCGAGCGGAATAGAGTGAAACATCACACACACACCGTCAACCAGATGAGGAGCTATAATGGCATGCAATGCCCACACAACATAGCTTGATAAATTAACTGTATTCTTTTAACCCAAGTATCAGCAATAATAGCAGGTAACGCCAACACAAAAAGACTTGATAAATCAATTGTATTCGCTTAACAGCAAAAATTGAATATTAGAGATCGAATATATTAATTATATGTAAATAATATTAAGAAAAACTTGGTAGATACGGATTATACCACCATGTTCCTTTGTTGTTGTTTGATACGAAATGCATCATACGACAGTCAATTTTTTTGATACCAATTGTCATCTCTGATTTCAAATTGTACAGGCCAAACACCTTGTAAGCCGATGCAATTGCCGATACCTGTTCAACCTCATATTCAAAAGGCTTCACTACAAAGAGGATCCGTACTATAGGCCATACACTAATCATGAAAATCCTGCTAACATGGTGAAAGGAATGAACACTGTCATTCATTTTTATTATTTGGCCCTCTTGAGATTTTAGAAGGCTTTGCTTTGTGGCCCACTTCTTCTTTGGATTCTCCTGAGGATTATCGCCAGTAGTGAGTTTTAACACGTACCTGGGGTGGTAGCTCGGTGTCGTATTCCGCTTGGTAAACACTGCATCTAGTAGCGTCATCATATGCGTAGTCCTCTTGTTAGACTTTCTTTATCGGCACTGCAAGTCCTGCAATGGCTCTCGTGAAAAACGATCTGTCGCAGTCTATTCTTATAACTTGCGTAGATATTGGCTCATCCTTGCCATTCATGTTCTTTGTAACTCCTAGGAACCGTGAGCACATTATCGGGCACTTGTTTATAATACTAGATAATAGAGTGGTGACTTTAGGCGCAGATACTTGAAAGGCCCCAGCTAGTATGAACATGATTGTCTGTTCGGTGTTCATTGCCTTCATTAACTGTAAATACTTATCTTTTGAATTTGAATGTGTGCATGAAGCTTAAATATCTTGTGCTTTTGCTCTCCTGTCATCGTGGAACTATTCCTGACCATGGCGTAATTCTGTATATCCTCTTGGTAATGGAGAGCTAAATGTACATTGGGTACTGTGACATAATCTTTGAACTTCCCGACGCAATCCCCTACTGCGCATTTGAATATCCGCTGAAGATTGTGTCGAGCCTATTGACAAAAGAACGTCGGATGGTTTTTAAAATAATATATGCGTTACTATCTGTAATCTCCATATACATGTACTCCAAAAGGTATGATAATACTTACTCGTGGTACAATCAAAGTGAATCTAGACCTCTCAGATGTTGATATTTTTTCTTGCAGTGATGTAGTTTACCCTTCCCCCTCGATGACCCCCAAAGGCTTGAAAATTTGCCAAGTCTCAAAACAGCAGGATGAGCCTTATTTACCTCCCGATGTGGAAAGATTAACATGTACATGTTATATTTCCGTTATATTACCACCCATGAACAAGGAAACAATCCCCTACATCTTCAATTCCCAGAATGTACGACCCCCAAACAGTCCGATTATCAACCCTCCCACACGGATGAAATCACCCCTGTGCACCAAATGTTTTCTACCTAGGGACAGCAACCATACAAACATTGACAACTCCAATTCTTTGTAACTTCATGAGTATACAAGATATCAGAGAGATAACCATATCTCTACAATTCTGGAGCTTGCGTTCTTTGATATGAAATCCTCGGCTGTATGTTTGGAGTAGCTAGGTCCAAAAAACGGTAGTTTAGCTTGCAAATTTTGGTGCGTTTTCTTTTTTTTTTTTTTTGTTTAACTCATTAATTACATTTGGTGCGTAGTTAGTTTTGGCACCCTACAATACTAATGCTGTTAAGGGTTCGCCGAGGTGTTGCTTTGGTGCTGTACTTGATGCACGCGCTGGCGCCGGTGCTGCAAGCGGTGCCGGAGATGCTGCAAGCGGTGACGGAGGTGCTTTTGGTGCTCGATTTGATACTGGTGGTGGTGCTCTGTTGGAGGTGCTGCTGGCGGGGGTGCTCGATTTTGTGTTGGCCGAGGTGCTCCTTTGTGCTCTATTTGATGCTGATTTGGTGCCGGCGCGTCACCAGGTATCACTCGCACGCGCCTGCTGATTTGGTGCAAGTAGCTGATTTGGTTTGGTGCAAGCGGCGGGGACAGGTACTCTACTCCACGCCTGGTAGGTGTCAATCTCGTGCTTGGTTTGGTGCAGATTAGGTCTAGGCCTGGTGTTGATTTAGGTGTCGATTGGATGCTGGCGGGGGTGCTCAGTTGACAACGATTGCCTCCAATTACTTGCTAGCTTGTTGCTGGATTTGGTGCTGCGCGGCGGAGGTGCTGCGGGCGGTCGATCCCAGACTGGTGGAGGCGGCGGCGGAGGTTTAAATTTCTTTCTTTCTTTTTCGTTTAATTGATTAATAGCGGCGGCGGAAGTGCTGGCGGAGGCGCTGGTTTGGTGAACGTCTATGACATTGACGTAGCCCTGTGTGCTATGACGCAGGCGTTGACGTAGCTGCGCCGCAGACGTAGATGTTAACGTAGCCGTGTGTTGGCCCCCACCGCGCGGCCAGCATTCTGGTATATAGAAGCCAAGCTCAAGAAAAAGGATACAGGATAGTAGTACGGTTCCTCGGTATTGCTCTCCTTAGTGCAATGGATACCGAAGTTTATTGGGTGCTCTAAAGGCCAAGATAGGTACCCATAAGTCCCGGGGATCCTACCGCTCCAACCCCCCGCAGACGGTGGGTACAGAAACGTCTACCCGTAACTACAATTCACAAAAGATAATATCAGTAGTCACAGAATATCACTCGCATTCCGATGTCATGGAATATCACTCTGATCTCCGGGCGGGGTGCAATTTTTTTTTTTTTTTTTTTTGTTCAACACATTAATCGAGCGGGGTTCTGGTGGAGGCGTCTTCTTTCTTTGTTTAATTCATTAATTACATCGCTAGTGGAGGCGTTGATCTAGTGCGACTACCTGTAGATTTGGTGCTCTACCTGGTGTCGGTGGATGGTGCTGGCGGATGTGCTGCTGCAAGCCCTCGCGGAGGTGCTGATTTGGTTCTCGATTTGGTGTTGGTGGAGGTACTGGTGGTGGCGGAGGCGGCGGTGCGAGGTGAGGGTTGCGTGTGGGTGCGGATTTGTATTGGTTGGGATTTGTATGGTGTTGGGCGCGCGCGCAAGCTTGCGTACGGCCCGAATGCGACTCATGCATTCAAGTAGACTATTCTTATACCATAGAGCCAGTTCTGATCCAACGTTACCTTACAAAATCTGTATAATAGGGGTCTAGTTTTTCCTTTCGACCAACTAACTGGTCCTACGAGCGCTATGAGTAGTATTTATCTGACGACCCCGGCGCGGCGAGTTCCTCCTATCCTGTGTAAGCCGCCGTTCGATATCGACCTTACGGCGGCGTCTCCACCCCAGCGTTTGTTACATACTCCTTGGGGTAATGTGGTATAGGGATTAGGAATATAAGAAAGCTCTACCTGTTCAAGCCTAGAGCTGAGGCTCAGTATGAGGCTCTTTGAGGAGCCCACTATCTTTCCTAGGCGGCCGTTATCCCCTTCCTATCCTTGTCCCCACGACTGGCAAGAAATGCTGACTGCCCCCCCAGAGAAAATATTTGTCTGGTTTTACCAAGATATCCTCTTATGTTTCTTATCAAATAATACATCACCAATAAATATCTATTTTCTCTATTCTATGGGGTCAGCATTGCCGGATTAAGAGATACAACGGATAAAAGGTGTACAGCGTAGAATATAATTGCTTCATATCCTAGTCATTCCTTCACCTTCCCCCAAAATAAAGGGCTTGGCTTGGCAACATGGAGAATTTGATGGGACAAGGATGAATAGGGAATCAGTGAACGTGCGATTTTGAATTATCTGTATATAGCAACTAACTACCACTGTTGTCTCTGGAGATCAGGGGGCACAAGTGGATATCTCTTCACTTTACCGCTTGCGCACTACCTTATACCAATGGTCAAGTTTTCAAGCCACACTCTCACCTGCTCCGCCTTCTACCCGCAAACACTATTTCACTTTCCTGATTCCAGGGTTTCCGCGAAAGGTAGTAGACATTTCTTTTGTTTGGGTCGGGTACGTTATTAGGTTCAAGTGAGAGGACGGGTGCTTTGAGTAATACCTACATAAGGTTAGTTATTACTCAAGAAGGGAGTGTGTCTAATCCCCACCTGGGAAAACTTTGCCCTCTGTTGAGGATTTCAGCAGCTCAATAAGCCTGAAGCGGATCTCTCGTTTGATATCACTCGGCAGGGTATAGTCGCTATCGCCCGAGTCGACTGTGTTGCGCCGATAGATCAACTGTGACGTACCCCCAACCCCTCTTTCGCAGTACTGAAGCGGTGTCCGGCCACTGTTGTCCGCAATATTTACGTCGATGCCCTCGCTCGCCAAGAGCAGCTTAACTGCCCCCGCCTCGCCCCTCTCTGTTGCGTACGATAGTGGTGTTCGTCCACAATTGTCCGCAATCTTTATACCGAAGCCATCGCTCGCCAAGAGAAGCTTTACTGCCTCAACATTACCGCTCTGTGCTGCGTACGATAGCGGCGTCCGACCCAGAACATCCTGGCAGGTGACATGTACCCTTTTGTCACGCAGCAGCACCCGCATAAGGTTTACTCCGAGAGGGTCCATCGCCGCGTGTACGAGGGACGTTTTTCCATCCGGATCCTTCGAATTTGGATCGATTGTGGGAAATTGTAATAAAAGGTCTATCACCTCCCAATATGCGTCGATGGTACGGTGCTGAACATCGGTCACTCTGGGGTCCTCCAGTATTTCCGAGGGGTCAGGTGACATCCAATCCACGCATATCTGAGTCTCATACCGTTCCCTGGACTGCATGGATAACCGGAGGCAATCAGGGCGCAACCGCTGGAAGGCTCTTTGGATGACATCTTGCTTCCCTATGTGTAATAGAGCCTTCGTGGCGATCAAAAGTGGACCTCTTCCCTGTTTATCCGTGTAGCTCACATCGATCTGTTCAAGAGCTAGGAGCATCTTTATGATTTGGGTATTGTAGCGTTCTATCCGCTCTATTATCCTGCGCCTTCCTTCGCGTGAAATGGGTGAAAGTAGTGCCATACTGTCCTCGCCCGAAAAACGGACACCGCCCTGCTCCAACAAAAGCTGAGTGAGCCCCCTGCCTCCCCCCGATATGGCCAATGCCAACGGCGTTTCACCCCCTCCGCCAACTTGATTGACATCAATCCTCGCACATTCCAACAACAACCCGACGAGCTTGGTGTTGCGTTCTTCTACAGCTCTGAGCAACGGTGTTCGGCCGTTGCTGTCTGCCTGATTGACATCGACCTTCCCACATGCAAGCAACAGTTGTACAATTGATTTAGTCCGCGACTCGAGCAGTTTTGACCTGGACTGGCTCACGCTCATGACTCTCAAGCCTATGGTTTTAGGGTATTCCACGGTCATCAATAAAGGGGTCCGGCCCCCCTTATCCACTTGATTGACATCAACCCTATCGCATTCCAACAACAATCTGACGAGTTCTGTCTTGCGTTGTTCTACAGCCCTGAACAACAATGTTTGGCCGTTGCTGTCTGCCTCATTGACATCGACCTTACCACACGCCAGCAACAATTTAATAATCAATGTGCGCTCTCCCCTGGCCATAGACGACCGCCGGCTCAGCTTGCTCGGGTGCGCAGCGATGGCACCAAACTTGCATTCCACAGCCATCAATAAAAGCGTCCGACCCATTATATCCACCAGGTTTAGATTGACCGTGTTGCATGTTAAAAGTAGCTGCGCGGTTGCTGCCCCCCCTCTTTCTATAGCACTCAAAAGTGCTGTTTCACCTGCTTCGTTTACCGCATTGACATCTACCCCGTCTTGAAGTATATCCCTAGCTATAGCGATAAGTTCATAGTAGCATGCTACCCAAAATGGTGACAGCACCTGACCTCTTGGACCCTTAACTTTCATATCATGACTTCCAATTCTGTGGAGCCAATCTCTATAAGGAGCGCAAACAGTGAGAAACTGTTTCAACTGCGTGGACACATCTTCTGGTAAAGGGCTAGCGCGCCTTATATGAATGCTCCAGTTGATAGTGGCATAATGTACAATGTCTTTCATCTTTTCGCTCCGACTGTGGAAGAGTAATGCGGTTAGGCAAACTGCAGCCATCAGGCTATGGCAGGAAACCTCGCTGAACCCTTCTTCCTTGAGCAGATATTCCTTTACAGAGAAATGGGCGAACTCCACGCAGCTGAGCTCATCATTGTAAACCACGAAGTTTTGACAGATTGTCAGAACGTCTGAACGCTCAAAACATAATATTTCCTCATCAATGGTGTCTTCCCCGCACTGAATTGCAAGGGCCTGTAAGATAAGTTCTTCAGACCACTTCGTCTCGACACTCATTAGGAATTTGAGAAGGCGGTGCCTGTGGAGCTGATTCCAACCGGATTGCGCATGGTTGTCCGGATAAAGCATGCGACTGTAGGTCTCGGACAAGGTATTCGGGAGCTCTCGCAATGCTTTTCTCACACCACTCTCGGTTCTCTCGTCGCACATGGCTAGGATTTGTAGTTGCGCCCACAGGAACCTACACATGCTATTAGCAAGGAGTAAGAGAGCATTATATATAAAGAGGTGAGTATATACATTCCGCATGACCTGGACTTCAAGGCGAAAATAATCTCAGCCTTGAGCTCAGTCTGAACGACCTTGCCAGAAAGTAGAGGTAAATCAGCATCACTGAGCCTTTGAGGGTCGCAGCGGCGATTAACCTCTTCCTCAATGAACCGCTCAATATCTTTTTGATTATCATCTGCACAAAGATAGTAATGTATGGTTCCCCTGAAGGCTCTCTCGATGTCATCGTGATATCGACTGGTGATGAATATCTTTACTTTACTCCGAGACATAGACACAATGAATTTCAGGGCATTGAACAGGCCACAACGTGTCTTGTGATTACACTCGTCCAGCGCATCGATGATAATAGTGGTTTTGAGGTAGTGATTTGATAACGCGAGAAGTAAATCTTTGCATTCATTGATATTCAAGGTACCGGAGGAGTGGCCCTGATCCGCTCGTTTTTCGTACTCCTCTAGCACAACTTTGGGTATTTTTCCCTCTCCCGCCGGTTGTTTTAGGCAAAACTGCTTAACAATGGTATTGAGGATTGGAATTGGTTCCTGGCGCTTCGACTCCTTGTAGTCACAGTAAAAGTATGCAAGGATGTGATCATCGCTTTTGGCCTCGATCTTCAAGGTGTCGATAACGAATGACCTTTCCAAATTAATAACCTTAGTAGAAATTGCCCAGGCAAGAATACTCACGCCAACATGGTTTTACCAGATCCGGCTGAATAGGAAGTTAGTCTCGAAGGATAATTAACTGATTGGGCAAACTTACCATCACCCCGCAGCCAAAGAACTGACGATTCATTGCCTGTTGCCCACCTATTCCACATGTTGTTCTCCAAGAGCCATGTACCACTCCCTTGTTGACGACGGTTAGAATTGAAAGCATGGTGATCTTCAAATTCTACTGTCAAAAGCCAGCGCAAAACCACCCCGCGTTCGTCTTCTAAATAGTAGTCAGCACCAAAGGTAGCCAATACTAGTAACTACTAATGAATATTGTTGATAGCGTAGGCAAACCTCAGACTAAACCCCTCGCTAGCGATCAGGAGGCTTCCCTGGGGAATTGGGATACTTATCATACTTTTAAGTTTCACCCATGGCCCATCTTATCACAAGGTTAGCAAGATTTATCGTAGCTGGAAATGCTCCTGTCCAAACCTTGCACATCCTTCACCAAGTCTCCTATTCTTTGTTTGATAATCTTGTAGTACTGGCATACTTCATTGTCAAATTTCACTATATCGGAATGGTTGCGATCGATGGAGAAAATATCTCCTGAGTCT
The DNA here is from genome assembly GCA_024713705.1 of Morchella sp. 2018-W38C. NCBI lineage: Eukaryota > Fungi > Ascomycota > Pezizomycetes > Pezizales > Morchellaceae > Morchella > Morchella sp. 2018-W38C. Next base: position 125,811 of record JAMJEX010000026.1, on the reverse strand, counting down.
ACACTCGCGGCAGTCGCCGAATACTGGTTCACCATCAAGGCCTTTGGGCCAGTTCGTTTCCAGCCCTCTGGTGTTTCCTAATGGTTGTTATCTTTCCACTCATCTCGAGGACTAGTTTGGGATTCCTACTTGGACAGTGGCCGTTGGTTTCCCCTCGTATATAGAAATAATCTTTATTCCAACTGTTCGATGGGATTTCCAGAACCGGTCAAGAAGGGAAAGAAAGCTTGACCTCTCATCAAGGTCTTCTAGTAATTTTGCATTTGGTTGACCCCTAACCATAGACTTGAGTGCTACCACATTTAAGCCATGGTGGGGCACTCCAAAGAGGAGAAGTGCATGGCATGATGCTAGTACCGATGGATGATCACAGAGTACCTGTTTTATTAGGATGCTCTCCATTACATTTACACGGAGAATGGAATTGACTATAACGTGGACACTTACATATTTAATTACGAGGCCGCCTAAGCTGTGAGCAATGAATATAATAGGTCGAGATTGCTCCTAAACCCGTTAGCACGGCATGATGTGAGCGATTGGCTTAATATCACCTTTTCGGAAGTTCGTATAGTAGTAAGAGCCTGCAGAAATAACTGAGAGAACTCATGAATAGAGGCATGTGACTCATTTCCGAACAGCGTCGAGTCATAGCCATACGTTAAAATACGGGCATTGGTGACATGAACTGGGAGCAAGTCCCTCAGCCACATGGTGTGAGCCGTGCGTGATTTCCATGACCCAAATCCATGGCCTGCGAGACCAGTGATGGCGATAATACTAAAGGGGTTACTATGCTCAACGTCATCTTGGCTTTATCAAGGAGAATAGAACATACTCAACCACCGGCTCCGCTGGATTACTTAATGGCGTCATGCCAAAAAAATTGTAATCCAAAGTCACCACTCCAAGAGCATCGAGAACCAATGAAATTGGCGAGGATCGGAAATTATGCGGGGTTGACTTGAATGTCACAGTCGCTACTTGAGCTGATTCGGCGAAGGCGTCAGTAGATACTGCTGATGGCGTAAGTGATAATCCTAGCACATTCTTTTCATTTTGCTGGGTATCACTGGGCAGGCTATTGAGTATTTCGAATAATTGGTCTCTAGATATTGCCATAGAAATTTCAGAAATTCTGAAGGTGAAGCCTGGTTTCGCTAAGCGCGAGGCCAATCCGTCACTCGTCGGTGGGCGTGTCTTATCTACCTTTTGACGTTTGTGACCGACGCTGTTACCCGAATCGTCACTCCCCTGTGGGCCTATTTCGTCTGACCTTTGACGCCTAGACATGATATTAATATAAGCGCTATCTCTTCGTCGATGTGGTAGATTGTAGTGTAGTACGGTGATGGTTTTGCGGAGTTGGTGATGTGGCACCTTAAGTGGGTAGGGATAAATAACGAGCCGAGCTTAGTAAGTGCTGGTAGCCACTCAACAAGCACACTTACAGCTAGCCTCGATCCTAGGCTTTGCGTTGTGCTTACCTCAGCACAACTTCTCTCCCAACTTACCGCTGCTCAGAGAATCAGCTAAGAGAAAACTTTCTTTTTGATGGTCATTGCGTTCCCTCAATTTCACCTGGCTCTGAGATGGTAGCGTTGCGCGCACCAAATCTAGAGACTGGGACAGAGGTAAACTGACAGCGGGCAATCAAATTACCAAACGATTAGCGATTAGCTATTAGTCTCAGAATCAGAATCACAGGGGCCCCGGACGTACTTTTCCCAAACAGTTCAGTTCAGTTTTGTCTTGTATCTATTTGGTTCAGTCCAGTTTTGGGCTGGGGCAAAACCAGTTTTGCATGCGGCTGTATCTCCTCATACAAAGCACAAACACCCTATTTGGAGGAGATCCTAACCCCTACCAACCTTGGTGTATAGTTCCTGCGGTACTGGCGCCAAGACCTCAGAACGGTCTACTCGCAAGTTTTTGACGTTTCCGGACTGGACTGGGTCCGCATATCACCAAAATATTGTTCTCACGCACGATCTACGCCCATATGCAGACACAGTCCAATCCGGAAACGCCAAAAAGTTACGAGTACAGTCTAAACTGGTTCTTGTTCGGTCGGTTCAGTTTCCGGTAATTTTTATTCAGTTCAGTTCAGTTCAGTTCAGTTCAGCTTTGCTGAAAATACAAACCGGTTACAACCGTTGGAAACAGTGCCCGGAAGTCTGTAGCTAATGGATGGGGCCCAATTGTCTATGAAACTGAGAGGTAATTTCATGTGGTTGAACTGTGACACCGTGAGTTTCCGTCCGGCGGTCCTTAGGTTGTGTTTTGACCCATTCCCCATTCACCGGACATCCATCGAATGGGCATCCCATCTAATGAACACTTTTACTATTCCGGAGGTCTGCTGGACAGGTAACCTGCTCGTCAGACATTGGGGGAGAGAGTTCAGCTGGTACACTAGATGGCCAATGATCATAAAGCTCGACACAGTCGCAACTTTGTAATTTCTATCTTGCCTTTTCGATAGGTTAAGGCAAGGAAGTCATCAAGAAAAAAGATTTTATGTCGGTTGATACATTGCTCGGCGCTGGCCAATGAAATCGCTTCTGCCAACCAATCTACCACCTATGGCCCAATCCCTACGACCTACAACCTAGACCGGTAAATGATTGAGGAGCCAGTTTTTTCTTTCTTTCTCTACGGCAGTTGAACCTGTATATACCCGTGTGTGTGTACCGAGATCGCAGTTAAAGAAACCAAACACCATTGCCCCCAGACAAACCATCTGGCCCACCTCCCAGATTCCTTCGCCGCGTCTTTGAAACACAATGCATCACTCGCATATTTCCAAAACCCGGAAAACGAAAGCCAAACTCACCGCGCCCAGCGCCCAGGAGCAAAGGCATCTCAAGCGAGGGTGACAGCTCACGTGGCGTCTCCCGAACCTACCCCGCGTCGCTCGCTTCCTATCCCAGGACCATCCATGCTACACAGCGACGGCCACCCTCCTTAGCTACTCAGCGCACACAATCTGGACAAAGCGCGCCAGCTTACTATTATTCATCCGGTGATGGATCGGGTCATGGCTCCTTTGCAGGTCCTTTCTCTTGCCCTACTGGCATCAGCGCTGGCTATATATATATATACCCACCTTCGCGAGTAGGGTTACTTGCACCCATCTTTGCTGCTAAACGTTATTCGATCTGCGTCGTTTCCTTTTCCTGTTTTTTCTTATGGGGGTTGTGCTCGCCGTCCTTTTGTGCAAGCCCACTCTGTTTTTTCCCTTTGAAAAAAAAAAAAAGAAAAAGGTTTGAAGCCGGTACTTTCCTAGCTCCCTGTCCTTATGTATCTACCGGATAACGATCATTTTCTTCCAAACATGTCGATCAAAGTTAACGAAACATCCATTTATTCTTAGCTCTTAAGGCCTTGTAATTCTATAATATAATAAGAAACAAAAACAGAAAAGATTACACGTAGATAGCCTGATATTTAGAGTTTTTAAGCGCCGGAATTCTTTGTAAAGAGAAATATAGGAGGCCAAGAAGGGGATCAAGATGGAATATTGTTCCTGCGGAGGTATCGTCGCTACTCCTGCTGATCCGCCACAACTTGCCTGCCCACCATGCACCCCACGGCCCCGAAACCCGTTGTTCAGATATTCTCTTACCACCACCGCACTAACGCCCCAACTGATGAGAGCAGGAGAGAGTTACACAGCAGTAGCTACTCCGCCCCTCGTCGCCGCGCCCACGTATTCCTCCGATCCCTGTGCCTCCTTGCTAGCAGCACTGCGGGCAACCACTCACGACATGCCCGCACCCGGTCCGCCGTATACGCACTGGCCGGGCACAGCTTCTCCAATCCGCTCTGGAGCTGCTGCTCCGCGACACCCCGTTCTTCCGCGGGAAGCTCTTTGTAGGTCTTTGTGCTTGTGCGCCACGCGGCCTGCCCCCGATACACCTCCGTCACGCCTGCGGTGGTTCGTTAGTTGAACTGTTTGAAATGCCCCACCCCCCCTCCCGCGGGGGTTGTTAATTACATGTCCGGAGGGGTTCCCTATCCGCTTTGTCTTTGCCTATGCCGAGCAGATCAAAGGGGAACCCCGCTTGCCGTTCTTCTTTATACGTGGGGCGCGGGATTGTTGCTGGCTGGTCTGAGTCGGCCGCCCTAGGGATGGGCCTCTCCAGCGACAGTGCGAGGGCCGGTGCTGACTCAGCATTTTCAGTCTCAGGCTCGGTTGCGGATGTTGGCACAGACAGCGGCACTAGGTCGGCGCCCTCTGCGGCGGATGCCGGTGCAAGGCTCCTGGGCGGCGGAGCTGGCGTCGGGGTCGGTGGTGGGTGGCTACCGTGAAGCTCAACTGACGGCGGGACCGCCGGAGCGGGGGTGGCACACTGGGTTGTCGTGGGCGTCGGGGGCGGCGGGGACAGCGACGCTGGTGGACTGGGCATTTATATAGATTGTTGCTAGAAAAAGAGAAGGCACGGGGAGGCGTTGGGGTGTAGGGCGCAGGCGTGGGCGTTATGTTTTTGTTTGAGGGGGGACTTGTTATAACTTGCCATCCTGCCTGGTGCTCAACTTGCGACATCGCTTGGCCCACGTGACCGGTTATTTTAGCGACGTTATTATTTATGCCATACAGAAGTGTGCGTTGCACTGAAACCTACTCGTTTCCGAACTGAACTGGGTCTGCATACCACCAAAATCTAGTTGCCAAGCACGATTTACGCTTATATGCATATTCAGTCCAGTTCGGAAACGTAAAAGAACTACAAGTACTAGAGTATGTATGCTGCGTGTGGGCCTTGGGGGTGACCTTGTAATCCCTGTTCACAACAGCTCAGGATGTTTTTCTTTTTTTTTTGAACTCATAAATTGGTTCTACGTACTCTACAATTACTGCACCCAGGGAAAGCCTATCCAGTTCCCCAAGTCCTGGTAGCTATGGTGCGCTATCAACCGCACCCCCTTCACAAGGCCGATGACTAACGAAACGCCTGCCTAAGAAATTTCCGGATAACACAGATGAAAAACAAAACGAGAAAAGTCTGGTTGTGGCATCACGCTGGGTGCCCATAGGGGACTTTAGTGGGAGGTGGCCGTGTTTAGACCGTCCTTGCTGAAGGGGATCCCGTAAGGGCTTTGGAGGCGGTTGATTGAGTGGGCAGTCGGTCTCTGGTAGTAACGGCTAAACACTGTACTACAAGGCAGCGGGGGGGGGTCCTCATCAGTGAAGAGGAGACCTAGAGGATGATGTCAATGACGGCTCTCTCGCCAGGTCAGTATTGTAGCCCTTACACCCATAAAATCGTTAGAGGTGGGGCTCTTCAATGCTTGCTCGGACAAGGTCGCCTCGAATTACTAGAAACAAGGTGTGTCTGGCTCGTTGGGCCAATAAGACTGCTCCCATATCGCGCACTAACCGCGGTGTGCATATTGGATGACACGCATGTCTCGTGTTGTCTGCTTTTTCTCGCGCCGCATGCGCGCAGCCGCCCTTTCACTGGTGCCAAGCTTGGCGCCTCGGTTCATTCAGGCCGCCAGCCAAGCCCGTCCGCTCTGTCGATCGTTCCCTTCTACCGCGGGAAGTTTGATTACTGGAGTGAGGCAGGCAACCACTCAACCCCGCTGAGGGAAGTGAAAGGTATATATAAGGAGGGAGAAGGAGTAAACTCATTCAATCGCTACTTAGCGACGCGACACGGAGCATTCATACGACGAATTGACTTGACTACCGTTGATTGATATCGCTCATACGATACGGCAGCTGGCAAGCGTTAATTTATTGTTTATTCCAAGTACTGGCACGCGCGTCCGGTTAGTAGGTAAAAGCTCGACTATTAGTGTCGGCGTTGGCAACACCAAAGGCAAAGAATTTTCTAATACGGAGTCTGACAAAGCAGAACGGATTGGCGCATTTTCTACGGCGGGCGATTTTTACGCATCGGAAAAGACCCAGCTAGGCAGCGGTTAACTAGTCAGCATGGCGTCCACGCTGCCAATCCCTCGAGGTTTTGTCCTCTTAAAATTGGGTGGCTTTTCAGAGCATGAAGGCGGCATTTATCTGCTCCCGCGGTCCCAATTCAGCACGATTCAGGTCTTTTCCTCCCTCAAACCTAAAGCCCAGCTGAGACGGCGGCTAACGTTAGCAGAGTCTCACAAACGTTGTGAACGAATGTTACAATATCCATTTCTTGGTTCGAAGCATCAAGTTTACGATCGCGGGTGGGAGGAATGAAGTCCTCGCCTCTGTCGAACGAGCCCACTGGAATGAACTCTACAGTAAGGAAGCCTTCAATTGTGTCAGTGTTGAAGAGGATATGTCGGGCGATGATAACTATTTTGGTTTTGGGGGTGGTCGAAGTAGTAGTGGTAATGAGTACATTGTTTGCCTTTCTATGGGGCTATGGCCGAGAGTGAATTAAACTATTTGTTTATTAACGTTGGAGTTTATTGGTTTTTATGTTCGGTCGGTTTATTTTGTTCCTGTAAGCGGAACCAGGGGTGTCGCAGACCGTACTTTTGTTTTCATTCATGTACTCTAATTATTGGTGAAATTATTGCTGCGTTCAAAGCGGGACCAAGGGGAAGAACGGCTGGCGGAGGCGCCCGCGGAGGTGTCAATTCGGGGTACCTACTCGTTTTTCGCTGACGTTTTTGAACTGGGCCATTATGCATACATCCAAAATCATGAGCTTGGCGTATTTTTGTGTGGCATGCAATATCAGCCGCGTCCACAAACGTCAGCGAAATACGAGTAGGGTGAGGTACATGCAGAGGTGCCGATCTTGTGCCAATTTTGCGCACGCGAAGGTGCTGGCGGAGATTCTGATTTGGTGCAGGCGGGGATGCTGCTGGTGGCGGAAGCGGCGGTGCAATGTGGGGCTTGCGCGCTGTTGTCGGTTCGTATGGTTGATGATTTGTATGGGGTTGCAGATTTGTATGGGTTGCGCGCGCAACCTTGTGTATGGTCCGAGCGCGGCTCATCCATTCAGGTACCGCACTTCCCCAGGTTCCACCCCGACTCTTTTTACATTCTTATTTCTTAAGAATGTACTCATATACAAGTAACATTTCGGTCATCGGATTGTGTTCATCAAAGTAACATATGGAACTTAAGATTCATTTCCGGATTCGTTTCCCGTTATTAAAAAACTCATTTCATTGTTCTAAATTCAGTTGATCTAAAAACACATTTACAATGATTCATTTCACCCCTAATTACTACTTAAATGAACCATGTGTTTTTGATTCGTTTCCATAGTTGGTAGAGACGGTTGTGGGCTGCAGTGCTGTCGCGCCGGGGAGGTGGAGGTGTTCGTAAAGGACTCGTCGAAGGAGGAGTTGACGAAGGAAGAGTTCGGAAAGGAGGTGGATGAGACGGTGGTGGATGCGATGGCGGTGCAGTTTGTTGGGGGTCGGCAGGAGGAGAGCCTTAGCCTTTCGAGCGGGAGGACCCTTGGCTAGTGTCCAAGCTGGATGACGGCCAGGAGACCAGGCTAAGCGCTGGGATACAGGGAGGGCAGGAGACCGCATTGGATGCCGGCCCGGTTTGGGGGGGTGCCGGCGGAGGGGTGGAATCCGAGAAGACGGAGGAGATCGAGCGAGATGGCGGCCCGGTATGCGGAGGTGCCGGTGGAGCTGTGTGAGAGGAGTGGTGATACAACATTGTGAAATGCGCCGGCCAAGTTTCTGGAGGTGCCGGTAGAGGCGCCGTAGAGGAGGACAGTGCTAGATGTGTTGATTAGCATCAGGTAGTTGAGTGCGGGTGGGTGGGGAGATGTTCTCCTTTTTGCATTAAGGCAGCCCTCATGCATATAGACTGCGTTGGTATTCCAGGAGATTTTCCTTTGCCTCAGTTTGGGGGTGCTTGCCAAAGTAGTTTCGACTTCGTTTTGGTATCGGTTCTTGAGGCGTGCTTTAGGTAATCCTTCTGGGTTCTGTTTCTTGATAGCATGTCTCCCCGATATATAGATATGTATGCCGCCGTGTGCGATGTAGATATCGGGGGTTCTAATTGGTTTTTGTTTGTTTGCTTGATTCATTAATTGCACGGGTTTTAATTGGTTTAGCTTTGGGTGTTTTCTTTTCACGAGCTATTGATTAGTCCGAGTCCGGTAAAGAGGGTGGTTGTGTTGCTGTTTCCTTTTGTATTTGTGACGCTATTGAGTGATAATAATAAGAGTTAGCACTGCTCTGTCCCATTCGCAGATGGTAGCATTCACCGGACAACTTGGTATGCTGTACTAATATAAGAGATACGGAACAGTGGAATGTTTTTTCTGTGTAGTCAAAAATAATCGGAACTTTGCGTTGCAACTAGAGTTTGCATGGGAATGTGACTTTAACACTCACAAGCAAAATAGTAATAAAACAGGAGATTTAAATTCTTCCGCCCCCTATATCTATATTGTCTAGGGCTTTCAAACTTTGGTTATGATAGGCCATCTGTCACGTTGCGAGACTATGTTCCGGATGACCCACCTCGACCTTGATCTGGGCAATAAAATTTAGGCGAAAGCGTAGACTTCGTTTCTCAATGTTTCGAAATATCATGAGATAAATCGTCAATGCCCGCAATTGGTTTCAGTGAATCCGACAAACTGTAGGAGCTATGCATTCTGGAGATATAGAAGAAAGCCCCCGCATATCATTTACTTACCTTGCCTCACCTCGAGGGTAAGATGGAAACTAGATTGCAACTATGCAGCTCAACTATGTTCCAAAATGCCTGACGAGTGGATTGCCCATCCAGCAAACACCCGGAATAGCAAAAGCCCCGACTCAATGGGATACCCATTCGATGGATGTCCGGTGAATTGGTAGCATCCGCGAATGGGACAGAAGACAGCCACCGCCGATGGTTCAAGGCTAAGACCTTAACGCAGAGGCAGCTGATCCATCTGTGTGCCTAGCGCTGTCGCTCTCGTCAGTCAACGAGGACGCTCGCCATGACACCCTGGCTCTGGGTCACTAACCATTGCTTACCCAGCTAGTCACTATATATCACTCGCATTAGTGTGGTCACCCTGTATCACTCGCCGGCGGAGGTCCTAGCTACGGAGATGTTTTTTTTTTTCGAATCCATTAGTTGTATGCATATGCAGACCGTAGTCTATGACAATATCACGTTGCCCCACAGCCTCCCGCTAACTTCCCCCGCCTCTTATAACAATACAACACACACAAACACAACAAAACGAAGAAAATGTAATCACGAATCACCATTTTTCAAGTCGTTTCTAACAATTTTATGGGCTTTCCCGTAGACCGCCCCAACCCACTGCCATTTCCCTGTCTTAATCCGACGTCGGGGCGGAAACGTGAGGGTGCCTCATGACATCGGGCAGATCGGGAGGGAAGTGAGTACTATCTGCCTTCGCAAAAGAGACACGAACTCGAACAATATAAAGGTCACGGTCTAGACCTTGCCACAATCATTGCAGCCAGAATATACTTTATGGCTCGTACATAACTCCAACAAGGCACCATTGGGTTGCATGCAATTAATAAATTAGAAAAGAAAAAAAATAAAAACAGGGCACCATTTCTTGATGCGAGTCATATTTCGTAATTAACTGCACTGAAGTTCACGTTCTGAGACCAGAAAACCGACGCGGTCACGGGAAATTCGCCAGAGTAGGCGTGACGCTTAGCAATACCTGTTTTGGGCCTCAAAGTGTCTTCAATTGGAGGCCTAATACACAGATGGCCCACGGCGATTAAGGCCTATTCTTATAGTGAGCGATATGAGAGGGAAATAGAGGGATACAAACACAAGACATAACTAGATAATATGAAAGGGATATCTAGTAAACAATAAAGAAACCCCTTATTATTTAACCACGCCTGTCTTTGCCAAAGTCCTATCAACCCATATCCCCCCCGCAGGCGCCCTCGCCATTGTTCCGTTCTCCTGTCAACGTCCTTTATTCTTTCACCCGTATGCCGTGTGCGCTCCAGCGTACCATCACCATCCTTTCTTTTAAGATCAACGGCGTGGTGGTTGCCATTACCGTAGATTTTGGTAGTGGCGAGATGCCTTCCTTGGTGCTAGAGCAGGGCCGTGATGGGTAACGCCGCGCATGAGCTGCAGTACTAAACATTTGCTACTTCTGTATCACAGCCGCAGTAGTGTTGGCGGTGGCCGTAGCGCTAGAGCAGTGCCAGAGAGCTGGGCAACGCCGTAGATTCACCAGTGGGGCTGGGAGTTACTGTGTAGATTAGCGGGAGGAGCGGTGTTCTGTCCGATCCATAAGTCGTCCTATCCCGAAGAACATACGAATTGGGCGCCCTATCGGCCAGGAAATTATTATATCGTATAGAACTCAAATAGCAGGCGAGTATTAAACACCCCACCCATAAGTCAGCAAGTAAAGCTTCTAGGTATACCTGCGCTTCATTAACTGGCTTCCAGTGCTCTCACCTCCGCCCGGCTGGGCAACTAGAGTTTCTAAAAATTAATCAAATAGCTGACAGCTTACCGATACAGTCTCTCAGATACATTCTTTTTCTTTTTCCTTTTTGTTTAACTCATTAATTACATGCAGACTGTAGTCTAAGGTAATATCGCACTGCCCCTGAACTGCCCGTTCTTAACCACCGCCTCGCACAAGTATCCGTACTAGTAAATTGAGATCCAAACCAAACACAAAGAAAGCGAACGTAACAAATCGTGACAAAGTAAAGTCGTCTAATCAGCCCGCACTCCTTCTTCGTCCTTAAGTCCGCCTTATCCTCGTTCCGCTTCTCTCTCTTCTCCCTTCCCTCAGATACATTGCAATATATAGACTGCGCGGTCTTCCGGCAATTAATTGATTGAACTAAACTAAGGAAAAGGAGAGAAAATGGATACTGTCTCCCATGACTGCTGTTTCAGATCTGAATACCGCCGCAGCACAATAGGTGTCAAATTATCACACACAGACGATTACGAGATATATACATTCTATGACAAGCTGGTAGTTGGGTATTTCTTTAGCTTGCGGGCTGTGGCCTAAATAGAAATGGGCCATAGTCGACCTAGCTTCTTGTGCTACTGCCCGCTGCTGGGTGGAATCCAGATTATCTGATCAGCAGGGTGATATTTTGGGTGTAATACGATAGGACAGATACCTGGTGGATGGGACGTCTGGATCATACTTCCTGGTAAGCAGGACGCTCTTACGACTCGGTCAGAACAGCGCCGCGGTGCCGCAGAACCCCGCGGGCAGTGTACGCTCTCTATCATGGCGGAGCAATTGCTGGGTGTTTGTCAATGCCTTTGATTTCACAGCTGCGCTACGCCTCGCATTCTTGAGGTATCAGTGGTCTTTGCGTGCGAGTGTTATCCTTTCTTCTGCTTCAGAAACGTGGTGCCCGTAGATTCTTTTTATTGTAGTATAAGGGTCCCGTGTTGGCACGAGTGATAGCCTATGATAAAGCGTGCGGAATGTACGGCTGGTGCTAAGAGAGCAGCGATATCATGTGATATTCACTGTATAGCTGTGGGTATTACAAATTAGTTGGAGGGAGATGATGTGCTGCAACTGGGGCGTGGCAGGCTGTGGGCGGCCGGTAAGATTTCAATTTTTCCATACCTTTGAGATTTGTGTTCTAGCAGGTGCAATTGTCTTGGCATCTCGAATATCCCGCGAAAACTTTGAAGTTTTGCTGTGCTGCAGCGGGGGTGCTCTGCACATGGAACCTCTAGTTCGTCGATACTCCTAAGAGATAATACGGGAATGTCACCAAAATAAACTAATGCGCAGTGAAATATCCCCACTGCGCATACCCGCTGTCACATAGCTTTCAATTTTGATCAGAACCCTGCGTACAACTTACGTGAATTATGTTATCAATTCTGCGCAAGCAAACATCGATCCTCAGTTTTAACCGAGTTTCTTCACGAATGCTAGAGAGGTATGCAGGTTCTTGGTAAAAGTTGCCCTCTACTCGTTCACGCGCAGGAGAAGCAGTAAGTAATTTACAGCTAAATTTCGAGTTGTTCGGGAGGTTGCCAATCTCAGCTATTAAACTACATTTAGTTTATATCTTGCAGAAGAGGGCTGTTTTGTTGAAGATCACTGCCTCTAAAGGTAAAGACCCTCAGCCTTTTGCCTTGGCAAACCCCCAAATTACTTGAAATTTAGCGGTTTACCACATCAGCAAAAAAGAAAATCCTCCAAGACGAATTGTACGTCCAGACGTACTAATTCGTCTTTTGTGACCAAAACCTCGTCTTTTGCTAGCAAATACTCATCTTTTGGTCGTTCCGCGCTTCCCGGGACTCCGAAAAATGACACGTCGTCTTTTGGCGCCTAGTATTCGTCCCAAATGTGACACCTCGTCTTTTGACGCCTAGTTCGTCTCCCAAATGCGATAGCTCGTCTTTTGATATCGCGCGGATGTGATATTCCGCCTATGTACTGGCGCTAATGCTAATACCGCTAGCTAATGACGTCAGATTTGACTCCTCCACACCTCGAGGATCCATCCACACCTCCACCTCTACCTCCACATATACACCTAGCCACCTCGCCTCCTACCTCACCTCCTACCTCACCTCCTACTTCACCTCCTACCTCTATCAATACCTACCTCCTGCCTGTATCGACACCTACCTCCTGCCTGCATCAGCGCCTGGATACGTATTTACCTTCCTCTGCATTTTGACGCCTTTACTGACTCCGCTGCAGGCTCCAAATGCTGCAGTATATTGACGCCGCTGCTGATGCCGCTGCATGTTCCAAATTGACAGCTACCAGTCACCAATCCTGCACCATATGGACACCTACCAGTCACCGAATACTAGTCCAAATCTACACCTCCCAGGCAGGCAGCTCAGCGGGCAGGCAGCTCAGCGGCGAGCTCAGCGGGCAGGCAGCTCAGCGGACAGGAAAGCAGGCAGCAGGGAGGTCAGCAGGCAGGAGGGCAGGAAGCTCAGCGGGCAGGAAGGAAGCCAGCAGGGAGGTCAACGGGCAGGAGGGCACGCAGCTAATACTGCACGATTTGAACACCCCCAAGCAGCGAATGCTGCACCATATGGACACCCCCAGGCAGGGAGGTCAGCGGGCAGGAGGCCAGGCAGCAGGCAGCTCAGCAGGCAGGCAGCTCAGTCGCGAGCTCAGCGGGCAGGCAGCTCAACCGCGAGCTCAGTGGGCAGGCAGCTCAGCGGTGAGCCCAGCGGGCAGGCAGCCCAGCGGGCAGGACGGTTGGCAGGCAGGTAAGCGGCGAGCTCAGCCCACGGGCAGGAGGTCGGTGGGGGGGCAGGAGTAAGCGGAGGTAGGTGGGGCGTTAGTGGAGGCAGGCGGGTCGCTAGCAAATATGTACATCGCATTACGTAGACATGTGGATCAATAAACGTGACATTTGGGCCGAACTGGTGTCCTAATCTATGTACCGATTGCCGAGTGACCTCATTCTGCTAGCGAAATGTGCTAGCGGAAGCCGTTAACCGGGGAAAAGCTACGTAGGTGTGGACCCGGTGTTCGTTTTGGGGTCAAAGACGACCTAATTTGGTCAAAAGACGAACTCGTCTTTTGACTCCGCGACGAGAACGGGAGAGATTTTCGTATTTTCCCGTCGAGACGATGTCTTTTTGCGCCGGGGCGTATGGATGCAGGTAAGGGAACCTCTCATGCGCCTGGTGTGCCCAATTGCGTCTGGTGCGCCAGGGTACGCCTGGAGTCGTCGGGCCGAACCCAATTTTTTGCTGATGTTCCATAGATCATTCTGGTCGCTTTACTCGCTATCAATTATAAGAACCTGAAAATGCAGCTTGATCGGGCCGGGGTTGTGACAGGGAAGCGCCCAGGGTGGTGAATATCAGAATGGAACATCAGATAGTTTGTGAGTGGAGTTCGAATAGTTCTAAATACAAAATAACTATGTCTTCTATCATTGCTAACTGTCCTACCATTTTGTTTGCCCCCCATTATTCGCAATTACCTCATTAATTCTATCTGGCATAGTATCAATAAATCCTAAAATCTCATCTCTCGTTATCCTATGCCATTCCTCCAATACAATCTGTCTCATTCCTTCTGCACTACTAGGTCTAGGCCCGGGTCTGCTCTCAATACGGCCCTTCAAAAGTCCCCATACATTCTCAATAGGGTTTAGATCTGGTGAGCATGCAGGCCATTGTAAAGATGGCATATTGTACAGCGCGATGTCGGAGGTGATGAGACGGCAACCATTTTACACCAAAAATGCCACTTTTCAACCCGGTCCTCAACCACCAATTAAGATAGATATTATCTGGGAATTGAAAAACTATATATTCTGTATATAGACAATCGCTCTATCAGCTTAAAATTACAATTATATGTCCCTAGCATGAGCTGTGATGACTTTGTTGTGTCAAGTTGCCAAAAACGCGCTAAGACCACATATTTGTATGGGATGCAACAAAATCCAAGTTGCTCTACTTCTGGCTCATGTAACTTCTTCCACATCCGATTTCAGAGAGTGCCCTTGTAGATTTATTACGTTTGATAGCCGATATTTCATCTCTTAAAACCTTATTCATTATTTATTGCAATTATACTGTGTGTGTGGTGGTTGCATTTTGACGGATTTTGGTGTGGTTTGGTGTGATTTTGGTTGCCGTCTCATCACCTCCGACATCGAGCTGTACCACTGCCTTTCCAGCTGTTTAGACCGAGCTCTGTGTGCAGGTGCACCGTCCTCGATCACCCACAATCTTGAATGTAAATATAATTAGTACTAGTAATTTGGTAGAAGAAAAAAAAAATCACAAACCTAAACCAACACTATTGTGGGACCAGAAGGGGTGAACACTAGGTTGTAAAACGTAACAAATATATGTTGCTGCACTGATGCTTCTCCAATTGGCACGATTCCAGAAAACCAATTCTGACTTCCTACCATCTACGATTGCTCCCCAAATCATAACTGGTTTGACTTGTTTAAATTTCGGAACAAGGCAATCCTCATGAAATGGTTCTTCCTTTCCAATCTTTCTAGTCACATACGTCTTGCCTTTAGCTCCGCCTGTAAGGAACACATAGCACTCATGTGTCCAGATAACCTTCCTCCAATCACATACTGTCCAGTCCCGATGTGCGAGTGCGAATTCCAGTCTTTTCTCTTTGTGTTTAGTTGTCAGAAAGACCTTTTTTCTAGCTACCCGTCGAGCATAGCCCTCTTTGCGAAACGCTTTACGGAGGACTCGATCGTTGGCTGTGATACCGCATTCTTGTGCAATTTGAGAGAGTGGCTTGCGACGTTGGACAGCATTGAGAGTTGCTCGTTCTATCAGGAGTTGACGGGAGGGCGAATCTAGAATAGGGGGACGGGCTTTCTTCTTCTTGGTTGTAACAGGCCCTTGGCAAATATTCCAAACAGTGCCAACAGACAAACCCTGGTTACCTGCGATTTTGGAGACTGTCCATTTCGCACTAAACCAAAGAGCATGTATATATGCTCTTTGTTTATAAGACACCTCATGGGTTTTTACCGGCATTTGAATAAAGAAATCCGCAACAGAAGAAATAGAATAATGGATTTGGGTTAGAACTTGAAGAATGAGAGCTTTACATCAGTCACTGTGACGGTCTCTTTGATTCTCTACAATCTTACATTTTCGTTTGCTCTCTACAGCGCCTGCTCTGTACAATATTCAATTGCCGTTTGCTCTTTACAACGCCTGCTTTCTATAATATTCCATTGCCGTTTGCTCTCATTTCTCCTAACGCCGGCGTGACGTTGCATTTTGATACCCGAATCCTTCTCACCACCCTGGGCGCTTCCCTGTCACAACCCCGGCCGGATCAGCTGCATTTTCAGGTTCTTATGGTTGATAGCGATTAGTACTCGAGTATGGAGGAAAATGCAATAGAGTTATTTGTATGGTAGAGCGGCGCTACTCTATAAAAATAATCCCTGTATGCTCATTTGCACTTTCAAGTTCTTTCTCCCGTACCCGAGTACCGGGTGGGTGGTGAGGGTAAGTGGTCACAATCTGACAAGTGAATGGTGCGATATCAGATTCTGGTCCAACATGTTGGCACAACAAACCTTTGATTCCAACATCCGTTGCCCAGAGTGTTGCTTGCAAATCTATACCCATTTACAGCTCTGTGCTCAGTGCTACCTGCTTACAAAATACCAGTACAATCGCTAACCCAGTGACGGCGGATCCTGTCTGATGGTTGTGTTTGCAGTAATTTACCCTTGGCGTCTCTGCTATTGGTCTCAAATATCCCTGACCGCCATCAGACAGGATGTGCCTTCACCCTGTGAGTGACTGTAGCCATAAAAAAAAGCCGAGGCCAGAAACCGTAACTATCCAGGTGGGCTCAGTTGAGCTCGCTTTGAGGACCCTTGTGGTGGTTGAGATACTGCCGGCTCCGAAGAGCAGGTTGGAACCAGCCAGACGCAACGGAAACAGATCTCGTCATGATACACCCATCAATGACTCAACCCCTTGAAGTTGCTGTTAATAAACTATTTAAAGGTATTCCCAAGCTCATCTATGGAATCCGAGCTCTCTGATTGCTTGCCTTATGCCTCTCCACTGCTACCCACCCTGTATCCTTGGTTTAAGCCCGGGGTCGCCGACTGTAACATCCGTGCGAGCCACCCGCTTGGCAACTGTCTGTATTCGTGATTTTGATTTAGAGTCAGACATTTCTTCCTATGTAACCGTGGCGAACCACCAAAACCCCCTCAAGAGAGGATTTTCCTACTCGTTGGCGCCCAGAATCAATGAAGAATAAGATAAATAGACCCTCTGCGCAAAGGATCCCCGCTCCAAATTCCGGTAACCTCATTGGTGTCGATCCTCCCATCAACCAATCGTACAAGTAGAATTTAGAGCCAGCTCTATCTGCCCAAAGTGTCAGAGCGTTTTGGCAATACCCCATTTTGAGCTCAAGTTTTGAGCTCTTGGCGGGCTACCACACCAAACACCGGTCGCCAAGAACTAGACACAGAGGTTGGTCGCCAAAACGCTCTAATCTCAAAATTAAGAACACCAACATTACGGGTGCGCCACATTGCGCACTGACATTAAAACTCAAACACCTGAAATACATCTTGCGCACTAGTCTTATACCCATTCCCTACTTAGCAGCAAGTTGCAGGTATATGATATTCGGGCTGCCGCCCTCCCACTGTTGGTAATTAACATCGTCAGCATCCTCATCATGTTCAGACCGCGATCAACACACCCGCGGACGATTGCGCGGAATCGCCAACGACACGCCCTAAGCCCACTGTCTGCTGAATTGGAACGTGCTAGAGATGCCCGTAGACATATGCGACGGTATAGAATGAACGTGCTGCGGAAAACTACCGAGTACCAAGCTGCGAGCTTGGAAAGAAAGGAAAGAATGTCCAGCGAGGTCGAGGCTGATGTAGAGGCATTGTATCGAGAGCGGAGGAATAAGGCGTATATCAAATTTTCGGAGCCAGTTGAATCCGCAGCTGTGTCTTCCTCGGCAGCTGTATCTCCCTCGTACAAACAAAACAATATTCCGACAATTGTCGCCGAGACGGTATCAGTCAACGTCTTGATTAGTCGGGGTGTACAGACAACACCCCCGGAGCAAGCACTTACTTCCCATGGCGTTTATGAAGTGCAGCAACCTGGGTTCGACGAGGATGGTAACTCTATCGAGAACCTCTATGACTTTGACGCTAGCGATGATGTTGATGATTCTGGGTCAATTGGAGACTCGAGCGAAGAAGATGGGGAGGAGAACATAGCAAGGGGGGGTCTCTCACAGATACTTGTCAATGAAGGGGAGTCCTTGCTGGATCGTTTAACTAGGGAAGCAGAGAATGGAGAGCGAGAAAGGATTGGGAGGGTGAATTTATATATATATAGATTGAACCGGAGCTTGTAGTTAGATTTGAAATCAGGCCAACTCCTGATCGGAATTGTCAGCTCGAGTTGCTTGTATTCATCACCTGGCGCGGATGTTCTATCTTTTTTCGTGTATGCAGAGCCAGCACAGTTTCATCATGCCCAGCCATAGGGGTTAAGGTTATGTGCGTATATATTCCTACTCTGCAAAAATGTTCGTGATTCCGATTTCAGAGTGAGGACATTTCTCCATATGTAACCGTGGCGGACCGGAAGGAATAAAGAATGAGATTTATTTGAATTCTTACATATATAGTAACGAACTAATAGTTTATATGTTTTCGTTGTCGTGAATACATGTATCAGATTTAATAACATCAACATTGCGCACTGACATTAAAACTAAAACTCAATGATGAGTGGCTGTACATGTGCACATATACCCATGGTTTCGTGAATGAGGCACGTTCGGTGATATCTGAACCAGGAGAGAATTAATATAATCCTCATGCCAGGCCGTATTAAAAGATAATTATAGAAATGATCCGCCACCAACATTGCCCTGTATATCCCGGCTGCCACATACACAGCAGAGGACGACTACCGGAAAAGGCTGATACAAGTCAGAACGCTCACGGCTATACTTGGAGGGGTGATAGCAGTACTCAAGGTGGCGATAGCAAAATCTTTAATCCTACTATAGTAATCCTATGGACCACTTTGTTAAAATTGAATTCCTTAAAATCGACGGAAGGGAGACCCCTGTCGGTTTGCACATTGCGTCATGATTCGCGCCCCTGACTACCATATGCAGGAACAACTTTGGCAATATGGAGGGGTAAGGCTTTACCAATCATGGCAGAGCCTCATTCAATGGGGTGGTGCTCGCTTCTTGTGGGCGGATCGACTTGTGTTGAATTGAGTAGAGTATTTGATTTTCTTGATTTAGAATTATTTCCGAAGAAGTGTACCTGTAGCCGCATACTAAAATTTGATTTCCCACAGCATGACCGAATTACCAGTAAAACCACTAGATCGTTTACCTTGTGATCGACCTCACTACTTGCCCGAAGCAATACAATCATCTATCTCTCCCACCAACAAGTTCCTCTACCCTAATAGCGCCAGCTCTAGCTCTTCTTGTCCAACCTTATATATATCATGGGATATCACTCGTACTGGCAACAACCGGCCAATCCTTGTAGCTTCTTTCCCTATTTAATTCGCTAATTACATGCAACCTTTCTGTTATGGTCATATCGCACTCCCACCAACATCCCGTCTTACTACAGTACTGAAAGAGTGACGTTTGAGAATCCTCGATATTAGTAAATCTTCCACGTCCTCCAGCACCTGCACGCGTGGAGAACAGGTGGCTAGCGCACTTGATTTAGCCGTGGCACAGCCGCCACTCCCTCAATATATACATGCACATGTCACAGTACCTCTCCACCCCCCTCATCCATAAACCGCGAACCGCCTCGCAAATGTTAATTTTGTTTGTAATCAGGCGAATTATACACACCAGAGAGAGAGCTATTTCTATTTCCACCTCCACAGCGACTAAGATTGGACAGTTTGAGAGTACATCTGATTGATTTATATACATTGGATAATTTACAAATGACTCTACCGACACACTTTCGCTATTATGGGGTACAATATGAGGGCGGATACATAGGTGGCGGCGGATGCATGTATGGGGTGAGGGGGGCGGTGCTACCGCTTGTTGGCTGATGGGGTTGTGGTGATGGGCGGCATCGGCGCGTGGTGGAGGGGCTGCGGGGCAGCGGCGCACCGGGAGGCTGGTGCGCGTTGTTTGGGAGGGATATCCGGCGGGGGATAGCGGTAGACTGTGTGGAGGAGGGGGGCGGGGGGGCCGGTGTGTCCGTTGGTGATGGTTGGACACACCGCCGGCGCATGGGAGAACGCGCTTGTAAGTTAGCGTCGCGAGGACGCGTTGCTGGACGGTGGGGGAACTGTGCACTGTAGGCGGCGGGGCGGTGGGTGGAGGAGTGTCAAGGCATCATACGGAAGGGGCGGGTTGTTTGGTGGCGGAAAACGCTTTCCGGTGGGTTGGGGAGTTGGTGTTGGGTGGGCGTTTGGAGGGGCACTGCCTGGCCGCTGTAGTGCCGCGAGTGGAGGATGCTTTGGTACAATAGGGGCCAGCGGCTCATTGTGTCGGGAGGTGGTGCTACTTGGCGGCAGGGAAGAGCAACCTACAAAAGGATGTATCGACGGTGCGCACCACCGGGGGGCCGAGCGCGCGCCTGTCATCAGGTATGTATTAGTAGGCGTGGCGTGGTGCCAAGTGCGCTCTGTTTTCTGCTTTGTGGGCGGGAAAGGAGGACCCTTTGGTAATGGGCGGGGTTCGGGGGGTGCGGGGAGAGCTCGGCTTGGGGATGAGCCTCTTACGTAAGACCGGCTATAGTCTTAGCGACTTGGCACTACATACAGACAAACCGTTATGATATTCTTAGGACTAGAAATTCATACGGATGGAGAGACTATCAGGAACGATACACAGCCAGTGACTCTACTAGCAATTCAAATGGAATAATCGATGTAATACCCAACAAAGCGAATTGGGTAACAGGATCAATTGATTCATTTATCGATGAGGTTGTTGGTAAATGATAGGGGTGGTTCATTTACAACCTCAACTGATGCATTCATTACATACCGCTTAGATATTCTACCAGGGTGGAAAATGTATCGGGATAATGCAGCAGTAAATACATCCTGCCTTTCCTATATCTCGAGCAGAATAATGCATCTGGATAATGCATCGGCGAATGCATCACTAGCCCCACTTTACCATTGATTACATAGATGTACATGCTCGTGAACCTTAAGTATGAGCCAGTCATTCAGTAAATTCGTCAGTTACTTAGGCGTAAATATGTCAGTCAATTAGACGCCAGTCCGTCAGTCAATTAGAGTCAATTCGTCAGTCAATTCGGCTTCACTTCCTCAGCAAATATTTTCTACATTCAAATAATATAAAAATAAAGTACAACGTCGCAGTTTATATCTATATATTGAGGTAGTAAATTGGTACTATATCAGACACAAGATAGAAGCTCATACGCATGGGCGATGATTGAATATTTGACCAAGTCCGAAATCAGGAGGGATATCAAATACTTTATCGGGCAGCAGATTTCAACAGTAACCAGTATAATGAGGACAATATTCCTAATACGTTTTCAGGCGACATCTCGGTCACTTCCCTATTTACTTCCCACCAAGAACACATTTACTGACGAGTTTGGTCCGGAAAGCCTTCAGCAAAGCCGTCTGAGAACACATTAACAAATCTTTATATAGTGCGCACACTCTTAAAGGTGACATGGTGACATGCGGAAGCGGAACAATTGTGGCTGCAATAAGGCCTCATGGGCCAATAAGAGGGCTATTCTGCTGCATCATTGCCACAGGTCAGTCATGTTTGATTTTCTAGGGTATAAATGGTTATAATACTATTCGACACTATTCAGTCTTGACCCATTCCACATACAACGCTGCCTGATTTCAAGCTCGAAGAACCTCACAATTAGAGCAGACATCAAAAATCTGCTCGAGGATGTTAAACTTCATCGCTAGTACTACAACTTCATCGAGCCGATCTTTTTAACTTTTTTCGTCGGAAGGTTATTCATCGTCGACCTACCCCAATTTTCAATTAGTTTTAGGTGGAGGTGCACCATACATATAGTGGATATCGTCATGAATGTCACCTGGAATACCATAGGGAAAGTGATTAGCAGTTAAGATCTAAGTGCCATAATTGATAGGAAACGTAATTGGTATAGTCGTCAATTTATGTGTTCATCAGTGAATGGATACGTATACCATAAGGAAAGAATTAGGTTCATTAGGACGAACCCAGACGACGCCAGACAAAGCAGGCACTATTAGACGCACCAGGCGCACAAGAAGGTTTCTTACCTGCATCGCTGCGCCCCGGCGCAAAAAGACATCGTCTTGACAAGAAAATACGAACGCCTCGTCTTTTAAGTCCAAGACGTCGTCTTGGGAAGAGAAGACGAAGTCGTCTTTTGAACCAAAAACGAACACCACGTCCAGACGCAGGTAGCTTTCACCCGGTTAACGGGTGACAGAGTGAGATCACTCGGCAATCGGTACATAGACTAGGACACTAGTTCCGCGCAATTGTCACGTATATTTATCCACATGTCTACGTAATTCTATGTATATATTTCTAAGGGGCCCACGCACCTCCGCTTACTCCTGCCCCTCGCCACCTTCCTGCCCGTTGAGCTGTGCGCTGAGCTCGCCGCGGGTTGAGCTCGCCGCTGAATGGTGGGCTGAGGTCGCCGCCGTCCTGCCTGCCTGCCCTCCTGCGCGCTGAGCTGCCTGCCCCCTGAGCTCCCCGCTGAGCTACCTGCCCGCTGAGCTCCCCGCTGAGCTGCTTACCCGCTGAGCTTTTGCCCGCCGACCTACCTGCCTGGTAGCCTTCGATTTGGACTAGGGATTGCTGCTGTTAGGTGTCGATTTGTGCCTGCAGCGGCGTCAGCAGCGGCGTCAATATCCTGCGCCATTTGACGCCTCCAGCGGCGCCAATATACTGGGGTATTTAGCTGCAGCGGAGTCAGTATAATCGTCAATATACTGGGAACTTGACACCTCCAGTGGCGTCAATATACTGGGGTATTTAGCTGCAGCGGAGCCAGTATACCGTCAATATACTAGGAACTTGACACCTCCAGCGGCGTCAGTATACCGTCAATATACTAGGTGTTTTGGGATATCAAGATATGGCAATGCTAAGCAATAGTTCTGTAGCTTTTAAACGATATAATTTAATAGACCGGACTCCGCTCGCTGATACTGAAGATGAGAATAATCTTCCTCAGCTCGCGGGGATCCGCCCCTCTATTTATACAAGATCGGAACCTATTCTAAGGCCCAGTTTCCCTTATCTAATTCTATTCCGGTACGTAACCCCTTTGACTCACAATTGCCGGCTATCAGGCTGTACCATACTATTGTGTTAACCTCCTTCTCAAAGGAGAACAGCTTGTAGCCGTAAGCACCGCTTTCTAAGCGTGCCGCCCAATCGTATAATACAGGTGCGGTTGTACACGGACTGCCCCACACCACCTCGATACCTTTCTATGCTTGTCCCTGGTTACCCGTACTTCCAAGCATCATACCCTCTCACTCGATTTCCCGTAACACTAGGAATTTGACTCCTCCATCGGCGTCAATATACTGCGGTATTTACCTGCAGCTGGGTCGATATCCTGGAGCATTTGGAGCCTGCAGCGGAGTTGATATGCTAGAACATTTAGAGCCTGCAGCGGAGTCAGTAAAGGCGTCAAAATACAGAGGAAGGTAAATACGTATCCAGGCATCGTTGCAGGCAGTAGGTAGCCTGAGGTGTCGAGGTAGGAGGTGAGGTAGGAGGTGAGGTAGGAGGTGAGGTAGGAGGTGAGGTAGGGGGTGGGGTAGGAGGTGAGGTAGGAGGTCAGGTAGGAGGTGAGGTAGGAGGTCAGGTAGGAGGTGAGGTAGGAGTCGATGCAGGTAGGAGGTAGGAGTCGATAGAGGCAGGAGTTAGTAGGTGTTGAGGTGTGGGTGGGTCCTCCAGGTGTGGAGAAAACGTCAAATCCTACGTCTTTAGCTAGCAATATTAGCCTTAGCACTAGCGCTAGTAGTATGGCAGAATAGAACGTCAAAAGATGTTAGAAACGGCGTTAAAAGACGAGATATCACATTTAGGAGGCGACCTAGCCGTCAAAAGACGGGATGTCACATTTGGGACACATACTAGGCGCCAAAAGACAACGGGTCACATTTGAATTTCCGGGAGCCACGGGACGACCAAGAGGCTAGTATTTGGTAGCAAAAGACGAGGTTTTGGTCGCAAAAGACGAATTGGTACGTCTGGACGTACAATTCGTCTTGGTAGTTCGTATTTTTTGCTGATGAAGTCGTACCCGAAGTTCACAAGCAGCTCATATACAGGAGTCCTTTAAAATAAACACCAGTGTATGCAAATGATTTCAATTCAGTTCAATGGCTTCCGGGCTCTTTTGGCTGACATTTTATTGGTTGTGTACGTGTCTGAACTCTTATGGAAAACCGCCCCGCATCTTCACGGTTGTTATGAAGTTGAAAGTCACATGATTGAGATGGATATGATTGGGCCTCATGCATGAAAGAGATTTCGCCATTGTCTGGTGCGTCCAGGAGATAAACCGGTTTGAGCGCTCATGATAATGGTATGGTTGGTACACCTTCAGCCTTTCCACTGGATGGTTGAACTGGGACTAGACTTTATTCAAACCAGTATGGTGCGCACAGTCATAAATGTAGTCAAAAATTAGGGCGAGGTTGAGGCCGAGGCCGAATAACTGTTTAACCAAGACAGATATCATAAATCGGGTCGGTAAATTTGAAGTACTCTCTTCGACTCATTGGGTTGCAGAGAATAGAATCAAATTTGTATTGGTGCACAGTTTACGGATTCACATCATTCTTCTCGTCATATGTCGAGCCACTATTTCGCACCGTACGGAAAGATCTGCAGTCTTGAGCCTGGCTCGAGCCCTCGACCAGGGCACTCCGTGGGCGGGCTGAGCTGTCACACAAGAAATGTCAAATCGGCAATGGCTTGCGTTTAATCAATAAAATAGGCTCGAGAGCCCCTATGAGGCACACTACACGGTGGCGGTGACGGTGGCGGTTCCACTGAAAACAGTCACCACTGTCCCCAGGAATCCTCCGTCACTGGCTACATACCCTGAGTTGTACAGAGACAGGTATGTAGGTGGTGGAATGCCATGAGATACAGTTATATCAGTAAACACCATATGTTGGTGGCATTTTACCCGAAGTAGGTATCGCTTTTCCTTAGCTCATTCATCACTTATTAACTACACCTGTAGATTGCATTTGAGTTTACTACTAGTCATCTCATGATTGCCTTAGCCAAGTACAGCCCCATCGCAGTCACTTTTGTGTAGTTTCACAAGTTGTGCATCACCTTCAACGAGTTTTATTCCTACAACTAGCGATCATTGGCCCGACCCCCTGCAAGCCTTACGGCCCATCCCCCCCGCCAGTGAAGTATATACAGGTGTGTATTGAAGGTGGGGGGGGGGGGTCTTTACCGCGGTTAGGAAAGAAAATGCCAGAATATGATCAACGCCAAAAGAAATGAAGCCCCCGATTGAACACTCTGTATCTTTTAAGTACTCCAAACCCAAAATCCCCCCTCTCTAAAAGTGCGGCCAATAGTCATTCCACCTCGGTGTGTTAAATGACCCTAGGGGTGGGTGCTGCATACTCAGAAAGGCTATGATGGTGATTGTAATGATGGAAACTGCATACGCCACGAGTAACAGTAAAACAACCCATATCACCAAATAATGAAAGGCTGTCATGTAAGCCCCCCATCGTTCATTCCTCCGAGAATGTATGTGCCTTTCCATCTGATATCCATGTCGCTCTGCAATTCTCCGTAAATGGACGCTGATCGCCTTTATAAACCCTAGGAGATGGCGTTTTTGTGTATTATTGTAAGGGTCTCCAAGCTGTATTTCCCAGGTCGCAGTCGATAGGTCCACTTGGTAGGCCGTGATTGATGCAATACACACGGCGAGGGTGGGACAAGCGCACATGCCGACAGACGATATTCGCCATAAAACGCTTCCATATCCAGTTTGGAAAGGAAAATGCCATGCTGCAGCATGTAGAGCGCCAGTCAGAAACACTAACGATGCCTCAGCCCCCATCGCCATCCAGTGCGTCTTCCAGTTCGTTTCCCCGTTCACGTCTGAGTTGTCGAGGCAGCTAGAGATGTCGTAGAAAGCCTTTGCGGTTATTCCGGTGAGGTCTGGTGGCGTTTTTTTGCGGATGAACCTTTGGCCTTTCGGGTTAACCGGGATATAATTCTCTAAACATCTTACGAGTTTCTCCTCTTCGGACTCGAGATCTTTCAGATACGATCAGAGATCCTTTGCTTCCTTTACTGCGTTTTGTTCTCCGCCCTCAATATCGGCGGCGCTCCGACTCTGCCATTGCAGGGTTAACTCAATCTGATCATTTACATCCAAAGGTTTGCTCCACCAGCAGAAGAATATTATCATTGTGCAGACAACTTGTATTGCCACGTGAATCTCCAGTAATGTGACAGGCAAACCTGCTTGCCAGCGAGCAAAACACTGCACGATCAACCACAATGCCTGGAGACCGGCGAGACATTTAGCCATATTACTCGCTTTCCCCTTATCTAGAATTGCTTTTCTATGGCGCTTCATATCTTCCTTATCGATAAAATTGCTATAACAATGTTTAAATCCTTCAGATGTCAGGATAACATGTGTTTCGTTTTGTGCTCTAGGTGTAGAGGTAGCTTAGCCTTCGTTTGAACTCTGATTACTATTCGCGAGCTGTTCTGTTCCCTGGCCATGGTTGATTAGTGCTGGCTGTTCTGTATCCTGGCCCTGGTCGGTGTGGACGGATTGTTCCATTCCCGGGCCTTGGACAACAGGGCTACTCGAATACTTTACCACGAATCCACCCATCACCACAAAAAATGCGCATTCCATACCAAAGGTACGCTTGGAGTCCTCCCAAAACTTCAAAAAGGTATACCATGGCTCATCCTCGTTTTCTCCGTCCTCTCTGCACTTCTCTAACCACAGCTTGTGAAGCTCTTCTGCTTCCCGGTACTGGGCAAAGGCGGACAGGATAAGACCTTCGGGGACAACGACCGCGATAAGCATCAGTATTGCTTTATAGAAGAGTCGGTAGTAGGAATTTGCTCCGACGACGATATTAGGGTGGACGGCCCCCCAGATGCAGAAGAGGAAGGTTGCAGCGCAACTAAGAATGATACCGATGGTTCCACGACCTCTTGGCTCCGACTGGAATTTGATTGAAAGACCGATAACTGTGACATTCGTATCCGCATAGGTAATATTTTGTACGTCCGTAGCTTGTCCGAGGACCGAATTCGCGAGCGCTAGGATACATATTATATAGACTAGATTCCGACTGAGTGACATGGAATAGGTGAAGGGTAATTCTTCTAGGTTTCGAGTCAGCTACATGTATCAAGGTCCTGCGCTATAGTTCTAGTTATACCTAGCTAGCGCTTTTTGTGTTATCTGCAGTAATATGTCCAATATTAATATCTAGGTCCGAAGTATAGACGGACACAATAGCAGTCAAAGGCAGAGTAGTGTAGTAGGCTGATAAAGTCTGTAGTTTGATAAGATATGCTTGATATAGAATTTCCTTTTGGTTTTTAGGTCTACCAGGGTAATGAACGTGGGTCACTCCCATATTCATATACGTACAGGAAATAAGTCTTCCCTTAACCTCAGCAGTGTTTGTTAGGCTTTCTACGAAAAGCTTATCGCAGCTCGGCGGAACACTTCTCCGCTTACTGTACCTCTTCAAGCTCGGAAGACCTCTATTGGCAAGACCAATGAGCCAATCGGCCCGAATTGGTGGCCGGCATTTCAATTACACCTACGCCTATAGGAGGCTATGAAGATGCGCATTCTTTCGGGACCAACTTTGTGCATTGTGCCTCTAGATCATAACTGGACGAATTTACCCGGATTTTGAGCTTATCCATTGCACGGATTACAGCGAGAGGTAAGATTATTGTAGAAACCGGGGTCTAAAAACAGGGTTTGTATCGCCGGTCAAGCCAATAGCGTTCACCCCATGTTTCTACAATAATCTTATCACAAGCTGTAATCTGGGACATGGAAGAAACCCTTTCCGGGACCAATGAATTCCATATCGGCCCTAATAAGGTCTCAGAGATAAAGCCCTCAACATTTCAATCACAGACATACACCCCGGCGCGTTCGGTGGGTGGGGTCGGTGGGTGGGGTCGGTGGGTGGGCAGTGGGGAGGGATCGAGAAACCTCTAAGACCACGCTATTTATGTTGATTACATATTCACCACATGCGCATTTCACATGCACAGTTTGAAGAGCGATCATAAGGCACACTTCCCGCGTACAAATGATCTTTCTCGTCCGCCTCTATCTTCTGGAGAAATAATTCGTCAGTTCCGATCTGCGCTGCCAGCGATGAACTGAAACATCAGATTGAAAAGATACAGTGAGAGGTAAAATTATTGTAGAAACAGGGGTCTAAAAACAGGGTTTTTATGGCTGGTCAAGCCAATAGGGTTCCTCCCGTATTTCTACAATAATCTTATCACAAGCTGTAAAACATAATAAAGAAGTCACACCACCACAACTGTTGTCGTAGAAAGAAAAAGATTGTACAGTCTTTTACCGTCTCTTGACGGATACTGCTACTTGACGAACAGGGGACTTTGGGCCAATAGAAATTAAAAGGACCGGAGATCTCGTAGCTTGGCGGTTGCTTGACTGTTTGTTTCCATACTTGGAATCCTTGTTCATCAAGTGGCAGTATTCGTCAAGAGACGGTAAAAGACTGTACTGGGACCTAGATGGCCCCTCTGTACTCGACTTGGTCTGCATATGGGCTCGTACGATCGGACTCGGAACTAATAGTTGCTACCAATTAAGTGTAGCGTTCGGTTGTAACAAGAATGGTTATTAATTCTATTGATGATTACTAGACAGCCGTATTCTTATCTAAGTCCCTTCCACACCGTAGTCTATTAACAACCTCACTTTAACGCCTCCGCCGCGCTTCTCACATGATCAACCATCATACATTCTGCTCATGCATCCACCACATACTCTAATCGGCTCCTGCACATATGGGAAGAAGGTGAGGAGCCTGAGAACGAACCATCACCAAAGGTCACATTCTCCGCTGCCTTAGAACATCTTAAACAATTTGAATTTCATTTCTTGCAAATGGGTACCCCAAATCTGGATCCCGTGCTAGTCACAGATAACCAGTATCAAGTGGGTACTGGAACCAAGCTTATACTGCACCACCCAAAACAACTTCAACAAAGGTTACTGATTTTTTTTCATGTAGTTCAAGTTAGAGTATACAGCAGCCGGTAGCGAATAAATGTCAAAACCTAATGAATAAGCATAGCCGGAACGGGAACATGATCTACACATAAAGGTCGTGAATGACCACTACTACCAAAAGACCAACCCTCACCCGCTGGCCATAGACAAACCCTAGCCCTGATTCTAGTGATAACCCCGTTTTTTTGTTTTTTTGTTTAACTCATTAATTGCATGCAGACCGTAGTCTATGGCAATACCACAACCCCAGAACTACCCTGCTAACTCCTGGCCACACCCACTAAAGGGCATTCAGCAAGCTGGCACTCCTCCACCGCCACTACCTAACTAAGTACAGAAAGCAAAAACTAAAAATATTCTCCTCGCCACTTTGCTGCCGTTACAAATTCTACTTTCTCTCTTCTCCCTCCGGGCCCCGGGTATCCCGTCACGAACTTCTTGTCATAGAACTCTATTGCCTCCCTGTCTTCTACTCCCACATCCTCTAACTCGATGTAGTAGCAGTCCCCTCCCTTGTATGTCTTCTTCTTAAACCCAATGCTATAGTTAGTTTCCTCTTCCTCGTTGCCGCACAAAGTATATTCTCCTCTGGTCTTGCTGAACCATATCCAGACCTCCATGTCAGGCCGTCCTCTGCTCTCCTCCTTTCATTGTATCTTTTCCACGCCGCTTTTTGTCTCTTTGCCTCTGGGCTATTCATGCCTAGTATTGTAATCTGAACTTTCTCATCCGGGTGAGTATTGGCCGGTATGGAAGTCTCCGCTGGGGTGTTTTGTGCCAGTCGGGGTTTCTATACTTGTTTCCTTTTGGCTTGGTTGAAGTGCTGGCGCTTCTGGTGTTGGTGGAGTCGGTGGAGTCGGTGGTGATGATGGTGGTGATTTCGATGGTGGTGCTTGTACTGGCGGGGGAGTGAATATGGGTGTGGGTGTGGACTCTTTGCTCTTTCTTCTCATATATTCATCCTCGTCTATTTCATCGTAGAGTTCGAAGTCCGAGTATGGGTCGTCTTCTATTGGTTCATCTTTGGTCTTAGGGTCGTTGATGTCTTCCATCTGAATATCCTCTTTGGTCTTGGGGGGGGGGTCTTCGTGTTCTTGGGTGTCTTCTTCTGTTTCGGGGGAGGGGTCTTCCTGTGTTTCTTCGTCTTGGTTTGTTGGTCTTGTTTCTTCTGGTATCCTCGGGGGAGGATACTGTCGTAATTTGGCAACTAACTCATGGACTTGACGCGTGAGTCCATGGTTTTTCTTCGCTAAGCTGCTGACGTTTCGCCTTAATCTCGTGATCTCTTCGTCCTGCTTTAGATGCAGGTGCGTGGTGGCAGCCATGAGTTTCTGGGTACTCATGGCTTCTTTCTCTCTCCAGTTGGGCGACATACGTGCTTGTTGTTGTTGATACCTCATGGTTGAAGCCAAAGAGATACTGAAGGGGAGGATTCTGGTTGGTCGGAATCCTAAAGAGGGGTATTCTCGTGGTGTTGTGAGAAATACATGGCGATCGCTGATTTGTCGCTTCGTCCTGCACGGTGGTTGTCAAGGAGAGAGTTTAGTGATAACCCCGTTATAAGGATAGCGATTTTCAGTCCCGAGCCCATTACACTAACAGGAGTGCACTATATACAGAGAACGGTCCAGTCTTGGTTAGGTTATAGAGGGACCAAGGAGGACTCTATAAGACTGCAGCGGATTGTAGGAAATCCTAGAATCTCTACCATAATCTAGGGGACAGTTCTAAGCAATAGTTCTGTGCCTTTAAAACGTATAGTTTAATAAACCGGATTCCGCTCACTTGATCGCTGATGAAACGCCCTACATCAGCAAAAATGGGGTCTCGTCTTGGTGTGTCTGGACGCACAAGGCGCGCCAGGCGCAATTGGGTGTACCAGGCGCAATTGGGGGTACGAGAGGTTTTCTTACGCGCATCGCTATGCCCTGGCGCATTCTGACGCACCGGCTCGACTTTTGACCAAAAGACCTCGTCTTGGGAATAAAAGACGACCTCGTCTTTTGACCCAGAAACGAACACCACGTCCACACGCGGGTAGCTTTTGCCCGGTTAACGGCTTTCGCTAGCAGATTTTGCTGGCAGAATGAGATCACTCGGTAATAGATACATAGACTAGGACACTAGTTCCGCGCAATTGTCACGTATATTGATCCACATGTCTACGTAATTCTATGTACAAATTTGCTGGCGTCCCACCTAACTCCGCTTCCTGCCTGCCCGGGCCCCGGGCACTACCTTCCTGCCCGGTGAGCTGTGCGGCGGTGAGCTCTCCGCTGAGCTGCCTGCACGCTGAGCTCCCCGCTGAGCTGTTCGCTGAGTTGTGAGCTGAATCGCTGGCTGAATAGCGGGCTGAATAGTACGCTGAATAGCTAGCTGAATAGACCGCTGAGCTCGCCGCAGCAGCGTGAATATACTGCACGATATGGAGCCCACAGCGGCGTCAGTATAGGCATCAATATACTGGGGTATTCGTACCTGCTGCGGCGTTAGAAAAGGCGTCAATATACTGGGGTATTTAGTTGCATGGGAGTCAGTATAATCGTCAATACACTGGGAATTTGACGCCAGCGGCGTCAGCAGCGGCGTCAGCAGCGGCGTCAGCAGCGGCGTCAGCAGCGGCGTCAATATACTGGGGTATTTACCTGCAGCAGGGTCGATATGCTGGAGTATTTGGAGCCTGCAGCGGGGTCAGTAAAAGCGTCAAAATGCAGAGGTAGTAGGTGAGTACGTATCCAGGTGTCGATAGAGGCAGGACGTAGGTGTCGATAGAGGCAGGAGGTAGTAGGTGTCGATAGAGTCGGAGGAGGTCGTAGGTGTCGATAGAGGCAGCGGAGGGGGTAGGTGTTGATAGAGGCAGAGGAGGGGGTAGGTGTCGATAGAGCCAGAGGAGGGGGTAGGTGTCGAGGTGTGGGTGGGTCTTCGAGGTGTAGATGGATCCTCGAGGTGTGGGTGAGTCCTCGAGGTCTGGAGAAAGCGTCAAATCCAACGTCATTAGCTGGCAATATTAGCATTAGCACTAGCGCTAGTAGTAGTATGGCAGAATAGCACGTCAAAATAGAGTTAAAAGACGTTCAAAATCACGTTGAAAGACGAGATATCACATTAGGGAGACGACTTTGAAGTTTTAGGGCTGTTTAGAGTATTCCGTGAATTGGTCTCTTTGACAATACGTTCTCGCTTATGCTCTGTTTCTCGATCGGGTCTTATTGGCTCTTGCTCTAACAAACGACTAAAATTATGATGACTGAATGATGTCTTGTGCATGATGGAGGGATGGCCCCCTATAAGTACAGAATCTTCGGACAAGTAAGCATAAGCATATGTAAGCCTGATGCGCCACCTCGCCACATACATCGCCACATCGTTAAAAGACAATATATCACATCTGGGACTCATACCAGGCGCCAAAGGGTGATCTGTCATATTTCGGAGCTCTAGGACGCGCAAATGACAGATTTGCGCGTCTAGACGCACCGGTTTGTCTTGGGCAAGGGCATTTTTTGCTGATGTATTTATCCCATGAACCGTCGCCGTGACATACTTGTAATGTAAAATCCGAATTTTCACGGTAGGACGCAACCATGGCACAGGCACCTTACAAATTCCCAATAAATAAACGTTCTGCAAACCCTCTAGCACCCAAAGTGTATAATTCAAGCATGAATCTTTTTTTTAATGTCATCTGAGTAGGATATAGAAATGTTTGAAGAGATGGTGTTTGTTCCTGTGATATCGCTCTCCTCAAATACTCAATTGCCACCAGCCAAGCCCTCTTCAAAAATTCTTAGCAACACAACCATACAGCGCAAAGTTTTGGGGCCACATAAGAATAATCTCAACTACCTAAAGCTTGATTTAAGATTTTCTAGAGTCTGTCAGGGTCATTCTCACACCTCAACTATTCACAGCAAGAGCTGCATCACGAGCCATCACTCACGTCCAGTTGAATACCCCTCAAGTCAAATATTTCCACAACAAAAGTAGAGAAAGAGAATCGGGCATTGGTAATCACTTTCCAGCAACCCAAACTACCTTCTAAAAAGTGCTCGAAAATGAAAGTGTAATGCGATATCAAAAGTATAGCACGGCTAAGCAATAGTTCTGTAGCTTTTAAACAAGTAATATTGTAGATCGGATTCCGCTCGCTGATACTTTCGCCAGGACCCCTAAACTCGCGGGAATCCGCCTATCTATTTATACATGATTGGAACCTATGCCAAGGCCCGTTTCTATTCTAGTACGTTCCATTTCTCGTAACCCCTATAACTCACAAATGCCGGCTATCAGGCTGTACCATCGTAAACCGTAGTCACCTTCTCGAAGGAACACACGCAGCCGTCAGCACTACCCCTACCCCGGAGTGTGCCGCCCGATACTATAGTACAGGTGTGGTCGTACGCGACTGCCCCACACCACCTCGATACCTTCCTATGCTTGTCCCTGGTTACCCGTACTTCCAAGCATCATACCTTCTCACTCGATTTCCCGTAACACTACTCCCCCTTCCTAGACGTCGCCCTCGACAGTTAAAAACCTTCCTATAGAAAAAACCCTGTGGGAAAAGCTATAGGTAAGGGAAAGGTATCGAGGCTTAGTCCTTCTCGAACTTCCTTCGCTTGTGGGATAGTGTGGCTCCAATTATGGGTGCCTGACTTCGAGTCTGGGGACGAGTGTTTGCCGTTGGTTGTACGTTCTCGTCAGCTAAGGCTTCTTGAGGTTCAGGTGTCGCTATCCGTTTCCTGGTGTTCTGTTGCCTTGCTGGATTCGCGTCCTCTCGGTAGGGGCGGAGCAGCATCTCGTGGAATACATTGTGGACCTTCCATTCTACTGGTAGGTCTAGTCTGTATGCCCGACTGCCGATGGCTGCTGAGATTGTGAAGGGTCCGGTGAACTTATCCGACCATTTCCCATAACCGCCCAGGTTCCGAGTATCCAGCAGTACCTTCTGTCCACTACTGAACTGCTGTACCGCTGGTTCTTTCCGAGACGCCATCCTATCGAATGTTTTCTGTAGGGTCTCTCTTGCCAACTCGTGGGCGGACAAGAGGTCGTCAAGGTATGCGTTTCCCTGGCCATCGAGCTTCTCCAACTCTGCCTCTGTAGGCCAATCCATCCGAGGGTGGAAACCGTAGTTGCAATAGAACGGGGATTGTCCTATCGACGAGTGTTTCGAGTTATTGTAGGAGAACTCGCAAATCGGTAACAGCTCCTTCCATTTGTTACCAGTTCCTGGCGTGAAGGCCCGTATGTAGGACTCGAGGTGCTGGTTGGTGCGCTCTGTCTGCCCATCCGTCTGGGGGTGAAAGGAGGTTGACATCCGTCTCCTAATCCCTAGCCTCTCCGTAATGGTAGCCCATAAGGCCGAGACGAACTGGGTACCTCGGTCAGATACTATGCTTCAAGTTAGTCCATGGAAGCGCCAGATGTCTTTCACAAAGGCATTGGCAGTCTGTTCCGCCGTGATTCCCGTCATTGGTATGAAGTGCGCCATTTTACTGAAGGGATCTACTACTACCAAGACGTTCCGGAATCCAGACTTCTCCTTTGGCATTTCTACTACGAAATCCATTGAGATGTCCGTCCAAGGTGTGGCTGCTAACTCTAGGGGACTTGGAAGAGACAGGTGCCGTCGACGCTGCTTGGCTCTTTGACAGATGTCAAGTCTTGGCGTGGCGTGACATCCTTGGTTATCTTGCCACCAATAGTTCCTGTCAATCAATTCCAGGGTTTTATCCCACCCTAGGTGCCCCGCGGCTGGCGTATCGTGGTATTCCTCGATCACTTGCTTGACCGCATGACCTGGTACTATCCAGCGCCCCTTATGGGTCGCCGTCCTCGTATCCGGGTCCCATACCGGCAGTGGCTCTGCGTTAGACGTGAGTGCACTCCGGGTCCACCTGTCATCTGGATCTCAGAAAGGAAGTGTGTCTTGCACCACTATTCTCCGAACCCATTGAGCCTCCCCTTCATACCAGTCCTGCAACTGCAGTGGGAGTGTCACCCCTGGTATTTCACACCACCGATCCAGCTCGATCCATTCCTCAGCAGGCTCGCCAATGGTCTCCGGGCCAGGTTCTATTCTGGTCCTTCGAGCGAAGTGATCCTCCGTGAGCAACTGTTTTACGGGTTGTTCTCGGATTACTCCCCCTTCCATAGCGAACTCCGGACGCTTGGTAAGTGCATCGGGCTTCCCGTTCTTCTCGCCGGGGCGGTAATGGATTTTGAACCGGAAGGATGCTATCTTCTCGGCCCATCGTGCCTGTCTTCGGGACAGTTTTTTGGTCGTGGTGAAGTACTGGAGGTTCTGATGATCAGAGTGTATCTCGATGGGTATACGAGTCCCTTCGAGCCAGTGTCGCCAAGTCAGAAGCGCGGATACAATAGCGAGCATCTCCTTATCGTAGATCTCGTAGTTCACTTCAGCTTCGTTGAACTTGCGACTATGGTAAGCCACAGGGTGCAGCAAACCATCCTCGAAAATCTGGGAGAGCACTGCGGCTTCAGCCCAGCCGCTGGCATCTGTTTCAAGTATTGCCTGGCGATTTTCGTCATAATGCCGAAGTATTGGGGCGGTCGTGAACCTCTTCTTGATCTCATCGAAAGCGTCCTGCTGCTCTTTGGCCCATCTCCACTTGGTACCCGTCTTCAGTAAGTCTGTCATAGCCTTGCAGACTCCCGAATACCTGTGAACGAACCGTCGTAGGAAGTTGGCGAAGCCTAGGAAGACTTGTAGTTCCCTGACCTTTGTTGGGACTTGCCATTCGAGGATCGCCTTCACTTTCGTGGGGGATACTCTGGTTCCTTTTCCTGATAGTAGGAAACCGAGGAATTCTACTTCCTCAGCAAACCAAATCGTCTTCTCCGGGCTACCGTAGAGACGGTGCTTACGCAGCCGACCCAATACGCTTCGAACTAGAGCAACATGCTCTTCCTTGGTCTTCGAATAGATCAAGATATCATCTAGGTAGGCCACGACGCCTACATCTAGTAGATCCTTGAAGATGGTGTTGATCATGGCCTGGAATGTCGCCGGGGCATTGGTCAACCCAAAAGGCATCACATTATATTCGAAGTGCCCGTATTTGGTTCGGAAAGCCGTCTTCCATTCTTCTCCTTCCTTGATACGCACCAGGTTGTACCCATTCTTCAGATCGATTTTGGTGAAGAGGGTAGCTCCTCGGGTTGCGTCCGCCAATTCATCCATGAGGGGAAGGGGGTAACGGTTCTTAACCGTCAGAGCGTTCAGCCCTCGGTAGTCAACGCATAGCCACAGCTTTCCGTTGGCTTTTGGGACAAATAGGATTGGTGCTGCAGCGGCGCTTGAGGAGGGACGGATTTTGCCAGAGGCTAGCATCTCGTACAGGTACTCCCTCAGTGCCGCCTGCTCAGGTAGGGATAGGGGGTAGATGGGGCCCCATGGTGGTTGCTTTCCTTCCATTAGTGGTATCGTATGATCCCACTCCGAGAACTCTGGAAGACTTTGTGCCCCTTCAGTAGAGAACACGTCTTCGTAGTCCTGGTACTCGGGCGGCATAGTCAGAGACTGGCCCCCGGTACTTCCCATCCAGAACGGGTGGTGCTCGGGCGAGTAGTAGGTGACGGGATCGTTGCGTAGTAGTCTTATTACTAGCTCGTCCTGGTCTTCCTCTTCTTCTGTGTCTTCTCGCTCGAGGATAAGGCACCCTCTTGACTGGCAATAGGTACTGTCGAAGGAGATAGCATCTTCTCCCCAATGTACCGTAGCGCGATGCTCCTGAAGCCATCGATGAGGAATGACTAGGTCTTCAGCTGCAAAGTCTCCGACTTCACAGGTTACTGACCTGTCTAGGTGTAAACCTATTCGTAGGGAGAGAGGGTAGGTGACGTGGGTGCCTGAGTTAGGCATGCAGTCACATCGGCTTGTCGGATTCTGAGGGGTGGTGTTCGCAGTTGGACGGGAATCTGGTATTTCTTTACGCAGTCCCAGGACATGATCCAGTCCTCTGTCCCACTGTCGACCAACGCTTTTGTTATGCATGAGCCGTAGGCGGGTGATTTAGGATCTGACCAAGAGATTTCAATCTCAAGGCGGGTTTCTTTGATGGAGGTAGACATTGTTGGTATATAGTAAAGTAGGTTTTTGGGTAGTCGTGGATAGGTATAGGGAGAATGTTTTTCTGATGTTCTCGTTTTTCTCTTCGGAGGGGGGGAATCGAGTGGTTTATATACCCAAGTGCGGGGATCCAACGCCTGCCCTTCCATAATTCCTCATGACATACAGGATTTGGTAACCCTGTGCGGGTCATACTGCCAGTGCGCCGTACGCTCTTCTGGTGCATGCCCTTATCGGGGGTTTTACCCGCCCTATCAGATGTACTCTTCCGTATGTTTAGAGGTCATTATTCCTTTGGTCTTTCGGTCATTTGGTCCCTTTGTCTTGTAGATAGATAATTTATTTGATAACCCCGTTATATATGAAAACTCCGTTTTAACCCAATGTGAAAATCCTTTTTATCCCAAATGAAAACCTTTTTTATCCTTTTTTAACCCAAATGAAATCTAATCCTCTAAGTTTGTAATTCTAGATCTAATCGCCTGTCCCTGCGGTCCCAATTTTGCCCTTTTGTTACTTCCCTCTTCCTGGTCCTTTTCTCCGGGAGGACCTTCCTTTTCTTTCTCATTCCCTCTTCCTCTCTTCCGACTTGGTTGTGGCCGCTGAGAGGTGGCTCTGGTGAGCAGGGTTGTGGCAAAACAGTTATTTGCTATATGGTTTTCTCTACCACAGCGATAACATTTGTTTTCCTTCTGCCACTTGTCCTTCTGAGCTTGTGTAGCCCCCAAGCTTTCCTTCGGTTTTTCGCTTTGATTTTCCTGTCGTTTTACGGACCGGTCATCTCTGCTTCGACGAGGGGGTTTGGAGGCGGGTTTTTGCTGAGCCTTAGGGGTGTCTTCTCCCCTTAGGATCTTATGCCTAGCCTTCACATCGGCGTCCTTCCTCCCCACTCATCGTACCCAAGACAGCCACTCGGGGAAGTATTCGGGCTCCTCGATTGCCGCGGATAGTCTAGCTTCTAACGAGGAGTTTATTCCTGTCAGAATCATTGATTTCATCACGGTTGGCCCTACTTGAGCGTCCCACTCCAAGTTTTGCATCTCATTGAGGTAGTCATCGATGGGTCCGGTTTGCCTGAGCTTGTCCATTTTCTGTTTGGCTTGCTCTTGGCTTGTTCGGTTCCCATATTGGATGAGTAATTCCTTCTTGAATCTTCTCCAAGTTCCGAGCTCAGGTTCCACGCTGAGTCTCTCCTTGAAGTTCTTCCAGAAGTTGGCCGCACTACCGGTGAGTTCCAAGGATGCCCACAGGATCATGACCTTATCCGTCCATTGGACCTTTGGTTCGAGTTCCATTAAGGTCTCCATCTGGTCGATCCAGTGCCCGACGTCCTGCTTCGGGTCACCGTTGAAGGGAATTTTGGCCTGCTTGGGTCCGTCATTGTAGGTTGGGGCCGCTGGGTGAGTGATCGGGGTCTCCGGCCGGCATCTCTGCCTGACCTGCCTGATATCTCTGCCCTTTGGTTTCCTTCCCTTACTGCCGGACTCGTCGCTGGAAGAGGGATAACCAGGGTCTCCTCTCCGTTTGCCGCCTCCATTGCCTCCTCGGCCTCCTGATCCTCCAACCTGGTTTTGGGTCTTGGTGCTACTGGGGCTGCTCCTTGCTCTAGAGGTGCCGTGGGTGAGTGACTTCTTACAGTCTCTGCCCTGGGCTGCCTTTCCTTTCCTTTCTCCTTCTCCCCAGCCGAGGCCTCCCATTGCTTCTCTGCCAGCTCCACCTGCTTCATCGCCTCCCGTAGCCTGCCTTCCATCTCCAGGCGATCTTCTTCTCTAGCGGTTTTAAGCGCATTGAGGGCAGTACTGATCGCTTCCTGGTTTCCGGTTTGGGCACCATCGGCTGCGATAGCCTGCACCTGTTGCATCAGAGAGTCTATTTTCTGTTGCTGGTGATCTTGCTGGATGGTAGAGGTGGTGGTGAGCTGGTCGAACAGAGTGTGGATCTGCCCGAGCTGAGCCTTGGCGGCCTCGCTGGTGCGGTGCTCGACCTGGCGGAGGGCCTGGGACAGCTCTACCTGTCTGGCGTCGCTCTCTACGAACTTTCGGGTGAGGTTGGCGATGAGGGCGTCGTAGGCCGCTTGGACCTGACGGAGGTGTGTCTCGTGCTGTTGGACGATAGCCTCGATTTCCGGGACGTTCCGGGTCCGGGCGTCCAATTCTCCTACTCCCTGGTGTAGCCCTGCGACCACTTCGCCTCCCTGCCTGCGTACTTCCCTCCTCACTGTGTGGTATATGGGAGTGCGGGGTAGTTCTTCCTCGCTGTCTTCTACTAGCTCCTCCATCCTGAAGGGCCTGTGAGTAGTGGAGGACTCTCGGGTAGGCGTAGTATAGGGGGATCTCTCCCTGTGGTCTCTGAGGGTCCATCGTGAGGACGCGATGCCTTGCTGTGGCCATAATGCCGTTACGGGCGTCTCTCCCTGTCTTCGTGCCTGCCTGCGCTGAGTCTGCGCCATGGAGGTACGGTGGTCCCTCACCGTAATGGCGTCCTCCATGTTGGAGTCTTCCTCGTAAGGTAGAAGCTGTTGGTGAGACATTTTGAGAGAACTTAGGGGGGAACTCGGTTAACTTAGGAGGGGATTCCCTGAAGAACCCTTCTGAGTTCAGGTAACCGGAGTAGAGGGGTTTCACACTTCTTCATTGGACGGTGAATGAAGTGGAAGAGGTAGGGTGCATATGCACACTCTTAGATAATTCTTCCTTTGTTTCTTAGAGACAAGCGCACGGTGACTATCCGTCATACAATATACTCAAGTCTTTGGGAAATAAGGAATGATTTCTTCGAGAGTGGTATTGCTTCGTGATCGTAATAAGCGAGTCGGATAAGAGACAATATAGTGTAATGGGATATCAAAAGTATAGCACGGCTAAGCAATAGTTCTGTAGCTTTTAAACAAGTAATATTGTAGATCGTACTCCGCTCGCTGATACTTTCGCCAGTACCCCTAAACTCGCGGGAATCCGCCTATCTATTTATACATGATTGGAACTTATGCCAAGGCCCGTTTCTATTCTAGTACTTTCCATTTCTCGTAACCCCTATGACTCACAAATGCCGGCTATCAGGCTGTACCATCGTAAACCGTAGTCACCTTCTCGAAGGAGAACAGCCCGCAGCCGTCAGCACTACCCCTACCCCGGAGTGTGCCGCCCAATACTATAGTACAGGTGTGGTCATACACGACTGCCCCACACCACCTCGATACCTTCCTGTGCTTGTCCCTGGTTACCCGTACTTCCAAGCATCATACCTTCTCAGTCGATTTCCCGTAACAGAAAGTCAACAATAAGACCTCAAAGAAACCTTGCCAAAAATACCTGCCAGCAGTCAATCAACTCCACTCAAACACCACAAGCCAACCCCACAAAAAACTCCACCATTTGATCCTTTGGTATATCCAGTGACAATACACAAAGCACATGACGCTTTACTTATACACTTACACTGTCGCAGTTCTACAATCACTACAAACCAAATATTTAATCTACTTTTCATTGACAAAATGATTGATTTAATGGTGAAGGATACAAACTTTTATGTTAAAAATGAAACTCAAGGAGAGGTATAATGCGCAGAGTGCTCGTGTCAGGGGTCGCCACATCAGGCTGCTCGCGACAGGCGTCGCCAGGGCAGAGAGCTCGCGCCAGGCGAATCTATCACCGCGCCCGACGCCTCCAGAGCAGTTTGTTCTCTCTCTGGCAGCACCAGGGCGCATAATCGTCTATGCACTCCGCCAGAGCGCATCTCAATCAACTGGCGACGTCAGGGAAGAGAGCTTTCCACGACTGCAACTCGAGCACCCGCTCCAAGCAGGGTATTTTCTCCAAGCAGAGCACTCGATCCAGGGAGAGCATTCTATCTAAGCAGAGCACTAGATCAAGGCAGAGAACTTGCTCCAACCAGAGCACTCTATCTATGCAAAGCACTCGCTCCAGGCAGAGTACTCGCTACAAGCAGAGCACTCTGTCTAAGCAGAGCAATTGCTCAAGGCAGAGCACTTGCTCCAAGCAGAGCACTCGCTCCAAGCAGAGCACTCTATCTAAGCGGTACCAAGAATTCCGCTGCCAGGGCAGTATATTTGCACTACGTAATGAGTTTTTTTTGCACTCGCTAATGCTACTGTCCACGGAATACTCCAAGCGATATCACCAACATACATAGAGCACCCAGCAATGCTTTCTCCGCGATCTTATCTAGGCTCTTCGCGCACCTTTCCGCGTCAGGCACGTCCAGGCGCGTCATTCACCTCCACGCGATATGCTGCTTGTCCTGACAGCGCCCAGCGATGCTCTCTCCGCCATGATACCCCTGGGATATGCCTCCTGCTTCTTGACAACGATGCACTAATGAGTCTCCGCCCAGGAACTGACAACAAATCACGGACGTGTGGGGGCCCACCAGGAGACAGCGCCCACACCCCAAGAGCACTCGTCAATACTATCTGCGCCAGGTAATCAATTCCCAGCAAGCTACTCGCCAGGCGCTGCCAGCGCATATCCCCCACGCCCAGAGAGTACTCGACAATGCTATCTGTGCCAAGAGACTCTTCACAAATCAAATTTTTCCAGGTTCTGCCAAGACACATTGCTCATGTCCAGAGAGCACAACGAGTGCTTCAATATCGTTCCAATAGCACTGACCAATGCTTGTAAAGCTGCGGAAACATCTTTAATAATACCATTCAAGGTGGGACACCCCTCAGTAAGACCCGGATGAATCGATACGCTTTCCTCAAAGGCAAGGTAGGCATCGCCAGTCTCTCAAATGATATCTCACGTGGGTGTTCTTCACGCCGCTGAACGGTCAGTCAAGGAATACTGATACGAGCACCGTCGTGTATACTGGCGATGGCTACCAAACCTTTGACGATGGGGTATGTATCTGTCGATTCTTGAAAGGCATTTTAGCCTTGAGGTTTAGGCCATGGTACGGCTTGTCTGAAAAACTCAATGCCCTGCCTAGGCAGCACTCCGGCATGAGCTTGCTTGAAATCATTTCCATGCATAAGCAGCATTATGCTGGTGGAGCGAGCTTGCTGGATAACAGACTCAGATACTGAGCGGCCGAAACTCATCTCCCTCTTCCAATCCGCATGTGTACTAGTAGAACGACACGAATTTTGAATTAGACGGTCCTATTGGGTCTAACTTTCCACTTGTAGAGCACTTGCCACTTCCTCACCTCTATGGAGCACTCGGGAATGCTCTCACATCACTGGATAGCACTCGGGACATCTCTCACATCACTGGATAGCGTTCGGTAATAATCTCACATCACTGGATAGCACTCGGTAATGCTCTTACATCTCTGGATAGCACTCGGGACAGCTCTCAAATCATTCACTGGATAACATTCGGAACTGCCCTCAAATCCCTGGATAGCACTCGGGAACGCTTTACAGCACTGAGGATTGCTCTCACAGCATTCAACTAAATTCATTCCACGTACGCAAATCTATCCTAGTATTTACCAGCCAATTGCCAGCATCCACCTCAAATAAATGGGCCATTCCTAATATACTCCGAATATTCACGAACCAAATCCTCTTCCTCCTCCGCCTCTGAGACCTTCAGCAGCATGTGAGCTATCGGCGATACCACGATCGCCGCCTCAAGCAGCTCAACTACACATAGTCTATGCGCGCCCTGTGCTATCCGCGCACCTTGAACAATGCCTCGCGTGTCCTAAGTAAGCGTCGCCGAAACACTCCCCACTGCTCTGAGGAACCTACCGATACCCATGCCCAATCCTTTCTTATTTTCCCCTTCCTAAAAGACGCTGTTCCCGTACACCTGATGTTGTGGACCTCGTATACATCAGGCCTTTGGAAGATTGGTATCGGAACCTGCAAGCATGTGAAAACCTCTACCCGGTGCTCCAGAATGCTCTCAGAGCTTCCGGCAAAGTTCTGAGAGCATCCCGCATCCTCGGCATACTCCTTTATCAGGCGATAAAGCGTCATATGGCTCATTTGCAGTCCATCTGCCACGTTGAAAAGTCACTCGATTTCGCGGAGGGTTGCATGACTCTTGAGGACAGTCCGCTTTCTACTATTAAGCGTTCATTCAGCGTTTTCTTGCGGTCCTCGATTTTTAAATGTCGAGCAACTCCTTAAAGTTATCCCGATGGCTCCAAAGGATATCTTGAGTGCTCTCAGGACCTCCGACGATGTCTTTCAGGTTTACAATTCGAATCTCTAACGCCAATCGCCTCCTCCATAGTCCAGATATCTGCATCGCGTATCGCTTATTGCGCTCTGTAAAACTTCTTTTACCCGCCGTACATGGGCAAGCTCGCTGGCGTCCATGGAGTATTGAGGATGCTTTCAGCGCTCAACGTCTTTCCCGGTAGTCATTAAGGCGAGCAATTTGATGAAGTTGAAGTCACGATCTTTCCCAAATCTCCGGATCTCCTCTAAGCCTCGCTGTGTCTTTCTGGGAGCCTCCCTGGGTGCTCTGGGAGTGTCGCTGGGTGTTCTGAGAGGCACCTACCGCTCCCGTTCGATCCCTCGCATCCTTTAACGTCTTCTTGTACGCCCTGAATCCTAAAAAGATATCCTTGTGTTTATGGAAATCCTCGAGATAGCTCTCTATATAGTTCAATGTGCCAAGTATGACTCTATATTGCGCCATTAAGTGGAAGTCTATTAGGCTTCGAACGCATTTCAACGCTTTTGCGAAGTTGCTCCTGACAGCCACTCCCGGGTTTCTCAGAGCAGCCGCGAGTGCTCCTAGAACGAGCCGCCCCAGGTTCCGCATCTCTTTCCTTTGCCATTGGGTGGTAGAACGATATGCCTTGTTTGGTACTACCAGTCCAGGGTAAGGCGCAATCGAAGCCCAAGCTTTGTCAAATTCCTCCAATCGGTGGTGCTTCTTCAGGAAGCCCTGAATCCACTCCATCATGTGCTTCAACATCCCCAGGTAGATATTGTGCAGAATGTCCAGTTTATTGAGATCGTACTGATTAACCCTCGGCATACCCCAGAAAGCATTGAAGAGTGTTTTGACGGATCTCGCGACAAGGTATTCCACCGGTTCCAGATTGCCTGTTACGTGGAGACAAAGTCGTAAGGGTCCAAGGAACACAATCTAAACAGGAGGCTTAGAGGTAGACTCTAAGCAAGCGAAGTATCTTGGAACACTCTTGGCCGACGGGACCAAGAGATCGTAGACGTAAAACTATAAAAGAACCAAACTAATAATATTCCTAAAAAATACAAGAAGAAGAAGAAGAAGAACCTTATATTGCATAGACGCATTACGCGTATCGCACACCTGACTACCCTAACTAACCCCAACCTCCGCCAACTGACCCGAAAGCGAAAAGGAAAACAACAACAAAAAAGGCGAGCGACAAAGAGACAAAGGAAAAGGACAAAGCGTAACCGGTAAATACATGCGGTACCTAAGACCGCGAGCAAGGAAAGCGGGGCGCACTAAGCTGGCGACATACGAGAGAAAGAAGGAGAAAGTGGAGGTAAACAAACCTGGAACCTAGATATTTCCCATGTCGTGATCTTTTTCTACCGGTGCTTGTGCCGGTGTTGCTGGTACTTGGATGGTTGACTCGGGGGCCGGGGGGGCCGGGACCTCTGGGGCCGGGGCTGCCGGGGCCACGTTAATCATTGCCGAAGCTATTTTTTGGGGTCTGGATTCGTTGAATCTCAGCGATGCTTTTTTCAAGGCCTTCAAGACGCCGGTCGATGGCTGGAAGCCCTTGCAGTTGTAGCATC
Organism: Morchella sp. 2018-W38C; assembly: GCA_024713705.1. Classification (NCBI taxonomy): domain Eukaryota; kingdom Fungi; phylum Ascomycota; class Pezizomycetes; order Pezizales; family Morchellaceae; genus Morchella; species Morchella sp. 2018-W38C. The sequence goes on along the minus strand of JAMJEX010000026.1, from coordinate 81,241 downwards.
TGATGGGCGAGTGGGTGCATTTAACCCCTCCCGAGCAGGATTTGCACGGGTGGTCGTCTGTCGCGGTGGTCTTCGCACAGTGCCCGTGATCGGCCTGTCTCGTGTGCGCATTGTTCCTGTCTGTGTCCAAACTCGAGACAGTGTCGGCATTGGGTATCTTCTCGGATATTGAAATAGGTCTCGAGGGTGCATCGTTGGTCAAAGAGAAGGAGGTTCCTGAGGCCGAGGGTTGTAGTTGTGAATGATCCTGGCAGTGCAATGATCATGGAGGAGTGTTTTTTACCGGCTCTTTTCTCCGGGGTGGTGATCCATCTTGGGATTTGGGCAAGTTCAAACTTCTCCCCGTAGTTGTTTCTGATTTCAGACGCGACCAACTGGCCCGCGTCGAGTCCATCCCCGATAGTGGTCGGGATGCCGTGTACCAGGAATTTTGACCACTTTGAGTTGGCCCTGATGTCGATTGCGTGGATTCTCATAGCCAAGAGCGAGTCTTTAATCTCATGTTTATATAGGAGGGCGGTTTCAGCGGAGGTGTCGAACTTTGTTTCAAGTACGATATTATCATTGAGTGTTTTTCTTGCCGTGATAAAGTGGCATTTGGCGTCAGGGATTCCGGCATTGATCTTTGCTCGGATTTCGGTGGGGTTTTGGTGGTAAGGGGCTTGGGGGTTGCATTCCACGAAGACTTCCCGGTTAGACCTTGAGAAGTCAGGCTTGAACAGAGGGTCCGCCTTCTTCGCGGCTTTCCTTCTTTGAACCAGTTGGAACGTATCTTGGTTCGGGTTGTTGGCCCGGGCCACATTGGCGTAGGATGGTTGTTGTTGCTGCTGTTGTTGCTGTTGTTGTTGTTGTTGTTCTTGTTGTTGTTGTTGTGCTGCCGGCGCTGCGGGCGCTGGGTAGGTTGGGCTCGTGGTTGCTGGTTTAGGGCTCGGGCGGCAAGGGGCGGGCGGTGGGCTCATGCTTACAGGCACTGCGGAGGCGGAGGGGGGATGGGTCTGCTGAGGAGGGTCTTGACCTCCTCCAGTTGTGTTGTTACTTTTGAGGTAAGCAGGCCCTGCTGTTCCTCAATTTTCTGCATGAGTGGGTATATGGTTTGGGCCATAGCCCCTTGCAATATGTTGTGGTTGTCAATTATCTTCTTGTTCTGTTCGTTGAGGGACTGGATTTCTTTGGCCATGGTCCTGACCATCATCGAGAGCTCTATGCGGGCCCCGGCTTCTGAATCAAGGGCAGATTTTAGTGGATTGACAGCGTGTTTGATGGCCCATGCCACGAAGTTCATGTCCATTTTGTTGTGCATGTCGTCTGGGACAATGCTCGGGTTGAGGTAATCGATTCTAGGTTGATAGAACCTTGTGTAATCGTTGGGGCATGCGTATTTGGAGAGGGGTCCTGGTGGACCTCCATCTTTATTACAGGCGCTCGAATCGAGGGGCCGGGGTTCCTGGTGAAGGATCCGGCGCGAAGAAGCTGGAGAGGGAGGCCTGGGAAGACATCCCAGATCTTATTCGGTTTTCTTGGTGTTTCTCTTTCGCTTAGCAACAAACGCGACCGTACGCGAGGGAGGCGAGATGGCTTCGCCTAGTATAGTATACCAGGTTGAGCCGAAGCGATAAAATAAACGATAATAAAAATAGAATATACGATAGTAAAAAATTTTTCGTAGCGAGGTTTACCGAGCGTTCGGAATACAAGAGGTTGCGTGAAGAGAAAAGGAAAGGAAGAGAAACAGAATGCAAACAGAAGACAGGACCCTTTATATAACCGAATAATCCCTGTTCGAAGATGACTCATAACCGAACCGTATAGAAACACATAGAAACCCATATGACTCATTCTCCGACCGTTGCCACCACACTTCTCTTCACGCCACGACACATCGTTCTATTACCTGTCGCGACGCCGTAACATTGCCCGGGTTCTCGCCAAATAGCAGTACTCTCTCCCTGCAGTCTTCGTGATTGCGCACAGAGCTTCGGCGAGTGCTCCCAAGACTGTGAAACTCGACCTCACATCTTGGGCAAGCGCTAGTGCTGATGTTCTGCAAGTTTGAATGCTCAGGTTGATCAGCGATCCACCCCGAGAGCACCGGAAAGCAAAGTCGTTCGTACCCGTCGGCACATTTGATTAGCTCACCGTCCTGAGAGCACTCGCGAATGCTTTGAAAGATCTTTCAAGAGCGCGATGCAGTGCCATTTGACTCTGACGTCGTAAAACGGGGTTAGCCAGTGTTGTATTCTTCCCGAGCTTTGGTGACACCGGTAGTAGCCCTAGGAGAATGAATGAATGCCCTGTGGGCTTGTTGCGTACCGACGACTTGATGTTCCCTATGGTAAGATAGATTGGCCAGGCTTTCTTGTCCCCGCTGAAATTTGTCAGATGTGTGTCATCCGAGGCGCGGATAATTGGTACCACAGTGGACCCCTCCGGTAGCGTATTCTGTCGAGAAAGCATTAGCGACATTTCTTAGAGTACTCCGACTTCAAGTGGACAGGTCGAGGCTTACGGACCTGCATCTCCTACCAACAATCTCCTGTATGCATTTCCCCGTACATTCACTCGCCGAATTCATTATGCTCCACCACCGGCAAGTATACCAATGACTCCCGGAATGCACGTTGCCCTCGAAGATATCGGACGACTACTACCATTGGATCCCGGTAGTAGTAAGAGCTATTCTCCCCCCCAATATCCACCTCCGAATGATTCCAGCTCGCCTTTCCTAGGATGTCATTCATTTCCTCCAGCCTATTGATAAAACCCCTCCCAGTGCTGTAGGAGCACTCGCCACTGCTCGGCAGAGCGTGCAGAAAGAAGCTGTCGATGTTTCCCTGTGAGGCTTTGGACAGTGTGAAGTAGGGTACCATTCTGAACTCGTATGCGGACCGGAATGGGTGCCATGGGTATCGGAGAAGGCTCTGTGTCCATTCATCGTACTCCTCAGAGCGGTAAAGTGCTTGCCCAGCGCCCTCGTAAACTGTAGTCGATGCTTTATGCCCATTCGCATCGCCGTCTGCGTCTTCCATCACGAAATATGATTTGGATTCGAGGTCTGAATTGTTACCGGAATCTTGGTCAAAACTATCCGACTCAGAAGCGTCATGCGTGTCTGAATAATAGCCGGGAATGCTCTCTGGGCTTTCGTCAGTGTCGTCGGGAGTCGCTGCAGGTTGATGGCGCTCCAGGAGTGAATATTGGTTCTCCACTGGCAGCCATTCATCTGCCAATGCTTCCAAAGGATGGATCGTTCGAAGATGTCTGTCAAAGTTCGAGGAGGAGCTGTACCTCTTGCTACAAAAAGGGCAAGACAATTTCATTGAACTCGAGAATTTGCAGTCTACCAAGGCCGAAGAGGCTCGTTCCTGCAGGCGGTGCAGAGTGCTCTACGAGCGATTTGTCATCCAATGAGGCTCTCGCCGCAGAGCGCTTGCCGGACGACTGTGCAGAGGGCTCTACGAACGAGTTGTCACCCAATCAGGCTCTCGCTGCCAAGCAGTTGTGCAGAGTGCTTTACAAGCGATTTGTCACCCATGCAGACAGAGTACTTGCTACAGAGCGCTCGCCAAGTGATTGTGAGCCTTGCGCTCGCACTTCCACCACAGCGAGGCTGATTTTGAAATCATACATCTTCAACGGAATAATGCAAACACAAACACAAACATACAACGAGGAAAACAACAATCACATCAGCAAACTGTACCAACTTGTTGGGAGAAGTGGGAGACATGGGAGATCTCCGGAGATACCCGTCAAACCTTAATTCTCCGGAGAAGGTAGCGCACCCGACTAGTCCTCCAGAGACATCGCAATGGCTCGGGAGGCCCTCCTGAACGATAGCATCCCGAGACCCCCCCGAACGCATTGGGCGCTATCGGGAGGGTCTCACGAGAGCAGATACAGCCCTTTGAAAGGCTCAGGAAGCCATCCGGAGAACGAGTGACGTCTCCGATGCTATCTGAAGGACGATTCCTATCCCCTAACAATGGCTAGCACTATGGCATACCGGCAGTGATTATATAGTAAGATAATCATGTATACGAATTTACAGAGACACTATCCCAAGCTTATAGAAAAACCGTTAACCTCCTCGTGTACCCTCCGAAGGGCTCAGGAAGGCCTCCTATACTCTCCCGAGCCCTTAAAACACTAGCCACCCTCTCACACGCCCTCTTGAGGGTGTGGCGAGCCCTCCTAGAGTCTCCTGAGCCACTAAAATACTAGTCACCCATCCCACGCCCTCCCGAGAGCTAAGCCGGCCCCAGGCCTCCCGAGCTATTAAAAATACTAGTCATCCCTCCTACGCCCTCCTGAGAGTTAAGCAAGCCCTCCTACACTCTCCTGTGCCAATAAGAAAACGCACCACCCCTCCCATAACCTCCTGACATCTAAGCGAGCCGTCCCAGGCTCTTCTGAGTCACCAAAAGATTTCTTTTAGCCTCATGCACCCTCCCGAGATCTCAGCAAGCTCTCCTGCACTCTCCTGAGCCACTAAGAAAACTCTTCACCCCTCCCATACCCTCCCGAGGGCTCAGCATCAGCAAAAAAAAAAATCCTCCAAGATGAATTGTACGTCTAGACGTACCGATTCGTCTTTTGCGACAAAAACCTCGTCTTTTGCTACCAAATACTCGCATTTTGGTTGTCCCGCGCTACCCGGAGCTCCCAAATGTGACATGTCGTCTTTTTGCGCCTAGTATGCGTCCGAAATGTGACATCTCGTCTTTTGACGCCTAGGTCGCTTCCTAAATGTGATATCTCGCCTTTTGACGTCACATGAAGTGATATTCTGCCTATGTACAGGCGCTAATGCTAATAGCGCTAGCTAATGACGTCAGATTTGACTCCTCCACACCTCGAGGATCCACCCACACCTCCACCTCCACCTCCACATATACACCTAGCTACCTCGCCTCCTACCTCACCTCCTACCTCACCTCCTGCCTGTATCGACGCCTACTACTAGATACGCCTTTACTGACTGCGCTGCAGGCTCCAAATCATGCAGTATATCGACGCCGCTGGAGGCGTCAAATTGGGCAGTATATTCACGCCGCTGGAGGCGTCAAATTCCCAGTATATTAGCAATTATACTAACTCCACTACAGGTAAATACTCCAGTATATTGACGCCGCTGCTGACGCCGCTGAAAGCGTCAAATTCCCAGTATATTGGCGATTATACTGACTCCGCTGCAGGTAAATGCCCCAGTATATTGACGCCGCTGCTGACGCCGCTGCTGACGCCGCTTCTGATGCCGCTGGAGGCGTCAAATTCCCAGTATATTGACGATTATACTGACTCCGCTGCAGGTAAATACCCCAGTATATTGACGCCGCTGCTGACGCCACTGCAGGCACCCCCAGGGAGCGAATACTGCACGATTTGGACACCCCCCAGGCAGCGAATACTGCACCCCCCAGGCAGCGAATACTGCACCACCCAGGCAGCGAATACTGCACCCCCGAGGCAGCGAATACTGCACCACCCAGGCAGCGAATGCTGCAGCTACCAGTCACCAATCCTGCACCATTTGGACACCCCCAGGCAGTGAATGCTGCAGCTACCAGTCACCAATCCTGCACCATTTGGACACCCCCAGGCAGCGAATGCTGCAGCTACCAGTCACGAATACTGCACTATTTGGACACCTCCTAGGCAGGCAGCTCAGCGGACAGGCAGCTCAGCGGCGAGCTCAGCGGGCAGGCAGCTCTCTGGCGAGCTCAGCGGGCAGGAGGACAGGCAGCTCAGTGGGTAGCTCAGCGGACAGGAGGACAGGCAGCTCAGCGGCGAGCTCAGCGGGCTGGCAGCGCAGCGGGGAACTCAGCGGGCTGGCAGCTCTGTGGCGAGCTCAGCGGGCAGGAAGGGGGGGGGGGGGCAGAAGTGAGCGGAGGTGGGTTCCAGTGGGGCGTCGGCGGAGGTGGGTGGGTCGCTAGTAGATATGTACATAAAATTACGTAGACATGTGGATCAATAAACGTGACATTTGCGCGGAACTATTGTCCTAGTATATGTACAGATTGCCGAGTGACCTCATTCTGCCAGCCGTTAACCGGGCAAAGCTACCTAGGTGTGGACCCGGTGTTCGTTTTGGGGTCAAAAGACGAACTCGTCTTTTGGTGAAAAGACGACGTCGCGACGAGAACGGGAGAGATCTTCGTATTTTCCCGTCGAGACGATGTCTTTTTGCGCCGGGGCGTATGGATGCAGGTAAGAAAACTTCTCATGCGCCTGGTGCGCCTGGTGCGCCTGGGTACGCCTGGAGTCGTCGGGTCGAACCCAATTTTTTGCTGATGAGCGAGCTCTCCTGCACTCTCCTGAGCCACTAAGAAAACGCAACCACCCCTCCCATGCCCTCCCGAGGACTCCGCAAGCTCTCCTACACTCTCCTGAGCATCCGATCCATCTCCTGAGCCCCTCCCATACCCTCCCGAGGGTTCAGCACGCTCTCCCACACTCTCCTGAGCATCTGTTCCCTCTCCTGAGGGCTCAGGAGAACATCCTAGGGGATGCTTAGAAGGCTCAATGGGACTTAGTAACCCAACCCAAACAAATAATATTTTAATAGCATACAAGAATTCTGATAGACCGTAAAGAAAAAACAATTATTTATCTATCCATATCCACCATAGCAACTCCTACCGCTTATGCCTCCCACGCCTTGGCTAGGCTTCAGAAGTCACAGAACGCCTACCCCTTCACCGAGCCCCTCTACCCTTTCACCTAGCTCTAGTGGCACGGCATTGTTGTCCACATCGCTATGCTCTACTGTAGCTCTAACTCCCTGAGCCTTGCGACGGGCCTTTGCAGCCCTCCACGCCGCGATATCTGCTGCCAACGCCACATTGTCTTCCTTCTGACCAACCTTTGATATCACCTCTTTGGGCCCTCGTAATTCCTCAACCTATATTGTAACAATATTAGTACGCACCATCACCACGCAACTGGGCTGATGCGGACCTTCTCTCCAATCAAGTCAGATCACTTCTAGAGTGCCCATTTGATTCTGTGCACTTCTCTTCTTCCATGTATCCATCATCCTAGAATACGCATTTGACATTCAAGTTCACAAGTCAGCAGGAGCCTTTCACAGGGCTGGAGACGCCTTACACATGATATCCGTATTCTGGCTTGGGTTGAAGTGCAAACCTTCTATGTAATTCCCAGTCGTCCAACATCTGAAGACAAACCAGATTCCGGTACAGACTAGGCATATGAATGCCGGAGAAATACCATCGACGAAATCAGGATCCTTTGCACCACGCATCTTGTCGCCTTTGTAATACTTCAGAAATATCACGTCAACAATTTCTGGAGCCCAGAAGTGCCGGGCGCCTGTCTGAAGTCTGTTAGAGCCTTCTCAAAGGCTAAAAAGGAAATGCTTAATTTAATAGTTCTCAGGGTCCCTAATGAAACGGTCCTTTTCGAATAGATAACTGACTTTCGTGGCCCTTGTATCCGCTGTAAGAAGCTCATTCATCCCATACAGGAAGCCCCTTGCCATATAGTCTTTAATGGCATAAACAAGGTGTGATCTCACTCGTGAACATACAATTTGAACCTAGTCAGATAAGAAGGGCTCCCTGAGCCTTATGGAAGGCTCTAAAAGTACTCACCTCTCCTCGCACTTTTGGTCGATTTAAGCTTGTATTAAAATAATCGCTTGTTTCTGCCCAAAATCTTCGAATATTGACCACAAGAGAGTCAGGTTGTGGCCAAGGCCTCAAGCAGATAACGCCCAAGAAGCTCTGGCGGCTTGTTTAACTATCGGCTTGTAATCTGGCAACTTGCAATCCGATCCGCCAAGTGGCTCCGCCCAGGTGTCTCATGCACGAGGGGAACCACAATATTGGGTAGCCGGAGGTGTACGATATGAATGTGAAGCCGGTGGTGTACTATTAAGCTCACGCTCAGGTCGCAAGGTGCTTGACGAACGAATCGAGGAACTTGGAGATGTAAAGGAAGGCCTCTCGATGGCTTGCGACGCCTTCCAGGGGTCCCGTTGTGTTGTCGGTTTGGGTGGATTAACTGCATGACGATTGCCACACTTGTACGATCAGTATAGACAAACCAGAGAGTATAGTGAGCAAATACCTGCGTTATTTTCACCGGAACAGAAGAAGAAGCAATTGCTTCTTCTACTGGTCTACTTGATCTCTTACGGGAGGCCACAAGAGCCCTGGCGGAGGCCACAGGAGCCTCTGCCACCCTTTTCCCGAGCCGTGATGCCTGGTTTGGGGGAGCCTGGAAATGTCTTCGTTCTGGGGGAGCCTGAGATGGTATTCGCTCTGTGAGGTTGGGCCTTTGTAATGGTTGTGTAGTCTGAGATTGTATTCGATCTGGGGGGGGGGGCCTTTGTAATGGTGGGCCTACGTTCAGAGAGGGGCCTTGGTGCAGGTCGGGGAGGAGCTGGTATTGGTGGTGGAGAGTTTGGAGGTGCGAGATTCTCATCTCCAGGTTCATACTCATCCTCATAGTCATCCACATAGTCGTAGTCATCCTCATAGATCTCCAAAGCAGCATCATCTTCCTCTGATGATCGTCAAGTCCGACTCCACCCACGGGAGGAGTATTCCTCCACTGCTTGATCCTCGGGATAGCTACTGAAGCTCTCTACAAGGCTCGGTGGGCCGTTACCAAAATCTGTGTCCGCCTCTGTTGTCAATCCAGCAGAAACTATAGAGTTTATAGAATTGAAAAAGCTGGCCACACTGGAAACACTCATTGCACCCCGTAAGCGTTTACTAACAGGGGCCGAGATTGGGGCACGCTGATTGAGTCCATCGGGAACTGGGCGTTTCTGTGATTTTGGTCTGGGAGGCATGCTGGCTGTGGTGGTAGTGGAGCAGAAGAGGCATCTCGAAAACCTTGAAGAAGGCCCTTGGGGCCTCTACTATATAACACCATTCTTGGTTTGCTTTGTCTCTTGGCGATAAATACTCTAACCTGATATAGCTATTCCGATTGGAGCTAAAGGCTTTAGAAGCCTTTTCAATGGCTCGCAAAAATCTCACTAGTCTGAATTCGAGCTATATAATTACCAACATATCACGCTAATCTATAGTAGGATAACAAATGCCTCTCGAAAAATAAAACATGCTTCAACACCAACGAAAAAACAAAAAGAAATAAGCTTAACAGGATAGCAGATACCCCCAACTCGATAATCATCCAATGAGCCTTCTGTGCGCTGATACCCCCAACGAGCCTTCCGAGCCCATAATAGGCCTTTGATTAACCTAGGCTGATACCCCCAACGAGCCTTCCGAGCCCCATAATAGGCCTTGATTAACCTAGGCTAAATCGTCCACATAGTCCTCATCGTCCTCATCGTCCGGTTCCTCATCGTCATCATCGTCCTCTTCCTCTTCCTCTTCCTCTTCCTCTTCCTCTTCCTCTTCGTCGTCATCGTCCTCCTCCTCCTCCTACTCTTCGTCTTCTTCATCCTCTTCGGCTTGATCATGCCTATCTCCCCCTACGCCGTGATTCGCTCTGAACAGGTGGTTTCTGTCAGCAACAGTCCAAAAGCGAGTACGATCGTAATGGCAACAATCAAAGGTAATGCCATTAGGGAAGCGCCGTCTATAATGCCTATTGACCCTTCTCCCCGCTTGAAACCTCTCAATACGCCGCGGAGGACGGCCAATATTATTTGGAAATCTCTATCTTGAGTGAATAGGAAATTGCAAACCTTTCTTATTCACTCGACCGCGAATTGAAGATTTCTTGTCCGCCTCAAGTTCGACCGGAATCAGCTCATCCGGTGTCAAGTCATCCCACCCATCGGGAGGGGGGGTTTGAGGCCTGTGAGAAGCCCCCCTAAGCAGTGCGGCGGGCCTATGGAGCACCGCGCAAACTCTCAATGGTTTTGCCTCACTGGTTTTGAGCCAGGCCTCCAACTCATCGGCGTCACCAATACGGCAATATTCCGGGTTTTGCGGATACGCATTGGCGCCCCGGGGCGGAGGATTATTGATGGCTCCATAGAAGGCTCGGATGGCTTCTCGGGTGCCTTACGGGGCCCTTGGCACACGCTTCATCGCAACCTTTGTTAACTCTTGCAAGCTAACATCCCGGAGGACGGCAAATGAGGGGGTTAGGGATGCTGGACCGAACCAGTCGTAGTGGCGGTAGACAGCGCTTCTTGGGGCTCGAGTCTTCACCGGGTCAATAACATGGATAGTTATTGCAGGTCTAGGTGCGATTCTCAATTCCTTCCAAGGATCCTCAGGCGAGCCTTGTGCAGGGTCTTCTGGGGCCTCTATATTGTCTAGTGCGCCTACACCTGGCTGTGTGTTCTGCTGGACTTCTGGGTTTGATCAACAATAAGAAAGTTCAGGGCTGCTGCTATCTTCTTTGAGTCCTCTGAAGCCTTCCGCATGAACGAGGCTTCAGGGCGTTGATAGCCTGTGGTCGACATTAGGTAGGTAACTAAACGATTGTATAATCCTTCTCCAAAGGTTAGCTTGTTAACCCACCCTAGCCTGATCATCTGCCCCCAAGTCGGTGCGCAGAGCCTTGTAGAGGGCGTCCTTCCCAGTAAGCTGCAGCACCCGCCTCACCTCTGCAATTGGTGCATTTGAACGCCGCTGGTTGTCTTCCTCTTTGAGGCATTTCTCGAGGTGTTGGAGCCTTCCTTGAATATAAGCCGACACTTCTTGGAGGCGTGTTAAGTTTTCTTTGTGCGTGCTGGAGCCTGGGGATTCTGTCTGCTCTGGAGAATCTTGTTTTCTCCGGCTGTGGAATCTTCCTGTAACTGGCCAAGAGATTCGGGGATGATAATCGATCGCGTTGGATATAATGGTTCTGATGTTTCTCCAAGTGGACACCGAGCTCGGGGAAGAATGCCTAGTATACGGTGTTTTCCACGGTGTAAGAAACTTCAAAGTCGGAATGCTCTTTCGGAGTGCTTGGCAGGACTTCTTCGTTATCGCAACTTTGGTTAACGCCTGATTCAGCTTCCACTAAACGATTTTGGTTAGGTTCAACAGGGTGTTTTTGTTTCAAGGTTGGGGTCGGGCGTTTGAAGGTTGGGGTCGGGCCTTCTTCAGGGCTTGGTGGGGCTTCCCAATTTGAATCGGAGGATGAATCACGAGGTGTAGTGGTGGCTGTGATTCAGATGTCAATGATGATTCTGATAGAGATTAGGATCTAACGCATCATTTTATATGTAGGTGAGGATGGATATCTTGAAAGGCAGATTGGTATTGTATTCAACTATAGGTAGATTCGTGGGCTTAGATAGGCTTCTTGAAAGCTTGTTCGCATATGGAGGTTCAATGGAGCTTATATACATGTATGATAGTGCATCAAACCTCGCCACGCCATCTATTAGATGTTTGTGTTGGAGATGGAGTTGGATCATGATATCTCACTCATTATGTTGGTATCATTGTGTTGAGACAACATAGAGACGAGCTTAGTGCTGGCTCTTGGCGTTGGTGCCAAGAGCTCGCGTTGGAGGCCCATGATGCATTCCCAATGAGCGGTTCCAAAGGCCTAAGGAGCCTTACCAACGTCTAATTCTAATATCAACAATGAGATCTCGTTGTCCATTTTGCATACGAACCTACTCGAGCCCTGGAAGTTTTGATCGACATCTTTAAAGAAAGATTCGGACAGGCAGCTGAATGGTAGACACAGCTCTCCCAGCCACGCGAAGAAGCCTTGGGAGCCTTCACGGCGCCTAGGAGAGCACAATGAGGGGTGGGATTTGGCGGAGCGTCACGAATCCGAATCCGAATCCGATTTAACCGAGTGGTGATTTAGACTCTGACGCCCACTGTTTAATCTAGCCACTACGATATATGAGGGCGCAGGTGAAGCCCTTTTCCCGACACCAGGATATAACGAGGTGACAGAGAGTTTTCAGGAGCCCATGGAGCCCGCTACAGTCCGCAGAAAAATTCAAATTATCACGTTGGTTTCTACGGTCTGGGGTGTCCCAAGGGCAAATAGACGATTATTTTCGCTCCGCTAGCCTTCCAAAAGGCTCCTACACAACTGGTAGGGGCTTTGCACGCTGTCTTGATTAGATGTCTTCTAGGGACGGCCTTGGGACAGAGGGCTGGGTGCACTCAGGGGTTGAAATAGGTGGAGAGGTCGTCCCTTACTACCGCGATCCTATGGCAATAGTACGATTCCTTTTGGGGCAGCGCATTCAGGGAGTCTTTGGTGTATGCTCCAACGATGGAGTATAATGAGATGGGAGAACGGATGTATGGGTAAATGCACACGGCGGACTGGTGGTGGGAGATGCAGGTTTTTAAAGCCCTCATAAATGCGTACTGAGCCTTCGCTAATGGATTTTAAGAATACCCTGCCAGAGGGATCAACGGTTGTACCAGTGATTTGCGCATCGGATGGCACCCACCTAACAGATTTCAGTGGTGATAAAAAGGCTTGGCCTGTTTATTTGACCATTGGAAATATCACGTCGGAAACCCGAAATAAGCCCTCAAATTACGCGATAGTATTACTAGCACTACTACCTGTTCCACCGGGTTAGGGTGGGGCACGCGCAGATGAACTGCGCCGGCAGAGCCAGATGGCTCTTCACAAGGTCCTCGGAGATATTCTCGATGGCCTCCGAGCCCTGGGCAGAGCGGGAATTGATACCACGGATGGGTTCGAGCGACATTATGTTATCCAATACTACGCGCATGGATTGCTGATCATCCAGAGCACGCCAGACATTACTAACCTCAATAATCATGCCTGCCCAAGGTGCGAAGTTGATTCCAAAGGCCTTGGAGGCCTTCAACAAGCGCTTAGGATTCAAGAGAGATATATGGAAATGGCCGAGAGGTATAAGATGGATACCTTTGATAACACACCTGTGAGCATCTTGCATCGTCAGACAAGACTACGCATACGTTCGCTTTCGCACATTGCCAAGGGTCAATGTTAACCACGCTTCGGATATCTTGCATAATATTTATTTTATTATTAAAACATACGATGTGGGGTTCAATTGTTTCTGAAGAAGCACAAACGCTAGAGGAATTTGATCAAGCCTGGGCGCCTGTTGGGCCTTATCCAGGGCTCAGATTACCTAACAAGTCATATCGCAACCACCAATGGCAAGGTAAAGAAATGCGACATCTTGGTCGGATAGTGTTAGGAGCCTTTGCCGCGTTTTGAAGCCCCCAGCGCGTTGAAGAGGATTTCGAGAGCGCTGAAGTGTGTAAGAGTTTCTAATTGATTTCCATCTAATGGCACAATACACAACGCACACCAGGGAGACGCTTAGAATATCTACAGGGATACCTCGAAGAGTTCCATACACATAAGGATGTGTTTCTAGAATTTAGGGCCCATAAACGCACTAAGAAAGATGCGAAAGATCGGACAAGGGCACTAGAAGGCCCCGTAAGCCTTGAGAGAGGCCTGGAGGAGCTGGAGGAGATTCGCAAGGGCTCTCATTTCAATTTCATTAAGATGCACCTACTATCACACTTTAGAGATCATGTGGAGCGTTTTGGTAATATACCAATGTTTTCAACAGATGTCGAAGCTCACGCCCATAAACAACAAATAAAGAAGGCCTTTATACAGCCTCAAACAAGGTCGACGCGACTGCTCAAATTCTCGATTTCCACTCGAGGCGTATGGCAATGGAAATACGGGTATTAAATCTGAAAGATGTCGTTCTTTCTCTTCCGGAACATTACGAAGGCTTGGGGCGCCATCGGGAGAGTCTACGATGCATGATAGACATCTTCAACAATGACGACCGGCAAATGGTGAAAAACAAAGAGGAGGGTTCTCCGAAACCTAAATTGGCCGCATTAGATACTAGTACTAGCCGTATTAGGTTATCGGATATCGCGGATTCTATCAACAATAGACAGTACTGGCTGTCGAATACGGTAAGGGCTAGGCCGGAGTGAAGAGGGCTTATTGAGCCTTCTTGACTATCCCGTGAGATGTTTTAAATGCCTACAGGTCCCGCATCGGTTTTTCAAAATCCAGAGAGTCACGAGATCCATAATATAAGGTGTACAGGGAAGCACTATTTAGGAAGCGGGCGATTTAAACGACTGGGCGTGGATAAGAGTGGAGACTACAGAACCGTGGGGTGCCTTTCAGGGGAGATTACACGGCAATGTACGGGCAATGTTCCAGCTACGCGATAGTACTACAAGGAAGACATATCAACTTGCCCTCTTGTTGAACTGCTGGAGGCTAGGGACAAGGGCCTTCCGAAGGCTCGTGATGGCCTTCTGAGAGTCGGGAGGCGCCCCGCAAAGGTTTTGGGTAGTGAATATACGACATCTTGGGAATGGCCCATTTGTTTCAAGTAGAGAAAGGCCAATGGCTAGTAAATACTAGAATCGATTTAAAAACATGGAACGAAGTTTCATATATAGTTAGATAGATACATGTATGTATAGAATAAAAGAAGGCTCATGAGCGTTTTTGAGAGCGAGCCATAAAGATTCCGATTATCTCAGGGGTCGAATGAATGAAAGCGCCGCAACGCGATGGGCTGAAAAGCGCTCAATGAGCCTTTGCAATTGCTTGTTGGGCCGTGCGGAGCTCCTGATTGACGTCTCCGGAGAGCATCCAGAGAGTACAGGGCGCCTCCGGAGGTTCCAGCGGGTAAGCGAGACGCGAGGATGCTTAGGAGGTGTGAGGAGAGAACGCGCCTTGGCGGCGGTCTCCGGAGACTGGCAGAAGTCTCCGGAGACACCCGGTAGCTTGCTGATGCATCACAATCAGGCCGCCAACGATGCTCTGTTCTACCCTTTCAGCATCCGCACACTCTCTCTGAGCACTCGCCGATGCTATTCAGATCATCGAGAGATTGTTCTCAGCGCCAAATTTGATACCAATATTGACTATGAGCTCAAAGTATACACTCTCTCGAACTCAGCTTCCTAGCGCACAGAGCACCGACACTAACAAGAATACAAATAACAGAATGTTATCGACGACACTGTTGGTACTACCGTCAGAGCATCTCCGAGGGCGCCTAGAGCATTCATCTAAGTCATTTCAAATTGAATCATACCACCAGAGCATGTTCGAGTGCGCCTAGAGCATTCATCTGCGTCACGTATTGGAGCAAACATTCAGCATCGCTTGGAAGACCATATTCAAGATCGATAGGAGCACCCGAGGGTAGCCAGACAGCACCCTCGAGTCAGACAGCACACGGGGATGCTCTAGGAAGGATGATGATGAGCCTGGTAAAGCTGATTGTACTCGGTATAAGAGCACCTTTCTCCTCCTTCCAGTTCGTGAGAGATTCCTAACCATCTTCAATTTCAAGTCCACCTCTACCTATCACTTCAAGCGCTCTGCTATCCAAGCTTTCAAGTGCACCTCTACCTATCATTTCCAGCGCTCTGCTATCCAAGCTTTCAAGATTACCTCTTGAAAGCGCATTCAAGTTTCGTTTAAACTTCAAGCTTTCAAGCTTCACACCTCGCAATCATATATAAGATGGTATATCTTACTTAACCCATCTGCTTTCAGAACCATACTCATCACACATTTACAATAGACTCCAGACTCCTCTCAGAGCACTCCCAAGCGCTCACAGAACATCAAAAAACCTCACAAAGGTCGGAAGAGACGCCATCGAGATCAAGATTCGGACGAATCCAGTACTAGTACTAGTAGCAGTAGTAGTAGTAGTAGTAGTAGTAGCCACAAATGCTCCCGCCGAAAGCACAAGAAGCACAGATCGTCCCTGCTCTCACGCCGAAAGTCATGAAAACTCTAAAGGCTATCCCGGAAGAGATAGCAGAGACACCCTCGGAGCACTCGTCGCCTTCCTCTCAGCACCCACCAGTGCTTTCAAGTCCTCCGCAGCTCCCGCCACCTCTCCCGCAGCTCCCGCCACCTCCCCAAGAGCACTGCCACCGCCCTCACAGCGCCTGCAGTGCTTTCTGCACAGGACCCGCCAGTGCCTTTAGCACAGCACCCAGCACCTGCCCCGCAGCACCCACCACCTCCCCCTCAGCAGTCGCGAGCGCCTCCCACCTCCATTAACGAGAGCCCTGAAAACGCTGAAGGACTCTTCCCAGAGGAGTGGATATCATTGCAGTCTGATTCTGAGTCCAACGGCGAAGGCTCAGCAGGCCCAGCAACACGCTCAGCAAAGCGCCAGCAGCAGGCCCAGCAGAACACCCAGCAGCAGGCCCGGCGACATACTCCACAAAGCGACCAGCAGCAGGCTCCAGAGCACGCCCAGCAGCAAGCTCAGCACCAGCACGCCCAGCAGCAAGCTCGGCACGCCCAGCAGCAAGCTCAGCACGCCCAGCAGCAGGCCCAGCAACAGGCTCAGCAGCAGGCCCAGCAGCACGCTCAGCAGCAGGCTCAGCAGCAGGCCCAACAGCACGCTCCTTAGCAGGCTCGGCAGCACGCCCAGCAGCACGCTCCTCAGCAACACGCCCAGCAGCAAGTCCAGCAGGCCCAGCAGCAAGCCCAGCAGCAAGCCCGCCACCCCAAAGAAGAAGAAGACTAGCACTTTTACGAGTCCCCAGTGATTCTCAGAACTGCAGCTCGCCGCCACCACCTCCATCCCCAGTCCCAGAGCCATACTTCCAGTTCGTTCCACTGCTCCAGCAGCAACCGTCAGTGCTTCACAGAGCGCTCGGGTACCAAGGACACCAACCTGACCCCCCCGCCAGCCACCAGTACAGAGTTCTGTTGCTAGCCCCTCCAGAGAACCAGACTCTCCTTCACTGGTAGAGCAGAGACGAAGCAGCAGAGCCCGTGCCCCACAAACACCCCCGAGTGCTCAGATAGCATTTTTGAGTGCTCCAGAAGCATCCCCCACCGCTCAAGGTCAATTCAGAATGACTCAAAGTAACAAAGCAAAGATAACTTTAGGTTTGCTCAACCTACCTAAGGTGTACACTAATATCCGCAACACCCTCAAAGCACAGATGCATAACGTCGGTTGGGTTAATAAAAGCATTTCCGGGGCAGCAGCGTCCGATGCTCTATGCCTGTATTTGATGAACTTGCGCTCCCTCCGCGCTTTCCTGCCTATTTGGACAGGAGTCGATTCCAAAACCCTGAGAGCACTAGCGGAAGCTTTGAAGTGGCTCATTGCCGATGTTGGGCAGAAGGAAAAGCTATCGAGGGGGCAGGGAAATCGCGAGTACAGGGAAGCTGGCGGCGATAGTGATGATGACGACGACGGTGGACGGCCCGCCGAACGCTCTAGGAAGCGTAAACGAGATCAAATGCCCGCAGAGCTAGATCGACCTTCCATAATGGTTACGGTGGTAGACCCCGATGCCCTAGGAGCATTCTTCATCGTTGTCCCCCCTCCTACCTATGACTGGAACGATCCACAAAATGAGCCTTCGTTCATTGGAATCCTGACTAAGATAACGTTTCCATACCTCTGCAATTTGATCCTGAAGCACACTGCACCCGGCAGAGCGATCAGGAGTATCTGGGGAGCACTCGATAACGTTCCACCGGCATCCAATCCTCCTGTTCGGCCGATGGAGGTCCAAATCACTGATTCGGAGGAGGTCAAGGGTTGGTTGAAGAATAGCGTTGGCAGGCCTAGGAGGATGCTGGCGGTACTCCACAGAGCAGGTGCGGGTGCAAATTTCAGTGGTGCTGAATCACCGCCGCCGAACCGAGCATTCCCTCATATCGAGGAAGACGATTACACGATGATCGATGTTCCTGCAGAGGACTCCGATTACGACGAGGGAACGCATCGCATCACTGCTAGAGGACTGAGGGTATATTTCCCAGAACTGATGCCAGTAATCAAAGGCTAATCCAAACTCTTGTTAGACGCCGCCATAGGCAGCAGGATGCTATCGATTTATATAGACCCCAAATACCTTAGCAAATATCCTTGAGGTGGGGTTGTTGATCCGAATTTTGTACAGGGAGTAATCGGGACGCCTGCTGCAATAGCAGCCAAGAGAGTTGCTGACGCACTCGCGGCTGCTGGTGGAGGTGGAGGTGGTGGTGGTGGTGGTGGTGGTGGTGGTGGCGGTAGAGGACCCTCTGGAGGCGGTGGAGGCGGTGGAGGACCCTCTGGAGGCGGTGGTGGTGGTTTAGGACCTCCTCCGGGTGGACCTCCGGGAGGTGGTGGAGGCGGTGGAGGACCCTCTGAAGGTGGTGGTGGTGGTGGTGGCGGCGGCGGCGGCGGGCATCATTAGTTTCCTTTGGTATAATCACTCGTCTCTCTTTCTGCTCAACGATCGCTTACCACTGAATAGCGGTATGTCTTGTTTTCTGAGCGCTGGCGAGTGCTCCTGGGATTTGGTTTGGTGCTATTTGGGATTTTAGATTAGCGGTATGTCTTGTTTCCTGAGCGCTGGCAAGTGCTCCTCAGAGCTATTATGAATAGATGGGTTCATCGTTTTAGATTTATTAGATTAGATTAGATTAGATTAGATTATTCCATTTCGTAATTGAATTCCAGTCGAGCCAAACTCCTAGATTGCTCTCAGAGCACTTGGTATCGCTTTTGAAAGTGCAGTAAAACGAGTGATTAGAAATGACTCGGATTCGGTTGAGCGGGCCGGGATGCGGTTCAGCTGATCGCTACCCTACAAGTTTAGCGGTGAAAATTCATCTTGCTTGGCAACGAAAACTGTGTCGCCAAGCGTTGATTTCTAATCAACACACGCAAAAGAATGCTCCTAGAGCACATTGGATACTCCTGCCAGCAAGCAGAATGCCTCTCAACAAGCAGTCCGCAAGTTCAACACTTCTTTCCGTAAAGCGACCACATCTCCTAGTACCACCCGAAGAGCACGATGATACACAGACTGACGAGTCTGAAATATCATTCCGAGCATTGACCGGACAGTCTACCAGCACTCGGAGTAGTCAATCGACCAGCACTCGGAGTAGTCAGTCGACCACCGCCTAACAGCAGAAAGGGCTTTCTCCGTTGTTCCGACACATCCACTGGAAGAAGCAGCCCTAGAAGGGTAGAATTCCATCTCCCCGATGGCAATACTGACATCACTGAAGTGCAGGAGCAGGATGTGCCGGAGGTGGAGGAAACCGCCGATACAAGCCACTCCGAAGATGACGACTTTCAGAGAACGCCAGGAGAGCTCGAGGAGAATCTGATGATCCGGAAGAAGAACCTGAAGCCTCCACCCAGCAGAGATCCCAGAGTACGGGGAAGACGCCTCGTACAGTACAGCCGACTACTGCCAGAGCACTGGGCAATGCTCGGAGGAGACCAACAGGAGCTGTAGCGGAGGTGATTGCTTCCTCCGACGTTTCGGTTGATGTGGTACAGGTTTGACTCCATATTACCAATTAATGCTTTTAGACAGGGACCGAATGCTAACGATTCAGCGGGAACAAGACCGGATGCTGGTAATACGGAGAGAAGGGCCAGGAGAGCACCCACTTCGGTACCCACACAGAACGCATCTCAGAGAGCGCCCACTTCGGCATCCCGCCAGGACGCATCTCAGAGAGCCTTCCCCGGATCTCAGCGCGCCCTCCCGATACCCTTACCGTCACTGCCTTCTTCTGTCCCCGTTTTTTCTCGCCATCTTGACTCCAGCTCTTCTACACGGCATAAACCTTTCCTCGATAAGTGCTCGACGGCGAGTCCGCACCCATTTACCGCCCCTATCGTTCCTCCCCGCCTTTTGAGGGCATTGGCGAAAGCTCCATGAGCAGTCCCCGGATTCCTTCAAGCCCTCAGGTATATTTACCAGAAGCACAACCAAGAGTCTACGATATCGCACAGCTTTTGTTATCTATTAGGGAGCAAGAGAATGCTCCTATAGCAGAAAGTGAGGTTAGTAGTATTCCCAAAATACTCACGACCGCTTTGAGAGCACTATTAACATTCATGCGAGAAATCTCTCTTAGTGATCCTTGTTACCTAGCTCGAGGAGTGCAAACGTTCTCTCAATGCAGGCTCAGGGGATTGAAAAGTAGTGCAGCACGCTAATTTGGGGACCACACTCTTCTACATGAGCCTTTCCTCCTGCAGCGAGGCTTTCGGTACTGGTAGTGAAGATGTGGGCAGCCAGCTGCCAGCCGCAGGGTGGGATGCGCGGTAGATCTGGACGGTAGTTATCAAACAGGTGAGTGCCCCGGATATGTCGACGAGTGCTCTGGGAGCATAATTGAAGTTGAGAACGATAGGTCAGAAGTCTACACTGCTGAGTCGCTCGCGACTTGATGCACGAGGTTAAAGGGCGCCTACGGACTCAACCATATACGGCTTTTGGATACCTCTCAGGTGCTGAGGCAAGGGCTGCTCAAGCAGAGTATCTTTGACGCTTCGTTCTCGCCAGCAGCATTACGAGGTATGATCAATCCCCAGAGAGCATCCGGGGGTGCTAAGAGAGCACTCGGGTGTCTATGCTCGGAGAGCATGCGGACACCCGAGACTGCCCAGAGAGCGCCCGCGAACGCTGCTAACAGATACTAGACATACCGTCTACGGTTTCTTGCACCAGAGATTATCGACATATTGTACTATGAATACTTTGATGGAGTCAGGATGCGAGGGGTAAAAGACCCCGAGTTCCTAGAGCGGATTACCCCTACGTTTATTTGCCTGATATCGACTGCGATTTGGCATGGCATTCGGGCATGGTCAACAGGAACATACGTGAAGCCTGACCATTTCCAGTCACAGAACGAGAGTGTTGTTAGTATGCATCCCTGATACCCATACATCCCCTTACAGCTATAGCGAGTGCTTTGAGAGTGGTCACGGACGCTCTCTCAGGGCTATAATGGATTTGCGCGCTGACATTGAAATACGAATAGAAACGTTCAACAGGATGAGCAACACATGAAAGGGGAGGAGTAGGCAGAATCAGGAGGCAACGTTGGAGGTGATCAAGGATAACCTCCGGGAAAAGGTATGCCAGAAGGATGGATGCTACAATGGCGGAGTGCTTTCTGAACTTGAACACTGATGCGCGGAGTGCTTTCTGAACACTGAGGCTAACGTTGATAGATACGAGAGAAGAAGGGCATCACTATCGAGGTGATACCGGAAGATGGATTCGGCGAAGACAACGAAGCGTTAGCTGCGGATCTTGCGGCATTCCGGAATGCTCGGAAAGCACCCTCGAGTGCTCCAGGGGATATCACTGGTCCCGACCATGGTGGCGGCCAGGAAGAGGTGGTTCACGTTCAACTTCCGGGCATTGAAGTAGAAGAGGAAGGCGAAGAGGATGAACAGGAGCAAGAAGAGGGCGATCACGGAGCAGGCGAGGAGGAAGAGGATGTGTAGAGCACCCGCGAGTGCTTTGGAGAGCACTGCCGAGCGCTTTGCAGGCGATGGCTTTGGAGAACACTGGGAGCGCTTTGGAGGCGAGTGATTTGGAGAGCACTGGGAGTGCTTTGGAGGCGAGTGCTCTGGAGAGCACTGGGAGCGCTTTGGAGGAGAGTGCTTGGAAAGCACTGGCGAGTGCTTTGGAGGGGAGTGCTTTGGAGAGCACTGGCGAGTGCTATGGAGCGTATCGTCGAGTGCTTTGGAGATGGGAGTATATACCTATATTATATTCAATTAGCGAGTTCAAGACGGTTTGTAGTGTTAGGATTTAGCAATAGAATCACTGTTTTGTATTCTCAGAGCAGTGCCCACTAAAGCAAAGAGTAGTATGCCTGGTAAAAACAGGGCGCTGAAAGGTAAAACGCGGTGCATTGGGGCGCCAGGTTCAACAAGCAATATCCGGTGAGGGAGTGCTCCAGAAGAATTAGCAACACGTTCAGGAGCAGTCATAAACGCTTTAGGAGGCGTCAGAGGGCTCCAGGAGTGTCCAGGAGATATTTAGTTGTGTCAGGCGAGCGAGCATTCCGTCGGGATAGTGTCAGGTGAAAGAGCGTTCCGTCGACAGAGTGTCAGGCGAGCGAGCATTCCGTCGAGATAATGTCAGGCAAAAGAGCGTTCCGTCGAGAGAGTATCAGGCGAGAGAAAGTTCCGTCGAGATAGCGTCAGGCAAGAGTAAAGTTCCGTCCAGATAGCATCAGGCAAGAGAGCGCCCCGTCAGGGTACAGTAATCGGTGTCGGGGCGTGCTGAGTACCTAGTATCTGCCTGGGCGCGCTCGGAGCACTAGGGCGCCCCAGGGCAGAATGCTTTACGCCAGAGCCCGCCAGGAGCATTCTGCTGCTTCTCTGGAGAGGCAGTTTGTCTACCGAGGGCCCTAGGAGCCCTGAGCGCCCAGAGCGTCTGGCGGAGGCTCCGGGGTTGCTGATGTACTAGGATAGATTTGCGTACGTGGAATAAATTTAGTAGAATGCTGTGAGAGCGGTCGTAAGCGCTGTAAAGCATTCCCGAGTGCTATCCACTGAATGATGAGAGAGGATTCCCGAATGCCATCCAGTGATGTGAGAGGAGAGTCCCGGTTCTCCTAGAGGTGAATGCTGTTCCGGGTACTCTGTAGAGGTGAGCACTGTGAGGGCAGTGGCAAGTGCTCTACGAGTGGAAGGTTAGACCCAATAGGACCGTCTAATTCAAAATTCGTGTCGTTCTGCTAGTACGCATGCGGATAGGAAGAGGGAGGTGAATTTCGGCCGCTCAGTATATGAGTCTGTTATCCAGCAAGCTCGCTCCACCAGCATAATGCTGCTTATGCGCGGGAAATGATTTCCAGCAAGATCGCGCCGGAGTGCTGCCTAGGCAGGGCATTGAGTTTTTCAGACAAGCCGCATCTGGCCTTAAACCTCAAGGCTAAAATGCCTTTCAAGAATCGACAGATATATACCCCATCGTCAAAGGTTTGGCAGCCATCTCCAGTATACACGACGGTGCTCATATCAGTATTCCTTGACTGACCGTTCAGCGGCGCGTGAAGAATACCCACGTGAGATATCGTTTGAGAGACTGGCGTTTACTTTGCCTTTGAAAGCGTGTCGATTCAGCTGGGTCTAAGTGAGGATGTCCCACCTTGAATAGTATTATTGAAGATGTTTCCGCAGCTCTAGCAGCATTGGTCGCTATTAGACCATTATCGAAGCATTCGTGCTCTCTGGACGTGAGCAATATCTCTTGGCAGAACCTGGATAAACTCGTTAGCGAAGAGTCTCTTGGTGCAGATAGCATTGTGGAGTGCACTCTGGGCATGAGCGATATGCCCTGGTAGCGCCTGGCAAGCAGAATTTTGAGACATGATTTCCTGGCACAGATAGCATTATCGAGTACTATCTCGGCGTGGGCGATATGCTCTGGCAGCGCGTGGCAAGCAGAATGTTGTGACATGATCTCCTGACGCAGATAGCATTATCCACTGTCAGTACTCTCTGGGCGTGGGCGATATGCTTTGGCAGCGCCTGGCGAGCAGATTGTTGAAACATGATCTCCTGGCGCAGATAGTATTGACGAGTGCTCTCAGGGCGTGGGAGCTTTCTCCTGGCGTACCCCAATGTGTCCGTTATCGTAGCCAGTCTTGGGGCGGAGAATCATTAGTAGTTTGTTCTCCAGACGCAGGAGGAATACCCCAGGCGTGGTATAGCGGAGAGAGAGCATCGCCAGGTGCTCTCAGGACAGAGATGATATCGCCTGGAGGTGCCAGACGCGCCTAGAGGAGACTAAGTGGGAATAGCGGAGAGAGCATTGCCCAGTCAGTGCTCTATGACGCATTAGGGAGTGCTCAACGGACGCGAATACGATGCTCTAGCGGCAGAAAGTGAATAGAGCATTGGCGAGTGATCTCCTGACGGAGGATGTGTTGCCTGGGACTGGGTGAAAGGAGTGCTTTGCTATGGCGACGCAGCATGGAGCGGCGGAAACGAGTATTTTGCTCTAGGAGCGGTGGAACGAGTATTCTGCTCTGGCAGCGCCCGACGCGAGCACACTGCACTGGCAGCGCCCGACGCGAGCAAACTGCTCTGGGAGCGGCGGAAAGGAGTATTCTGCTCTGGTACTGCCGGCTGGACCCGAGCACACGGCTCCAGGAGCGGCGGAAAGGAGTATTTTGCTCTCGCGGCGCTGGACGCGATTATTTTGGTCTGATGCTGCCGGACGCGAGCATACTGCTGTGGCAGCTCCGGACGCGAGCACACATCCGCAAACCCGGAACCTCCGCCAGACGCTCTGGGCGCGCAGGGCGCTCGGTAGACAGACTGCCTCTCCAGAGAAGCAGCCGAATGCTCCTGGCGCGCTCTGGCGTATAGCATTCCGCCCTGGCGCGCATTAGTGCTCCTAGCGCGCCCCGACACCAATTACCTTACTCCGACGCAGTGTCCTCTCACCCGACGCTATCTGGACGGAACGTTCTCTCACCTGACGGTATCTCGACGGAACTTACTCCGGCCTGACGCTATCTCGACCTCTCGTCCCGTCGCCTGAAGCTATCTCGACGGAACGCTCGCTCGCCTGATACTACTCCATCTCTCCTGGACACTCCTGGAGCCCTGTGACCCCTCCGAAGCGTTTATGACTGCTCCTGAAGCTCTCTGACGACTCCTGAGCATATTGCTAATGCTTCTGGAGCACTAATGACCTCTCCCACGGCACCCGATATTGCTTCTACCTTTCAGCGCCCTGTTTTTACCAGGCATACTACTCTTTGCTTTAGTGGGCACTGCTCTCAAGAGTATTCAAAACCGTGATTATATTGCTAAATCCTAACTCTACAAGCCGTCTTCAACTCGGTAATTGAATATAATATAGGTATATAAATACTCCCATCTCCAAAGCACTCGCCGATACGCTCCAAAGCCCTAGCCAGTGCTCTTCAGAGCACTCTCCTCCAAAGCACTCGCCTCCAAAGCTCTCCCAGTGCTCTCCAAATCACTCGCCTCCAAAGCGCTCCCAGTGTTCTCCAAAGCCATCGCCTGCAAAGCGCTCGGCAGTGCTCTCCAAAGCACTCATGGTTTCTACATCCTCTTCCTCCTCGCCTGCTCCGTGATCGCCCTCTTCTTGCTCCTGTTCATCCTCTTCGCCTTCCTCTTCTACTTCAATGCCCGGAAGTTGAACGTGAACCACCTCTTCCTGGCCGCCACCATGGTCGGGACCAGTGATATCCCCTGGAGCACTCGAGGGTGCTTTCCGAGCATTCCGGAATGCCGCAAGATCCGCAGCTAACGCTTCGTTGTCTTCGCCGAATCCATCTTCCGGTATCACCTCGATAGTGATGCCCTTCTTCTCTCGTATCTATCAAAGTTAGCCTCAGTGTTCAGAAAGCACTCCGTGCCTCAGTGTTCAGAAAGCACTCCCCCATTGTAGCATCCATCCTTCTGGCATACCTTTTCCCCGGAGGTTATCCTTGATTACCTCCAACGTTGCCTCCTGGTTCTGCCTACTCCTCCCCTTCCATGTGTTGCTCATCCTGTTGAACGTTTCTATTCGTATTTCAATGTCAGCGCGCAAATCCATTATAGCCCTGAGAGCGTCCGTCACCACTCTCAAAGCACTTCGATAATCTCGAGGCGTCCGTGACCACTCTCAAAGCACTCGCTATAGCTGTAAGGGATGTATGGGTATCAGGATGCATACTAACAACACTCTCGTTCTGTGACTGAAATGGTCAGGCTTCACGATGTTCCTGTTGACCATGCCCTCAATGCCATGCCAAATCGCAATCGATATCAGGCAAATAAACGAGGGGTAATCCGCTTTAGGAACTCGGGTCTTTACCCTCGCATCCTGACTCCATCAAAGTATTCATAGTACAATATGTCGATAATCTCTGCAAGAAACCGAGACGGTATGTCTAGTATCTGTTAGCAGCTGTCATGGCGCTTTCAGCAGTCTCGGTGTCCGTGACGCTCTCCGAGCATAGACACCCGAGTGCTCTCTTAGCACCCCCGGATGCTCTCTGGGGATTGATCATACCTCGTAATGCTGCGCGGGGCTCAAGAAGCGATCATTCTTCAAAAGATACTCTGCTTGAGCAGCCCTTGCCTCAGCACCTGAGAGGTATCCAAGCCCGTATATGGTTGAGTCCGCCAGGCGCCCTTTAACCTCGTGCATCAAGATCGCGAACGGACTCGGGAGTGTAGACTTCTGACCTATCGTTCTCAACTTCAATTATGCTCCCAGAGCACTGCCGACATATCCGGGGCACTCACCTGTTTGATAACTACCTCGTCCAGATCTACCGCACATCCCACCCTGCGGCTGGCAGCTGGCTGCCCACATGCTCACTACCAGTACCGAAAGCCTCGCTGCAGGAGGGAAAGGCTCATGTAGAAGAGTGTGGTCCCCAAATTAGCGTGCTGCACTACTTTTCAATCCCCTGAGCCTGCATTGAGAGAACGTTTGCACTCCTCGAGCTAGGTAACAAGGATCACTAAGAGAGATTTCTCGCATGAATGTTAATAGTGCTCTCAAAGCGGTCGCGAGTATTTTGGGAATACTACTAACCTCACTTTCTGCTATAGGAGCATTCTCTGCTCCTAATAGATAACAAAAGCTGTGCGATATCGTAGACTCTTGGTTGTGCTTCTGGTAAATATACCTGAGGGCTTGAAGGAATCCGGGATCTGCTCATGGAGCCAATGCCTCAAAAGGCGGGGAGGAACGATAGGGCGGTAAATGGCCATGATTCGCACTTTAACGATCGAGGAAAGGTTTATGCCGTGTGTAGAAGAGCTGGAGTCAATATGGCGAGAAAAAACGGGTACAGAAGAAGGCATTGACTGTAAGGGGTATCGAGTGCTTCTGAGATCCTGGGAATGCTCTCTGAGATGCTTCCTGGCTGGATGCCGGCGGGCGCTTCTGAGATGCGTTCTGTGTAAGTGGGTGCTGCTCTCCCTGGCCCTTCTCTCCGTATTACCTTCGCATCCGGTCTTGTTCCCCGCTGAATCGTTAGCATTCGGTCCCTGTCTAAAAAGCATTAATTGGTAATATGGAGTCAAACCTGTACCACATCAACCGAAACGTCGGAGGAAGCAATCACCTCCGCTACAGCTCCTGTTGGTCTCCTCCGAGCATTGCCCAGTGCTCTGGCAGTAGTCGGCTGTACTGTACGAGGCCTCTTCCCCGTACTCTGGGATCTCTGCTGGGTGGAGGCTTGAGGTTCTTCTTCCGGATCATCCAGATTCTCCTCAGAGCTCTCCTGAGCGTTCTCTGGGGAGTCGTCATACTCGGAGTGGCTTGTATCGGCGGTTTCCTCCACCTCCGGCACATCCTGCTGCTCCTGCACTTCAGTGATGTCAGTATTGCCATCGGGGAGATGGAATTCTACCCTTCTAGGGCTGCTTCTTCCAGTGGATGTGTCGGAACAACGGAGAAGCCCTTTACGCGCTGTTGGGGCGGTGGTCGACTGACTACTCCGAGTGCTGGTCGATTGACTACTCCGAGTGCTGGTAGACTGTCCGGTCAATGCTCGGAATGATATTTCAGACTCGTCAGTCTGTGTATCATCGTGCTCTTCGGGTGGTACTAGGAGATGTGGTCGCTTTACGGAAAGAAGTGTTGAACTTGCGGATCGCTTGTTGAGAGGCATTCTGCTTGCTGGCAGGAGTATCCAATGTGCTCTAGGAGCATTCTTTTGCGTGTTTTGATTAGAAATCAACGCTTGGCGACAGAGTTTTCGTCGCCAAGCAAGAAGAATTTTCACCGTAACTCAGAGAGGGTAGCGATCCGGCCAACCGCATCCTGGTCTGCTCAACCGAATCCGAGTCCATTTCTAATCACTGCTTTTACTGCACTTTCAGCAGCGATACCGAGTGCTCTGAGAGCAATCTAGAGTTTGGCTTGACTGTAATTCAATTAAGAATGAAATAATCTAATCTGATCTAATCTAATCTAATCTAATCTAATAAATCTAAAACGATGATCCCATCTATTCATAATAGCACCAACCCAATTCCTGCGAGCACTCGCCAGCGCCAGAAAACAAGACATACCGCTATTCAGAGGTAAGCGATTGTTCGCAGAAAGAGAAACGAGAGATTATACCAAAGGAAACTAATGACGCCAGTAGCACGCAAGTGCTCAGAAAACAATACGTACCGCTATTCAGAGGTAAGCATTCGTTGTGCAGAAAGAGAGACGCGAGATTATACCAAATAAAACTAATGATGCCCGCCATCACCACCACCGCCACCACCACCGCCGCCACCACCACCGCCTCCAGAAGGTCCACCACCACCACCACCACCGCCAGGAGGTCCGCCCGGAGGAGGAGGAGGAGGTCCGCCCGGAGGAGGAGGAGGAGGAGGAGGAAGAGGAGGTCCGCCCGGAGGAGGGTTGCCACCACCACCACCACCGCCCGGAGGAAGGTTACCACCGCCACCACCACCACCGCCACCACCACCACCGCCTCCAGCAGCAGCCGCGAGTGCGTCAGCAGCTCTCTTGGCTGCTATCCCGGCAGGCGTCCAGATTACTCCCTGTGGAAAGTTTGCGTCAGCAACCCCTACACCCAGAGGATACTTCCTCAGGTATTTGGGGTCTAAGTCGTCGATAGCATCATGCTGTCTATCGCGACGTCTAACAAGAGTCTGGATTAGCCTTTGATTACTGGCATCAGTTCTGGGCAAATATACCCTCAGTCCTTTAGCATTAATGCGATGATTTCGTCAGAGTCAGAGTCCTCTGCTGGAATATCGATCACAGGTGTAATCGCTCTTCCTCGATATGAGGGAATGCCGCGACAGCGGCGGTGTTTCAGCACCACCCAAATTAGCACCCGCGCCCGCTCTGTGGAGCACCGCGAGTATCCTCCGAGGCCTGCTAGTACTATTCTTCAACCAACCCTCGACCTCTTCCAAATCAGTGATCTGGACCTCCTGCGGCCGGACAGGAGGATTGGATCCGTGAACGCTCGAGTTCTCCCAGATACTCCTGATTGCTCTGTCGGGTGGGGTGTGCTTCAGGATCAAGTTGCCGAGCTCTGGGAACGTTATCTTTGTCAGAATACCAATGAACGAATTCTGATTTTGTCGATGGTTCCAGTCATAGATACGGGCAAGAATTCCACGGAGAATGCTCCCAGAGCATCCGGTCCAACCACCGCGACCATTATGGAAGGTCTATCGAGTTCGGCGGACACTTGATCCCGCGACGCTTCCTAGAGCGTTCGGGCGGACGCCCTCCGCCGCCATCATCATCGCCTCGCCAGCAACTTCTCTAAACTCGCAATTCTGCCCTCGATAGCTTTTTCCTTCTGCCCAACATCGCAATGAGCCACTTCAAAGCCGCGTAGTGCTCGCGGGTTGCGGTATTGCTTCCGCTCCACATAGGCAAGAAACCGCTGAGAGGAGCAAGCTCAATAAATGGAGGCATAGAGCATCGAACGCCGCTGTTCGGAGACGGTTTTGTTGACCCAGCCGGTGTTGTGCATCTCCGCTTTGAGGCTGTTATGACGTTAGTGTACACTTTAGGCAGGTTGATCAAACCTAAAGTCATCTTTGCTTTGTTCGCCTGAGTCATTGTGAGTGTTTTGAAAGATTGGGGACGATGCTTGCAGCACCGGGAACGCTTCTGGAGGACTGGCGACGCTAACCGGAAAGACGGGGGAGTTTTGGGCAGGATCTCGGCGCCGCTTTTGCCTCTGCTCTGCCGGTGGAGGGAATCAGATTGGTATCCGACGACGCCGGAATTGGAGAGCTCGCGGCTAAGACTTGGCGACGTTGTGAGCAGGGGGCATTAAGCCGAGAGCTCGCTTGACGGACAGGCCGACGGTGAGTGGCGGCAGCTGCCTAACTCCGTAGGGGAAAAGTTAGACTTGTCGAACCTGCTGCTGCTCGTGCTTAGGCTGTTGCTGGGCTTCGGCTACCGCTAAGCGATGTTGTCGAATTCAATGTCATTGTTTACGGCTTGTTGCTACCTGCTGGGCCGCTGCCATTGGTGCGCTGTCATTGCCAGCGCTTTACGTTTGTGCTGCCAGTTGCTGGTTCGCTGCCTGTTTGTGCTCATGAACGCGTAGGGCGGCGGTGCTGAACGCCAGGCTTCGCGGCTGCCGGTTGCTGCCACTAAGCCTGTTATCGCGGCTTCGCTGCAGTAACGCTCTCGGTTGGCTCGACTTCAGGTTGCCCTTCTCGCTATCGCTATCGCTGTCATCTGTCGCTGTCGCTATCGCTATCGCTGTCGCTGTCGCTATCGCTATCGCTGCCGCTTTCTTTTCTCCCAATTCTTTGAATTCTGCTGGGAGACGACGGCGCTTTGCTGAGGGGCGTGGTGGCGGTGCTTCTCGAACACGACCATCGCAGCGGGGTGTCTCTCCTATCTCTATTGGGATAGGCTGGTGCCTTCCGCTTTTTACGAGACATCGGGGTGAGGACTTCCATTTCTGCTTCTGCGCTTTCTTTCTCTTTCTCCTGTGCCTTCCTCTGTAGCTCCTGCACCTTCTTCTGCAAAATCTCCAGCTCCTTCTGCTCCTCTATCTCCTGCTCCTCTATCTCCTGCTTCTTCTTCCCTTCTCCTTCTTCTTTTCCTTCTTTCGCTTTTTGCCATATCTGAATCGCCGGTGTCTGGATCGCGATCACGCTTCTTCTGTGAGCTCTGTGGAGTGCTCTGAGGGCGGGTGAAGGTGACTATAGTGAATATAGAATATTTGATGAGTATGGTTCTGAGAGCAATAGAATTAAGGAGGATATACCATCTTATATATGATTGTTAGATGCAGCTTGAAAGCTTCTAACTTGAAACTTGAAACTTGAACCGTGAAACTTGAACGTGAGTTGAATGCGCTTCCAAGAGATATCTTGAAAGCTTTGAAGTATGAAGTGGTAGCTGAAGAGGAATACTAAGATGGATGGTTAGGAATCTCTCACGATCTGGAAGGAGGAGATGCTTTTATACCGAATAGAATCAGCTATTCCAGAGCTCATAAGACACATATGGGGAGCACCCCACATGCTATATACGAAGACTCTCGAGTTCGACCGGCGCTGCATATGGTGCTCCAAGCCGCTCAACGTTTGCTCCAATATACGACGTAGATCAACGCTTGCGCAAGACTCAAGATTCTACTCTGGTGGTTTGATTCAATTGAACGACGTAGATGAACGCTCTAGGCGCATCGAATGCTCGATGGTAGTACCAACAGCGGTATCGATTGATTCCAATGTTGGAGTTTCTGTTCTTGTTGGTGTCGGGCTCTGCGCTATGAAGCCGAGTCGACAGTGTGTATCGCTTGAGCTCAGAATCGATATTGGTATTGAATTTTCCGCGAACGGTTTCGATCTGAATAGCTTTCGCCAGTGTTAACTGAGGATGAGCGAATAACGCTGAGAGGGCAGAACGGAGCATCACGCTGGTGGCATGATTGCTGTTTCTCTCGTTGTACGCTCATGTTTGTGTTGCAGTATTCCGCTGGAGATGATGACGCCAAAGTCAGCCATGCTTCTGCTGGAGGTGCGAGAGCAAGGCTTATAATCACTGACGAAGACTCTGCTAAGCGAAAGCACTTTGCATGCGGTGACTAATCGCTTGTAGAGCACTCTGCACAACCTCTTGGCAGCGAGAGCCTCATTGGTGACAAATCGCTTGTAGAGCACTCTGCACAATCGCTCGGCGAGCGCTCTGCAGCCAGAGCCTCATTGGATGACAGATTGTTCGTAGAGCACTCTGCACCGCCTGCA
Organism: Morchella sp. 2018-W38C; assembly: GCA_024713705.1. Classification (NCBI taxonomy): domain Eukaryota; kingdom Fungi; phylum Ascomycota; class Pezizomycetes; order Pezizales; family Morchellaceae; genus Morchella; species Morchella sp. 2018-W38C. Next base: position 49,779 of record JAMJEX010000026.1, on the reverse strand, counting down.
GGAAAGAGCCTCCTTGGCCTTGGCAGACTGCAAATTCTCGAGTTCAATGAAATTGTCGTGCCCTTTTTGCAGCAAGAGGTACAGCTCCTCCGCCAATTTTGACAGACATCTTCGAACGATACATCCTTTAGAAGCAGATGAATGGTTGGGAAATCAATATTCACTGCTGGAAAGACGATCAATCAGAGAAACCCCGACGACACTGACGAGCCCAGAGAGCATTCCCGATTGCATATTCAGAGACGACTACGATTCGAGTCCGACACTTTCGACCAAGATTCGGTAATAATTCGACCTCGAATCCGAATCATATTTCGTGATGGAGGAGGGAGGCGGCGATTCAAAGGGGCATAAGGCATCTACTACAGTTTACAAGGGCGCTGGGGAAGACTTTACCGCCGGAGGACTATTTAACGCTCACAGAGCCTTTCTCCGATACCCACAAGACTCCATTCCGTCAGCATACGAAGTTCAGAATGGCACGCTTATTTCACACTGTCCAAAGCCTCACAGGGAAACATCGACAGCTTTTTTCTGCACGCCCGCCGAAGAAATGACGAAGGCTTCCTACAAAGACTGGGCGGGTTTTATCAAGAGGCTGGAGGAAATGAACGACATACTGAAAGGCGAATGGAATCATTCGGAGGTGGATATTGGGGAGAAGGTATCTTACTACTACCGATCCAATGGTAGTCGCCCGATATCTTCTAGGGCAACGCGCCTTCCGAGTCATTGGTACTCGCCGTGGAGCATAATGAATTCGCGAAATGAACGTACGGGAAATGCATACAGGAGATTGGTGGGAGATACAGGTCCGTGAACTTCGCCTGTCAACTTGAGGCGCTATGAGCATTCGATGATGCTCATGAGCAGTCGCTGATGCTTTCTCGACAGAATACGCATCGAGGGGTCCACTGTGGTACCAATTATCTGCGCGCCGGATGGCAAGACACATCTGACAAATTTCAGCGACAAGAAAGCCTGGCCAATCTATCTTACCATAGGGAACATCAAGTCGCCGGTGCGCACAATAAGTTCTACAGGGCATTCATTCATTCTCCTAGGGCTGCTATCAGTGCCACCGGCTCGAAGAATACAACACTTGCTAACTCCGCTTATTTACGACGCCAAAGTCAAATGGCACTGCATCGCGCTAGATCTTTCAAAGCATTCGCGAAAGGTTTCAGGACGGCGAAATTTAATCAAACGCTACCGACGCATTTAACGACTTTGCTTTCGGTGTTTCGTGGATCGCTGATCAACCAGAGCATTCAAACTTGCAAAACATCAAGCACTAGTGCTTGCCCAAGATGCGCGGCGCCGAGTTTCATTAGTCTTGGGAGCACTCGCCGTTCTCGCGCAAGAATCACGGCGACTACAGGGAGAGAGATACTGCTATTTGGCGAGAACCCGGCAATCTGAACCGTGGAATACCTTGTCGCGAGATCCGCCAAAACACTCTTCAACGCTTTCTGGGTATGCCGAGGGTTAATCAAGACGATCTCAATAAACCTGACATTCTGCACAATATGAAGCACACGATGGAGTGGATTCAGGGCTTCCTGAAGAAGCACCACCGATTGGAGGAATTTGACAAAGCAGCTTCGATTGCGCTTACCCCTGACCGCAAGTACCAAACAAGCATATCGCTCTACCACCCAATGGCAAGGGAAAGAGATGCGGAACCTGGGCGTGCTCGTTTCGAGGAAAGCACTCAAGGGCTGCTCTGAGAAACCCGGGTGGCTGTCAGAGCGATTAAGAAAAGCGTTGAAATGCGTCTAAGCCTAATAGACTTCCACTTAATGGCGCAATATGAGTCATACAACGAAAGACATTGAACTATATAGAGAGCTATCTCGAGGATTTCCATAAACACAAGGATATCATTTTAGAATTCAGGGCGTACAAGAAGACGTTAAAGGATGCGAGGGATCGAACGGGAGCGGTAGGTGCCTCTCAGAACACCCAGCGACACTCCCAGAGCACCCAGGGAGGCTCCCAGAGCACACAGCGAGGCTTAGAGGAGATCCGGGAGATTTGGGAAAGATCGCACTTCAACTTCATCAAATTGCTCGTCTTAATGCACTACCGGGAGCACGTTGAGCGCTTTGGGAGCATCCCTCAATACTCCATGGACGTCAGCGAGCTTGCCCATGTACGGCGGGTAAAAGAAGCTTACAGAGCGTGCAACAAGGTCGATGCTGCGATGCAGATACTGGACTATGGAGGGAGGCGATTGGCGTTAGAGATTCGAATTGTAAACCTGAAAGACATCGTCGGAGGTCCTGAGAGCACTCAAGATATCCTTTGGAGCCATCGGGATAACTTTAAGGAGTTGCTCGACATTTAAAAATCGAGGACCGCAAGAAAACGCTGAATGAACGCTTAATAGTAGAAAGCGGACTGTCCCTCAAGAGTCCATGCAACCCCTCCGCGAAATCGGAGTGACTTTTCAACGTGGCAGATGGACTGCAAATGAGCCATATGACGCTTTATCGCCTGATAAAGGAGTATGCCGAGGATGCGGGATGCTCTCAGAACTTTGCCGGAAGCTCGAGAGATTCTGGAGCACCGGCAGAGGTTTTCACATGCTTGCAGGTTCCGATACCAATCTTCCAAAGGCCTGATGTATACGAGGTTCACAACATCAGGTGTACGGGAACAGCGTCTTTTAGGAAGGGGAAAATAAGAAAGGATTGGGCATGGGTATCGGTAGGTTCCTTAGAGCAGTGGGGAGTGTTTCGGCGACGCTTACTAGGACACGTGGAGGCATTGTTCAAGGTGCGGGATAGCACAGGGCGCGCACATAGACTATGTGTAGTTGAGCTGCTTGAGGCGAAGGATCGTGGTATCGCTGATAGCTCACATGCACTGCTGAAGGTCTGTAGGCGGAGGAGGAAGAGGATTTGGTTCGTGAATATTCGGAGTATATTAGGAATGGCCCATTTATTTGAGGTGGATGCTGGCAATTGGCTGGTAAATACTAGGATAGATTTGCGTACGTGGAATGAATTTAGTTGAATGCTGTGAGAGCAATCCTCAGTGCTGTAAAGCGTTCCCGAGTGCTATCCAGGGATTTGAGGGCAGTTCCGAATGTTATCCAGTGAATGATTTGAGAGCTGTCCCGAGTGCTATCCAGAGATGTAAGAGCATTACCGAGTGCTATCCAGTGATGTGAGATTATTACCGAACGCTATCCAGTGATGTGAGAGATGTCCCGAGTCTATCCAGTGATGTGAGCATTCCCGAGTGCTCCATAGAGGTGAGGAAGTGGCAAGTGCTACAAGTGGAAAGTTAGACCCAATATAGGACCGCCTAATTCAAAATTCGCGTCGTTCTACTAGTACACATGCGGATTGGAAGAGGGAGATGAGTTTCGGCCGCTCAGTATCTGAGTCTGTTATCCAGCAAGCTCGCTCCACCAGCATAATGCTGCTTATGCATGGAAATGATTTCCAGCAAGCTCACGCCGGAGTGCTGCTTAGGCAGGGCAATGAGCTTTTCAGACAAGCCGTAACATGGCCTAAACCTGAAGGCTAAAATGCCTTTCACGAATCGACAGATACATACGCCATCGTCAAAGGTTTGGTAGTCATCGCCAGTATACACGACACTGCTCGTATCAGTATTCCTCGAATGACCGTTCAGCGGCGTGAAGAATACCCAAGTGAGATATCGTTTGAGAGACTGGCGATGCCTACCTTGCCTTTGAGGAAAGCGTATCGATTCATTTGGATCTAAGTGGGGGGTGTCCCGCCTTGAATAGTATTGTTAAAGATGTTTCCGCAGCTCTACGAGCATTGGTCAGTGCTATTGGAGCATTCTCGGAGCATTCGTTGTGCTCTCTGGACGTGAGAAATATCTATTGGCAGAACTTGGAAAAATCTCGTTAGCAAAGAGTCTCTTGGCGAAGATAGCATTATCGAGTACTCTTTGGGCGTGGGCGATATGCTCTGGCAGCGCCTGGGGAGCAGCTCGTTGAGAAATTGTCTCCTGGCGAAGATAGCATTATCGAGTACTCTCTGGGCGTGGGCGATATGCTCTGGCAGTGCCCGGAGAGCAGCTCACTGGGAATTGATCTCCGGGCGCAGATAGTATTGACGAGTGCTCTCAGGGCGTTGGGGCTTTCTCCCGGCGTGCCCCGAGGCGTCCGTTATCTTGTAGCCAGTCTCTGGGCGGAGAGTCATTAGTGGTTTGTTCTCCAGACGCAGGAGTCCTACCCCAGGTGTGGCATGGCGGAGAGAGCATCGCCGGGTGCTCTCAGGACAGAGATGATATCCCCTGGAGGTGCCAGACGCGCCTAGAGGAGACTAAGTGGGAATAGCGGAGAGAGCATTGCCCAGTCCGCTTCTATGACGACAGGGAGTGCTCAACGGCGGATAGGATGCTCTAGCGGCAGAAAGTGAATAGAGCATTGGCGAGTGATCTCCTGACGGTGGATGTGTTGCCTGGGACTGGGTGAAAAGAGTGCTTTGCTATGGCGATGCTGCATGGAGCGGCGGAAACAAGTATTTTGCTCTAGGAGCGGTGGAACGAGTATTCTGCTCTGGCAGCGCCCGACGCGAGCACACTGCACTGGCAGCGGCCGACGCGAGCAAACCGCTCTGGGAGCGGCGGAAAAGAGTATTCTGCTCTGGTACTGCCGGCCGGACGCGAGCACACGGCTCTAGGAGCGGCGGAAAGGAGTATTTTGCTCTCGCGGCACTGGACGCAATTATTTTGGTCTGGCGGTGCCGGACGTGAGCATACTGCTCTGGCAGCTCCGGACGCGAGCATACACTGCTCTGGCAGCGCCGGAGTCGAGCATTCTGCTCTGGCGGGGCTGGGTGCTTGAAGGCTCTGCTCTGGCGGCGCCAAACACAGGGGCAGTACTCTGGCGGAGAGGAGAGAAAGTAGTATGCTCTGACGTTGCCGGGCGCGAGCACTCTACCCTGGCGTCGCCAGGCGCAGACACTCTGCCCTGGCGGTGTCGGGCGTGATCGCTATGCTTAGGCGTTGCCAGGCGCGAGCATTCTGCCCTGAGAAATAGGAGAGTTTGCTGATGTACTACTCTGGCAGCGCCGGAAGCGAGCATTCTGCTCTGGCGGCGCTGGGTGCTTGAACGCTCTTCTCTGGCGGCGCCAGACACAGGGGCGGTGCTCTGACGGAGAGGAGAGAAAGTAGTCTGCTCTGACGTTGCCGGGCACGAGCGCTCTACCCTGGCGTCGCCAGGCGCAGACACTCTGTCCTGGCGGCGTCGGGCACAGACACTCTGCCCTGGCGGCGCCTGGCGCTCGTGGCGCTCACGGAGTACGGGCTGCGCCCTGAGAAATAGGAGAGTTTGCTGATGAAGACAGTTGTGGCTGTGGCAGCCGCACCTGCGTCTTGTCAGGTTGCTGTGGGAGCTGTTCTGACCAGGTTGTAAGGGTGTCGTACACTAGAGAGTATCCTTTGAAAAACTTTTCCACGAGGAACCTTTTCTTTGGGATTTGACTCAAAGAATACCCAATTCAGAAGAGGACTCAAACGCCACTCAACCGCAGCCGCATGTGCTAATCTTGTAAATATAAATTCAAAGTTATTGTATTGTTGGTTGACAAATTTCCTTTATTGTTCGTTTAGTACTATAGTGAAACTGCTAATCTCCCAGCTCACAACGCAGGTAATCAGAACTGTTTTTCATGATACAAATATTTCATCTACATCTTCTGTGGTTCTCCAACTGGTGCATCGTATTAATGCCCTATCGCTGAATGAAACAATGTGAGTTTATGAAATTTCGCTAACTCACAATACTCTCTGCCTTCCACATGTTCCTTATGTTTGGAGCACTTCCTGGTGAGTGGGTTGCTATTTCTAATTCAAGATGATACCACAATTTCCTGATGGATAGGGTGCCTGATTCATATTTTCTGCTGTATAGCACGCGTTATGGACCAGACGAAACCTGTATTCCTCCTGTTGTTGCAATCCAATATTCAGCTTTTTATTTTCCATGACCGTTCAACCTCCCTCGTCAATGAAATAAACAAAAAGAACTTCGCGCGTCGATTTAAATATTGCGATTTGCTGGTTATGTATTTGTATTTGCTCCTGGCTGTTGATCACACTCTAGGGATATGTAGTGATTTTGATTTCCTGTGCACCCGATAATGGGTAACAAATGTAGCTTTTCTGAATCGCAGACATTTACCTGTTGTGCAAAATGGTTGTGGGTCAACCCATACATAATGATAGCTAGCCAGCGGTATTCATGACAGGATGGGGTGGGTTTCTTGAGTGCCGCCCCAGTCAACCAAATGAAATGAAATTGTCCTTAATGAAACTGGATTAAAGAGGTGACATGAGCCTAGTAGGTTGATATACACTAGGAATTAAATAATCACTTTGAAAAGTAATTTACCGTTACTCCTGCCTATAGTACCAGAAATTGAGTGTTATCCCCACCATTGCACTGCCGTAGTTTGGGACAATACCTCAATCTAAGTACAGCGGTGGGTAATAAGTCATCGGATGACCTAGCCACAATTTTGCTTGCAAACGCGTATTTTTGTGGCGTTCCGTCCGATGACTTGTTCCTCACCGCTGTACATTACCGGCAATGTAGAGAGAATCCAGCAGAATCTTCAATTCAATATTGTTCAGTGGGATTGGGGTATTTAGAAAAATACAGTGGGAATGCTGCAGCGTTACCGTTACTATTCTGACCCGGCCATTACTATCATAACAAATGTGAGCCTAACGACTAACATCACCGAATCAATAACAAGAGGAGCGGTACAAGCAGCCCTTCAGCTCAATATACAATCACAACAGGCAATCAATGGCAGTGAACAATCTGACGAGACTGGTGAGGCAGGGTGAGTTAGACCTCCCAAGATGGGGGACAGAGGAGGTGGGATGGGTTCCCTGATAATATGAAAGAGGAGTAGAGTGATGTCTATGTTGAACTCTTTGATCCCACCGACGATAGTAATAATATGCTTAAGAAGGATACTAAGGTCCTAGATAAGTTGTGGATATGTTCTGACTCATACGCTGAACACTACCCATATACTGGGATCTTCTCAAAGGTTGACCTAACGGGCCGCTGTCGCTCGATGGCGCTTATCTTTCACAAACGGGTAACCACGGTTCTATGTGCTAGCAAGATGCTGAACCGTTCTTGTGGGCCATAGTGAATCGGTAGTTCGTTTTGCTAAATGAATCAATAATTGAGTCTGAGACCTAAAATAAAATCTCTAATCTTATTATTGGACTTATGCTGTAACCCAAATGCGAATGCTACACAAACTTCTGATACCCACAGACGGCACACCTGTTCACCGATAGGTATTGTAACTAGTATGGGTAGTCGATTGATTGATATTGCTCATTATTCTTCTGACCTATACATTTATATTAAACTAGTGTTGAGCACAAGCCTGACCTAGTGCCATCGGAATGTGGGACACGTTAGGGCAACTATCATGAGATATCTCTGAGTAGTGAATGGAGTATAGATCAATTTCATATTATAGACAAATGTAGAGAGACCAGACATATACTCATAGACGTAAAAAGACACTTGTAGGGCATGGGGTTATTGAGAGAGAAATGTATATTATTATGTATACAAAATAACAATATACCTCCTGGTATCGTAATACTATCACATCCTGTATATTTTAATCATCTCTATTCCCCTGCTCATTGATGCTCTCACTTGAAGTGGTATCTGAGTTTCCCCGTGCTTAGGCTTATTGGATTCCGCCGCTATCTGCTTAGAGGGTATTCTTTTGCAAGGTGTTTTGCCGAGTATTTGCTGTTTGGGTATTTTGCGTAGCAATTAATTTACCAGTTAATTTGAAATCAAAACACTATCACTATCTACATACTTTTGAATATTAAAGGATGTATTATCAGTTCTAGAAGCAGAGTCTTTATATCTCACTTTAAGCCCTGTTTTGACGCTATATTTTGAGATTTCAACCAGGTTAATCACTGTTAGTCACCCCACTGGCAAACACCAATTTTGCCTTTATCTTTGTCTTTGTTCCTTTGATCCGCCTGTTCTTTCTCATCCTGAGAACGTACGAAGTTCTTTATGGAAATGACGCGAGCACTTGATAGCACCTGGCGCTTATCAGTGGGCCGGTTCGCCTTTTGGATCTCTACGTCGTGAGCTGTTGATGCCTGAACGTCTCTACATCATGATCTGTATCTATTCTTTCAACGAATTTTACTATCTTTCTTATACCAGCCCCGGGCTGTTGAGAAGGTGGGGTAGTAGACAACACCAGTCCGAATAGCTCTCAGCCTATCCTGTTCACCTACCTACTGGTCTCTGACATGCTAGGCAGTGGGGCCTCTGATGGTCGTGCTGTTCTTTGAAGAGTCATCCTAGGCGATTCCCGTAGAACTTTCCTTGAATTCAAAAGGTATACACTATTGGTCTCAAAAGCGATTTTGATCGGGCTCTGTTTTCTAGCCTCAATCAATAGTCTAAAGGAAGGTAGTAATTATACTCGAATGAATTTATATTCATAAAGCTACTTGAAGAATTATTCTTTATTAACGGCTCCAAGACGATTGATACCTTTATCCAACTCAGCTGAGTAGTACCGCTGTAGCTGGGAGACCAGGCAAACATCGAGTGGCGGTATGAGATTAAGGGACCCGAGATGGAAGACAGAGGATAATGATATCATGTTCGATGTCATATATTATCAATTAAGGGCTCGTATGTGAACTATGACCACCAAGGTTTAAAAGGCATGTGTCATCATCAGCGCTGATAACTATTAATATATTTCATATACTATATGAGAATAAGAACATAGCCCTAGTACGTTTCCCGAATACATCCCCGATATACTCCACCCCCAACTCATTATCGGTCCGTCTCTACCACAATGCAGCAACTGTTACCAACTCATTCAGGCCAACGTTAGTATACCAGCTAGTCATATACGAATTGCAGTGGTGAATAAGAATGGATTCAGCCCGTTCACCAGTAGCTAATACCCCCTCGATCACTGTTACAAACGTTCTACTCCCGTTGTGTACCAGTCTCGGGTTCTTCGTGCCACTGTGGCAAATGATTCGACATATATGGGCCTGTCCAATAATGAACATTTTTCATCAATATTCCATGTATTCTGCGGTTTAATATTATGTCCTCTCACATTTCTTTCAAACTATCCAAGCATCGGTATCTTGCCTATGAGACATTGAGTTATACACATACAAGCTGAAAGAGATATTCGAGGACCTCGTGTTCTCCGCAGTTGATCTCTGCATATCTATTCAACTTGCTATCTTACTGATGAGGATAGGATGTCGGTTAAAGAACCTGGATATCCAATGCTTTCCCAATTCTCTCCTACTTTTTGCAGGTTACACATGGCCTGCTAATGCCTTCTTATATTGCATCGTCAACGGGTTCCCCCAGCTATACAGCTTGGGGCAAAGTTGCACAATTGTCTCCCGCTGTTCCGGCGCGGGGAGGGGGCTATCGGGGTGTGATTGAGTTCGTAATTGAGCCCCTTTCAGTTTAAAGCTCGAGCTTGCTCGGCTTGAGCCCATCACTATATACTAATAATAATAATTTATTGTCAAATGAGCAACATATACCTACCGTAACGCATCACTCGATTAATAAATTCTCAATCAAATAGAAATACCACCTCATTGCAATGGTTGAAATACACAATCCCACGCTGCGAGGCTTGTAGTATGTGTTCCGACTTAAGTGAGGACGCTACCCGCTGAAAGGATACCATCATATGGCTCGCCCGTTCACAGACAGGCAGCGACTTACAAATGGTAGCCTATTCAGCGATATCGGATAAAGGATCTGCGCGTATAGTCAATGATGTAGAATACTGAAAGTTCGGTACCCTCAGAAATTTGCACTAGAAACGTGTTGCTCCGGAATCTGGATCAGGGCATTTTTGTAAAGTGGCTGCATGTATTTATACCTAGTTCTTGGTACTGTACTCGCGCGTTAGTTGAATGAGTTTATTCAGCCTTACATTAACAGTTCGAAACCTCGTATGTGAGCATTGAAGGTTGTATTATGATATTCCGCACTTACCTTACAATATATGAGTATTGTGGTGAAGAGATTTCAGCTCCGCCTCAAGTCTCCTCCTGGTTTCGGTATTCATATATTACTTACTTATTCAGTGGGGCTGGTGTATCTAAAGGGACCTTGGAATACTTTCATGTAATTCTCTCCCTCGAGATAACTCGAGCACCACTCGAGGCACCAACTATTTCTGACGAGCAAGCAAAGTCATCGACCTCACGAGGCAGAGGCACATGGATGCACTTTTCTCTGCCTGCCTCGTGCTGCCTCGTGCGCCACACTACCCTAGCGCGGACACTCATCCACTTATTGTTCAATTCTTAGGTAGCCCAACCCCTACTACGCCATGGTTGTGTAAACCTTTCACTTGATGCTACCCGTTGGTGGACTGGTAGTGCCATCCAATGATGACAGTCAATTGGGTCGGCCTATATGTTGATATCATTTGATAGGGCGTGACAGGTGTATCGGTCGGAACAGGTGGGTAACCGACACGTGTAATTGAGACATGTCCAGGCCCGTTCCGTCACTTATTACCACCGCCGTACAAGGTCCAATGTTGAACTTATTGAACAACCGCGGTTCTCGTACAGCGGAAGACTGCCCCCCCTAGATCACACCATTCCCGTAAAGCCAGCCCCCCCCCCCCCCCTCACCCGAAGGCCTTGTGGGAACATCTCACAGATGTCATAACAACCTTTCTACCCCCCCTTCCCCCTATCCTTGCGCCCGGTTTTCCCAACGCCTACTTGCTCCATAAATCCACCACCAGCTTCCCCGATTCTCAACACGCCAAAGCTACATGAGCCCGTCCCTAATTCCAGTTCCGCCTGCGGGCATGCCGGCGCGCCGCTGCCGATTGCATCCCAATCGGCTTCGAGCGGGACAGCAGTCTTTTGCGCGTGGATGGGGTAGTGGAGTGGCGTGGTGGCTGGTGAAGGGACGGTGTCGGTGTATTTTCGGGTGAGGTGTATGTACCAGTTAGCCTAGGAGGTGATGGTATTAGTCAAAAGTAGGTCAGGGGCGGGGAGGGGGGGGGAGGGGAAGGAGGCGGAATTGTACCAACCGCGGGCGCGGGCACTGTTGGCGGTAGGGGTCAGTAGATCATCGTGATTCTACAGCTCTACACCTGTACCCTGCTTATCGGTCACATCACGGTCCGGCTTTACGAGCGCACCAAGTGCCTTCGTCCAAGCGCGGGTGACTTAGACGACAGGGCCCCGCTCGCGAAGGCGGCGGAGATAATCGAGGGTCGCCGGAGGTTGACGGCATGGACGAGAGGTAGGTATCACCCAGTGATGCTGTGGGCGGGCGGGTGTTTGCGGTGGCATAGTATGGGGTGGGGGGGACATCGGTGGCGGGTATCGAAGCAGGTAGTGTCTAGGAGAAATCGATGAAGGCGACCCAAGGGTCGGTGTAGGTGATAGAGGGTGCGGATTTGGGGTTGAGAGGAGGAGCAGGAGGAGTAAGTGCGTGGTCGATGAGAGGCTCAGGCGTAGAGACCAATGATGTGCATCTGTCATAATTACTCTCCGCACAAGACAACCAATGTGGTTTGGGACACCTTGAGACGGAGGGTTAAAATTGTCAAATTCACGGCTTAGTAGAAAACATCCACACCACTGTACAAATAAAATATCTCTATAATACTATAGCAACACTCATGAATGATAATGTGACAGGCGGCGATTTAATTTAATTATTATGGTGATGCTATTCCAATTTTTGGAAGAAATGTCACTGCAGCACCTCCCCTATTAGGATAGAGATGCTTACTAATTACAAAGTATTACTAAATTAGGAAATCAAGTGCCTAACATCAGCAAGATTGTAAATGTGAATGAGTCTCCTAACACTCTCCTGACTCTCCTGAGATTCTCCTGAGACATCAAAACGGATGTTGATTCTCTGGAGGTTCAGGGAATGCGTTACGGAAATTGCTCAGCGTGGTGATGAAGTCCCGACCATTTTGTTAGGTCCACCAGCTGCCACCGGCGATGTCCTCTGTAGACCTGTTCTCTAACCTCTTCTGCATAATAATTCAAACTGGATGCATAAGCCTCCAAAACTCTCATGCAATGGATTTGGGCATAATAAATTAGTTTGACTATTTTCTTTTTGATGGGGGTTAAAATTACCTATCAATTGAAACTGTTGAAACTGAAGTAAACGCAAAGGGTACAGTGTTTCAAATTGTCTCCGAAGAGTATTGACAGTTCATTCTCGCATAATACTTGCCCGTCCACCAGTATTTCTCTACACAATTTAAGTTGGAGGGACATTTTGGGTAGAATATTATCAATTGATTTTACGACCCGAGCTCTTCCTGTTGGCATTTTTATTATCCATAAAGCTCACTTTCAGTTCCCAGAACATATATATAACAGCAGACATCTTTGCTGTTTGACAATCAATTCCATAATACATTATATGGCACTGCAGTAGGAAATCACTGTCTATAACACCATGATATTTGCTCCAACAAAATCTCTTGAATTCACTCAGGTTTACGAAGCTGCTCAAGGATTTGATGATTTTGGGTGAAAACTATTAATTGTGATAGGCTTTTTAGGTGTATAAAACATTGTCTCATTTCTAGTTAAGAACTGTTGGGATTTCTATATATTTTAGAAGCCAGAAGTGTATCGGGAGCAAAGTACTAATGATTTAAAGTAATATCAAAATCAAAAAGAGCTTGTGATTCTGGAAAGATGAAAATGAAAGATTTCTAATACTACATGTACTATATATTCAATCATCCACTTTCTGGTACAATAATCGCTTTTCCAATATTCAATATTCATCAATGAATCTCAAGTTGGTTTGCCAACCTTGTCTTTATCCGAAATGATCACTTATCAATGCTGAATCTGTACTTTCATTCCGTATTTCTGCGCATACAACAAGTTTTCTGAAGCAGTTGGCATAAACCTTCATCCATTATATTTGGGTCTGTCAGTCTGCGACCTCTTCTTCATTTATATCTTCTTTTTCCGACAATTGCATTAAAAGCAGATTTGTCATGTGTGACTAAATTGCGAGACCCTTCGCCTGTAAATAAACTCGCTGATGGTTCAAAAGTACTGTGTTCTTTGAATATAACCGAACATCTTTGATATTTCTTTCATCGTTTCCAGTGTATGAACACCTCTTGCGTGTAGTGAACACCATTTCGATATTCATGTTCATCTAAAAAAACTCGTTTTGGGAGTATATCCTGAACAAACACAAACCTCTTCTATCAACGACTAGCAGTCGTAACATGCATTCCATAACTGTTTCGACCGAAACACTGCTCCATTGCCACAACTGGCCGCTCCGAAATCAAAAAAGTTCCAATAGTCTTCGTTAATCCGAACTGATTTATTTTGAAGATTCAGAATTTAAAACTCTGTAAAACTCTCCCTTCAACAATCAATCTGCGGGATAAACTGACTGGACAAATTTAACGCAAGATTTTTTTGAAGTCAGATGGTAATATCCCGATGAAGATTCCGACCAAAAACAATTTCGCTTCAGATCCTTTGGCTTTCACCACAATATATCAAAAATAACGAGCCCAAATGTCATTTACTGGAGAAACAACAATTATCAACAAACTGTGGAGAATAAGAAGTCATAGATATGATGCGAATCATCTCGAAGGTGACAGATTGCGACGAAATTTCAAAAGCCTAAGGCTTTTCAACAAAAAATGTGAAAATAAAAGTAGGAAAATAGAACTCTAGTGCAAGAACTAACTATGTGTTCTATTTTTCACAAATCTTCATCTATCTTGGATCAAAAGCGTTAGAAATTTGAAAATGAGGAATTTTGTATTTAAATTGCGAACAGTATTCATAGAGTGAGACAAGCTTGGCAAGAGCTAGCAAACAACACCAAAATGTGTAAGCCAACATGGTATATAATAAATCGTCATGTTAGAGCAGAATATTTGACTAGTTTTGGAATATATAGAAAATATAAAACTAATCTTTTCTATATATTCATAGGCTGGCGAAGTATCCTGCTCCAAAATCACGATTTATTATCTACAATATATGGGATTTTGTTGTGTACTTTCCGCCAAGCCTGTCTCCACGCCAAACCTGACTTGTCACCTCTAAGATTGTGGACACCATAGTACTCAGAAGGTCATCGCTGAGAGCCAACATGCACCTGGTTAACGCAGAGAAAAAAAAGAGTCCCTTATTCAGTCCATGAGTTATCATTTAGACAGCGATCTTACCCACCCTCAATAATACAAGAATATACTATGATGCGCTAAGGCAAAAAAGTAGTCAATACTTGGGGCGAAGTAGAGGTTGAATAGGTTTCTAATGAAATAAATCATGAAGAGTCAGGTGTGTAAAAGTGATGAAGAATAAATTTATGAATGAAATTCTTGATATGTCTCTGTATTAAAAAATTATTTAAACCTGAATTTTGGTATTTTAAAGACGTATAAAAGAATTTAACCAACTGTGACGGCATTATACCTTTTTATATCCTTAAAAGCAAACCCGATGAGTCAAGATGTAAAGCAGGTTTCAGAACGCCCAGACGGCTTAACGAGGCCACATTGCAGCCATAACTGTTCCACTGCTGTATCATATGTATGCCGCCACATCATATTTAAGAGTGTGTGCACCGTATACCTAAATCTCAAAACAAAAACAAACACATACCACCCTTTCAAAACTCATGAAAGAAGTTACAGAAATGGAGGACATTGTACATATATCAATAATCGAAAACAAGAGGTACTATCCCTTGGACGGATGCAAGTGGTCAGATTCGCGACCTGACCGTGCCCCGGTATTTGCTTCTTTTGGAGGTCATGTGATATCAGATTTAGACTGGCGGCAGCCAGAGCTAACATTCGACCCAGGTCAACGGTCGATGATATTCAGCGGTTGATGATATCCAACGGTCGATGATATGCAACAAAACAAGGACGACAGAGAACAAAATTGCATATACCACAAGCAAAGTAAGAGGTAGGAGCCCGCTTCCCTGTTAATCCTTCCCTTCTCAACCTAATGTGATAGCATTCACATTCCTTTCTCTTTTCCAAACGCACCTGTACATGATCTGAGAATAAAACACTTCTAACAGGAGGTGGTAATTCTGCAACCCCTTACACTTTACTATGTCTGATTGCTGCAGTTCTTCTATAATACCAACGGCTATATCTGGTTCTAGGTTTTTTATTTAGTACCTCTGGCCGGTATTTTTGTAAGAATTGTCCTGCTACTAATAGGCGGAACTGTTTGTGTATTACTGCCGTGACTGTAGCGAGAAGGTGGAGAACAAAAGAATTGACTAGTTTAACATCTAGGAGCCAAAAAAAGAAAGGAAGCCAATTATGCTCAGCAATCAACTGGGTAAAAAAATAGCTTCGGTATTGGTCTGCGATATCTACTCCCCCGTTGTGATAGTTGTAGTCATCGATAAGTGCAGGAATTGGTACGTTCATCGTATGATTACTGCCAAATGCTGGTTTTATAAGGGAACCGCTAGTACTGGTGATTCGTGGTCTTTCTCCTAACTTTGTTACCATTTCGTCAATATCACGTGTAGTTGATGGGGCGTGAACGTGATTGTTGTCTTGCCATTGCACAGCTAAAACAAGCCCGTCACTACCATCAACCGCACCACTAAATACAGTATTCTATGGTATATACTTTCTAGAATCATTATACTGTTGCGGGAATCTCCCTTCCTGTACACGGGCCGTTCCGCATTCATAGATACTAATTTTCCGAAAGGCTATAAATAGCTGAACTGTGCTGAAGAGATTGTCAATATAGACGGTAAAATCGTATGAGGAATAAGGTAAAGATTGTGTTGCTAGTTGATAAACCACCGCAACAGTAGGTGCAGATATTTCAATAGACTCTTGGTATGCAAGACTGAGTTCGGCAATACCCTTAACTCTTTCCAGTTCAATGTATAGCCATGATGACAAATAGCTAATACCTTATACCCTTCCGTAATTGGTTTGTTCGGCAGGCGTCCTCCAAACCTGATCATCATCTCATTAACTGTTACCGACCTTGATGACAGATAGTATTTCATACAGTTCTCCCTCATTTTGCTATTCAATGGCTCAAGCTTCTCCCACCAATTCTCAACTTCGCCTGGTGGCGACACATGCAAATACCTCTTAATTTGAAAGGACCTATTGTTTAACCTAGCTCAAGAAATAGGCATTCTCCAACCCGCCACTGGCACATGTATCCGAATACCAGCTCTTCTTTTCCAAATATCTGCTGGTTATTTGCAGCGGTAAACTCCCATCGCTATCAGAAGAGTTAAAAAAACCCGGAGTTCTCGGGCAGTTGTAGGTCACCACCTTCTCCTATAAGAATAGAGAGTGTTGTCCCCTCTGTGAACCCTCGCATACTCATTGGTATTTTGGGCCAGACCCTCGAGCACTTCCTCAGTCCAGAAAAGCTCAAATATCTCCAAAGGTAAAGTATCCGCATCCTATCTGCTATTAGAACTAGACACTAAATTACTCGTACTAGTTAGGAGAATTACCAATATACCATCTGGCAACAAAGGTTCTGCTTCGTGATTAATCCTAGGCAGTGGATGATATGTTGTCGGAGTCTCTGCATTAGGAATGCTTTCCACCCTCGAACCTGATGCCTTTGCTCGGCGTCGACACCTTGACATAGTACTGGTTCAGTCCGCTGTCCAATGTCCGCTGTTGAGGACGTCCATTACCTACTCTACTACCTACCTCGCCATTCAGCTGAGGTCGAGCTGAGACAGTTCTTGAGACAGCTTGGCTCAGTGCACGGTCCAGGCCGCGAATTTGACCACTTGCATCCGTCCAAGGGATAGCATGTTCCATTGAAGATAATAAAAAAAACTCATCGCTTACACATGGAGTAAGAAATACTCCCAGAAATAATACAATCTATCCCAGCTAAACATAAACTACCAATACCAGAAAGGCAAAAACCCAATACTGGTAGTAATAGACAGACTGAAACCGGCCATACCTGAAAGACCATAACCTCATCAGAAGAGAATTCGACTAGACAATACTCCCCTAACGCCTGTACTCACACCTGTCAAATCGACCCCAGATCAACAAGAAAATGAGTACACAACACTCTGTTTCACAGACCAACAATACTGCCTGTTTAAATAATATCGGACACAGGTGGGCACATACCATAGCACAAACCACAATTACAAGAGGAATCTCCCAGACTAGGCTTGGAGCAGCCTGGACTTATGGATTCTGATTGGAGGATTGATTCCGCAACGTTCTCGACGGCAGGGCAGATGGGGGCGGTCGGGCCATGATACTGTCACGCAAATCATTGATCGGGTCCTGAAGGACGTATACATCGTTGCATTTCCCTTTGTTCCTTCTTTACCTTTTTCTCATTTGAACTTCCTATTATCTCAGGATACATTCCATTTTCTGTTCTCGAACCCCTAAAGAATGGAACTCATAAGTTTCCAGCTTTGCCTTTTGTCCCAGTCCCATCCTTGCTCAGGCTTTGCTTAACATAAAGCATTGATTCTGTTCTCCTAAGTTTTCTTCAATAGTCGATCATCAGGAATCTTAGTCTAGTATCCATTGGTATCAAGTCAGATAACCCTAACCCTTGCCTGCACGAAGTGAAGAGGTTTCACCCAAGTGAACCTGACTCAACTTCTACTGTTGTCTCACCAAGAACCCCCGAACCCGGTCCTAACTTCCCCGAGTCCGCCCGTAACACTGATATGAGCCCTATCAAAGGCCTCAGAGTTCCGCTATCTCGTCATTATTGTGAACGCATCCTTATCAAAAGGGTCTTCCTGCTCTTCTTCGGTAGACTCACAAAAATCTTCACTTTCCCAATCTGAAGTATCTGTGTAATCTTCCCATTGGACTTCCGCAGCGTAGGGGTCTTGCGCAACGGTCTAAAGCCCTTCCTCACTTTCATCATCTAACTGTTCCAGTAAGCCTTTGGGGATGTGAATACATTCCTCTGAGCTCTACTGGTCTCTTTTGCTGTAGTGAGCTGGCCTCCGCTGTCTCGCTCTTTTTGATAAAGCTGGCATACTATATCCTCAATTAGCATACTATCACCTTTGGGAACGGAACAATAAAACACACGGTAGAATACTGCGGTGGTACCAGATTGTAAACAGGTAATGACCGCTGATGGTAGGTGAGGACGAGTGATAGTAGGTGAGGACGAGTGATGATAGGTGAAGACGAGTGATGATAGGTGACGACGGTTGATGGTGAGTGATGGTAGATTTCTTCACAGCTCAGCTCCGAGTTCTGAGCTCGCTTAAACCGCCTCCCACTCCCCGCTCCTACCTGTAACCCTAACCCACTTTTCAAACCGAATGTCGCACCTCCGTCTCACAGTGTCCCCAACCATACCTAACATAGTGAGATGAGGCTCTGTTGCATTACAACTGAGATACAGTGGTGGGGCGGTGGCAACGCACGTAATGTGCTTGGATGAGAACACTTTGTCAAGAGATGTGGCGTTAAGCGAGAGGAATAAATCGAGGAGAGAGAGTGGGGGACTCCGCCTCCCCCTCTCCGATTAATCAATAAAACCCCCATTTCAGGCAGTACAACTACCCTAACCAGAGACCCAACCAGATCAACTATCACGATGTCTAGTGTAGGAATCGCACGTCTCTTTGTCACTGTGGGTTACCCCCGCCGAGGTCCTCGCTGCCGATTCACTACCAGCACTCCGGCAAGTTTTATCTGTCCTTATCATTTGTGTAGTGGTGCTAATATGAATGACGCAGAGAATGGTTGCCGGCGATGATCTTGATACTACACATCATGAATCGATACACGATAATAAATCACCTGACTCCTCCGTCATGCCGGAGAGATTTGTTCCCTGGAGCCAATATTCGCAAATCGTGTGCCAAGTCTCTAGGCACGAAAACGTAGGCAAGAAAAATCAATACTTCGTGGTTTTCATATTGACAGCTTTCTTAGGAGATTACAAGCATCAACATGTATCAATTGCCGAATGGCAGATTCGACAGTCTGGACAGAAAACTCGAGAAGATGACTGCCAGGTCTGACAGAAACATCGAGTCGATGACTACCAGGTCTGACAGGAAGATCGAAATAATGGGGAGCGAAATGGACATGAGATTTGAAACAATGGGAAACGAAATGAACAGGAGATTCGAAGCGATGGATAAGAAGATTACTATCCCTTCGTTCGTCAGAGCAAAATCGGAGACATATCAGCCCCGCGACGGCGTGGTGATATTCGAAAAATCTACCTACCTACAGACTGTGGAGACACCTGAAAAAGGTATAGGAGAGGCCACAGAAGGTGAATTTACAGCAAAAGGTTCACGGAATGAGGTTTAGGTTTATTACCGAGTAAAAGCTGCTCTTTAGCGCCTGGTCGTGAGAACACACGAAGGGATATTGTTTCTAGCTCTCATGGGCATTGTTGTAGTTAACGGAGGGTTTGATTTCTTCTCCGATAAGAATTGTACTTGCAAATAGGGCAATCCAACATGGGTATACTCTCGTAAGTTGTGGACTGTAGTACTAAATCTAACTAGCAGTGGCCACTTCGCGACCGCGAAGGAGGGTTCTGGAAACCTGGGCGGGTTACTGCTGTTGGGGCGGGTTACTGCTGCAACTTCAAGTTGGGGTTGGGCGGGTTACTGCTGCAACTTCAAGTTGGGGTTGGGCGGGTTACTGCTGCTCCAATTATGTATAACAGAGCCAGTAAATCCCTTATCCAGTTCATCCATCATCATATCCAGTTCATCCATGTCACCCCCATCATGTCTACTCTAAGAAAGCATAACCATCACCAAGCAAAATTTAAGCTCCCGCGCAGCGAGCCCAGTTCGCGCTGAAAAGTCGAATCGCCATCAGAGGCTGCTGTTTTTCTGCCTTTCAGGCCTTCCGGTTCTGCTCCCGCCTCGCGCCGCCAATAAGGCGTCGCCGGTTTCTGTTCACAGCTTCCGCAAAGTAAAGTATAAAAGTTTCTTATAAAAGCTGCTGCTTTCAGAAGCGCTTTGCTAAGACTAAGCGGACCTGCTGCTAAGGTTTAAGACCGCCGAGAGTTCTAAAACTGCCGAAGCTTCGAAGCCAAACCGCTGTTTCGTGCTTCATATTGTTTCGATTCGCACTTCGCTGCTTCTAACTGATTCGAGCCAGCTGCTTTTTCCGATACGCCGAGCCGTTGCTGTTCCGATTCGCACCCTGCTGCTAAGCCTTCCGACGCCTGTGAGCCTGTTGCTTTTCCAATACCGCCAAGACTGGCGCAAGACACGCCTAATTCAAGATGTCGTGAGACAATTTGCTGAAGCATTAGTAATGGGTGGTGTAACCAATACTGCTACTCTAAGAAATTGGCTAGTATGGATTGGATTAGACATTTTAGTTAAGGAAGACAGGGGTCTCAATATGGCTAGGCCAGTTAATGTTGAGGCTATCTTGGGATATAGCAGGGGTGAACTTGCAGAGGCAGGTTGTGACTGTTGTACTGACGGTAAAGGCCCTTTTGTTGAATGTGTCACTGTGGAAGGCATGTTTGCAGGTAGTTGCACCAATTGCCACTACAATAGCCAAGGCAAATATTGCAATTTCCGTCCTGGTAAGTAATCTACAATTCTTACAATGTCTTACAATTGGTTTACAGTGACTTACAAACACTTGCAACAGAAATCAAGCCTTGCGAACGTTCTGCGCCCATTGCAAGCTCTTCTGCAGGTCCTGCGGAGGTTGCAGACAGGCATAGGAGAGTTGCAAAGAGAAAGCGTACTTCTACTAAAGAAAAATGGCGGAGGCTTTTGATGGCGGTGGAGGGGGTGGCTGATGCAATTGAGGATATCATGGAAGACATGGAAGACTAAATGTAATCAGACTCCTTATTAGTTGTAAACATTTGCAACATCAGCAAAAAAAAAAATCCACCAAGACGAATTGTACGTCCAGACGTACCGATTCGTCTTTTGCGACCAAAACCTCGTCTTTTGCTACCAAATACTCGAATTTTGGTCGTCCCGGGCTACCCGGAGCTCGCAAATGTGACATGTCGTCTTTTTGCACCTAGTATGCGTCTGAAATGTGACATCTCGTCTTTTGACGCCTAGGTCGCCTCCTAAATGTGATATCTCGTCTTTTGACGTCATGAAGTGATATTCTGCCATGTACAGGCGCTTAATGCTAATAGCGCTAGCTAATGACGTCAGATTTGACTATTCTCCACACCTCGAGGATCCACCCACACCTCCACATATACACCTAGTTACCTCGCCTCCTACCTCACCTCCTACCTCACCTCCTACCTCACCTCCTACCTCACCTCCTACCTCACCTCCTACCTCACCTCCTACCTCACCTCCTACCTCACCTCCTACCTGTATCGACACCTACCTCCTCCCTGTATCGACACCTCCTGCCTGTATCAACGCCTACCTCCTGCCTGCATCAGCGCCTGGATACGTATTTACCTTCCTCTGCATTTTGACGCCTTTACTGACTGCGCTGCAGGCTCCAAATCATGCAGTATATCGACGCCGCTGGAGGCGTCAAATTGGGCAGTATATTGACGCCGCTGCTGACGCCGCTGCTGACGCCGCTGCTGACGCCGCTGCTGACGCCGCTGCTGACGCCGCTGCTGACGCCGCTGCTGATGCCGCTGCTGACGCCGCTGCTGACGCCGCTGGAGGCGTCAAATTCCCAGTATATTGACGATTATACTGACTCCGCTGCAGGTAAATACCCCAGTATATTGACGCCGCTGGAGGCGTCAAATTCCCAGTATATTGGCCATTATACTGACTCCGCTGCAGGTAAATACCCCAGTATATTGACGCCGCTGCCGACGCCGCTGCTGACGCCGCTGCAGGCTCCAAATCCTGCAGTATATGGACGCAGCTGCAGGCACCAAATCGACAGCTGCCAGGCAGCGAATTCTGCACTATATGGACACTTACCAGTCACCAAATACTGCACGATTTCGACACCTACCAGGCACCGAATACTGCACCATTTGGACACCTCCTAGGCAGCGAATCCTGCACCATTTGGACACCTCCTAGGCAGCGAATCCTGCACCATTTGGACACCTCCTAGGCAGCGAATCCTGCACCATTTGGACACCTCCTAGGCAGCGAATCCTGCTCCATTTGGACACCTACCAGGCAGCGAATACTAATCCAAATCGACACCTCCCAGGCAGGCAGCTCAGCGGGCAGGCAGCTCAGCGGGAAGCTCAGCGGGCTGGCAGCTCAGCGGGAAGCTTAGCGGGCAGGCAGCTCTGTGGCGAGCTCAGCAGACAGGAGGACAGGCAGCTCAGTGGGCAGGAGGGTAGGCAGGCAGCTCAGCGGCGAGCTCAGCGGGCAGGCAGCTCAGCGGGCAGGCAGCTCTGTGGCGAGCTCAGCGGACAGGAGGACAGGCAGCTCAGAGGGTAGCTCAGCGGGCAGGCAGCTCAGCGGCGAGCTCAGCGGGCAGGCAGCTCAGCGGCGAGCTCAACGTGCTGGCAGCTCAGCAGGGAGCTCAGCGGGGAGGCAGCTCAGCGGCGAGCTCAGCGGGCTGGCAGCTCAGCAGGGAGCTCAGCGGGGAGGCAGCTCAGCGGCGAGCTCAGCGGGCTGGCAGCTCAGCAGGGAGCTCAGCGGGGAGGCAGCTCAGCGGCGAGCTCAGCGGGCTGGCAGCTCAGCAGGGAGCTCGGCGGGCTGGGAGCTCATTGCGCAGGAGGGCAGTGCCCGGGGCAGGAGTAAGCGGAGGTAGGTGGGGCGCCGGCGGAGGCAGGTGGGTCGCAAACAAATATGTATATAGAATTACGTAGACATGTGGATCAATATACGTGACATTTGCGCGGAAGTAGTGTCCTAATCTATGTACCGATTGCCGAGTGACCTCATTCTGCCAGCGAAATGTGCTAGCGAAAGCCGTTAACCGGGCAAAAGCTACCTAGGCGTGGACCCGGTGTTCGTTTTGGGGTCAAATACGACCTAATTTGGTCAAAAGACGAACTCGTCTTATGACCAAAAGACGACGTCGCGACGGGAACGGGAGAGATGTTCGTTTTTCTCGTCGAGACGATATCGTTTTGCGCCGGGCGTATGGATGCAGGTAAGAAAACTTCTATGCTACCCTGGTGCGCCTATATAATACAGCGCGCCCAAAGGCGTCAGAATGAACCCAATTTTGCTGATGAATAGTTATAACAAAATAAAGTCTGTGTTTGCAACTCTCGCAACCTTCTTGCAGCTGTTTACAATTGGTATTTCATTATTGCAAGTTCATGTAATGAGTCGTATATAATTGCAAGCTTTGATTTGTTCCTGCAAGAGTGCAAAGTATACCGTCAGAACCCACTGTAATTAAAGTATATGAAACGGTAAAGGGCCTTCTGTAATGTACAACTGTCATCCCCTCAACAGTACCTCCGGATACACTATATTCTCTGTTTCTCTCCCTCTCTCCTCCGTTTGCAAGATTCGCAACTTATTTACATCTGTTGCCCTTGACAATGCGACATATAATTGTCCATGCGTAAACGGTGGCGTGCGCAAATCAATCCCTACAATGTCAAGTGATTGCCCCTGTGCCTTATTTACAGTCATTGCAAAGCACAATCTTACGGGAAATTGTTTTCGAGTTAAGATAAAAGGCAATTCCCCTTCAGTTGTAGAAAGCTTGATGCGAGGAATAATCTTCACTTGCCCATCATTATCGCCTCCTAATATTCGCACCTCAATGCAACGTCTTTCCATAATTACTGTCATTCTCGTTCCATTGCAAAGCCCTTGCTTTGGATATAGGTTGCGCAGAAGTATAACTGGGGCGCCAATCTTAAGTCGCAAGTGAGAAGGTGGCAATGCAGCGGGATTCAGGCTTTGCAAGTACTCTGCAGGGAGTTCATTTGACGCTTCTTCTGAATTGTTGAAGTCTGCACTATCGATAGAATAATATGTTTTAGCTTCACCGTGCACTGTATTGAGAACAGTATCATTGAACTCCGCGACTAAATCATTCCGCATTGCAAGGATTGCACGCCCTTTGAATGCCGTGTAATTGGTGTGAGCTGATGCAAGTATCACTGCAGGGAATATATGCTCGCAGAGATCTGGTACCGTTGTGCAAATGGAGATGAATTCCGGTAAACGTATTCGACCATTCCATTGTGGATTGTATGATAATTGCAAGAGCCAATTGGCAAATTCCTTATTTGCCTCTCCTTCCCTTACTCGCATATTTGTTTTCAACGAAAGCTGCTGTAAACGCTGCCAAAGGAATGACCGTTGCAAGCATGCTGCAACTGTTGCACCACGGTTACCCCGTCTTACAATTGGAAGAATCAAGAAAGTCTCCCCAACACTATTGGTATATTGCCAAATAACGCATCCTCCCCAGCACCACAAATATCATTGAGAGACCTATTTACAGCCTCAAAACAATATTTATGTTGCATTGGTACCTCATCCCATATAATAAGACTTGCTGTATGAGACTGGCTAGCGCGATTATTGCGTAAAATAGAAAGACGTCGATGATTCATTAATAACAATGGGTATCTTGAACCTTGAATGCGACGTTCTGCCACCGGGTAGTAGCTGTGCCGCAATACCGGAAGATGCAACGCAAAGAACAATTTTGCCTTCAGACCGAAAATGGTTGCAAATGGTCTTATAAAGGAACGTTTTTCCCGTTCCAGCTGGGCCTTGCAAGAAGAACTGTGCTGTTGCGGGGTTCTCAACACTTCTTACAATCGTATTGTAGCATTGCAATTGTTCGTCGTTCAGCTTTGCAACTCTCTCATCACGCAGCTCCTGTTCAGTTTGTTGATGATACCGGAGTTCCGATGCAATCATCTCATTGCCAGCGGTACGGTTCCACATGTGAATATATGGAGGCAAATCGAAGTCTGTAAGAGTTTTGCCTGAATCTGCAAGTATCTGCGAGATCAAATAAAGTCCATAATCAAGATTCGGGTCCTGCAAATCAGCTGGGACGACAAACGCTTCGGTTCTCCCAAGGATGCGAGGTATATCATCGCAAATGTTGGTTGCAAACTCTGACCAAAGAGCTCTTGCATCTGTGAGATCTCCAGAAAATAAATAATGTGTAGCGAAGACTCCAGTTCTTGAATAGCACAGCCTCTGTAAAACACTGTACCCATTCGCGATCATCCTCCAGTAGTCCAAGGGCAACGCATGCAGCCTTGAAAGTAGGTTGCAATGCTCCCACAACAGTCCGCAAATGATCAAATGATGCAGCACCCCGCACAACCGTGAGCAGGAGTCGTAAATAGTATTTCTCACCCATCATAGGGTTGCAATGATACATTCGCCCAATTGACACACCTGCTTTTCTCCGTGACCATTTGCGATTGGGTTTGTTGTAGGTAAAATGAGTTGGGAACTCTTGATATAGGTATGGGTGACCATCAACATTCTCCGCATTATATTGAAAGAATGCCATCAGTGTCGACTTTGCGGATTCCATTCTTTGCAAGATCTCGTCGCGGTTTGCATCCATATCGTAATACACTGCCTGTTCACCCGGCATATGCACCGCCAGATGCATGACAGCGGGAGCTTCCTCATGCATTCCAAATTAAAAATCCTCCAGACAGCTTCTGTTGGCCCAATGTAGCGACCTTGCAAATAGCGCTTGACCTCATCGGTTTCATTGCCAACTTGCAAAGTGGTGCGATCAGCACCTTTGTATATATACTTATGTATATACTTGATTGCGTGAATAGACGCACAAACCTCAACATTGATATGTGCTTTATACCGCCAGGAAAGGTACGGATTATAAGGTACAACCCAACGATTATCAAATGCAAAGTTTTCAGTACCACCGGAGCCTCGCAATGGTATTGTATGTGTCCGTCCATCATTGCGTCTGCGGTAAAGGGGATATCCGTCTTCCTGCATCAATGTCTCATCTTGGAACCTCTTTGCACACTTTCGGAAGCCTGAATCGGATATTGTCATGCATGGTGCGTTTGGCATTCGCTCGCCGCAGGGACCATGTACCATGCAGGTGGTTATAATTGCGCGCAACTCCCCATTAGGGTCTGCGATAGGATCCGGCAACTCCGCACATACTATTTCATCAATGCGTCTGCTGAAGAAACCGATCATCAGGGTGCAAGAATAGCAAGAGATGCATGTGTGGTAAACCACGCTTTTCGTACTCGATTGTCCATACGCAACCCAGATAACGACCGAAAATATTTTTATGCTTGATTTCCGCAAGGAGCTGTTGTTGCTTCATATGGAACACTCTTGCAGTGAGGTCGGGCCTATCGACAGCTGTTTGCCCTGGAAGCAACTCTGCAACAATCTCCTGCCATTTCGGATTTGCTGTAAATGTGATGAACAGAGTTGGGCGTCCGAAATGCCGAACAATAGCCATCGAATCCTGGTATAACTGTTGCATGTATAGATCACCGCCGGTATAACTGCTGGGGAGTATTACACGTCCCCTTCCTCCAAGATTAAAGTCTTGCTGCAAAGATAAAGGTCTGCAAGACCATTGTAAAGGTCTGCACGCAATTGTGATTGGTTTACACGAATCCAATTAAGCTTATTTTGATCGCAGACAGCCCATGCGTCAACCAAATATTGTTGAAATAAGCGTTGAGAATAAAAGAGAGTTGAAGTCTCAGATTGACGGGTATGCAAACGATATCTGTTATCTATGTCAATTGCGCTCATTCTGCATACTGTTTGCACTATATTCTATACCTATAAAAAGGTCGTTGACTGAGACGTAAATTTTTGCGAGCTTGTAAATCATTTCGCAACCTCAAACCCCAATGCCAACCAGCATCACCATGTGGAAAGAGCAATACATAGTGCAAGGGCATGTAAGCAGCGTTATTGGGATTAATTAGGTTGAAGGATTCATTGCCATTGTTATCACGGTTTGCGAGTACAATATCCCGAAATCCTGCTTGTCCATACTCATCAGGTATGATAACAGCAATCTCATTGCTGGTTGGCAGGTTGTTGCGACGCTTGTCAGCACCTGATTCCATTATCAATTGCAACTGCGGATTTAACAATATTCTTGCAGGCCCTTGCAAACGCTCTGCATCCATCAATCGTTCCCGAGCTGTCTTGTAGATTGCTATGTAAGGATTCACCTCATGCAACTCAGTCGTAAGACGCTGCAGTACCTCAAGGTTTAGGCTAGGATGCGCTTCATGTCTTACGCCAGCCGCATAGTTGGGGTCGTAGAAATATAGTTGCGCAAAGCTTGGTGACGCATTTTCCCCTGGTTGCAAAGGTCCTTGCATGTGGTAAAGCTCTCCATGTATCTGAAAACAATGGACGCCACCACCTTGCGCTGCAGGTCGTTGATCAGCAGTATATTTTAGAGATGTAAATGTGAGTGCTGAGTTGTATTCACGAATACTACTGCGGAAATTTCTCGCAACAGTATCCGTGGATTGAAGAAGATATTGTAGATAGTTGGGCGGTGCTCGCAAAGATGGCAGTTGAACATCCCCCTTTTTGCAACAGATTTCAAAGCGGGGCTTAGCCTTCGAACTCGCTGCAACCCGTTCATCGATCCAATGTAAAGCTCTACATTGATCGCAAACTATATTCATCAAGCCCAAATCTAATTGCTTCCATTGTAAACGGGAACTGGAAAATGCGCAAGGAAATGCAGATTGCTGTCTTTGTCTAGCAGCCCTCGGAGGTGATGTCTATAAAGCAAAAAAAGTCACTGGCAAACCCTATGAAACACAAAGCTTCAAATTGCATATTAAATACCTGTAAATTTTCTGCCGTTTGTTCTGCTCGTAAAGCTGTGCGTTGTCGTCTCATTTCTGCTAATCGTCTCTGCAAACTATTAGAAAGACTCTTACAAATGCTTAAGCGGACACATACCAAACAAACCCTACAGGTACGAAATTGTTCATCATGATTGATATCGAATTCCGCAAAGAGTTTTATAACGCTTAAACCCACAAGATCCTAGAGACATTATTGCGAACAATCAGAACGTGGATGTAGTGACGCCAGTGGTTATCAAAATGAATTACCTACTTATTATATAAAAATATTTACAGCAGTCACTATCAGTTACCCTGCTTTATTACCCTGCTTTATAAAACCGGATTTTTTTTCTCCTGTTACCCTACCTTCCTACCCCTGTCTCCCACCCCTGTCCGATCCCTGCTATGACCAATCAGAACGCTCAAAAGTCTGACATCTGAGACATACTGTATTGTAGTACTATATAGATTGAAGAATGAAGCTGATATGATATAGGTTTGCTCAAGCATGGCGGATATTTCCGTTGATTTTGACGAGCACGTGACCTTGGCTGACGGCTAAGTGAAGAGGAGCAGAGCGATAAGGAGAAAATGCTAGCTGTGCTTGACTGTATGATAGATGACTGAACCTGATTTATTGATGGGTCAGAAATGTACAACTCTTCTATACCAACAGTGTCACTGTACCAGCGAGCGACGTCCGTAGAGAGCATATCCACTTCACGAACTGTAAAGGTCGCTGACTGGTATGCTTATATCATCCCAATGGAAGAGTCCGTGGCTGGTACAATAAAATGCAAGATATATTCTATCCTACATCCATGCTCAGTTTCGAAGCTATTACACATCTACCTTATCACCTTCTGCTCCTGGATTGAGTCATTCTCTGAACTGTAACAGGCTCGCTGCCCTGATTACCGTCCTCTTCTACAGTATCCGCTCCTAAGGGCTTCATGTTCAGCTCTGCTGCAGGCTCCGACTGGCCGAAATTCGATAACAAGCGCCCGCCCGTGCAACCGCCCCCGCCTTCACCGGGGCGTCTCACCCCCCCCGTACGTCCATGACTCATTACTCGCTGCCTCCTCTTCCTCCCCATAACAGACTCTAATGCCATCTCCTCGGACATGGGCGTGGGGAAGGCAGGGTAGGTGGTCACTGACTTACATCTGGTGGTATGCTATGCAGTAGGGGGCTCTGTTAAGGATAGCCCCGCCCCCCCCCCCAAGTACCTTCCGGTACGCGGAGCCAGACGGGTGCAAAGCGGGGGGTTTCGGGACGTACGGGCCCGTGGTGTTGTGATGGTGGTGCACCCGCGGGATGCCGGAAAGTGGTCACGCAACGATCGCGATCAGATAGCCCATACTTATTCCCCAAGAATCAAACCAGACAAAGGAATATGGAGCGAATCTATCCCCATGGTAGGGGTGAAACCTGTCAAACTTGCGACTTTCTCCCCTTTTTCAGCCTTCTTTTATAGCCGAGTGTGGTAATTGTTAGAAATTCTTCAGTTTCCCCCCCGCAATCAGCAGGATAATATCCTTGAATACAGGATGTGCACGGTCCAGGTTGGAAGTTTGACGAACTTTCACTTTACCAAAGGATAGCAATTTAGGAGCTAGGGGATGATGATAGTTGTGGGAAGAGATAATATGATTAACATTACGCCATTACTTCTTGCAGTGATTGCCTTTCCCATCCGTAGCATCATTGGGGAGACTCTCTTACCTCGGGGATGTAGCACCAGCTCCGGCTCCCGCGGACCACCGAGTCAACCAACTCCACTGCCAAGGGAGGCCCTTCTCCTCTTCTAGTAGCTAGGACCGGACCCCCCAACATATGGTTCTCAACGCGGAGAGTACATCTGCGGTGGTTGGGCGAGCTGGTCAGTACTATTGCGTTTGACATCACAAGCATCTGAAGCGCCAGTAATGCAAAGGTATTCCTCCGCGCATGTTATCAACCACCCCCTCCCCCCTACCCACCTGCCCAAAGTTAGGCCACAACAGCTTCCGCTATCTGCAAGGACCACCCGCTTGTTGTTTGGAGTCCCAGTACTCTCACCCGGGAAGTCTCTCCGTTTTCAGCCTCGGACCGAAACGGACCGCAAACGTCGTCCGTCTTCGGAGGTAGCCCGGCCCGCAATGCCCCAAAGGTAGAGGACTGAAGGCGGCCGTTATAAGGGCCGGGGCCTGCCATTAATAGATTCAATATAAAGATGTGAGCTTTTCGATCCTTAATTGTATAAAGATTGATGTATAGCACTCTCGAAAATTCGTGGGAAATGAAACGCTGCGATACCGCAATGCCGGGACACAAACCTTTCACAAACCGATGGCGCCGCCCCATACCCAAAAGGGCTAGGGAGAGTAGCTGGAGTGTATACGGAATTTCCTGCTTGTCAAAGGATCACTTGTGGTTCTTGTGCTCATAATCGTGGTCCAGCAGGTAGTGTTCGAAGCACTTGCCGTGCGCATTTCCTACGAATTTTAGTAGGGTGCTTTAGTTACGAATGACTGCTCATGACTCCAGTAAACGAAATTACGTACCGTCAACTGCTGCTGACGGTTGTTACCTACATATGACCGCATGACTGCGGGGGCGGCGGGGACGGCGGGGACGGCGGGGGACGGGCGTTACCCGAAGGTTAAAGGGGCCTGCAGGGTCGGGCGTGCCCGAGTTCTTCGCGGTTCCTGAGATTCCAGCCCCGGACGGACTTTAGAGCGCCGTCTATTGAATCCCCACCTCTTTTCAGGGCTCTCTGGGGCGACCGGCGGTGCACCGGACGCCTGCGATCTCTGCACACAGATGTGAAGCTTAGATATTATTGTTCCCGTACCCTTTTGTGAGGCGGGAGCTACGGATGGCGATGCCGATGGTGGTGTCGGGTTTCTACGACACATAGCTAGTCCGGCAGCTGCAGTACCCCCAGGTGAGCCCTCATCCTTTGTTGCGCTTCGTATTCTCTCGCGGAGGAGCTGAAATTATTCCGTAACAGGCGCCTGGTGCGTGAGGTCACACCGTTCCCTGCGGTGGCAGAATCTGGTCAAAGGCAGGCTGAAGGTCAACTCACCCTCCCTTTCCACACCCCCCCCTCACCCGCGCAGTTGACAACTTTTGGAGCACAGTTGTTTTGACATGACAAACTATAGCTCGCTCTACACACCCCCGGAACACTGAAAGTCTCAACTGCGATAACCTACTGCTTGGGGGTTCATCCCTTGGTTTTATCGCCGCGCGTTCCTAGCCTTCGTATCTATCCGCGGGACAATCAAACGAGAGGAATGGCCATTGGGGTACTTCATGTAGCGGCGTGTCATCTCGCCGGAGCAAGATGCGAGCGAACGGGTGACGTGGAGAATAGACCTACACGCAGTGATGGGGTGAAAGCTTTAACCGTGTCATGAGCTGTCACTCGGCGCGGCTGAGAGTTTAGTTTTTCAAAGTAGCTTGTAACTTTGTTGGCAGTTACTTACTTGATGAGGGCCTAGATACCAGCCACGCAGATACGCGCCTGCATCAAGACTTCAGAGAGGACGCTGATGCAAACTATGGATTTGTGCCTTTCACAGCGGAGTGTTTGGTGCTAGTGGTTATTTTAGGATTAATTGTGCAGGCCTGGTGCTGGATGACAGCGTAGAGTAGACTGGCTGTGGGGGAGGGAGCGGGGGCCAGGGCGTGGTGTGGGCGGGCAGCGGTGAACCTTAGCGCTAGAGTTACCCACGACGCTTTAACCCAGGCTCAGATCTTCTCTGATGCTGCGCTATGGGTATCCCGAGGCTGGTGTGCATGTGTGTGTGACTGCGTGTGTCTGCGTGTGTGTCTGTCTACCTATACGTACACGTGGATATGTCTGTCGGCCTAGCGAATTGCCGGGTCTACCAACATACCCCGCGATAGGGTAGATGGTACTTAGGCTCCTAGGTCGTGATCTTTATCAAGCAAACAAAGGTGAGCGAGGAGATGGAAAAGGGGATAAACCCAGTGATCGTTTGAAAATCTTCTAGAAAACTAATTCCGCGCGCAGAATGGGGGGGGGGTGTGAGAGATTATTCTGCCCAATCCATCCACAAGTCGTCCCTATCCAGCAGTTAAACATACAAATCCGGCCCCTACCCACCATCTACAAGATAATCTGTTATATATATCGTGTTAGGTTAGAAGTGTCACCACCCCCTCCCTCCCACCACTCATCAGTAAATTACACTCCAACCAACCATAAGCAACAGGTGTGTACGGAAACCTTTGTGTTTAGCGCTACCCTTTTCCCAGCGCTGCGGGCGCGGGAACAACTTCGCAGAAGAGCATAAATAGCGGTTGTTCACCAGCACCGAGTCAGAGAGTGATCTAGATTGTTCAGAGTGAAGCCTGCCAGTTGGTAGGTTAGGATCCTAAACGAGGCCGATCAGCACACCGTGGGAGTTTTCTATGAAGCCGCTGGAGATTATGGCCTAGTGCTTCGGAAGAGACGAAGAGGTAGATGATTGACGAGCGCTCGCAGCAAAGGGAGTGGGGTGGGGCTATTGTCCTCCCCCTCCTATACTACGAGTGGAGCGGGTCTCAGGGTTGGAGGGAGGGAAGACGGCAGCTGGGTTTATGCGTGGGCTGGGGCTGGGTGTGGTGGTGGCGGGTAGGAGTAGCGTTCTTGTGTAAATTCTCGCGAGGTTGAGGAATTGAGAATAGTGGTGGATGGTGCAAAGGTAGCCAGCCTTCTTACAACTGGTGGCAAATGGGTTTTAGTCTTCACAGCTTGCACGGATCTTTGCTTGTTCGGGACTTGATTAATGGTGTTCGTGAGCTAGCCTCACATCCAGTTGGACCAGGAGTGGCGGTGTGCCTTTAAAGTGGCTCTAACGATACGAACACGAACCCTCCGAGGATGGGCAAGGTTGTAGGTCCGACGGCTGTCGCCCCGGGGCGGGTGCACGTGACCCGGGGACATTAAATGGGGTTTTCTTTCCTGGCTTGGCATGCCGGAGGGTTTCCTGCTCTGTGGAGAGACCCTTTTCTAGGA
This sequence comes from Morchella sp. 2018-W38C, assembly GCA_024713705.1. NCBI lineage: Eukaryota > Fungi > Ascomycota > Pezizomycetes > Pezizales > Morchellaceae > Morchella > Morchella sp. 2018-W38C. The sequence continues at coordinate 16,967 of JAMJEX010000026.1, read as the reverse complement.
AGAAATGCGGAGGAACGGGACCAAGTGGTAGTGCTGGCCGAATGGCTGGTTGGGGGGTTATTCCACACTTGGCGGCGGGGGTTACCTAGCGCTATATAGTACAGGTGAGACCCTGCAGTGGTGCTTGGAGACAACCTATGCCCTCATATACTGCAGGTTGCATGCGAGTATGAATTAAGAAACAAGAAAGAAAAAAGAATAAAGAATACCCCTAATAATACAGTAACCGTGGTAGGGGTGTTATTCACATATCTAGGCATAGACTATCACTCGCTGTCCCGTGGGTGGTTGTGCTGCTAGCGGAGGTGCAGCTACCTGCAATTACGGTACCTCAGAGGACATATAGGAGCCTAGATAAAGTCCGAACAAAACGCTTCAACCTTCGGCGTTTTAAAACAAGAACTGTCCGCAGCTGCTACCGATCGCATTAACGGTGGCAGAAGTTGTCGCCGAGGAGTTGAGTAGTTCTCAGACGACGATGGGCAGCCATCAGAAAGATAAATAAATACCGCGGAGGGGTGGTTAAGTTGGACCTAGGGTGTCTAAATTAAATGGTATCCTATGGACCGTAGAATGCCAAGATTTCATGAAATTCCAAAGCGTTATATTATGAAAACGCTGTAGTTGATTAAAAGCTATTTACAGTCTTCACCCCTAGTCTGTAACCATCATAATGACATATAGATCACAAATAATGACATTACTTCTTAGTTCATTTTCTTAGACTTTTTGGTTACAAAGGCTTGAGTATGGTTGCATTATTTCTGAGAGTTTCTCAGTAGTATTACTCTAGTGACATTGGTAGTACTCAGGCAATCTTGATACAATCTCTACAATTAAGGCGTTATTTTGATCCTCACCACTGTCCCATTTCTAGTAGCTTTTTATAATGAATGCTTCAAGTGTCAACAGTTTAGAATCTTGATTCTTCCAAGTCTTTGGTGTATACCTACTACAGTTGACAAAAAGAAACATATTTTGGTATGAATAAGTTAGAAGAATTACTGCCTACGCAAGGCCATAGTTATATATAGTAGACTGCTATGAAGAAACCTCGGGTCATCAGAAGTCAAAAATCTGGAAATGAATACCAGGGGTCAACAGGACGATTGATAACAAAACCTCACATTTTATCAAGGTTTGATTGAAGACATTCTTCACTGTCAGGATAGAACGGCTGCGGTGCATGATTTCATACTATTGAAAAAATACTTTTCTCCCCACATTATGTACAGTCAATCACCAGCTGCTCTCAATGGATTAGCAGGTCTTCTCAAATTAATATTTATAACAGTTGCATTCAATACTCTAGCTACCAACACTAATTGATATGTAAGACTGAAGGGAGAGCACCCACCTGCTGCTGAAAGAGATTGGGCAGAGATATCGGCAAAATTGCTATCTATTTGTATTAGTATCTGTTTAAAGTGGAATATTTAAGTCACTTGCTTTTAAAATAATTAGAAATATCATGATGATGATATTTATACAACACACTACATTATAAAATACATAACCGCTACTGTTATAAAATCGCAATACCTATATTTATTCAGATTTGACTACTTAACTCATACACTAAATGCCATCAACTAGCGCAGAAAAAATCGATATTACGTTCTATGGGTTACAAAAATATTCTCATACCTACCTGTTCCCTTATATGGATTATTAGCATAGATGATGCAATGATTAGATTTACTGTACATAGTAGTATTCTTGGTATGTACGAAGGACCCACTTTTGGTAAATTTGAATTTCAGATTGGCAAAGTCCACGTCAATATTTTTTCCAGGGACAACTTAATGCCAAGCAGTGACTTGAGGGTGTCTCCTCCAGTTTTGGAACACAAACACCACCACCGTAATTTGAATCCTTTTTCATTCTTGATCTTTTATGGACCCAAGCCCACCATTTAGCTAAACCGCAGCAAACTCTATTCTATCAAATATGACAGATTTTTTTGTTATATGTTTTCATTCTTTAAATGAGGATGTGTAAAAGTTCTTCAAGCGTTTTTCCGAAGTACAAATTGTGTGCCTAATAATGTTGTTAGTCAGGAAATAATTGGTAACTTTGGTTGACTCAAACATAAGTTGCGCCATATAATTTCGATCCAATCAAAAGATGTCATCACTATTTAAAGTCAAGATATTCAGACAACATCAGATAACTATAAGTTGTCCAACCAGGTAATAAAATGTGGGATTAAGTACCATTCCCTCGCATAGAACACCTATATATACAATTTTGATTCCACTCCAAATCTTCAAGACAATCCTATATACTACTATTAGCCAGTGAAACCAACAATGAGTCCATAATTTCTCTCAAGCAAGCTACCGACTATTAAGCAAGACATTTTGACAAATATTTTACCAGCCTGCAGTTAATAGCGGTATTGAAGAATTGACTGGATCTGGGTACATTTGTACCGCTAGGAATATTCCTTAAGATTTTCCGAAACTTTTTGTAATAACGAAAAAGGATATGGGGAAGGTTTCTTACCAATATAATGTGTCAATGTTGATTAAAGCAAAAGTGATTTTACTATGGTTTGATAATTCTCCAGTTACTATGTCACTACAATTAATTATCTGAAGGAAATTGAAAAACCGATGTTGTAAAAATAAGGAAAGACGGATGAAAAATAATAACATCCGGAAGTTGGGCCTACTGGCCAAGATGTTGGATATTCGCTTTTTCGAAGAGAAGCTCATGAACAATTATAGCGTGCAATAAACACATGCAGTTTGAGGATACCATACCTATATATTATGTATACATGTTTTATCTTTCATTCTAGTAATTGAGATAACCGTTAATGTTTCATACTGAAACAATACCAGTATATAAATGAACCGCATTATATGACACTTTTGCTATTAGTGGAGTCTTTACTGGATGACGGTAGGGTACAAGATTACGGCTGCTCATAACTACCAAAGTGCAATTAAGGATTTTACGAAACGAAAACCCGCCCACTAAAGAAAAAAAAAAAAAAAAAATGCCAGTGATTTAATTGTAGATGTATTAAATATTTTTAGTTAAATACAAATAAAAATAATTACTCCCAGTCTGAATCTTCCTCTTGAATTAGTTCATTATCTACATGTCAGAATTTTCATCATGAAATTCTGCAACCAAGTGTTCGGCGTTTGGTTGTAACGGGGGTCCTAGACTACTAGAGTGTAATAGAATAGAGACGGCCGGAGCAGAATAGAAATCAGGTTACAGGTTCAAGATTCTTCTCGCTAGAACTTAGAATAATCTTAAGGCTCTTGCTTCGATAGGTCTCAGGATTGAAACTAGAGAATCGATGGGCGGCAATGAAGCTGAGTACTTTATACTCCAAAGCCTTCGATTCTCTGCTCCAAGTTTTCCTACTAAGTTCGGTGGACTGAGTTCGTGCTTAAACATTCCACCGCTACTCCCCGCTTCCTTTAAGCGCCAGCAGGAGTTTCAAGACCTTCAGTGTCACCCTTAGTCAAAGCCTTTGGTAATCTGCGCTTGGTTGTCACACAACCTCTGCCTGCAGGATTGACCCGCTTTAGTCGCTGTAGAGCTCATAGCTTATTGTAGGCTTCCCAGGCAGAGTGCTAGCTATAGCGGCACTTCTAACGCTCAGAGGATACAGAGGTGCCGCAAGAATCAGAGTCCTACTCTGGCCTTCTAGTCATCAGCAAGGCATAGACTCAGCCTGTCCTTCTGTGAATAGACACTCTTCCTAGTCACCGAATATGGTTACTCTTGCAGCTGGTGGCGATCCACACTGCAGGTACCTGTATGTCATGAAGACTGGCTCCTAACAATAACTCTCAAAGATATAGCGGGCCCTGGTTAGCATGCTTCTCATGCCATCCAGTTAGAATGGCTCCGTTATATTGGTCCTCTGATTGACGAAAACTCCCGAGACTTTAACAACAATGAGAGTACAGGATTTTGATTTCCTTTCTGAATGTGTGTTTCTAGATAGACTTTAAGGAATGTATAAATAACAAACGACTCTTTTTGCCATCTGGCATGGTGTCCTCATATTGTACACCTTCGCAGCAGACCTCCTTTAGAAAGTATGCCACAAGACGAGTCCATTGTTGAACTGAGGAGATAATAATCACGATCTTACGTATTCCGTTAAGAAAAGCTAAGAAACTTGAAATTCCAAGTGAAACATGCATACCGTAGTATTCATTTCTGTGGCTATTTTTAATTTCTTATCTCTAATCTTCTGAATTGTACTCAGATTTGCTCATAACTGTTAATCAGGTGGGAAATAGTAGTTGTCATAGGTTCACCAGTCGGAAGATTCGGTCTACTATTTTCTTTTTCAGATCTTGTGGTCATTCCAGTTTTCAACAAACTGATGCGACTTTGCCCGTATAATAGGCATATAGGTGTAAAGAAGAGCTATCATGTCCTCCAATTTGTCTTCTTGACATCGGTTTTCCTATTGAAGTGTATGGAAATATTTCTTTTTAATACTGTTTTGTAATATTTCTACTTATAATAGTATTGATTCACATTACCTTCCAATCGGCTGTAGTCCCCTTTGTAAGCTCTCCCCACCAACTTTCTATTCGGACACTCTTCGTTGAAGTTCCATACCAGAACACCTCCGGAAATGTAATATTTGGATTATGATCTTTATGTAATTCCCAGAAAGATTCCGCCAATAACATTGTTCCTGTCCCTCTGTCTGCTCTGATATGCAACGGCAAATAGTTCTGTGTCTGCATAACCTCCAAGAATTGGCTTAATATACTGACACCTGCCTTTCCAGAGACACCACAGTAGAACCAGGTTACGTAACGGGAATACGCATCTATAGCAACATAAATTTCAAAGCCTAATATGTGCAGTTTGAGATAACCATCAATAGACCAACACCAATTGGGCCGCGGACATATAAAACGCGCATGGTGTCTATTGACCCCTTTAAGTCAACAATCTTCAATGCGTGTCCTATCCGATGACTTTCAAAATCAGTTGAGTTTAATTCCATAATACAATATTAGAAAGTCTTACTGTGAAGCCTAAACACCGATATTCTGTAAGTGCATCGAAACCGATCTCCGACCAGCTAACGTGATATTCCCCCTCTCCAATTCCGACTCAATAATTTCTCGCAATTTCTAATTAGTATCATCGTTTATCTCGGCTTACGTTAACCTTCTGTACATCCCCATTGATTTCCGTATAGTACATAATCTCTTCAATTCAAATTTTTTTCTTTTTTTCTTTTTGTTTAATTCATTCTTCAATTCAATTTGATAATTATGAACTTTTAAAATCTGGTTTAAATCAGGATCGAAAAGATATTATTTTAAACTGATGGAATTGCAATACATACGCGTAGGATTTTTTTATCGCGCAAACACTTAACCCAAAATAGATAGCGATCTCAACCTCATAGAGGAGTTTGTCTTGACTACGACTATGTTTTTTAAAATTCGCTTCTCCCAAATTTTGTTATGATAGACCTTCAGGAGCATTTAATACCGATTCCAGTTAAGAATAACTATACTTGATCAATTGTTTGATTTTGTTCAACATAAAACTGTTGAATCAAATCTTTGTTTGCTAAAAGTGCAGCCGAGACCGGTGATTGTCGAAAAGTTGATATTTCGAGTGATTTATGATGATGGTGTGTATTTTGATAGCGAATACATGAAATTGAATGTACTTTGAATTGAAATTTTCGGAACAAATACATACATTACATATGGTAAAAATTCACATTATATATCCATAAATATGAAATTCTTTGCGATTCTATTGCGTTCTGTATTCACAGGGATATATTTTTGAAACAGAACATAACCAACAAACCCCACTTTGTATCCTGTAATTAATTCCAATATCTATATCTAAGTGTACTCGATCTTATATCAATTTAATATCATCATTCATTCTACGACGTCCCCTGCTGAATATTGAAAAGAGAAAAAACTATCCATTCGCAGAGTGCAGACAAAGTTTTCCGTTGTTGTGGGGAATGAGTCCCACCACATTTGCTTCTATCCGTCTCCCGTAACTCAACAAAAGTAAAAAAACAACAAATACAAACCACAACCGGTGCTTCAACATCCCGTGGTTCGATATCTGCATCCTCTACACGTACTCGGCCTAATAGACAGGAGAGGGGGATGGGTAAATTGTCACCAAATATTGAAACAATCCTTCATCTTTCTAGCACGACAAACTCACCAGAGAGAGTTGTCAAAATAGGTCAGTTAACAGCCCGTCAGATTGTGGAACTTACCGTCAAGGATCAATTAGTAAAACGTCTACAGAATCTAAAAAACAGGACTCAACATTTGGATTGGTGCCTGCCTTTACATCCCCAGCTCCCGCCAGCAGACAAAATAATCTCAAGACTACAGCGAGGGATTCCCGCAAGTTAGTAATATATCTTGGCTGTTTAGATGATAAATAGAGTTCATACAGGAATATATAGAAAAATAATCATCTTTCTAATATTTATTTTGTTCATTCTAATCGGTTATACTATAGGCAGATCATCAAAAGTATTTGACGACTTGGATGAAATTGACATCGATCACTCTGATTTTGCCTTCAGTCTTTTGAGCTCCTCTCCCAATTGGCAGGACGCGATCACGCGTAACATTGGACATATATCAAGTCCTTCTATAACACATTTCCATCCCAAAGACGGACCGCAAGATAGATATACAGAGCAAGTTCAATAACTGTTAGAGATTTTCTAATGGATTTTCCTGGAGGCCGCCTACAAAAAATTGTTTTGGTGGTCAAATTCCAAACAGAAGAAAGAACGGGCAAGCAGTATCAAAAGGAGAAAGAGAAACATAAGAGTTTCTCAACGCTTTCGGCAAGAAATGAGAGGTTTGAATCACCGACGGTTATCAAACATAAGTTTCCTATCAGAGTGGGACAACAGGTATTTCTGTACCCTCTAGAAGGCGTCACAATTCATATTAATTATTCTATAGGCACCTTCACCGGAAAACAATCATTTTACCAGCGATCCACCGTTGCCATCTACACCTAATTTAAAAGAAATTCAACATCTTTGACTCCCGATATGCTTGAGGAGTCAAATTCTATACTTGGTTCCCCCAATTTGGAGTCCTCTCTGTCACCTCTTGGTAAAGATATACCTTCAATATCAACCGACGCCAACAGTCTACAAGAGATCCGAAATCCAATCGCAACCAAAGAAAAGAAGGAGGTTATATGAGGATAGTGATTAAATATTTTTGTAAATAGTTAAAACAATCATTTTATTTCTCCAACTACTAACTGTTGTTCAAATTTAAACAATTTAAATCTTTAAGATATTCTTCGACGGATTCATGCATTGTTGAAACCAAACAACGCCTAAAACCATACCAGTTAGTAGTAAAGTGCTTCCAACTCTGTCGCCTCAATAAAACCAATTCCACCCCAAGATACAAACAATCTCCTATTCCCTTTCCTGATACAGAAATCAGCTCGCGACCCATTGGTGCCATATTACTGCCCATCCATCCTTTAAATCACCAATATCATAATGCGGTTCAGTAAATAAATTAATCAAACATGCTCTCAAGGAGAAGCATTCCTGATCATCCGTTGCCCACTGTTGTTTCTCCTCCTTAGGCAGAGCTGCAATCCTCTTGACACAAAGATCTCTGTTATCTTTGTCAACCGCACCAAGCAAAACTCTTTTGGCTCTGGTAATATTGCCAAATGAGCTCAAAAGACGGAGGAGGACAGGATTCATGTGTTGTTAGGTTTTGAGTGTATCTTTAGTTATGAGAGCATCATCATTATGATCTCTGTCCATCCACATACCCCAATGGTACACACCAGCCCATGACCAATCAGACCAACAAAGATTAGGATTGGCAGGAAGCCAATTCTTATACTCAGAGTGACTAATATCCTTAGCACCGGGAATATCAGGTGGTTGGAGTTCAGCATATTCCTCAATATTGTAGGTTGTAGACTCCAAAACCCATTTCCCAATTTCCGGTCCGTAGACGATCTCAAAACCTCTGCTGAAGTAGACAAATATGCGGGTGTAATTCTCATCAAGTGCAAGATAGAATGCACCGGAAACCTCAGGAATTTCAATCATTTCATAAGTAACAGCAGCCTTGTTGATGTCTTCCAAACTCCTGTTAACAAGAGTGCCAGCTTTATTCAAAGGTTGCGTGATATCAATGTTAAAAAAGACCTCAATAACACTCCCAACCTTGCCCTTGAATATTTTAAATGATCTGGCCCCATTGCTTTTGGCCTCCTCACACGTAGTCTTCATACCTGATGTATACACATCCATTGGTTGATGTCTCTTTCCATGTCCCGATCGCCTTGTGCTTTTTTGGCTAAGTTGCCTGATTGCCTGGCAAGGAACGGTGTGAACTGTTTGGTGATGATATCTGTCAGGCGATGACTTTTGACACAGTCCGCTTTCTTTTGACCTTGTATGTAAGGAGGGGACTTCAGCGTTCCCGCTTTTGCGCATAAGATCGGATCGGTGAACTTAGATCTCGAAAAGTGTGTTCGTCGGTGGGCTTTCTTTGGTGGTAAAGTGAAATGCCGTGCAATAAATTTCCCTACTAGAAGTGAGGTGAAGTGTTTGAAAGTCTGAGGTTGCTGCTAGAAGAGCTGCTGGAGGAAGGTCATAAGGGCATGGAAGGACAGGTCAAGAATGGCAGTTGTTAGGGGAGCGGGTTCTGCTGGAAGGACGGGTGCTACAAGGGAGGTTGGTGGAAGGACTGGCGCTGTAAGGGCAGGTGCTGGAAGCATGGAACGAATGGTGGAGGGGGATGGTGTGGTGATTAAGCAGTGAGTTAGTTCAATACTATTAGTAATAGAAATGAATCGTGATTAACAGTAAAATGGGCGGTGTTCGTGGTGTTTTTGGTATTCGTTCGTGGTTGGTTGTCGTTTGGGGTGTGTATTGTCGATGGTTACATTAAACCTGAAATCGCCAATTGCAATTTGGTAGATACGATCCGCCGTACAAGATGTTCTAATATAAGAAGATAAAACGTATATTACGGTGGTTCCGGCCAGTACCGGGATACCGCCAAAGTGAGACATTGGCAATAAAGCAACTAGTATGAGTGAAAAAAGTATATAATAAATGAATTGATAATGCCCATCAACAGAAGAATGTATAAGAGTATTTAAGTATATGATGCCTGTTATAGGGTTCCCCAACTTGCTGGTGGTAATAAATTTCTGGGCCTAATATTTTGAAATTCGACAATATTATACAATCCATATAAACCAGAACTGTTTTGGGGGTGGTATTGGTCTTTTCCTTTGTGTGTGCAGACTTTTGGGATAGGTTTCAATCCCTTGAAATATATATATACATTTATATATAGTTACTACTGTCAATTGCCTCCATTGGCCGCTTTGGGGTTACTCCAATTTCAAATACTGTGAGTATATCCGTCTTTTTAGTAGCGGACATAGCTTATAAAAAGTATTATTTATATCCTATACCTCGAGCTCGAAGAACTCAGCGCACAAAGTGAGCGGTTACCCGATCATGGTCGGTTACCCGGTAAAATACGTTAGACGTTAAATATCAAATTTGAGTTGTCACATACGGGCATATTTGCATGAGAGTTGAATGAGTCCAAGAAACTAAAAATCGATATTGAATTAAGATTTACGAAAACTCGAAAAGACTTCAAAATTGCTATATTAATATTAGGGGCAAAAAAGAACACAGATTCCACACTAGGTCATTTGCTTCCTCTGGATTATATGTATATAATAATCTAGCAGGTCTATTACTTGTGAAATACTGATATATCTGACTTCTGGGTAATAATTAATACCCCTGTTTCTTAAATTAATAATAAAGAAGCTCTTCCGAAATGATGGAGTCAAATAACGGAAAGAACTAGGAATTCCTAAATGTTTCTACAATCATAGCACTATATAGATAGTGTAGATATTGCTGATCAATATCAGACTTAGCATGATATACAATTGACAACATTCCGGGCGTAGTTTATAATTTTGTTTTGGATCGCTTGATACTATTCTGATCAGCAGATATTATATACCATAAACTATCACCACCATCGAAGATAAATTGTTCTGACTACCAGTAGTAATTCGAGTCTAACGTTAGGCCACAATTTGCTAGATTGAAAGCTAGAACATTGCAAAAGACAAGTTAACAAGTAGAACACTTGATAAAACCTATACTACCACAGTCAAAAATTTTTGAAATTCAACTACCCAACCACCCACTTTGGACTATCAAAGATATGATAATGTTAAGCAATAGATCTGTAGCTCTGAAATTCGGAGAATATTGTGAACCAGGTTCCGCTTGCTGATGATAGGAGAAGACTCCATCACTTGGCGGGAATCCGTCCCTCGATTCATACATTCAGGAACAAGTATCAGGGCCCACTCTTCTGTCCAACTCTATTCTGACACATAATAACTTGACTCGCAATTGCCGGCTATCGGTTATACTACACTATTGTATTTGACATAGTTCTCAAACTAGAACACTATGCGCCCTGAAGCCGTAGTTTCCAAGTGTGTCATCAAGAAGTATGATGCGTGTGTGGGTGTAAACAGCCTGCCCCACACTACCTCAATACCTTCCTATTCCAGATACTGGTTACCCGTCTTTCCTCGAATCATCATCGCTGACTTGACATCCCTCTAAACTACAACCGACTGGAGTACCTCGTGGTCTCCCGTAATACCACCTTTTAGAAATAATGGAGAGCATTGATCATAGCCCTGTAATGGGATATCAAAGTATAGCACGGCTAAGCAATAGTTCTGTAGCTTTTAAACAAGTGATATTGTAGATCGGACTCCGCTCGCTGATACTATCGCTAGTACCCCTAAACTCGCGGGAATCCGCCTATCTATTTATACATGATTGGAACCTATGCCAAGGCCCATTTCTATTCTAGTACGCTCCGTTTCAGAATTCCCCTATGACTCACAAATGCCGGCTATCGGGCTGTACCATCGTAAACCGTAGTCACCTTCTCAAAGGAGAACAGCCCGCAGCCGTCAGCACTACCCCTGTCCCGGAGTATGCCGCCCGATACTATGGTACCGGTGTGGTCGTACATGACTGCCCCACACCACCTCGATACCTTCCTATGCTTGTCCCTAGTTACCAGTACTTCCAAGCATCATACCCTCTCACTCGAGTTTCCCGTAACACTACTCCCCTCTCCTAGACGTCGCCCTCGACCGTTAAAAACCTTCCTATAGAAAAAACCCTATGGGAAACGCTATAGGTAGGGAAAGGTATCGAGGCTCAGTCCTTCTCGTACTTCTGTCGCTTGTGGGATAGTCTGGCTCCAATTATGGGTGCCTGACTCCGAGTGTGGGTTCGAGGTATTGCCGAAGGTTGTGCATTCTCATCGGCTAAGGCTTCTTGAGGCTCAGGTGTCGCTATCCGTTTCCTGGTGTTCTGTTGCCTTGCCGGGTTTCCGTCTTCGGTAGGGCGGAGCAGCATCTCGCGAATACGTTATGGACCTTCCATTCTACCGTAGGTCTATCCTGTATGCCCGACTGCCGATGGCTGCTGTCACTGTGAAGGGTCCGTGAACTTGTCCGACCACTTCAGATCCGCCAGGTTCCGAGTATCCAGCAGTACCTTCTGTCCAATACTGAACTGTTGTACCGCTGGCCCTGTGCGGGACGCCATCCTATCGAATGTCTTCTGTAGGGTGTCCCTTGCCAACTCGTGTGCTGACAAGAGGTCGTCAAGGTAGGCATTTCCTTGCCCGTCCAGCTTTTCCAACTCCGCTTCCGATGGCCAGTCCATTCGTGGGTGAAAACCGTAATTGCAATAAAACGGTGACTGCCCTATGGACGAGTGCTTGAGTTGTTGTAGGAGAACTCGCAAATGGGTAGGAGATCCTTCCATTTCTTGCCAGTTCCTCCGGTGAAGGCCCGTAGGTATGCTTCCAGATGCTGGTTGGTGCGCCCGCTTGTCCGTCTGCCTGAGGGTGGAAAGAGGATACGCGCCCGGATTCCTAACCTTTCGGTGATCGTGGCCCAGAAGGCCGAGACTAACTGGGTACCCCTGTCCGAGACTATGCTTCGGGGGAGCCCATGGAAGCGCCAGATGTCCTTGACGAAGGCGTTTGCTGTTTGCTCCGCAGTGATTCCCGTCATTGGTATGATGGTTACGCCATTTTACTGAAGCGATCAACTACCACCAAGACGCTCCGAATCCAGATTCTCCTTTGGGATTTCTACTATGAAATCCATTGAGATGTCCGTCCAAGGTGTGGCTGCTAACTCTAGGGGACTTGGAAGAGACAGGTGTCGTCGACGCTGCTTGGCTCTTTGGCAGACATCACAAGTGCTGACGTAGGCGCTGACATCCTTGGTTATGCCCGGCCACCAGTAGTTCCTGTCAATCAATTCCAGGGTTTTATCCCGCCCTAGGTGCCCCGCGGCTGGCGTATCGTGGTGTTCCTCGATCACTTGCTTGACCGCATGACCTGGTACTATCCAGCGCCCCTTATGGGTCGCCGTCCTCCTATCCGGGTCCCATACCGCAGCGTTTCATGTTAGACGCGAGTGCACTCCGTATTCCACCTGTCATCTGGGTCTCGGGAAGGGAGTGTGTCTTGCACCACTATTCTCCGAACCCATTGAGCCTCCGCTTCATACCAGTCCTGCAACTGCAGTGGGAGTGTCACCCCTGGTATTTCACACCACCGATCCAACTCGATCCATTCCTCAGCAGGTTCGCCAATGGTCTCCGGGCCAGGTTCTATTCTGGCGAAGTGATCCTCAGTGAGCAACTGTTTTACGGGTTGTTCTCGGATTACTCCCCCTTCCATAGCGAACTCCGGACGCCTAGTGAGTGCATCGGGCTTCCCGTTCTTCTCGCCGGGGCGGTAATGGATTTTGAACCGGAAGGATGCTATCTTCTCGGCCCATCGTGCCTGTCTTCGAGACAATTTTTTGGTCGTGGTGAAGTACTGGAGATTCTGATGATCAGAGTGTATCTCGATGGGGATACTAGTCCCTTCGAGCCAGTGTCGCCATGTCAGAAGCGCGGATACAATAGCCAGCATCTCCTTATCGTAGATCTCGTAGTTCACTTCCGCTTCGTTGAACTTGCGACTATGGTAAGCCACAGGGTGCAGCAAACCATCCTCGAAAATCTGGGAGAGCACTGCGTTTCAGCCGCCGCAAGCATCTGTTTCAAGTATTGCCTGGCGATTTTCGGCCATAGCGTCAAGATAGCGGTCGTGAACCTCTTCTTGAGTTCATCGAAGCGCCCTGCTGCTCACCGCCCATCTCCACTTGGTCCCCGTTTTCAGGAGGTCCGCTCATGGCTTTGCAGACCCTCGAGTATCGATGGACGAACCGTCAGAAGTTGGCGGCCTAAGAAGACTTGTAGTTCCCTGACATTCGTGGGACTTGCCATTCGAGGATCGCCTTCACTTGGGTGATACTCTGGTTCCTTTTCTGAGAGAAAGCCGAGGAATTCTACCTCCTCAGCAAACCAAATCGTCTTTTCCGGGTTCCCATAGAGATGGTGCTTACGCAGCCGACCCAATACGCATCGAACTAGAGCAATATGCTCTTCCTTGGTCTTCGAGTAGATCAAGATATCATCTAGGTAGGCCACGACGCCTACATCTAGTAGATCCTCAAGATGGTGTTGATCATGGCCTAATGTCGCCAGCATTGGTCAACCCAAAAGGCATCACCTTATACTCAAAATGACCGTATTTGGTTCGGAAAGCCGTCTTCCATTCTTCTCCTTCCTTTATTCGCACCAGGTTGTACCCATTCTTCAAATCAATTTTGGTGAAGAAGGTAGATCCCCGGGTTGATTCCGCCAATTCGTCCATGAGAGGGAGGGGGTAACGGTTCTTAACCGTCAACGCATTCAATCCCCGGTAGTCAACGCATAGCCGCAGCTTTCCGTTGGCCTTTGGGACGAAGAGGATGGGTGCCGCAGCGGGGCTCGTGGAGGGACGGATCTTGCCAGAGGCTAGCATCTCGTCGAGGTACTCTCTCAGCGCCGCCTGCTCAGGTAGGGATATATAACGGCGGCAAGGTTCTGTAACTAAACGAAGCGATATCGAGACGAGAATCGACTCAAATACGTTCGAGAACTAGGACGGCAGATCGGACTCGGATACCGATCGAACAAGATATATATTGAAACAAAGACTGGAATGGCTCCGCCTAGCGTGATATGCTTAGGTGAGACCAAAAGAATTATATTGACTAGAAATAAAGACGTTGCGTAAGGAAAGAAGAAGAAGAAGAGAAACAGAGACAAAGCGAGAGAGAGCCCTAATATATATCCAAAGAAATCCCACGATGACTAATCCCCTAATGACTCACACCACGCACCCACATATAACACCCGTAACCGATCCCGAACTTTCCTTCCGCAATCCTAACCAGAAGCGCCTAGCGCTGACCGTATCCTCCGAGCACCTTCCTAACCCGTCCATCTTATCCGACGAGACCACGATCCTTCACCTAACAACTCGATTCGGGCAGGCAAGTGGGGGGCGGATACCGGATGACAGATAGTAGATGGGTCCCCATGGTGGTTGCTTTCCTTCCATTAGTGGTATCGTATGATCCCACTCCGAGAACTCTGGAAGACTTTGTGCCCCTTCAACAGAGAACACGTCTTCGTAGTCCTGGTACTCGGGCGGTACGTCCGAAGACTGACCCCCGGTACTTCTCATCCAGAACGGGTGATGCTCGTGCGAGTAGGAGGTGACGGGGTCTTGGCGTAGTAGTCTTATTACTAGCTCGTCCTGGTCTTCCTCCTCTTCTATGTCTTCTCGCTCGAGGATAAGGCATCCCATTGTCTGGCAATAGGTACTATCGAAGGAGATGGAATCTTCTCCAGATCAGAGGCGACGCTCCTGAAGCCATCGATGAGGGATGACTAGGTTCGCCGCTGAAGTCTCCGACTTCACAGGTTACTGACCTGTCTAGGTGTGAACCTATTCAGAGAGAGAGGGTAGGTGACGTGGGTGCCTGAGTTAGGCGTAGTCCCATCCGCCTGTCCGGATTCTGAGGTGGTGATCGCAGTTGGACGGGGATCTGGTATTTTTTTACGCAGTCCCAGGACATAATCCAGTCCTCTGTTCCACTGTCGACCAAGGCTTTCGTGATGCATGAGCCGAGGTAGGTGATTTAGGGTCTGACCAAGAGATCTCAATCTCGGCGGGTTTTTTTGGAGGAAGACATTGCTTGCTAGATTCAAGTATGTCTTTGGATAGTCGTGGGTAGGTATAGAGGGAATGTTTTCTGATGTTCTGGTTTTTCTCTTCGGAGGGGGGAATCGAGTGGTTTATATATCCAAGTGCGGGGATCCAACGCCAAGCCCTTCCGTAGCTCGCTCATGACATACGGGAATTTGGTGATACAGTCATGCTACCAGTGCGCCTTACGCTCTTCTGGTTTATGCCCTCTGCTGTTCGCTCTTTCCGCATGTTTAGAGATCGAGTACTTTTTTGGTCCCTTTGTCTTGTAGATATGTAATTGATTCGATAACCCCAATTTTATTGTAGATGAAAACCCGTTTATATATAATGAACCCATATGAAAACCCTTTATAAACCTTTTTAAACCTTTTTTTTTTTTTTTTCTATAATTTTAACTCCTAAAGAAATCCCGTTTCCTAAAACCCAAAATGAAATCTAATCTTCTAAATTCGTGATCCGTGATCTAAACGCCTGCCCTTGTGGTCCCAATTTTGCCCTTTTATTACTCCCCTCTTCCTGGTCCTTCTCCCCGGAAGGACCTTCCCTCTCACTTCCTCTACTCCTTTTCCTGCTTGGTTGTGGCCGCTGGGAGGTGGCTCTGGTAAGTATGGTGGTGGCAAAACAGTTATCCGCAATGTGGTTTTCTCTTCCACATCGGTAACATTTGTTTTCCTTTTTCCACTTGTCCTTCTGAGCTTGTGTGGCTCCCAGGCTTTCCTTCGGCTTTTCGCTCGGAGTTTCTGGTCGTTTTACGGACCGGTCATTTCTGCTTCGACGAGGGGGTTTGGAGGCGGGTTTTTGCGGAGCCTTAGGGGTATCTTCTCCCCTTAGGATTTTATGCCTCGCCCTCACATCGGCATCCTTCCTTCCCACTGCCGCACTCCAAGATAGCCAATGCATATGGAACTCTTCGGTTCTTCAATCGCCATGATAGCCTAGTCTCTAACGAGAGTTTATTCCTGTCAGTGATGATTGACTTCATCACGGTTGGCCCTACTTGAGCGTCCCACTCCAAGTTCTGCATCTCATTGAGGTAGTCATCGATAGGTCCCGTTTGCCTGAGCTTATCCATTTTCTGTTTGGCTTGCTCTTTTGGTTCGGTTCCCATATTGGATGAGTAACTCCTTCTTGAACCTCTTCCAGGTTCCGAGCTCAGGTTCCACGCTGAGTCTCTCCTTGAAGTTCTTCCAGAAGCTAGCCACACTACCGGTGAGTTCGAGGGATGCCCACAGGATCTTCACTTTGTCCGTCCATTGGACCTTTGGTTGGAGTTCCATTAAGGTCTCCATTTGGTCGATCCAGTGTCGGACATCCTGCTTCGGGTCACCGTTGAAGGGGATTTTGGCCTGCTTGGGTCCGTCGTTGTAGGTGTGGGCCACTGGGTGAGTGATCGGGGTCTCCGGTCGGCGTTTCTGCCTGACCTGCCTGATATCTCTGCCCTTGGGGTCCCATCGCCTACTGCCGGACTCGTCGCTGGAAGAGGGATGTTCTGGGTCTCCTCTCCGCTTGCCGCCTCCATTGCCTCCTAGGCCTCCTGAACCTCCAACCTGGCCTTCGGGTCTTGGTGCTGCTGGGGCTGCTCCCTGCTCCAGAGGTACTGCAGGGTGAGTGACTTTACAGTCTCTGCCCTGGCCTGCCTCTCCTTCCCTTTCCTTTGTCCTTTTCAGCCGGGCCTCCCACTGTTTCTCTGCCAGCTCCACCTGTATCATGGCTTCCTCGCAGCCTGTT